>OZ012737.1:273793416-274993416 GCA_963859935.3 Lathyrus sativus
TTTTTCTCTTCGCGAAGAGCTTACTGAATTAACCTTACAGATGGAAGTCTCCGATGCGACACATGCCACCGAATATGATTCTCTATATCAGGAAATATATAGTCTCAAACGCCAGCTTGCAGAGGCGCAGACATCCTATCCTATCCACATATGAATCAGGGTGTCCGTTGCCAATCACTTTAAATGAGTTACTAGCGCACTGAGGACATTGCTCACATTGGATGTGGATGAGATTTTTACTGCATTGCTATCATTGATCTTTACCGCACTATTATGAACATCAAATTCACCCCAGACATATTATTATTTTAAAATTCCGCATATGCAAATTTATCGGTTAATTTTCAAATCTATCGGTTAATTTTCAAATTTAAATTTCGGTTAAATTTTAAATCTATCGGTTAATTTTCAAATTTAAATTTCTGTTAAATTTTAAAATTTTAAATTTGCATGATCTTTATTATTATTATTCATGTTTAATGCACTTTTTTTTAATTATTTATATCATGTAAAAATATTATCTATGTCTCTTGCATGTACAAATACCTCATAAGACGCTACGCACACCCCCAAACGAGGATCCAACTCAGCCAAGGCCCAATTCCCGTGCTGGGCCCAGAAGACAAGGATGGTGGGTGCCATCTCCCTCATGGCGGACGCCAAGATGTCTTGAGCCTTTACGGGACAGAATTAAAAAAATCCCCATATTTTCAATCCTCTTCATCTTTAACCTCCAAAAACTCTCATTTTCTCCACTATTGTTCCCATTAAAAACCCACTAAACCTCATTCAACTATCATTTCCCACTATCCCACTCACTTCCCATCTATAAAAATCCAACCTTTCATCCATTTTCCACAAAAAATTCCAAAATCACAAAGTTCACTAAAACCCTCATTTTCTTCAAACAACCACCAACAATGGTAGCAGTGGAGTAAGGACAAATAGTTTTTCGCGAGGGAAGAGATTGGGATAGGTAGAGGCAAAAGTTGAAAGACTTGCAAACACGCAAAATTTTCACGACGAGGTACTTTGATGAAAATTGTCTGTACAGTTTAGGCATCCATTTTAGCATAGTTTATCTGTTGAATAATTTACAACTTGCATGAAATTTTTATTCATAGAGAACCAACCTATGAGAGGCTAACCCGAAAACTTTTGAGTTCATTGAGTTATAATGTTAGAGCTAACACTGTCAACACTGTCGGTACGGTGAAATTTAGAATGTTTAATATGGAATATGAATTCACCACTGATGCGCTGGCAGGTCTATTAGGATTCCCATTTGGGGAGGGTGCCATTTGTGAGGCACCTTTAGACATTAAATGGAAAATTGAGGCTTTCCAACTGTGGAGAGACCTGACTAATCATGCCATTAGTTCCTTCGAGGGAAACTTGGCCTCTGACATACATAACCTGACCATATGTGTTTTCCGTCATTTGCTGGTTGATACCATCTTTGCCAGAGAAAGCTCTAACAAATTAAATTCCAATTTTTCTACAGGCTTCCCTCTATCGCAGAAGATTAAACCTCGTTCCTTTTATGTTGGCATATATGTGTGCTGTTGTGAAAAGAGAGGAACCGTTTCATTTAGGGGATTGATTAACTTCATTGCACGTTCCCTCCAACTTGATGCCGAGATAGCCACTTTAGAACCACTCCCACCTCCCACCATAAACTTAACATTTTTTAGAGATATGTGATTATGCAAGGTGAGGAAGGAGGGAGGATTACACCCTCATGGTTCGAAATGTAGCTATATTGTTGAGCGTAACTTTACCTTGTTCCCGTCGTACCAATGTGCGACACCAAAGGAACTGGATTTATGATTTACAGGCTAATCCTATCCTCAGTCCGTTACCACCAAATGTCCTAGAGGACGAAGGTAACAAGACCGATGACGAATATGAATGGATGAACCAATCCCCCGTTCATGATATTCCTCCCCCACATGCATCACCTGCACACACTCCATCATTTACTAACCCTTTTGCAGGTGCACCTTCTGGATTCTATATTACATAGGAGATGTAGAGGCAGCAACAAGCTCATGAAGAAGAACATGATGGCTTGTTCTATGGCATGTATGAGCAGTAATAGGACATGATGAACTTCATACGTGAGTCACAACAACAGACAGAGAGATTTATGAATACTATGATGGAGTCTCAGCTCGCCGCCGCTTTCCTATAGCAGCGCCAACAAGCTAGTTTCAACAACCATTACAGGCTGGTAGAAGCCACACAAGGTTCCATACTAGGAAACCTTTGTGAGCTCCTATAGGCTAATGAAGCACTAGCAGCGAGGATTGAGCTGCTTGAGCTTTCATAGAGTACACAACACCGAAGTAGAAGTCGTCGTTCTCGACATCCAGAGCAGGGATAAAAGGGTACTAGTGGTCAACAATAGTCATATCCAGGTTCCACCTATCTATTTTTCACCTTTTATCGAAATATTAGGGACAATGTTCGGTTTAAGTGAGAGATGAGATATTTACTGTTTTTACTATTTTTATTTCCCTTTATGTTTTTCATTTCATTTCTTTCTAGTTTAGTTCTATATTTTTAGCTTCTTTTTAGTTTGTTTTTAATAAGTACATGTGCTTGATGAATCGTATGTGTAGTTTGTCTATTTTTACCCATTTCTTGAGCCATACCAAAATTTTGGAATAAGAAAACAACTTTTATTTTGAAAATTTGGGCTGTTAGACAAGTTTAGGATAGTTTGCAGAGGCTAGGGAAGACCTTTGAAAATTTGATATCATCTTGACACTGTGAGTTTCTTAATTATAGGAATCGGTCCGGATACTTATTATATTGCGGCCTTAAAACCTCACCCTTGAACTAATTCTTATGTAGTTTATTTTAGCAGTCAGCACCATCTTAGGTACAGTTAAGTGGGCGAACCGATGCAAATAGGTGAATGATCTAGTGAGAGAAAGAAAAAAAATACAAAAATAAAGCATGTTGGAAAAAGGATCCGCCCTATAAGTTGGGTAACCCTCACCTGGTTACTTAGCCCAACTGTAGCAAAACTTCGAAAAAAATGCTTATGTGTCTGTGTTAAAGAAAAAAATCGTTGAATTTGACACAATATTGGATCAGGATCACCAACAGGTTTGTTCACCATGCAAGTACAGGATAACGGACTTAATGTGATTGCGCCTGAACGAAAAAGGATAAAAGAGGGATGAGTGAGTTAGGCCTAGGTATAATAACATGATGTAGACTGATTTGTATAGGAAGGAAACTTATGACCGCAACCCGCGGAAAGTGTCACTATGATATTCGTGGTTCACTAGTTAGTACCTATCGATGTAACCTTGAGTTTTAGCCTGAATTGAATACATGTGTGTTGTTGTTTTTCTTTTGTGCTCATAAGAGTTTGCTCGAGGACAAGCAAATGTTTAAGTCTGGGAGAATTTGATAACACTGAAACACACTACGTTTTTGGCTCGGATTGCACATGCTTATTATCGTTTAATTATTATTTTCTTACTTTATGCTTGTGTTTTGTCTTGTTTTCAGGTACATTGCCTAATAAGAGTCTTCCACGAAGAAATGGACCGAAAAGATCAGAAAACAGAATTTTGGGTGAAAATTACACACACGACGTTCCACATGGCGTTAGCCATAGGGGTAGCCATGACGTGTATGATTTCTCCCATGTTCTAACCGTCACTTGACCATGTCCACCACCTTTTGTACACATGGCAGATGCCATGTCTAGATGGCGGGCGTCATCTTTGCATTAGGTGGTCTGGTCAAGGACGGTTGGAGCATGATGCCATGACCAGAGATATTTCCTCCACATGACTTTTGAAGAGGCTACGTGATTCCCAAGGCATTGTTACACTATAAATATGACCTAGATCTTTAGTTTTGGTAATCCAATCTTAGTTCTTAGCATAGACATATATCCAGTTATTAGAAGCGATAATCCATCACATCGAGGGGTTATCGCACCATTGTTGTAACCGAGGTTAGAGCATCACAACATAGAAATTTTAAGCTTGCCGTCATTTTACTTTTAAGTCAGATTTACTTTCCAGCATTGTATCAGATTCAAGTCTCCGATTTGGAGCAGGTTTTATTTTACTCGCACTTTTATTATTATTCGCATTACTTTCCGCCTTGCTTTAATTTGTTTATTTTCCGCACGATTTACATATCACTTTTATTTCAAAGATTTATTTTCTAAGAGTGAACTTAAGCGTGACACTTTCATTCTTGCTTTTGGAAACCAATCACGCATTTATTTTCCTGCACGATTTACATACCGCTTTTATTTCAAAAAAATTTGTTTTCTAAGAGTAAACTTAAGCGTGACACTTTCGTTCTTACTTTTGAAAACCAATGACGCGTTTATTTTCCCGCACGATTTACATAACGCTTTTATTTCAAAGGATTCATTTTCTGAACCGAACCTAAGAGTGACACTTTCGTTCATTTGAAAACCAATCACACACGTAACTATTTCCCTAAATGATTTATTCTACAAACAAACTATTTAGTATGTTTATCACCGTCATGTCTAGCTAAATCTGTTGTGCTGGGATGCGAGGAATGTCGTTTCGACAATACTCCATATGTTGTATTTGTAGAAACACTTTAGGGGCTGTTTTGGATTTTAATGCAACTTTTTTGAACTTAAATTGATCGGCCATTATGTGAACGGTACCTCATTTCTGTTTACGTAATAACTGTGACTATGTCGGGTAAGATCGAAAATCGTCTGACACTTTAGATAAGAGTTTGTTAGTTTTTAATTGGTAAAAATAGCGAAAGCGCTTTATTAATTAATTAGGAAAGTTTGGTATTATTTGAAAGTGATTTTAAAACTATTTTCGGACGCGTTTATAAATTTAGGATCCGGTTGACCGAGCATATGCCGAAAACCCTTTGATATTAAATTTTCCAATCAAAAACACTTTTTGACTGAGTCTTAGAGGTAGTTATATATAAAAAAAGACTTTTTCACTTTAACGCAAGATGCGACTGGTGCAACGTGAGCGGCTGGTATAGATTAAAGGTCATGTCTGGTTCCGATTACGCTAACGCGACGATTCCTTTTTTATTAACTTTTTTTTTCAAGAAAGAAAATATTGCCCCACAAGTATTACTACTTAGACAATTATAGTTTTGTTTGATCGATGCGAATTACATTCCAGTATGCCTTTATTCTGAATTTGACATCATTCCTTAATTATTATTTTTTTCTCTGTTCGCATTACTCTCTATTTTCATTAGCTTTAGATAAATAACGTGTTCTGGCCTGGGCCCAGCCTCGCGGTCCAGCCCAATAACGCACAAGACCCAATAAGTGGAATAGCTTGACCGGGCGCACACCCCCCACCGGACGGGCAGGATACGCTCCCTGTCAGGCAGGACGGCGCGCTTCGAAGCGTCCTCGGCGCCCCCCCTAGCCGGACCGAACAACTTCCACGGGCAGAATCCCCTTGCCAACGGGCATGACGATTCGTCATCCCCGCTCTCGTGTGCTCCCCCCCCTCCTCGGGGAGAGCCACACACCACCTGGGAATCCCAGGAGCTCCCCTCTGCGGGGAGAACAACGTGCCTCCGGGGAACCTCACGAGCTCCCCTCCGCGGGGAGAACAACGTGCCATGCGCATATTCTCCACGTGCTCCCCTCCGCGGGGACACGTCATCCCCCGACTTGTCACCTCCGAAAGAGTAGGTCAAACCCACTTTCCGGGGACCACGGGACAGTTGGACTAGGGCGAAGACCACGTCCTGGTTTTCACTACGCCATGTAAGCCCTAGCAGTCACCTGGGTTGGGCCTGGCCATCCAGCCCAACACAAGTGACCGTTGGCCCAGCGCTAGGGTCTCTCTATAAATACCCTCTTCCTCAAGAGGGTCAGGTAATTCACTTCTTACTCCATTTATGTACTTTGCTCTCACTCTGCCCAATTCCTTACTTTGGCATCGGAGTGTCTTGCAGGTACACCCCCCTTCTCCTCCTCATCACCGGTGAACAGGTAGCAGTCCATCAGCGTGTGACTAGCCCGTGATCCCCTTCTGATCAGGTCAGATCAGTGGCGCCGTCTGTGGGAACAGAAACTTCCCGGTTATTCCGAGCAGAAAACCAAAGTTTCACCAGCACTATACGATCATGGCTAGTCCACACCACGACGATACCATGCACGAATTCGTGCTCAACACTGCCGCCAACGGAAGCAAGCAGATGGAGACGTCACGTCCGGCGGAGACCGACGAGAGAGACGGCCAGACTGCCTCTCCATCATCCGCATAACTGCTGCGCCAGGCCGACCACCGGCCCCCGAGCCCAGCGGCGTTCCAACCCATTCCTATCCCAGCGGGAGCGGACCCAACGGTGGCCGCCCTCTTTGCGGCCATCAACCAGACGAACCAGCTATTGTTCCAGCAGAATGCACGAATTGGAGCGCTGGAGCGGGAAGGCCCTCCGAGGTCCCCTCCGCGGGAAGACCAGAATGGAGGCTCGAAGAGTCCCTCACCTCGACCCATCGACGGGGAGGTGACCGTCATTGGGAAGATCGCCCTCGCGAAATGCACGAACAACGCGAACAACGCGGCCCTGCCGATCGATTCACGGAATACACGGCAGTAGTCGCTTCCCGCGAGCGTATACTGGCCGAGTGCGCCAAAACCGAATTCGTCCAGGGAGGTGTCCGCTTCCCTCGGCCGACACCCCCCAAACCCAACGTGGACATATCGAAATACTGCCGATTCCACAGGAGCCACGGGCACGTGACCGAAGACTACATCCATCTCAAGGACGTGATCAAAATTCTGATTAAAGACGGCCACCTAAAGAGATACACCCAGGGGGGAGAGCCCCCGAGGCAAGAGGCCCCCGAGGCCAAGAAAATCGAGGAATTCCCCTCTTCTGATGGCGACAGTAGACTCCAAGTCGCGCTGTGTGTTAGCCGCCCCGAGGATAGGTTCGCGGATAGAGAGTTCGGCCTCCCTGAAGGCCCCGACCTACCCGGCGAGCCAGTCCGGCCAACCAGCCGATGGGAATACTTCGCCAGAGCCATGGTCATCTCGGGTGGCGCCACGAGGAGCCTGTCCATAGGATCAGTGAAAAGAAAGTTCGACGAGCTTATCACGAGCAACTCCGGAAAAATGAGCACGCTCGAAAGATTCCGCGGTCGATCCAATCCAATCACATTCTACCTCGAGGAACTCCCCGGGGGATCCCCCAACTCCAACATTCCCCTGCTCATACGGGCGCGGATGGCGAACTTCGACGTCAAGCGCATCCTTGTCGACGGGGGCAACTCGGTGGACATCATGTACACGCACCTGTTCACAACCCTCCAACTCGACGAATCAAACCTTTCCCCCTACGTAGGCTCCGACCTTCAGGGGTTCAACGGGACGACGACGAGACCTTGGGGGTACGTGGAGCTGAAAGTCACTTTCGGAGAAGAGGAAACAACCAATGAGATCAGCATTCGTTTCTTAGTCATCGAGTGCCCATCCCTCTACAACTGCATCCTGGGCAGAACAACGATAGCAGAACTCACCGCGGTATCCTCCACCGTCCACCTGAAGATGAAATACTACACGAAACGGGGGGCCGTGGTGACCCTCAACGGAGACATCGAGGCTGCCCGGAGGTGTTTCGAGGCCGCGCTGAAAGGCTTGGACACCATCGCTCCAGCAACCAAGAGGGCGACTCCAATCATGACGCCAAAAAGTGAACCAAAGGAGGTGGTCGGATCTGTGGACCTCGACAGTCGCTTCACCGAGGAGCGCGATCACGAAATAAGGACCAGCGAAGCCAACGGGCAGCCCGCCCACCCGGCACGCCCCATCCCGGACGGAGAATTCGAGCTCATCACACTCGGGGAAGACAAGAGCAGAACCGTGAAGATCGGCGCCAGACTCCCAGACTTCGCGAAAAGACAGCTGCAAGCCTGCCTCCGTGAGAACGCCGACCTCTTCGCATCGAGCGCCGCAGAAATGCCCGGACTCGACCCCGAGGTCGCCTGCCACCAGCTGTCCATCAGCTCGACCGCGAAGGCCGTAGTTCAACGTAGGCGTAGACAGTCCCCCGAAAAGTCGGCAGCAGCCGAGAAAGCTGTAAAAGACCTCCTAGAGGCAAATTTTATTTCGGAAGCCCGGTATTCAACCTGGCTGTCCAATGTTGTACTCGTTAAAAAGAATAATGGAAAATGGCGCATGTGTGTTGACTATACCGATCTCAACCGGGCATGTCCTAAGGACGCTTACCCCCTCCCCAACATCGACAAACTCGTCGACAACTCCGCGGGCTTCAGGCTCTTGTCCTTCATGGACGCATACTCGGGGTACAACCAGATCCCGATGGCCGAGAACGATAAACAGAGCACGCCCTTCATGACGGCGCCGGGCAACTATTACTACAACGTAATGCCCTTCGGCCTAGAGAACGCCGGAGCCACATACCAACGGATGATGAACAGTGTCTTCCGGGGCGAAATCGGCGACATGCTCGAAGTATACATGGATGACATGATCGTCAAATCCTGCACAGAAGACGACCACACGACCCACCTCAGGAAGGTCTTCGAGACCGCGAGGACATGCCGAATGCGCTTCAACCCGGAGAAATACACCTTCGGTGTCCACGCAGGCAAGTTCCGCGGCTACTACCTGACCGAGCGTGGGATCGAGGCCAATCCAGAAAAATGCCACGCCTTTTCAGAAATCACCGCCCCCACCACGAAGAAGTCCATCCAATCTCTCAACGGCGTGCTCGCCTCACTTTCCCGGTTCATCGCCAAGTCCGCCCAACACGCCCTCCCCTTCTTTAAACTACTCAGGAAGGAAACCACGCTCGAATGGACAGAGGAATGCGAGCAAGCCCTCCGCCACCTCAAACGCGTCTTGTCCGAACCACCGGTGCTGACACGTCCCGTGATGGGCGAAACCCTATACCTATATCTGGCCGTGGCTAACGAAGCAGTCAGCGCCGTCCTCATCAGCGAAACTGAGGAGGGCCAAAAACCAATCTACTTCACGAGCAAAGCCCTCCACGGTCCCGAAGTCCGATACCAGTTGATCGAGAAAGTCGCCCTAGCCCTCATCACCGCAGCGCGACGGCTCCGACATTACTTCCTCGCACACATCGTCGTGCTCCGCACCGATCAGCCCATCCGCCAGCTCCTCGGCCGACCCGACATGGCCGGACGCATGCTGAAATGGTCGTTAGAACTATCTGAGTTCGACATCGTTTACGAAGGCCGAAACACCATCAAAGCTCAAGGCCTGGCAGACTTCGTCACCGAGATGACCCCGTCACCCGACCCCACCACTAGGAGCCACATCTGGACCATTTTCGTGGACGGCTCCTCCAACTCCACGGGAAGCGGCGCCGGCATCATCCTCGACAACGACGAGGGCACCCTCATCGAGGTCTCCCTCACGCTGGCCTTCCCGACGACTAACAACCAAGCCGAGTACAAAGCGTTCCTGGCCGGACTTCGCCTGACATCGGACCTCGGGGCCAGAGACATCCGAATCTACACAGATTCCTAACTAGTCGCTTCGCAAGTACGAGGAGAATATCAAGCGAAAAATGACAACCTCACCGAGTATTTAGCACTTATCACCGAAAAGCTGCAAAGTTTCGACTCCGCGGAGATTCAGCACGTCCCGCGCGAGCAGAACACCCGCGCCGATATCCTCTCCAAGTTGGCGAGCACCAAAAAGCGAGGAGGCCATAAGTCAATCATCCAAGAAGTCTTATCGCAACAGAGCACCAAAGCGACCACCGCCCCTCTCGACATCAACGTCATCGGAGATACCGACTGCTGGATGACCCCGCTATACACCTACCTCAGCACCGGCCACCTACCAGCCGACTCAAAAGAGGCAAGCACAACCAAGCGACGAGCCTGCTCGTACGTCCTCCTCGAAGGAAAACTGTATCGCCGAGGCTTCGCGATCCCACTCCTCAAATGCATCGATAACTCCCAGAGCGCAGCCGTCCTAGAGGAAATCCATGAGGGCGTCAACGCGCAGCACCTCGGAGGACGATCCCTGGAGCGAAAGGCTCTACGAGCAGGCTACTACTGGCCCTCGATGCAAACGGACGCGAAGGAACACGTCAAACGATGTGACAAATGCCAAAGACACGGGGACATGCACCTCGCTCCACCAACCGAACTCAAAACCCTCTCCTCCCCGTGGCCATTCGCCTTGTGGGGGTTGGACATCCTCGGACCCTTCACCCTGGGGTCCTATCAGAACAAGTACCTCATCGTGGGCGTAGACTACTTCACCAAATGGATCGAAGCCGAAGCCCTGTCCAAAATCACGACCCACAACATACTCTGATTCTATAAACGAAACATCCTCGCAAGGTTCGGGGTCCCGCTCGCCATCGTCACCGACAACAGCACACAATTCATGGACAAAAACTTCCGCGACTTCGTCACGAAGCTCGGAACCACACACCACTTCACCTCGGTCGAGCACCCTCAGACAAACGGCCAGGCAGAATCCGCGAACAGGGTCATCCTCAGGGGACTCAAACGACGACTCGGTGATGCAAAGCGAGCATGGGTCGAGGAGCTCCACAGCGTCCTCTGGGCATACCGCACTACTCCCCACTCAACCACGGGGGAAACCCCATTCCGCCTCACGTTTGGAACCGAAGCCGTGATACCGGTCGAGATACGCGAGCCATCCAGACGAACTAAAGCTCCCCTCGACACCGACAACAACGACGACGCCTTATGTGAAGAGCTTGACCTCGTCGAGGAGATTCGCTCAGGAGCAGCCCTTCGGGAAGCCCGACTGAAACAGCAAGTAACACTTCGCCACGACAACAAAGTCTTCAAACGTGACTTCCAAATCGGCGACTTAGTTCTGCGCAGACCAGAAAGACTCACACGAGGGCAAACTGTGAATTGGGAAGGCCCCTACCGTGTCCGCGACAAGACGGAGCACGGGGCCTATTACCTCAAAAACTTGCACGGGGAACAACTAGCTCGACCATGGAACACCGCGAAACTTAAGCGGTACTACAGTTAAACACTGCCCGCGACGACCCATCTTCACGACCACTGGGGAGGTGACATGGTACCACCGCACTCCCTCGCGTCTACTAACGACCAGAGAAAAGCAAGCCCTGCCTCCTGTGTGCGCGGGCAGAAGGCCTTGCTCGGCGGGGAACGACTCGACCGAGATTCCCCACCATCATACCGAAACCGGCAGGACGCCTAGCTCGCGATGGGACGCCCACGCCACGGGGAGAACTACCCCCGAACCGGTCAGGCAACAATGCCGGCCAAACCGGCCAGTTCCCTTCACCGTCGATAACAAGTTTTGTCGAGCTACGACCTCGGACAGACCCAAAGGCATACTAACACATGCATATCAAACATATATAACTCAAGCATGCAAATATGTGCAGAAATAAGACAAGCATAAACATCATGCAAAAACCGAGCGCACACATAGAAAATTCTCAAAAATATATTAAGCAAAAGCGGGCACCAGCCCAGTAGTCAACATTACATGAACAAGGACACGCAGGCCCAACAAAGAAAACAAGAAGTTACAAAACATCGGCGCGCAGGCCAGGATACTACGAGCATGCAGGCTCGGGAAACCTATACATCCTCGCCCTCCTGCTCAGCATCCACGGGGTCGGCGTCAGGGACGACGAGCTCGGGGTCGACCACCTTCCCGTTGACGATCTCATGATACGGCCCAATCCCTTCCACGACCAGTGCAGCGCCGGGGTTGACAATTTGGATCTGCGCAATGGCGCTCTTGAACCCGACCTCGACATCGTCCAGGCAATCTCACTCTCCAGCACCCGAATCCGGGCGACCAAATCAGCATGCGTAATCATCCGCCGATCTTCCTCAGTCTCGTCCTCATCCAGACGAAGAGCGTTATCCAGAACTTCCAGGCGAACTGTCAGCGCCTGTACATCGGCCGCCGCCGCCCTCAGCTTCTCCTCTACCGACGTCACCTTCTCCTCAGCACCTTTCGCCCGCTTGCGCTGGTCGGCAGCATCTTTCCGACTCTTCTCCAGCTCCTCGGTGAGTTTTTCCAGGCGCGATTGCATGAAGGTGAGGTCCCCCCGCAATTTGGCCATCTCAGCAGCAGAGCAACCCTCCTCGTTCAGGACCAGAGCCGTGGTAAAAGTCCGCATCATCGCGGCCAAATCCTCCGCCAAGTTGCGTCGGCGAGACTCTCGATCGGCATCACGGGCAACCTTCACTTCGCCAGCAGAGACAGTAGGAGACCGGGCCCCATGAAAATAACCCGGATGTTGATGGCACGGCGGGACGACGTAGCCCTCCTCGGATGAACCGGTCGTCAGATCAATCAGGCCACTGGACTCCTCAGACCTTGGCCTCTTCGCAGCTCCTTGAGACGTAGGAGACTGACTCTCCTGGGGAGAAGAAGACGAACTCTAGCCGCCCGGGACCACGGCCTCCTGCCCGACCAATTGGCCCACCCGCGTCTTCGGGACCGCGGCAGCCCTCGAGGCACACAGCTTCTTCACCCGCTCTTCGATGGAAGACATGTTCGCTGCAAAAAAACAAAAAGAGTCAGCAACGTACAAAACATACGATCACGAGAAAGACGAAACATCCCTACCTAAGTAATCCAGAGCGTCCGCCCCCGAGGCGCAACCGAGCAGGGTCCTCGTATTAATCAGCCTTTTCTTCGTTCGCATATTCCCCTGCACGTCGAGGATATACCGACCGTCAGGCGTCACCAATTTCGACGGAGGAAGATCCCGCACAAACGCCATTATTTTCATATAAGCGGCCATGTCTCTCTCGTCGAGAGTCCCAACCCGCACTATGTACCGGTCAGTACCGCGATTGAAATGCTCCGAGGTCCACAGTAAATGCACCTTGGGGAGCCACGCGAGGAACCGCTGGTCGTCTACTATTCGCTCCTCCTCAGTGAAAAGAGTGTCCGAACCTTCCCGGGTGATCGGCCTCACGAGGAAGAACCGACCCTTGAAGTCTCAGACATAATCGTTGTACGTCTTAAAGAGCTTGGTCGGCTGCTTAAACGAGACCCAACCCTGACGGCCATTCACCGATTGACGTTGCAGGTGGAAGATACGAAAAAACAAGGGCACCGTGGCCTCGACCTCGAGAAAGTCGCACACCACCTCGAACGCGCGGATAAAGGCCAGGGTGTTGGGATGCAGCTGAGACGGGGCCAAACGTAACCAGTCAAAAAGACCCAAGTGGAAGGCGGAAAGCGGCAGTCTGAGTCGAGCCTCTTTAAAGTAGAATTCGTGCATAGGAAACATCCGCCGCCCATAGCTCGAGCAGATACGATGATGCTCCTTCGGACGATACACCTGCCAGTGTTACGGCTCCCCCTCCACCCGATCCTCCACGGTAGCATAGGCGCCGGACACATCGAGCGCGAAGCAAGAAGGGGTGGACAGGGGCTCTTCGGCCACCCCACTCCTCGACAGGGAGGACCCACTCGTCAAAATCTGGGATCTCGGGATCACTGTCTTCGACCATCGTCCCCAGTATCAAGGCCGACATGTACACCTGAAAAGCAGAGGATAATGGTGAATTCGATAGCCAGGATCAAATCCACCCTTCCACCGCAGGTCAAGTGAAAGGGTGACGACGACGGGCGACCGAGCAAAAGACGAGCACGCGGGCGGCCCCCGAGGGATGCTCCCCGCCTCGTCTCCATGGGGCATTCAAAGCTAACCTATAGCCCCTCCCCGGGGTACTCATCGGAGAAGGCACCCGTCCCCGGGGCATTCATCGGAACAACCGAACCTCCCCGGGGAATTCATCCAAACAAACCTAAAAGAAACCACCAGACACGGCAGAAACTCGCGTCTCTCCTTGGGGCATTCATCGTGCCCTGACCATGGACCCAAATCAAACGGCGGAAATAAAAGAAGAGAAGAAGGAAACTCACTTTGTGACGGCGGCGAACGGGGTGCGAAACTAACAGCGTGGTGGCGATTCACAGCAGCGGCGAACGGGGAGGAATTGCAGAACTTCACAGGTGAGAAAGCAAGGTGAAAAGTAAAAAATGCGCGGGGACCCCCATATTTATAACCCGACGCAGAACTCGAAGCGACACTAGGCCTTTGAGTGTCCTAGGGTAGCCTCCCTAGTGCCCACTCATCGCGTGACACGTGGCGGTAACCTGACGGTCGCGTCCCTTCATATACCTTTGCCCCGCTCTCCCGGCGAGAGGAAGACCTTCACGCGCGCACGCGTCCCGCCGAACACAAAACCGACGAGCCACCCGCCTCGCTACCTCTTTTCCCGAAGCAATGACCTTAAGTCCTCGCTCTTTCGCCACAGAGCTTCGACTTGGGGGGCTCCTGTTCTGGCCTGGGCCCATCCTCGCGGTCCAGCCCAATAACGCACAAGCCCCAATAAGTGGAATAGCTTGACCGGGCGCACACCCCCACCAGACGGGCAGGATACGCTCCCTGTCAGGCAAGACGGCACGCTTCGAAGCGTCCTCGGCACTCCCCCTACCCGGACCGAACAACTTCCACGGGCAGAATCCCCTTGCCAACAGGCATGATGATTCGTCCTTCCCGCTCTCGTGTGCTCCCCCCCCCCCCTCGGGGAGAGCCACACACCGCCCGGGAATCCCACGAGCTCCCCTCCGCGAGGAGAACAACGTGCCTCCGGGGAACCGCGCGACCTCCCCTCCGCGGGGAGAACAACGTGCCATGCGCACGTTCTCCACGTGCTCCCCTTCGCGGGGACACGTCATCCCCCGACTGCCCACCTCCGAAAGAGTAGGTCAAACCCACTTTCCAGAGACCACGGGACAGTTGGACTAGGGCGAAGACCACGTCCTAGTCTTCACTACGCCACGTAAGCCCTAGCAGTCACCTGGGTTGGGCCTGGCTATCCAGCCCAACACAAGTGACCGTTGGCCCAGCGCTGGGGTCTCTCTTTAAATACCCTCTTCCTCAAGAGGGTCAGGTAATTCACTTCTTACCCCATTTCTGTACTTTGCTCTCACTCTGCCCAATTCCTTACTTTGGCATCGGAGTGTCTTGCAGGTACACCCCCTTCTCCTCCTCATCACCAGTGAACAGGTAGCAGTCCATCAGCGTGTGGCCAGCCCGTGATCCCCTTCTGATCAGGTCAGATCATAACATAACAATAGTAATTGATAGATTGACATTGGTCTCTGTGGGATCGATAATCTTTTATATTACTCTGATGTACTCTGTAAACTTGCGGACAATACGCATCGACCGTGCGTGGTATAAACCAACTGATAAATTGTTGGTATACATAATGGACTGAAACAAATTAATTGATGACAAACACATATTGGTATTAACTGATAAAATACAAATTGATTGCTACATAATAAAATGGATACAAACATTCAAACTGATACAATTGTTACAACATTCTAAGTACCACCATTACTAAAATGATACAAAACATGTTCTTCCAAAAATATTTCCATTTCATTATCTTCTTCTTTTGAATTTGTAACTCCATTAACTGTATCTTTGGTCCATCATTTGTTGCCCTTAAATACTTCACCTCCATTTTTGCTGCATCAAGTTCATTTTAAGCTTCTCCAACCTACTTTTTTCCTTCTCTATAAAATGATCTTTCTCATCTACCACATCCTCATAAAATCAATCGAAATATCCACAACCAGCTTGTGTTACACCCTGTGTAATTCACAAATTGTCTATATTAGAACATCTAAAAAAGAAGAAAATATTAAAATTCGTTCTTATCTTATAATGACGACATCCCCAAAATTGTTTCCCAAAATTCGTAATAGTTGAGGTCCTGCGAAGAACAACCATGTCTCCTTAGTGACATATGAGTTTCTATCGCAAAATTGAAATCCAAACTACCACGACTCTTTAAATTGGATTTGTTTGAACAATGCCCAGAGTTCATTGGTGATGATAAATTCATTTTCCACAATCAATTTCAGTATTGACCACTCCAATTTGAAGAGCTCTAAATCGATGTGGAGAAAATCCTTGCAAGAGATGAAAATAGATATGGAGGAAGAGATGAAACAAAGAAGATAATATATAAAATCCACTGCCACGTAGACCAAAACAAATGCCGGTTTCAGTCAAATGGACGGAGAGGACCATTGTGACACTATTTGAATAATTAAAGGATCAATTTAAAAAATTTTAAAATCAAAGGACCAAAATAAACCCTAAGATAAACTTAAAGAATCAAAAGAGATATTTTGTAAAAAAAAAAAATTCAATTTCAAAGAAGGATAAGATATGGAAATTTTTTTATGTCAACTAATTTTTTCATTCATGTCTATGAAATGTTGTGTTACTCTCTAACTTAATGGAAGGCAATATAAACCACATAAAAATATTTCTTAGTAATATCTAATTTGATAATATAACCTTTTTAAAAGAAAACCATTTCTTATATATATATATATATATATATATATATATATATATATATATATATATATATATATATATATATATATATATATATATATATATATATATATATATATATATATATATATATATATATATATATATATATATATATATATATATATATATATATATATATATATATATATATATATATATATATATATATATATATATATATATATATATATATATATATATATATATATATATATATATATATATATATATATATATATATATATATATATATATATATATATATATATATATATATATATATATATATATATATATATATATATATATATATATATATATATATATATATATATTGCCTTAATAGATCATTGGATAATTTATCAGGTAATTAGGTTTCTTTACAATCAGGATTGTGTTTGAACATGTCATTGATGGACTAGATGTTGTGAAGAAACTTGAAACACACGGGGGACAAGTAAGCTAGACAATAGTACCTAAGTGTTGTACATTCTTCTTAGAGGTGATATTCTTCTATAGAACAAATGTATTATGTTCCAAAATAAGATAGTGTGGGACATTTTCATGCTTTAATATTTGCTATATAGTTGATGCCACCATTTTACCATATTGTTTTCATTTAAATGTGAAATCATAAGAGTCATTTTCCTAAAGCATAGTTGTTATGTAATTGATGTCATTTTTTTTTGTCATCTTATGGATTTTTTTTTTGTTTGTATAATAAAATTTAATTTATATAAACATTGTTATTTTATAATTAAATAATTTATTTTAAATTTACATATGTATTTAAATATATTTTATATTATATCAAATAAATTTATCTATACAAACACTCGAGTATCGTATTAACATAATAACGTACCAAATAAATATATTTTATACTATTTCAATTGGTTGTTTAAACAATTGAAATAGTAAAACAAACCAATTAAATTAAAGTAATCAATTGTATCAAACCAAACGAAACATTAAGAGTGTATTTAGATGAAGTAATTTGAAAATTTTAGAAAATTTAAATTTCTGAGCAATTAAAATGTTCAATTGAAATTTATTTATTTTAAAACTTTTTTTTGTTTGGATGGAGTATTACAATTATCAATTGTTAAATTTTTGGGATCATTTTTATAAAATTTAAAACTTTTGGTCCAAATTTAAAATATAAAAAATATGAAGGGACCATTTTTATACATATGGACCAATTTGTAACTTTTGAAAAATTGAAGGGACCAATTTGTAAAATTTGAAAATTATTAGGTACTTATTTGTAATTTTTTAAAATTTTGGGAGTGAATTTAAAATTTTCATAAAATATGAGAACTATTTTGCAAAATTTACAAAAATAATAATAAACAATTTAACATTCGCATGAACGAGCAATTTCAAATTTTTTTACTTTTTTGAGTCATTTGAAATTTCTTAAATTTTACTTGAATAAAATACTTCATAAATTTACATCATTTCAACAATTCTCTAAAGTTTTTTATTCAAACATGTATTTTTGTCAAGTCATTTTAAATTCCTCAAAAAATTAATTTATCTATTAAAATGTTTCATTCAAACACATTCTAAAGAATAATTGGTTAATATAATATATCATACTAATAAAAAATGAATAAATATTTAAATATATGTGTTTGGTTCGGTTTTTAAATATAACTCTAAAATTTGAGTCTATTTGAGCAGTTTTCACAAAATGACATCTAAGAAATTTGAATTTTATGCAATTTTAGTTTTTTAGATCGGTGAACCGATTTTATTTGAATTAATTTGAATTTGAATCCTCCTATAATGTGATATCTCATAATGTGTTTGGCGACATAAAAATATAGTTATTTAAGATTAACTTGAAAGCATGCACACATATTAATATTAAACATGATATCTGACCAAATTGTAGTGAGATAAAGGAGAAAGTCGATCATACATGTAACATCCTGCGTTTTTCTCTTTTAGAAATAATTTAGAATTAAATATAGATAGAATAATTAGAAGTGGGATTAAGTTAGAAATGATGTATTAAAAAGGGGTAAGTACACTTAGCAACCAAACTCAATTATTTACATGACCCAAATGTTTCAAACAGTATATGAGAAAAATCATTAAAATTTATTAAAGACACTATTATAAAACTACCCTTGTAAGTTTGGCCTCACACCTTTAAAAAAGAAAAGAATATCAAGAAAAAATAGTAGAAGGGAAATAAATAATAAAATTAGAGAAGAGAAAAGGATATAGAAGTAAATGAAAAGAAGATATTACGAAGATTATAAGAAAATGAAAGGAACTGTTTTCCTATCCTTTTTCATAATTTGTATCCATATAAATATAATGATCATGTGTGATTAATATAGAAACCTATTAACAATAGATCAACGATTTGCTTAAAATAGATTAAGAAGGTATTGCCTATTCTATGAATGGAAAAGCCTATTAACAATACATCAATGATTTGCTTAAAATAGATTAAGAAGGTATTTCCTATTCTATGAATGGAAAAGATACATTAATGATTCTAGTCCATCACACCTTCGTAGTGGAAGCGGGAGATTTCCGTACACCGAGATTGGTCCAAGAATCATTAAAAAGTATGCGCGTGAGCCCTTTAGTAAACATGTCAGCAATCTGATGACAAGATGGGACATGAAGAACTCGAACTTAACCGCAAGCCACCTTCTCGCGAACAAAGTGAATATCCATCTTGATATGCTTCGTGTGTTGATGTTAAATGGGGTTTCCAGAAAGGTATATGGCACTGACATTGTCACAATACACCAACGTGACTTTTGGGATCAGAAAACATAGTTTTAAGAGAAGATTTTGAATTCAGCATGGCTCGGAAACAATGTTGGCCACCTCTATATATTCAGTTTCAACACTAGAGCGAGAGAGTAGAATGTCATTTAGATGACCATGAGATAAGATTATTACCAAGAAAGACATCATAACTAGATGTTGAGCGCCTTGTGTCAAGACAACCACCCCAATCAACATCAGTGTAGGAAGTAAGACTAGAGATGGATGAAGGGTACAAGTGCAAGTCGAAATGCAGAATGCCTTGTAGGTAATGCATAATGTGTTTTAGAGAATTCATGTATTATTTTTTTGGAGCATGCAAGGCTCCGATAATATTTGGTCGAGTGAATGTGAGATAGTGCAAAGTGCCTGCAAGGCTCCAATAACGAGTGGGGTTCTCAAATAGAACACCTGATGAGACACTGAGTTTTTTTTGGTGTCAACAGGTGTGATAGATGGTTTGCAAGAAGATAAGTCGACCCAATCAATGATCTTCGATGCATAATTTTTCTAACAAAAAAGAGACCACGTGTATGTCTCGTTATTGCAATGCTAATAAAATAGCTAAGAGGGCCCAAATCCTTTGTGGAAAATTCAAAAGCATGGAGAATCATGATCGACTTTAGAAGATCATCAGTGTATATGGTGAGAATGATGTCATTTACATATAGAAGAATGTATGCCATGTTCGTGCCTTTGCAGTGTTGAATAAGGAATGGTTGATTTTGTTATGATGAAGGCCTATGTGGAGACATAGCCAGTAGATTGTTGATACCATGTTCGAGGAGCATGTTTGAGGCTGTTTTTTTAGTAGACAAACATATTCCGAATGAATAAGATTGTAGAAACCCGTGGGCTGATGCATATAGACTGTCTCATGAAGATTTCCATGTAAAAAGGTGTTATGGACATCTAACTGATGAATGGGCCATGAGTTTAATAAGGCAATGTTGAGAATTGTCTGGATAGTTGCTAGTTTCACCACAGGGTTGAATGTTTTATCACAATCTACTCCAACTTTATAAGACCTGGAATCACCAACAAGACGAGCCTTATAGCACTCAAAAGAACCGTTTGATTTCTTTTCGTGACAAAAAATCCACATAGAGAGAATAATATTAACATCACAAGGTCGTGAGACCAAATCCCACGTCTTATTTTTAATAAGAGCACCAAATTCTTCTTGCATGGCAGATTTTCAATATGGGTCGGACAAGGCTAAATGTGGATTTTTTTGGAATGAGACAGAGTAAAAGGTCATTGGTCAAGGCATATAGATAGATTGAACATGCATTTGGGTTTTGAAATGACATACATTATGTAAGTTGTTATGGTCTTTGCGGGTTGGTGAAATCGCTGGTCATTTTTTGGATGTGGGTCGGTTGGGGTGATGGTGTGTGAAATGTAAAGCCCCGACTTATTTTATTTATTTTCTTCCGTAATTTAATAATATGATGTTGTGAGTATATATGTGTTTATCAGTGTTTTTGATGTGTTGGGGTACCCTGCGATAAAGGTAGTGACCTTAGAATTATAGACTGTAAGGGTTGAGGGGGTGTGTGACCAAAAGGGTAGAATGTGGTGGTATAGTGAATAAGACTAGCCAATTTATATTAGTTACTATATATTTAATTAAATAATATGCGGTGAAAATTATTTAAATAAATATTTAGTGTCATTATTATTATTATTATTTAATTTAGTGGGATTAATAATAATAATAATAATAATAATAATATAATAGAGGGGAGAGAGAGAGAGAGAGAGAGAGAGAGAGAGAGAGAGAGAGAGAGAGAGAGAGAGAGAGAGAGAGAGAGAGAGAGAGAGAGGAGAAGTTATCAGGTCGTGAAAAGTAGATAAAAGTGAGAAAAGGGAGAAAGATGTTAGACCTCAAGGAGGAAGAGAGAAGATTCAATTGTTGAGGTAGAAGAATTTCAAGAACTCAAAGGTAATGGTGGGGTTCTAATTATCTAAGGGTTAACATAATGATGATGGGTAGATTATGTATGTGCTTAGGTTGTGTTCTTCTTCTCTCCTTATATGTATGATCATTATTGCAAATGTATGTTGTTGGATTGAATCTTTGAATTCTGAATCTTGTGTGGCATGTTGATGTTGTATTCGATGTTTGATTGTGGTATTTGTTGTGTTGTTGCTGTTGGAATGATGATTCTGATGAAATTGTTGATGTCGATGTTGTGTTGTTATGTATGGTCGCGAGTCAGAGTCAAAACAACGTTATGAATTTTTTTGGGGAAAGAAATTGGAGATTTAGATACTTGGAAAAGTGAATTTTCATAGTAAAATGTTGTGCAAGTGATTTGTGGAAAAAAAATTTTGGAATGACTCAAAAGTGATTTTCGTGTAAAAAGTTGTAGAAAAACTGATTCTGCATACAATGTAATCGGTTACCACGATTGGAGTAACCGGTTACACTGCTCTTAAAATGTATTTTTTAGGGAAAAAATGTGAGGGTGTAATCGATTATCCTAATTTAGGTAACCGGTTACACTGTGTGGATTTTGCCTGGCAGTAGCTGGTTACAAGGGATGTAACCAGTTACTTCCTTTTGAGCAACCGGTTACACTAAGAACAATTTTAAAAAATTCATAACTTTTGTTTCGGGGGTCTGATTCGAGTGCTGTTTGAAGCGTCGGAAAGCTGACGTGACGAACTTTAATCTAAAAATATTTTTTGTGATAGAAGTTGAATAGTTATGCTATTGCTGGGTTAAATGCATTAATATCGTTATGTTGTAGTGTGATATAATTGCAAATACCTTGTGGATGCTTGCTACATTGTATGCCGTTGTTGTTGGACTGTATGGCATGTTGCGTTGTGACCTGTAGTGGCATGATGCATTGATTAGATGATGGTCATCGTCATTGTTGTTGTCATGTATTTCATGATTACATGAGTTATGAGATAAGTCGTGTGCCCATGTGGGGTGTGAGCGTCTTATCCAGATTCCAGTTGTAGAATCGTGTCTTTGTTATTGTTGAGGTGATCATGTGCCCATCTGGGGTGTGAGCGATCATGGAAGTTGTGTGCCCGTGTGGGGTGTGAGCGACACAATGGAATTTCCGACGAGAATTTTGATTCTGAAATAGGGATCTGGTTCTGAAATAGGAATCAAATGGTACCACATGTATTGAGTCGAGTTGTGACTCTTAATACATTGCATTTTAGTTGTATTTGCTGTTGTGTTGGATTTTGGTTGTGTCGGTTGTATGAATGTATGTTGTGGAATGAGTGTTTATGCATGTAATAATCTGTTGCTTGCTTATTATCATGATTTCTTTTATATAATTATGATATCTCACCATTTCTGTTTGAATATTGTCTTTACATGGGCATTATGCAGATAATTCGCAGTAGAGGAGTTGATGTGAGTGGAAGATGAAGTACTTGTTTTATCTTGTGTCAGTGTCTGCTCTGATGTGTAACACCGGGTTTTATGGAACGTTATATCTTCGACGTTTTGATATATATTTTTGGATATCTCTAGATTTATTATTATTTATGTTTAATTTTGAAAATATAGTATGTTCTGAATAATTATTTGATTTTGATGCTTCCGCTATTTCAATAAAAAGTGATGTTTCAAACATGTTTGGTTGTTATAGTTCTTATAAATAATTGTTAAAAGTTGCATGTGTTACATATCGTGTACATGAGCCGTTTTTTATGATTGTATGACATCATAAATATTATTTGATTTAATTTACTATGATTTATATTTAAATTACGCGGGGTATATTTGGGGTGTTACATTAGTGGCATCATAGCAAGTCGGTATGTCCGACCAAGTTGTTAAGTTGTAGTGTTGTGACAATTTAATGTTATTTTGTTGTTTTATAACCATCGTTTTTATTTATGGTGGAAAAACAGAAATGGCTGGAAGGGGACGGTGTTGCTATCGCTGCTGCTTTGTAGGCTGTTGCTCAGGTTGTTCAGAATTAGCTTAATGCTGGTGAGAATGATGAGTTCTGTCACTTGGGGAAGTTCTAGAAGAATAATCCGCCTATTTTCAAGGGTAGGTATAATCTGGATGGAACACAGGTGTGGCTCAAGGAGATTGAAAGGATCTTTAGGGTGATGAACTGTTCTGAATAACAAAAAGTACAATTTGGTACTCATATGCTAGCTAAGGAGGTTTATGACGGGTGGCTCAATACTCGTCAGGTGTTGGGGACGTCGGGTGAAGTTGTTACCTGAGATATGTTTCGTAGGGAGTTCTTGGGGATGTACATGGGAAGAAAAAGATTGAGTTTCTAGAGCTAAAGTAGGGTAATCTGATTGTTACTGAGTATGCTGCCCAATTTGTGGAATTTGTTAAGTTCTATCCGCATTATAGTGAGGTGACTGCTAAGTTCTCAAAGTGTATCAAGTTTGAGAATGGTTTGCATCCTAAGATCAAGCAGGCGGTTGGATACCAATAGATCATAAGATTTTCAGAGTTGGTAGATAGCTATTGAATTTATGATGAATATAGTAAAGCTCGGTCAACTCATTATAAGAGTCTAAGTGAGAAGAGGGGAAAACGAAATGTGGATCGTGGGAAGCCTTACAGTGTTCCATCTGGTAAGGGTAAACAGAGAGTTACTGATGATAAGAGGTCTAGTAGTAGAGGTGTTCCCACTCCTCTTAAATGCTATAGATGTGGTGAGATGGTTCATCGTGTTAGTGAGGGCATTATTGATGTGAAGAAGTGTTACAAGTGTGGGCAGTCCGAACATCTGATTGTTGACTACAAGGTTAATGTGGTGAAATGTGGTGACTTGCTACAACTATGGAGAACCTGGATATATCAGTACTCGTTGCCAAAAGCCTAAGAAAGCTTCAATTGGAAGAAAGGTGTTTGATCTGTCAGGGACTCAGACTTCCAATGATGACAGGTTGATCAGAGGTATATGTTATATTAATAAAACTCCTTTGATTGCTATTATTGATACTGATGCTACTTCTCTGGTTTGTTTGAATTATCCTCTGTCAATCTTTGATAGAAATTTTAGTGTTTATCTTATTTGCTTATCATTGAGAAGTCTTATTGTTATCTTGGGAATGAATTGGTTGGAGTTCAATCATGTTCATATAAACTATTATAACAAGTTGGTGCGGTTTCTTACTCCTGATGATGAGGAAGAAACTGGTTTTCTGTCTGCTAGAGAATTGAAGGAGCTTTTGGAAGAGGAAGCTCAAGTGCTTGTGTTGTTTGCATCCTTATCCATGGAGAGTCAAGTTGTGATTGATGAGTTGCAGGTGGTCATTAATTTTCAGATGTATTTCCAGATGATATTTCGGATATTCCGCTAGAGAGGAAGGTAGAGTTACTTATTGATCTTGTCCCTGGTACCAGACTTGTTTCTATGGCACCATACATGATATCAACATTGGAGTTAGCAGAATTGAAGAAGCAATTAGAAGAGTTACTGGAAAATAAATTTGTGAGACCAAGTGTATCACCTTGGGGAGCTTCGGTGTTGTTGGTAAAAAAGAAAGATGGTAGTATGAGGTTGTGTGTGGATTACAGGCAATTGAATAAAGTAACAATTAAGAACAAGTATCTGCTTCCAATAATAGATGACTTGATGGATCAGTTGGTGGGTGCACGTGTGTTTAGTAAAATTGACTTGAGGTCGGGTTATCATCAGATTCGAGTGAAAGATGAAGATATTCATAATACGGTTTTCAGGACTCGGTATAGACATTATGAGTATTTGGTAATGCCGTCTGGCATTTCTAATGCACCTGGTGTGTTTATGGAGTATATGAATAGAATCTTTTATACTTATTTGGATGAATTTATGGTAGTTTTTATTGATGACATTCTGATATATTATAAATTAGAAGAGGAACATGTTGAGCATTTGCGAATCATGTTGCAACTGTTAAAAGAGAAGAAGCTTTATGCTAATTTATCAAAGTGTGAATTCTGGCTGAAAGAGGTGAGCTTTCTTGGTCATGTTATTTCAGGCGATGATAGTGTTATGGATCCACCCAAAGTAGATGCAGTTCTACAATGGAAGGCTCTGAAGTTGGTTATAGAGATTAAAGGCTTTTTGGGCTTGGCTGGATATTATCGCAGGTTTATTGAAGGTTTTTCTAAGTTAGCACTTTTGTTGACTCAGTTGACTTGCAATGGTAAAACATTTTTGTGGGATGTTCATTGTGAGAAAAGTTTTATTGAGTTGAAGAAAAGGTTAACTACAACTCTAGTTTTGACTTTTCCGAAACCAAATGAACCGTTTGTGGTGTATTATGATGCTTCCTTTATAGGTTTAGGTGGTGCGCTAATGAAAGATGGCAAGGTTGTAGCTTATGCTTCGCGACAACTGAGGTTTCACGAGAGAAATCATCCTAATCATGATTTGGAGTTGGCTGCAATGGTTTTTATATTGAAGATTTGAAGGCATTATCTTTATGGTTTCATATTTGTGTATAGTGATCATAAAAGTTTAAAGTATCTGTTTGTTCAAAAAGAATTGAATATGAGGCAAAGAAGATGGTTAGAATTCTTAAAGGATTATGACTTTGACTTGAATTATCATCCTGGTAAAGCTAATGTTGTGGCTGATGCTTTGAGTCAGAAGTCTTTATATATGTCTGCTATGATGGTTAGAGAGATGAAATTGATTGAGCAGTTCAGAGACTTGAGTTTGGTCTGTGAGCTAACATTGCAGAGTGTGATGTTGGGTATGTTGAAAATCAACAATGATTTTCATAATAATATTAAAAAAGTTAGAAGTTAGATGTGAAATTGGTGAATTTGATGGCTATTTGGGTGATTGTTGTTAGAATGACAAAGTCGGTGCATTTTATTTCGATTAACTTCAGTTTTTCTTTATTGAAATTGGCAGAGATTTATATCCGTGTAATTGTGAAGTTTCCTAGAATTTCGTAGAGCATTGTGTCAAATAGAGATCCGCGGTTTACTTTTGGATTTTGGGAAAGTTTGAAAGAGGCTTTGGGTTAGAAGCTAAGGTTGAGTTTAGCTTATCATCCATAGACAAATGGTCAGAGAGAGAGAGAGAGGAAAATTCAGTCTTTGGAAGATTGGTTAAGGGCTTGTGTTCTTGAACAAGAAGGTGCTTGGGATAGTCATTTGTCGTTGGTTGAGTTTGTACACCCCACTCTACCCCGTACGCGTATTATAGAAATATTAAAGAAAACACATCAGAGTTTTCAAAACACGTAGGATGTCAGATAGACATTTTTATCATTCAATGAAGTATCAAGTCACTTCATGCTTTCCACAATATTTCAACAAGGTCATTCAATAAAATAGCGGAATAAAATCAATGTTTAAACATAATCCCCACAACCGGTGGTTATACATCATTAATCCAACAGATAAAAGATACGTAACAATTAATCAAGAAAATAAGCAAAATATAATATAATCCCGTCATCCCATGTTTCGTATCAGATCGACTCCTAGGACTCGATCAAATAGCAACACACTACAAGCACTACTCAGGTACTTGGTCATCTGCACTCCCCAAGGAGCACAAATGCAACAAACCGAAAAGGGTGAGAACTACATTCAATAAATAAGCGGTGAAATAACATGCTAAGTGTAACACCCCAAATTTAATCAGAATATTTTAATTAATTATTTAATTGAGAGTATTCGTATTTTGGTGGTTTTCGAAGGCTTTGTGGATTATTGGGAATTATGCATTTTTGGACTATCTATTTAATTAATAGTATACTATATGAGAATATTAATATTATTATTGATTAAAATGAATATAAGTGAAATAAGGGTAAATTAAGCATTATGAGGAGTTAGTAAGGGTGTTATGGGAAAATTCCAATTGTGTGGCCCAAGTCTAAGTTTGACAAAATAGAATTCTGAAGGTTTAGGATTCATTTTTGTTAACCGTGAAAAGAATGGAGGCCAGAGCTCTTAGGACATGAATATGTTCCGGGATTGGCCTAATAAACCGTAGGTTTTGTTCCTTTATCGCCGTAGGACCTTATGGATGATTTAGGGATATTTTGGGGGCATTGGGTAAGTGAATCATATGAGTTTTTGGGTGGGAATCAGTTCTGGTGCGCAACAGATTTTGCTGTCACCGCACTTTTCGCCTAGCGAAGAAAGCTTCGCCTAGCGAACCATGTATTCCCAGACTCACCTAGAGAAGAATCATTCACTTAGCGAAGAAACTCGCCCCAGACTCACCTAGAGAACATGCCAGTGAATGTAGCAGAGCTTCGCGAATGTTTATCATGTGCAGCGATGCCGTGATGTTTGATTCTGTGATCCCTATGATGAGTTAACATGAGTAGGACAAGGAAGTTATGTGATTAATAGGTGATAGTATGAGGATTACCGCGAGTATAATTTGATGGATTAATATGAGATAATATTATGAATCAATATGTGATAATATGTGATAACATGATGGGTTAATACGAGTGTGAATATGAGCTCTATGTGATTTGTACATGATGTCTGATGATTTCTATGACGTATGATGATTATTATCATGATGAATTATATGATGACATGATGTGTGATGATTATTATTATGATAAATGATATGATGACATGATGTGTGATAATGATTATTATGATGAATTATATGATGACATGATGTGTGATGATGATCATTATGATGTCCTATGATGACGTGATGTATGATGATGAGCTATGACGTTTGATTATGATGAATATGATGAATGATGATGCACATATGATGTTATTATGAGGATGATTTGTGACGTGTGCATCATGCATTCATGTGCATCCGGACTTCGGTTTAGGACCTCGATTACTTTGGCTTCAATCCCACTGTGCGGATGTGAAGTATTTTTATGTGCTCCGGTTCTCAAGTAGAATCAATCCTATTGATGGGGATCTATGGAGGGTTGATGGCCCAGTGTCCATCGCGTTGTGATGATTGGTACCACATGCATTAAGTCTATGTTGCATTTGCATTTGAGCCTTTTTGTATAAATTATGATTTTGTGGCCTTCGAGGCCTATTGCAAGATATGAATGTGTTGAATTTGAATATGACACCGTGATATGTTGATTTTTATACATTGATCATTATGAATCGTTTTACTCACCCTGCCTGTTTGAATGTTACCTCCATGTGGGTAATGTACAGATGACCAAGTTTAGCTGTGGATACCGTAAACGAGTTATTTTTGAAGTTTTTTGAGTTTTTTTAGCCTTTTGGTTAGCTTAGAGGGTCTTGCTCTGATATGTAACATCAGGTTGGGTTCTTGAGTTAAACTTTATACCGTTGAGTTATTTTGCTAACTTTCCCTTATGAGGAAAAACCTTGATTTATGCTTTGAGTTCCGCTGTTTTATGTTGTTTGATGTATTTTGGGGAAAACCCGTAGTTATGGAGTATTGACCTATTTTGATGACATTGAGAAATGTATGCCCTTTTGGTGGCTTTTTATCGAGATTTATTTATTTACTCTAAAATCTGTGTAATTTTGCCATGATAATTGTGGGGTAGAAAAGGGTGTTACATTAGTGGTATCAGAGCAGGTCGGTCCGTCCGGCCAAGTTGTCTAATGTTGTTTGTTCCCTTGTATACGACATGTGTGTGAAAACACTGTCGATACACATTTGGTTTCTAACCTTTGTCTGCAGAAGTGGGAATGGATCAAGTGGGGGAGAAGCTTGTGCTTCTCTAGGATGCTGCAAGTGTGGAGTCGTGGCTCAGTGTATCGATGAACGCTCTTATAGTTTGGTAAAGATGGTTTATACCCCATCATGATTTTTTGGCTGTCTATTGACAACTTGAGGGAATGATCACCCTTAATCTCTTGTTGATAGTGGACGAAGTCTTGTTGGATGAGATAGACGTGTCTTGCAAGCTTAGATGGCGTGAGCAGGGAATTTCCTTGAGTTAAGCTAAGTGCTTACAGATTGTTTTGATAAGTCGGTGCAGAATGATGCTGGGATGTTTATTTTGATGGAAACTTTGAGTGTTAATGAATGTGGGGAAGTTGGTGGTTTGCCAATTAATTGTTATTGTCCGGAGGTTTTTCCTGATGAGATAAGTGATTTACTGCTGGAATGTGAGGTGGAGTTGCGATCGACTTAGTTCCTGGAACTAGTCTGGTATTGATGGTTCCATGTTGTGTGTCTGCATTGGGATTGAAAGAGTTGAAGAGTCAACTAGAAGAATTGTTTGAGAAGAGATTCTTTCATTTGGGTGTGTCACCGTGGGGTGCACCAGTTTTGTTGATTATGAAGGAAGAAGGTTCTGTAAGGCTTTGTGTGGATTATAAACAAGTTAACAAGGTGACTATCAAGATAAGTGTTCACTTCCAAGGACTGATGATTTGATGGTTTAGTTGGTTGTTGCAAGTGTGTTCGGTAAGATGGATTTGAGATCTGGGTATCATCAGATTCGTGTGAAGGATGAAGATATTCAGGAGACTGCTTTTAAAGTAAGGTATGAACATGATGAGTATTTCGTAGTGCCATTTGGGGTGATTAAGGCACCATGTGGGTTTGTGGAGTATATGAACGGGATTTCGTATACTTATTTGAGCAATTTGATGGTTGTGTTAATCGATGATATTTTGGTATTATTCGAAGAGTAAAGAGGATCATGCTGAGCATCTGAAATTGTTGTTATTAGTGTTGAGAGGGAAGCAGTTGTGTGCAAAACTGTCAAAGTGTGAGTTTGGTTGGAGGAAGTAAGTTCCTTAGTCATGTGATCTCAAGTAGAGTTATTGCGGTTGATATGTCGAAGGTTGAAGTTGTATCGCAATGGGAAGCTCTAAAACCTGTATTTGAGATTAGGAGTTTTCTTGGGTTGGCAGATTGTTATTGGAATTCATTGAAGGATATTTTTTTCTTTCCAAGTAATCCTTGCCATTGATGCAGTGGACTAGGAAGGTTCATGATTTTGGTTTTGGATGCAAAGTATGAAGAAAGTTTTTAGAGCTTTTGAGGATGGCTGACAATAGCTCGTGTCTTGATTTTGCGAATCCGGCAGAACTATTGGTTGTATATTGTGATGCTTTGTTGATGGGATTGGAAGATATGTTAGTGCAACATCAACAAGTTTTAGCTTACTTTAAGGCAACTTAAAGTGCATAAGGGGGATTATCTGACGCATGATTTAGAGTTGGTTGTTGTTGTGTTTGTGCCGAAGCTTTGGAGGTATTATTTGTGTGGTTCGAGATTTAAGATGTTTAATGATCTTAAGAGCTGAAAGTATTTGTTTGATTAGAAAGATTCGAATATGAGGCCGAGGAGAATGACTTGAACTTCTGAAAGATTATGATTTTGAATTGAGTTACCACCCTGGTAAGGCTGATGTTGTAGCTGATGCATTGAGTAGGAAATCTTTGCATATACCGATGATGATGGTAAAAAAGTTAGGACTGATTGAGCAATTTCGGGATATGAGTTTGATTTGTGAAGAGACTTCTTATGAAGTTAAGTTGGGTACGTTGAAACTTACTAGTACTGTTTCGACAAGATTCGAGGAGGTTAGAGATCTGATTTGAGTTGGTAGACCGATGGAATTTGATGAAACATAATCGAAGAGCTGATTTTTGAATTAATGGAAACGGTATCGTGAGGTGTCGTGATAGATTTTGTGTTGCAGAGAGTGTGAGTTGGATAAGAGTATTCTTGAGGAAGGACATTTAAGTGGATTGAGTATCCACACCGGTGCTATGAAGAGGTGCCAGAACTTGATGGAATTGTTTTGGCAGCCGAGTATGAAGAAAGAAGTGGTTGAGTTTGTATATGATGGTTAGACTTGTTAGGGGTTAAATATTGAACATCAAAGACCGTTGGGTCTGATGCGATCGTTATTCCAGAGTGGAAATGGGATAGTATTTCCATGGATTTTGTGTCGGGTTTGCCGAAGACTGTGAGAAGGATATGATTTGATTTGGGTGATTTTGGATAGATTAACTAGATCAACTCATGTTATACCAATGAGGATTAATCATTCTATGTTGAAGCTAGTTGAGATGTATATTGAGGAAATTTTGAAGTTGTATGAGATATCGTCGAATATTGTGTCAGATGGAAATCTGAAATTACATCGAGATTTTGGGAGAGTCTGCAGACGCTTTGGGTACCATGTTGAAGTTGAACTCTGCCTATCATCCGCAGACGGATGGATAGATAGAGAGAACTATCCAATCTTTAGAGGATTTGTTGAGAGCTTGTGTGTTGGATCAAGGTGGATCGAGGGATAGTAATTTTCCGTTGGTTGAGTTTACCTACGACAACAGTTACCATTCTAGTATCGAAATGGCACCGTATGAGGATTTGTATGGTAGGAGGTGTAGGACTCCTTCGTGTTGGTATGAGTCAGGAGAGAGTGATGTACTTAGACATGAGTTTGTGTAAGAAATGATTGAGAAGATCAAAAGGATCCAAGATAAGACGAAAGGTTCGCAGAGTCGTCAGAAGGGTGACCCTGATAAAAGGAAGAAAGCACTTGAATTCCAAGAGGGAGATCACATGTTTTTAAGAGTTACGCCGGTAACTGGTGTTGGTCGAGCTTTGAAGTATCGAAAGCCACAACGTATTTTGTTGATTTGTATCAGAATGGCGCAGTGGAAGCGTGGGGAAGATAGCATGATAGACTATTTTACCGTTGTCGCTTGTGAAAATTGCCTGATGCATTTCATGTGTATAAGTGGAGGAAGTACATTGACTCCGAGGGATGGTGTACAAGTGAGAGATAATTTGACTGTTGAGGCATTTCCTGTTCGGATTGACGAACGAGAAGTGAAGCAGCTGCGAGGTAAAGAGATTGCCTTAGTGAAGGTATTGTGGGGAGGACCAGCTGGAGAAAGTTGGACTTGGGAACATGAAGATCAGATGAAGGAGTTGTATTCGACTCTGTTCCTTGAGGTAATTTTTGAGGGCGAAAATTCTTTTAAGTGGGGGAGAATTGTAACATCCCAAATTTAATCAGAATATTTTAATTAATTATTTAATTGAGAATATTCGTATTTTGGTGGTTTTCGGTGGTTTTGTGGATTATTGGGAATTATGCATTTTTGGACTATCTATTTAATTAATAGTATACTATATGAGAATATTAGTATTATTATTGATTAAAATGAATATAAGTGAAATAAGGGTAAATTGGGCATTATGAGGAGTTAGTAAGGGTGTTATGGAAAAATCCCAATTGTGTGGCCCAAGTCTAAGTTTGACAAAATAGAATTCTGAAGGTTTAGGATTTATTTTTGTTAACCGTGAAAATAATGGAGGCCAGAGCACTTAGGAGGGAGAAGTGGAGGCAAAAGCTTCGGAAGATCCCAGAGATAATCGTGAAAGCTTTGAATCGGCTAAGGTATGGGGAGTATAGCTTTTCATGATTTTCCATGTATGCCTTTTGGTGTGTTTATGGTTGATTTTAGATTTAAGGGATTTTGGATTGATTGTGGGAAAATAGGGAAATTGATGGTGAGACCCTGAGGGTTTGGTTAATGGTAAGTATCACTGAATATTTGACATGAGGATTAGGAAACCTTAGGCCTTTGTGGCCAAAACCTTGGATTGTTGTATGTCTGACCATAAGGGATAGGAATATGTGATATGAGAAATTATGATGCCTTCAGGGCAATTGTAGGGAAATTGTGATTTACGACATGAATATGTTCCGGGATTGGCCTAATAAACCGTAGGTTTTGTGCCTTTATCGCCATAGGACCTTATGGATGATTTAGGGATGTTTTGGGGGGTATTGGGTAAGTGAATCGTATGAGTTTTTGGGTGGGAATCAGTTCTGGTGTGTAGCAGATTTTGCTGTCATCGCATTGTTCTCCTAGCGAAGAAAGTTTCGCCTAGCGAACCATGTATTTCCAGACTCGCCTAGCGAAGAATCCTTCGCTTAGCGAAGAAACTCGTCCCAGACTCGCCTAGCGAACATGCCAGCGATTGTTGATCGTGTGCAGTGATGCCGTGATGTTTGATTCTGTGATCCCTATGATGAGTTAACATGAGTAGGACAGGGAAGTTATGTGATTAATAGGTGATAGTATGAGGATTACCGCGAGTATAATTTGATGGATTAATATGAGATAATATGGGATAATATTATGAATTAATATGTGATAATATGTGATAACATGATGGGTTAATATGAGTGTGAATATGAGCTCTATGTGATTTGTACATGATGTGTTATGATTTCTATGACGTATGATGATTATTATCATGACGAATTATATGATGACATGATGTGTGATGATTATTATTATGACAAATTATATGATGACATGATGTGTGATAATGATTATTATGATGAATTATATGATGACCTGATGTGTGATGATGATCATTATGATGTGCTATGATGATGTGATGTATGATGATGAGCTATGAAGTTTGATGATGATGAATGATGATGAATGATGATGCACCAATGATGTTATTATGAGGATGATTTGTGACGTGTGCATCATGCATTCATGTGCATTCGGATTTCGGTTTAGGACCTCAATTACTTTGGCTTCAATCCCACTGTGCGGATGTGAAGTATTTTGATGTGCTCTGGTTCTTAAGTAGAATCAATCCTATTGATGGGGATCTATGAAGGGTCTTGCTCTGATATGTAACATCGGGTTGGGTTCTTGAGTTAAACTTTATACCGTTGAGTTATTTTGCTAACTTTCCCTTATGAGGAAAAACCTTGATTTATGCTTTGAGTTCTGCTGTTTTATGTCGTTTGATGTATTTTGGGGAAAACCCGTAGTTACGGAGTATTGACCTATTTTGATGACATTGAGATATGTACGCCCTTTTGGTGGCTTTTTATCGAGATTTATTTATTTACTCTAAAATCTGTGTAATTTCACCATGATAATTGTGGGGTAGAAAAGGGTGTTACTCTAAGGAGTAGTTACACACCACACATACAATCATACACATGCAACGCACATACACGTGCCATCTCAATCACTCGATATAAATAGCCCATAATCAAATACAAATATGTAATGTGACTCACTGACTCGACAAAATGCATGTGGTACCAACACAAATACATATGGTTCACCCTAGAACTCGATTCCCATCAGAATCCAGATAAGTTGTATACGTTCCTTTGAACTACAACTTATCTCCACAATGACTTCCACATGAAGTCCAGATGAACTAGGAACCCATCATGGATTCCCACCTAGTCATCTCCACAAGACACATGACATGAAATGCATGACAACACCATTATGCAAATATAATAATAATTTCAAGCATAATTCACGATCATTAATGATCCACACGAGCCATCCGCTTACCGTAATCCTCTCGGGAATTAACATCATCACACCAGATCGTCCACACTGGACGGTCCTGGCCCACACATATCAATCACACCCCTAAGGGCAAACACGTAAATTTCCATATCCTCCCTAATTTAATTCATTACTAGTATTCCTTAGGTTCATTTAAGTCATATTAATCCTACTGATTAAACGAAAATGCGTTCCAAGCGAAATCTGGATAAAAATCACAAAAATGGGAAAAGAGTCATCCCATGCCTACCCATACGCGTATTGCCCTGCCTGTTACGCGTAATGTCATGTTGTCAGGCCCACCATACGCGTATTGCCCTGTCTCTTACGCATATTGCTCTGTCTCGTCCGCGTATCACCAGAACTACTGCTAAAAACTCAAATTTCATCCCTTTCACGAATCCTCACTCAATACTCTTCATTCTACCACTCAACTCAACCCAAAATTCAGTTTTTTGTTAATCGTTTCTCTCTACTTCCACTATACTTCATCTATCCATTATTATCCTAAGATTTCTATCATGTAAGGTTCAATTTTGTTAACCCTCTAACCCTTATTTTCTAGATCTGTTATCTGTCAGAATCATACCACAACATCAATCGATTCCGCACGAGTTTCATATTGATCTCAGATTCATTTACACATACATCGAACAAAAATCATTCAGCAACAATAGTCATTTACATAGAAAAGCATTATATTACAAAAATCAAACAAGACGAGAAGAAATACATGAATCCTATGAGAGAAAGGACCTCTCCCTACCCGCTCATGTTAATTCCCCCATATTGAAATCGATTCTCCCCCTTACCTTAGATTGAAGCTTTCTCTTGGTAACAATGGAGAATTTCTTTGTTCCTCTGCCCTAGCTCTCCTTTCCTGATCTCTTCCTTCTTCACGATTAGTAACTGATTCCCCACTAAACCACTTCTAATCCCCCTTAATTAGATTTTTAGTTTTATTATTCCAATTAATAATAATAATAACAATAATAATAATAATAACCACTACCATTTCATTAATATTATTATTAATAGCATAAAATAATAATACCAATGAGGATAATATTCTTATTATTATCATTAATCATTAATATTATTTATTATAGGTCCACTTTACCCCAACTAAGGTCAACTCTCACCCTCGCCCCTAACCTCATACCCTTATTAAGGACATCACAACCAATACACGCACAACAAAGTATAAAATGACTAAATAATTTAAATGGGGTATTACAACTCTCCCCCACTTAAAATATTTTCGTCCTCAAAAATTTACCTGATGAGAACAATTTCGGATACGACTCTCGCCTCTTGTTCTCCAATTCCCAGGTCACACTTCCTTCAGCAGCTCCTCCCCAAGCTACTCTCACCAACGAGATATCTTTCCCTCTTAGTTGTTTCATCTTACGGTCTTCGATTCTCAACGGTATCGCCTCCACCGTAAGGTTATCTCGAAATTGCAATTCATCTCTCTGAAGCACATGAGATGGATCAATAACATACTTCCGAAGTTGCGATACATGAAACACGTCATACAGATTCTTTGATTTCAGTGCACGATCAACACCGGTCACCGGATTGACTCTAAGAAATACATGGTCACCCTCGCTGAATTCCAAGTCTTTCTTCCTATTATCATGGTAGCATTTCTGCCTACTGTGGGCCATCTTCATTTTCTCCCTAATCATCTGGATCACCTTCGTGGTCTGTTGCACAATCTCGGGTCCAAGTACCGTACTCTCGCCCGACTCATACCAACATAGAGGTGTCTTACACCTTCTACCATACAATGCTTCAAAAGGTGCCATTCCAATACTAGAATGATAACTCTTATTGTAAGTAAATTCAATCAGTGGTAAATGAGTATCCCAAGCGCCTCTTCGCTCGAGTATACAAGCTCTCAACAAATCTTCCAATGACTGAATAATCCTCTCAGATTGACCATTGGTTTGCGGGTTATAAGTAGAACTCAATTTCAAACTGGAACCTAAAGCTTCTTGCAAGCTTTTCCAAAATCCAGAAGTAAACCTCGGGTCTCTGTCAGATACAATGCTCGACTGAACCCCGTGTAACTTCACTATCACTCTGATATAAATTTCTACTAACTTCGTCAAAGGAAAACTGATGTTAATCGGTATAAAATGCGCCGACTTCATCAATCTATCCACAATTACCCAAATTACGTCAAAACCTCTCGACGTATTCGACAATCCAGTCCTAAAATCCATTGCAATACTCTCCCATTTCCACTCCGGTATTTCCATCGGTTGCATAAAACCGGATGGTTTCTGGTGTTCCACCTTTGACTTCTGACAAGTCAAACAAGCATACACAAATCGAGCTATATCTTTCTTCATACCCGGCCACCAAAATAATTTCTTTAGGTCTTGATACATTTTCGTAGCTCCTGGATGAATACTCAAGCTACTCTTGTGGCTTTCTTGCAAAATTACCTTTTTCAAATCAGGATTATCTGGCACACAAATTCTGTCTCTGAATTTCAACACACCAAAATCATCTACTTTAAAGTCTTCTTCCTTATCCGTTCCGCCTACGGTCATCAAGTCTACCAATTTCAAATCCAGTTTCTGACCTTATCTTATTTCACGAAGGAACTTATTATTCACTTTCAGCATCCCCAACATTACACTTTCCAAAGTTAACTCACAAGCCATACTCAAGTCTCTAAACTGCTCAATCAAATCCAATTCTCTAATCATCAATGTCGACATATGTATCATCTTCTGACTCAAAGCATCTGCCACGATGTTAGCTTTACCAGGATGGTAACTCAAGCTAAAGTCATAGTCTTTCAGAAATTCCAGCTATCTTCGCTGCCTCATATTTAATTCCTTCTGGTCAAATACATATTTCAAACTCGTATGGTCACTAAACACTTTGAATCTCGACTCGTACAAATAATGCCTCCAAACCTTTAGTACGTAAACCACTGTAGCTAACTCTAGATCATGAGTAGGATAATTCCTTTCATGAATCCTCAATTGTCGTGAAGCGTAAGCCACAACCTTTCCATCTTTCATTAAAACACCGCCTAATCCCATTTTAGGTGCATCACAATATACCACAAAAGGATCATTCAGATTTGGTAAGGTTAAAACTGGTGCGGTAGTCAACCTTTTCTTTAGTTCTCAGAAACTTTCTTCACACAAAATACCTTTTACAAATGCCTGGCCTTTTCTAGTCAATTGGGTCAAGAGAAGAGCCAAATTAGAAAACCCTTCGATGAACTTATGGTAATAGCCTGCTAAGCCTAAGAAACTTCTAATCTCTATCATTGACTTTGGAGTCTCCCACTGAAGCACAACATTCACTTTCGATGGATCCACTGCTATGTCTCCTCCAGAAATAACATGTCCAAGAAAACTCACTTCGCTCAACCAAAACTCACACTTCAAAAGTTTTGCAAATAATTTATTATCCTTCAGCACTTGCAACACAACCCTCAAATGCTCCAAATGATCTGCTTCTCACTTGGAGTAAATCAAAATTTCATCAATGAAAACTACTACAAACTGGTCCAAATAAGCATGGAAGATACGATTCATGTACTCCATGAACATACCTTGGACACACCAAACAGCATCACTGCATATTCATAATGTCCATACCGAGTTCTGAAAGCCGCTTTCTGGATATCATCTTCTTTCACACGGATATGATGATAGCCTGACCTCAAATTAATTTTACTAAACACACGAGCTCCCACGAGTCGATCCATTAGATCGTCGATTCTTGGAAGTGGATACTTATTCTTGATGGTTACTTTATTCAACTGAAGATAATCGACGCACAACCGCATACTGCCATCTTTCTTCTTTACTAACAAAACTGGCGCTCCCCATGGCAACACAATGGGTCGGATAAACCTTTTGTCCAATAATTCTCCCAACTGGGATTTCAACTCTGCCAATTGTGACGCTGACATTCTGTATGGTGCCATAGATATAGGTCTAGTACCAGGGACAAGGTCAATCGTAAACTCTATTTCCCTCTCTGGAGGTAACTCTGAAACATCCTTCGGGAATACTTCAGGAAATTCTCTCACAATAGGTAATTCCTCAATCGACGACTTACCCTCCATAGATAACGAAGCGAACACTTCAAATACTTTAGCTTCTTCTTCTACCAAGATTCTCAACTCCTTAGTAGATATAAGACTAGCCATTTCTTCTTCTTCAGGAGTCAGGAATAACAACTCTTCCTGTAAAAATCAATATAAACATAGTTTCTCTCGAGCCAATTCATCCCTAAAATAACATCCATCTCGCTGAGTGGTAGACAAATCAAGTCCACTCTAAAATATTTACCAAAGATCGACACAGGGCAATTCAAACACACTAAAGATGTAGTGATTGATCCAATAGGTGGAGTATCAATCACCATACCTCTACTCAAAGTAGACGGCAGAAGCCCAGCCTCTTTACACAATCCACAGAAATAAACGAGTGAGTTTCACCCGTATCAATAATAGCAATTAAAGGAGTGCTATGAATGTAACACATACCGCTAACCAAACGATCCTCACTGGTAGGCTGAGCTCCCACCAATGCAAACACCTTCTCACTTGTCTGAGACTTCTTCGGTTTCTGACAGTGGGTGCTGATATGACCTTGCTCACCACAGTTGTAATAGGTTGGTATGTTTGTTTTACAATCCGCGACCATATGACCTGGCTTTCCACACTTAAAACACTTCTTCACCTCATTCTGACATTCATTAGCATAGTGATCTGCGCCACCACATCTGAAACACTTGAGAGGATTTGAAGGATTTCATCCCCCACTTGGTTTCTTCCCAGCAACATCTTTCTGCTTTCCTTTATCAGCTAGAGCACAGTGAGGTGTATTCCCATGCCTCTGTTTGCCTCTTCTATCACTTAGATTCTTATAGTGAGCAATTCTAGCTCTGTTGTCTTCATCATAGATTCTACACCTGTTCACCAGCTCAGAAAAGTACCTGATCTTCTGATAACCGACACCCAGTTTGATATCGGGATGCAGCCCATTCTCAAACTTGATGAACTTCAAACTCATAGCTGCATCAGTATTGTAATGAGGAAAATACTTTACCAGTTCGTCGAACTTAACTGCATACTCTGCCACTGTCATGTTCCCCTGTTTCAACTCAATGAATTCAAGTTCTTTCTTTCCGCGATCATCTTCCGGAAAATACCGTTCCAAAAACTCTGCCCTGAACACTGTCCAATTAATGGGACCCTTGTCGCTACTGCGAAAATAAGGTTCCAGCAAAACAGAAGAGTCGCCACCTTTCGTTATTTATCTCGCAGAAAGGGAAAGGAAACGATCGAAAAAACCTGACGAAAAGGTATAAGACAAGGTCATCGCAACCATGTCTGGGTTTGGGAGTCGGTTATGCAAGGGGAAGGTATTAGCACCCCTCACGTCCATCGTACTCGATGGGATCCACCCTTGTTGTGTTTATCTGACGGGTTGGTTTATCTATCTACGCTAAAAGTCTGGTCTGAAAAGAAAAGAAAATGACTCGGCAGAACACCGCAGTTCTATGCCTACGTATTCCCGTCTGGAACGAGAAATCAGAGTCAACGTAGTTCGCCTAACTACAGGTGACGGGGGAAGGTTGCTCGCCGAGATATCGCATCTCGTGCCTACGTACTTTCACATGGCGTGAAAGATCAGAGCAAACGTATTTCGGGATACTACGGATTACGGGAGGGGTCAAATTCCTCTGTTTTCCCGAGTAGGGTTAACAAACAGTTCCAGCCGTTTGGTGTATGCAGCTCGACCCTTGGAGACTTAGGCATTTACCGTTTGCGGTAGAATTGGGAGTTAACGACACTCTTTACTTCAGAAAAGATTTCCTTGAGTTATGGGCCCACGGGGCAAAAGGTTTGAAGTTTGTTTTCTGTCTTTTACAGAAGAAGTGTTTTTTACGGTTGTCTGTAGTTTGTACAACACTAGAGACTATGACTTAGGAGAGAATGCATTGCATATCGTCCAAAGGACATATACTAAACACTCTAGATGATTGAGAGGAGACCGCTCAATTATCATTTCCCAAGTAGCTTAAGGCTCATAACGCACTTGTACTAACTTGTCTTTATTACGTTTTTTTACTGTTTTTTTGAGATGAGAAGAGAACGAACTCTACGGGGAAGCTGTCAAGTCCTAATGTTGTCATGGAAAGTTGATCCTATGATTGAGGTTAGGAGGGAGCTACCTAATGTTATCATGCATGGTTAGAACCCTAATTTCTGTCATAACTTCTCTTGAACAAGAGAAGTCAGAGTCCCTAAGGGAACATGACAAAGGAAAGCAACAGCAAACAGAAATAGCTGAAAGAAATAACTATAAGTAAAATGCATGCAGTGCATCAATACAAGCAGAAGGAGCCAAACTCAACTTCTTAGCAATCAAGCAAAAAGAAAACAGTCAAAACAGACAAGCAGAGGGAGACAGACTCAACCTCTATATGCAAATACGTCAATTAGAAAAAGAAAAACAACACACAAGCAAAGGGGAGGACCACCTAAACCTTTAAGGCAAACAAGCAGAGGGAGACCCACTCAACCTCTTAATGCATTCATGCACCTACACTTAGGCTATTCTAAACATGAACTATCCTAATGCAACACACCATTCAATCATGAATAAAGGCAAGGATTTATGACAGATAAGGAATTCATTCCACAAGTAAACAAACAAGGCTTCTATCCTGGGGAAAAGAATTGAAAGTTGGGAGGCCAGGGTAAGGTCCACAGGAACTTATCCCAGGCACTCAACCAACTAAAAGGGATTCGGGAGAATCCTAGAGGTTTGGCTCCTTCAAGAGATGTGCAAAATTCCCCCCACAGGAGGGACTGTGCTACCTCAAGAAGGTTCCTAAAAGGAAATGGATAGGATCAGGAGAATGAAGATGGGAAGCAAGGTAAGGTCCACAGGAACTTACCAAGGGCACTCAACCAACTCCACTTCCTTAGAAAGCTTGCATAGACTCAACTCCTTTATGATATTGCAATGAATTCCTCCACAGGAGGAAACATGCTCACAAGGAGGATTCCAATTAAGCAAGGAAAATTGTGAGGGAAACTAACCCTATAGGAAGAATTATCTACCTAATCTAAACTTCTAAAGAACCTCAAATATTTCCCTCTAAGGATCACCTACACTAAAGGTTCAAAGCTCTAAAGAGGTATACACCTAAGTACTATTCTATCAAGAAAGGGCATGAAGCTTAGAATCATCTAATGGTCATTACTGAGATTCAACTAGGGGAAGCACTATGCTAAAAGCACCCTAAAAGCAACCTAAGTATCAAATCTAGTTAAAATACTAAACCAACCTCTAAAATTCTATCAAATTTCCTAGGGGATCCTATATGTATTGAGAACCTATGGTAGAAAATTCCAGAGCTTACACCAAATTTTAAGGGTACTAAAGAAATCCTAAACTAAAAGGCACCAAAAGATGGTTCAAGATGGGAAAGTCTTGAAACCATGGCTCAAAACTACACCTAAAATTATCTAAAAATCAACCTAAAAATCACCTAAGGTCCTCAAGATGTCTACAAACAGCCAGCCAAAAATCAGGTCCTAGTTCTATTCCTAGCCCTAATACAAAAATCAGAAAGCAAATGGTACAATTATGCAAAAATAAAAGAATTAAAGAAAATGCAAAAAATCACATTAAATTGAAAATTGCATGAAAATAAAATCTAAAAGCACCAGAAAATCAGAAATTCCATAAGGAATACACACATATTTGTTTCCACATTTTTCTGATGATTATTCAATTTATTATGAATTTTAGAAGACAAATGCAATTAAAGAAAATAAAAAAAAAAGCAATTAAAGAAATAAAACTCAGGAAAAATATTAGAAGCGCAGGATTGAGGGACTTTGTCAACACATCCAACGTTCCAGGTGATGCCAACACATTAATGAAGCTGCGTCGTTTTGGAGTGCAATGAGAGCCACCAGATCAGCATACAAAGTCAAGCCTGAACAATGATCCGACGCCTCTGCTTCATCTGCCTCATTTGAATTGGAAAAGAGAGGGAGAACCAGCGCGGCGGCCGAAGAAGGACGCCGGTCGTCTTCTCCGGCGAGGTCAAAATTACCAGACATCCAAACCTCACTAAAGCTCAAGAAAATGGTACTATTCGCTTCCAAATTCTTCATTGAACACGAATCTAACCTTCATTTGTGCCAAATCTCCATGAATTGTGAAATTCGAAGGCAAACAGAAAACACACCAAATTTTGGATCATCACCAATCTCACAATTAAGGCCACATATCTCTTCCTCATTCTTCATAGATCAACCTAAGCTATCTAACTCATGCTAAACCCTCAAAATCAGGTAGTTACGATTCTCAACAAAAAATTGATCACATCCTAATTTGTCTCTAAACTCCAAAATTATGATCTAAAATCTATCTACATTCGATCCTAAGTCCTAACCACAATTCAATTCATGCTAGATCAACCTAGAATTAGAGCAATTGTGAAAGTTACCAACCTGAGTTGTAGCTTGAAATTGGAGCAGTTACACTGTGATTCTTGGCTCCAACTTGTGCAGATTCCTTCAAGGATCAATGATGAAGCTATTAGAAACCTTGATTTGCCTTGAATTGCTCTAGAATGGAAAACACGATTTGCACTTGAAGCTTGAAAACTCTCACTGCAATCTCTGGTTCTAGCTTAAAATAACCACTAAACTTGATCTGAATCTCTTTCTGAACTTAAATAGAATGAATTTGAGTGATTTGGAGGCCCATTGGAGGCCCAATCTGAGATATCCAACAATCAATTTTTCTTCTAAAACTCAACAATGGAATACACGGTTCTGGCTCAGTTCCTTCTCCTAGAAGCTTCATATGTATTATTTATGGCCTGTTGAGAATGAATGGACAGGATTGAGTCCTTGTTATCATTCTATGGCCAAGATTGAATGTGTTACTTATCCATGAAGTAACAATGTGAAACACCATGAAATAAGCCTCAAAATGATTTTTCAATGATACCATTGTTCTCAAAATGATGTTTCCACTCAAAATATGCTCTCATTTGGTCTTGTTTGAACACATATGATTAAATTTGAAATTTTCAACTTAAATGCCTTTTAATTTCCCCTTTGTCAAGCTTCCATGAACCAAGTCTTGCCCTGAACCAAACCAATGCCTTATGGATACACGGTTGACCTTAAAATCCCATTTTGAACAAGTTTTGTGTTGGACAAAACTTCATTTGAGGCTCACAAGATAGTGAAAATGACCCATAATCCAAAATGACCTATAATCTTACTTTCCCAAAATACCCCTAACTTGTAAACCTCATAACTTGAGTTCTATAAATCAGATGGAAGACTTCTAGTACAATTTGGAAAGCTAAGATAAAGACCTACAACTTTCAGGTTGGCAAAAAGTTGAGGAGAAACATACCTCTAGGTCAAAAGTGCTTTGGAAGTTTGTTGACTTTTGCAGACAAATTTCACATTCATCTGATGACCTGTAACTTGTCTGGATCATAACTTGAGTTCTATAAATCCAATGGAGGACTTCTAGTACTCAAATTAAAGCTAAGAACATGATCTACAAGTTCCATGTTGGCCAAAAGTTGAGATGAAACTTGTATCTTGAGATAAGTGGTCTTGAAGTCAGGCACTAAATAGGGGATTTTACACTAAGAATCCTAATTTAACAACTCCTCACACTTTGAATTCTTCTTGCATTGATCTTGGAATATCACCTGATGTTTATCAACAAAACTTTCTATGATCACAAAGACTTAGAAATGAGTCTTAATCTCTTTCAATTGCACAGTTGACTCAAGGTTGACCAGATGAAAACCCTAATTGCAACACCTTCAACTGTGGCTTTCCACACTTGGCAGGAACACTTGAATGAACTCTACCATGACCCTCAAGGCCTCCAATGAGCTCTATCCACATACCCTATCCATGATCAAGGCTTCACCACCCACTGATGGTCTTAAATTGGCTCCCCAAGTCAAGAGATGAACCACATACCAGCATCCAAACTTCTCAAGAACACAACCCACTTTCTGATGACTTTGGCGACCTCTCAAGCTTGGATAAGACCTCTAGATAGACTCCTCTTGATATAAACCACACTTGATCCCCTGCTAAATAAACAATGCTATGCTATGCAAATGCTAGATCAATGATATGCTAATGCAATGAAACATAAACCAAGTAAGAAAAAGGTTAGGCAAATTTTGGGGTGCAACAGCTGCCCCTATTCAAGCGGCTTGGACCTGACTGGATGAAAAGCGAACGACTTTCAGAAAATCAAGGTAGAAGACGGTTGAATACCAAAGAACCCAGAAATTTGCTAACCGAAGAAATAATCTGCGAAAACTGCTCGGAGGAAAATATCCTGAAAATTGAATCCGGTTGTCACGGCAACAAACTGATTAATCGTTTGATACAGAACCTGATTTCAATATCAACAACCTGTGTGACGGTACAGGCATTGAATCCACATATTAGATTAACAACAAACAATCTTCAAATATAAGCTACAATAAGCGGGCGCCGAGCCATAGGACCACATCAAGCCATTATCCTTGATCTTTCATCTCCGAAGAAATGGGCAAGCCCTACGTACAGCGCGAACAGTCAATATAACGGTATTGACCTTCCATTTCCGTAGAAACGGGCATACACTAAATAAAAGTGTGAACTGTCAATATGATGGTATTGAACTTCCATTTCCGCAGAAACGGGCATGCACTACGTAAAGCGCGAATCATCAATATGACGGTATTGACCTTCCATTTCCGCAATAACGACCATACACTAAATAAAAGTGTGAACTGTCAATATGACGGTATTGACCTTCCATTTCCGCAGAAACGGGCATACACTAAATAAAAGCGCGAATCATCAATATGACGGTATTGACCTTCCATTTCTGCAGAAACGGGTATACACTAAATAAAAGTGTGAACTATCAATATGACGGTATTGACCTTCCATTTTCGTAGAAACGGGCATACACTAAATAAAAGTGTGAATCATCAATATGACGGTATTGACCTTCCATTTCCGCAGAAACGGGCATGCACTAAATAAAAGCGCGAATCATCAATATGACGGTATTGACCTTCCATTTCCGCAGAAACGGGCATACACTAAATAAAAGTGTGAACTGTCAATATGACGGTATTGACCTTCCATTTCCGCAGAAACGGGCATACACTAAATAAAAGTGTGAACCATCAATATGACGGTATTGACCTTTCATTTTCGCAGAAACGTGCATGCACTAAATAAAAGCGCGAATCATCAATATGACGGTATTGACCTTCCATTTCCGCAGAAACGGGCATACACTAAATAAAAGTGTGAACTGTCAATATGACGGTATTGACCTTCCATTTCTACAGAAACGAGCATACACTAAATAAAAGTGTGAATCATCAATATGACGGTATTGACCTTCCATTTTCGCAGAAACGGGCATGCACTAAATAAAAGCGCGAATCATCAATATGACGGTATTGACCTTCCATTTCCGCAGAAACGGGCATACACTAAATAAAAGTGTGAACTGTCAATATGACGGTATTGACCTTCCATTTTCGCAGAAACGGGCATCCACTAAATAAAAGTGTGAATCATCAATATGACGGTATTGACCTTCCATTTTCGCAGAAACGGGCATGCACTAAATAAAAGCGCGAATCATCAATATGACGGTATTGACCTTCCATTTCCGCAGAAACGGGCATACACTAAATAAAAGTGTGAACTGTCAATATGACGGTATTGACCTTCCATTTCCACAGAAACGGGCATACACTAAATAAAAGTGTGAATCATCAATATGACGGTATTGACCTTCCATTTTCGCAGAAACGGACATGCACTAAATAAAAGCGCGAATCATCAATATGACGGTATTGACCTTCCATTTCCGCAGAAACGGGCATACACTAAATAAAAGTGTGAACTGTCAATATGACGGTATTGACCTTCCATTTCCACAGAAACGGGCATACACTAAATAAAAGTGTGAATCATCAATATGACGGTATTGACCTTCCAGTTTCGCAGAAACGGGCATGCACTAAATAAAAGCGCGAATCATCAATATGACGGTATTGACCTTCCATTTCCGCAGAAACGGGCATACACTAAATAAAAGTGTGAACTGTCAATATGACGGTATTGACCTTCCATTTCCGCAGAAACGGGCATCCACTAAATAAAAGTGTGAATCATCAATATGACGGTATTGACCTTCCATTTTCGCAGAAACGGGCATGCACTAAATAAAAGCGCGAATCATCAATATGACGGTATTGACCTTCCATTTCCATAGAAACAGGCATGCACTAAATAAAAGCGCGAATCGTCAATATTACGGTATTGACTTTCCATTTCCGCAGAAACGGGCATACACTAAAATAAAAGTGTGAATCGTCAATATTACGGTATTGACCTTCCATTTCCGCAGAAACAGGCATGGACTAAATAAAAGCGCAAATCATCAATATGACGGTATTGACCTTCCATTTCCGCAGAAACGGGCATACACTAAATAAAAGTGTGAACTGTCAATAGGACGGTATTGACCTTCCATTTCCGCAGAAACGGGCATGCACTAAATAAAAGTGCGAACTGAGCATCCGAAGACTTGAACAAACAACTCTGCGGGGAAATTCTGACGTCAGCTGCCAGACATCCATCTTGAACAAAAATGGGTAACAACTTCAAGGGTATAATCATGAAATCTTTCCTTTTAAAATGCTGACGTAACAGCAACCAGAGGAAAACTCCGTTGGGGAAGAAGAGAAACTTAACCAAGCAACTCTGATGAGGGAACACATGATAGGATGAACATTATCATCACATATCCCATGCCAAGAATTTGAATATTCGGAAACCATCCTGAACACGAATTTCAATTACCTGCAGGGAAAAACACCTGAAAACAAAGAGGTAACCAACCTGGCTTATGTTTCAAAATGCACATGTTTGAAAATGGTGTAATGCTCCATATGGAATGGAAATGCTACGCGTTTGGGATAGATGCTATGCGCGATGCAAATGCAAAAGAGGCGTTCCCACAAAATAAATGTTGAAGGAACGAAACCAAACATCCGTTGGGGGAAGAAACAATCCTGCTGGGGATAGCTTAACAAATCCAGAGTTACGAACTCTGCTGAGGATGATCAACCTATTGGAGGAAAGACAACCTGCTGGAGAACAGAAAGAACAGTCCTGTGCGAGGATGATCCTTACAAACCACTGACAACCTGGTTGTACTCTGTGAGGACTTCACTGGGGATTAAATGTACACACGACCAACTGCTGGGAATGCACATCACTGCCTGACCGCTTGCTAGCTCCCATCCAACTCTTTCGGGGATAAAATGCGACTTCCATCTGCTGGGGAGGAATAAGATCACCTAGAGCCTGCTCCTACGTTAAGGGACTTTGGCTGGGGAAACACGATCCCTTGGCTGTTTGCTTCGAAGGTAACGACCCTGCAAACTATGAACGAAACAAGACAATTCTACACAAAAGGAACTATCTTGGTCAATATCCATGACAATTGTTCAGTTAATTCAAAGTTTTAACAAATATTGGCCGAGGCCTGCAAGTTTATGCACGTGCAAGTTTATCAAAAACATCGGCGTTTTCCACAAACAAAACAGTAAAAGTTAAAATAAGAAACAAACATCAAGTACTGAATAGTATGTGTTGCTACTGTGAAAAACAACCGGCGGAAAAAATAGAAGAGTCGCCACTTTCGTTATTTATCCCAAAGAGAGGGAAAGGAAACGATCGCAAAAACCTAAAGAAAAAGGGAAAGACAAGTTCATCGCAACCATGTCTGGATTCGAGAGTCGGTTACGTAAGAGGAAGGTATGAGCACCCCTCACGTCCGTCGTACTCGACGGGATCCACGCTTGGTTGTCTAGTCTATGGGTGAAAAACAATCTATCTATGGCTGCTAAAGCTAAACAGAAAGAACTGACTCGACAGAGCGTCACGCTCTATGCCTACGTATTCCCTCGTGCAATGGGAAAGTCAAAGTCAACGTAGTTCGGGAAACTACAGGGGGAAGATTTCTCGCCAAGACGTCGCATCTTGTACCTACGTATTCTCATCTGGCATGAGAAATCAGAGCAAAACGTAGTTCAGGCTAACTACGGGTAAGCAAAGGGTGTTCTCGATCACACGGGGGTGAGAGAAAGGTTGACGATACTAGCGTGCGCATTCTAGCAGTTAGGTGTATGTTGCTCGACCATTGGAGACTTAGGCGTTACCTGTTTGCGGTAGAACGAACGTAGTATGTCGGGGTTTAAAGGTACGGGAACCTACGGGAACTAGAACTACGGTCTGGTCTCAATTGCGCTAGGGCAAGAGAAAGGGAAAGATTAGTCGTCCGCAGGAAAGTCTCGGTCACACGGTAGCGAGAGGACAAAGAAGTTAGTTGTTAATGTGCTCGCTAGGATATCGCATCCTATGCCTACATATTCTTGTCTGGAACGAGAAATCAGAGCAGCTGTAGTTCAGCTAACTACGAAAAAACAGTCTCGATTGCACGGGGGCAAGAGAAGGGAGCTCAATCGCCAGAACACAAGAGAAAAGGGGAAGTCTCAATCGCCAGGACGTGAGAGAAAGGGTTCGAAATGGGACGTACACGCGAAGTCCTAGACGTAGGAGCGAGTGCGTCGCATATTGTCCTAAGGACGTATACTAAACACTCTAGGCAATTGAGAGGTGGCCACTCAATCACCATTTCCCACGTGTTTAACGATCTTACAACACTCGGCGGTTGAAAAGAAAGAGATGGAAGAAGTAAAATAAAAACAATGTTACCGAACGCAGTGGTTCCGTTGACCCTTGACTTTTGCGTGCAAATTCCAATTCCAAGCTCTACTCTTTTATCCTTGATGATGACATTTTGAACCAGAACCAATGTGATACTGAACCGTCATAATTCGAATTATAAAAGAAGTCAAACCCTAAGAGGTAGCGTATTGATATCCGTGTCAAAGACAAGATAGAGAGATGATATTGAGAATATTTCTCCGATTAAATCATGTCACACGGCCAGCACAACATAAAGGCAAAATAAAATCAGAAGAAGAAGAAAATATGAGGAGAGGAAAAACGGTCTCGGATCCTATATTATCCATCAATATTCTGATTAATAACGCATTACGGAGGTCTCGTCATCGACCTACAAAACAAACATGGTGAGAAAAAACCAATAATAAAATGGAAATGAGAATCCAAATTCAAAAATGAAATAAAGTTCTAAAAGAAAATAAATTCTAAAGAAAATATTAAGGAACTGAAAATAAAATAGAATATAAAATCTATATATTTAATTATATACAATATTCTAAGTAAAATAAAGCTATAATATTCTATAAAGAAAAAAATAGTATGAAATATATTTACATATAATATACAAATTGGTTTTAAAATAATATCCACAAAAAACAATACAACAATATCCAAAAATAAAAGAAAACATGAGGGGTTTTAATCCAGAATAGGGGGTTCACAACCAGCAAAATGCAGCTGGGCTTGTGTTGCACCCCAAATTTTGACCCCTTTGATCCTCATCGTCATTGTAGGATCATATTTCCTTGATTAACTAACCTTAACCCATTTTTCAGTTTATCTTTGTTAAGATGCAGATGAATTAGGGTTCCGTACCGTTAAAATCGAGATTTTGGCGGTCTGATCAATCAATGTTTTGGATTGATTCAACTTCAAATAAGTCTATACAAGATCAAGGATGATACGTTGAACCAATAATGAGTGCAATTTGAGGTGGTCACTGTTGTACCCCAAAATTTGCCCAACCTTTTCTTACCTGGTTTATGTTTCATTGCACTATCATTTGCATAATTATATCATTTACATATCATGTTATCATTCATATAGCAGGGGATCAAGTGTGATTCTTATCAAGAGAAGCCTAGCAAGAGGTCTCATTTAAGATTGAGGAGTGGTCAAAGTCATCAGAAGGTGATTTGAGTACCTAGGGGTTTAGATGTTTGAGTGTGAATCTTCTCCTAACTTGAGGATACACTAAAGACCATCAGAGGGTTGTGAAGTGTTGAATGTGAGAAGAGGATGTGTATGGAGCTCATAGAATTCCTAGAGGGCCATGGGAGAGTTTAATCAAGTCATTGTGTCAAATGCAAGAGCCACAGTTGAGGTGCAAGCAATTAGGGTTTCATCTGGATCAATTCTAGGTCAACTATGCAATTGAAGAGTATCAAAGCCTACTTTTAGGTCATGGAGTTCATGAAATGATATGATGAGACATTTGTGGTGTTGTGCCAAGATCAAGTCAAGAAAAGTCAAGAGTGTGGGAAGTTGCTAAATTAGGGTTTCGGTGCAAAATTCCCTGTTTAGTGCCTAACTTCAAGACCACATAAGTCAAGATACAAGTTTCAAATGGATCGTTGGCCAACATGAAACTTGTAGAGCATCTCAATACCTTTAATTTTAGTACTACAAGTCCTCAAGGGGATTTATAGAACTCAAGTTATGACCCAGACAAGTTACAAGTCCTCAGATGCCTCTGAAATTTGTCTGTGAAAATCATATGACTTCAAAGCTATTTTCGACCTAGAAGGAGGTTTCACCTGAACTTTTTTCCAACATGAAAGTTGTTCCTCATGATCATAGCTTTCTAAATTGTACTAGAAGTATTCCATCTGATTTGTAGAACTCAAGTTATGAGGTTTACAAGTCAGGGGTATTTTGGGAAAGTGAGATTATAGGTCATTTTCAATCATAGGTCAAAATCTCCAACTTGCACTTGTCAAATGGATTTTTGTTCAACATGAAAGTTGTTCAAAATATGGCTTTTAGGCTAACCAAGAGGTCATCATGGATTGATTGGGCTCATAGCAAGACTTGGTTTGAAATGGTTTGAATAAGGAAGATTTTCAAATGGATTAAGGAGGGAAAATTGATTTTTTGAGTTAAAAGACCAAAACATGTCAAGTAACTACATTTTTTGAATGGAAATTGAAGTCTAAGCACTTTGGCATTAGCATAATTTTGAGTTCAGGCCAAGTTTTAGGAGTTGTCATATGTTTACTTCAAGTGCAAGTCACACATCCAATTCATTCCATAATGCAATTCAGTTATTCTACTTGATTCAATTTCGCTCCCAAAGCATTATGCAATTGATCAGAACCTTCTGGAACAAGTAACAAGCATGAATGGCATGACTGTCATGTGCATTTGAACCAAAAAAATCAGAATTTGCAAATTGATGGATTGGGCTTCAAACACACTTCAAAAGCCCATGAAACCATTCTATATATTCATTGCATTGAATTCAGAGTGAGGTTGGCTTTCATTTCGTGAAGAACCCTGAAGTTGCAGTTGAAAAATTCCAAGGAGCAAGAGAAATCGAATTTTCAGATTCAGACCAATTCAGTGCAAATTGAAGGTTGCAAACTCTTCCTAGTGCATCATTGAACGTATCTGAAGAGTTTTGGAGAGAGAATCAAGTTCCAAGTGCCTCTGTTACTAGATCTACAACAGGTTAGTAACTTTCAAAATTCCACATGAATTAGCATGATGTAGTTAGATTTGAACTTGTGGTTAGGATCTAGGCAAGATGTAGATCGTTTTAGGATTCATTTGGTAGCATTTGGTGATGATCAAGAAGGTGTCACGATTTCTGTTTAGATTCAGTTATGGTTGGTCTTGAGGAATCAATGCAATTGTGATAGCTTAGGATGATCAGTGTAACATGAGGATGAATTCTATAGTCTTAGATTTGCAATTGATGATGATTGATCTGGGTGTGTGTTCTGAACATTGCTTCGAATTTTGAAATCTATGGAGAGTTAGAACATATGGATAGGAGATTTGAGATCCTGATGAAATTCTGAGTAAGATTGGTATAAGGATTGCTGTTTTTGGACACCTGTAACCATTGCCTCGCCGGAGAAGACAACCAGAGTCTTCTCCGGCCACCGCGTTTGCTCTCACTCAGGCCAGTCTGAATTTTGGAGAAGACGAGCTCATGACCTTTGGATCACTCTTTGACCAACGACCAAGCCAATCATCCAACGACCACGGCTTAAAGTTTTATTTGACTTTCTGAACATCAAAACGCAGTAGTTTCACTTAATGAAGTGGCATGCCCTCAGCGCTTGGATCCGTGGACTGGTCATGCAATCCTGTGGCCGTGGTTTATTTTCAACATTTGAATTTCTTTTATTTGATTTTTATTATTTTAAATGCATTATTGATTCAAAAAATCACAATAAATTCAATTTTGATCCAAAAATTATTTTAAAAATATCTCCATGATCTTGAGAGAATTTGTGATTTTCTGAAATCAATAAAATGCATTTTCATGCATTTTTCATTTTAATTTGATTTTTCTTATTTTGTTTAATTCTTTAATTTTTGCATATTTGATCATCTGTCTTATTGAATTTTGTTCTTCCAATTGGTGTTGAATCTGGCTTTGATTTTTTAGTATGTTTTAGGTTAGATATTCATGTTCCATTAGAATTTTCGTTAGATTTTAAGAACAATTTTAGGTTCTGTTTTAGGTGTTGAGATTAGAGCCTTCCCAAACTTGTGGATCACCTTGATACCCTTCAATTTAGAAATTATTTAGGTGACTTAGATGTTGAATTAGGCTTTAATATTTTAACCCTAGGTTGCTCAAACATGTATGTTCCCCTAGGAATTTTATTAGAATTTTACAACTTTGTTTTCTATTTTAGTTGTATTTTGCAACTTGCTTGTGCTTGTGGTGTTCTATCTTGAGTGCTCTTGATTGTTTGGTCTTGTTGGTGACTTTGGAGCTGGATTTACTTGGATTCCTTCTTGGGAGGTCTTCTAGACTTGGTGTAGCTGCTGTGGCTTGAAAATTGGAGCTTGGAGTTGAAGCTTTCTTCTCTTTTAGGAGCTTTTTAGGAGCTTAGAAAATTAGGGTTTTAGGAAGTGCCATTAAGACTAGTTTTGATTCTTTCATCAAACATAGAATGCATTGTGTGCTTCTATTCTATCCAATGATGTAAAGTCCTCCTAGGGAAACTCCATCTCTTCTTTGGAGGGATGTGTGGTATGCCCATAGTTGAGTAGAACTTTGATGATGCCTTTCCATTTCAATGTGGGTACTTGATGGTTTCCTTTGGTTTTCATTTGATTCTCAACATTGCAACCTTGATCTTAATGATTAATCCTTTGCTTGGAGTGTGCTTGCTAGAGCTTGAAGATGAAGTTGGATGAAGCTTGAAGATAGAAGCTAGCTTGAGGATGAAGCTATTTTGCTGTCAACTTTGCTGTCAAGAGGATTTGCTGTTTAGAGTTGCTGTTGAGTATTGAAGTTGTTGTCTGCTGAAGACTGTTGTTGTGCTTGGGCTGCTTTCTCTGTTTCTTTTCTTTTGTTGTATTGTCTATTTTCTTGTGTTGATTACCTCTAGGTTTGAGGTGGAGCTTGTCTCCTCTTGCCTGTTGTTTTCTTAGGTTTGAGGTTGAGTCGGACTCCCTTGCCTCGCTTGTACTGTTGCATAGCATACATTTTATTGTTTACTGTTTACTGCTTGCTATCTTTTGCTGTTTTCCCCTAGGATCTCTGATTTCCTCTGTGCAAGAGGGAATTATGACAGACATTAGGTTTTGACCCATGCATGATAACTGTAGGTAGATTCCCTTTCAACCATAGTTTTAGGGTGTCTTTCTCTTCTCATCTCAAAACAATTCAAAAACACAGTAATAAGGTTAATTGAAGTCGTACGTTACGAGCCTTAAGCTATCTGGGAAAAGGTTGGTGGAGGGTCTCTCTCCAGTAATCTGGATGTTAGTGTGGTACCCTTTGGGTGACATACGAAGCGTTCACTCCTGGGTTATAGTCCCTAGTGCGACTGAGATTGCAAACATCCTAAAAAACAGTTCTTTCGTAAAAAACTCAAACAAACATTCAAACTCTATTTTTGTCCTCTTGGACTTTTAATCAGGAAAACCCTTTCATAAGGAGATAAAAAACTGTCAGACAAGCTTGTGTCTTCCGTAGCCCGAACTACGTTTGCTCTGATCTTTCATGCCGTATGAAAGTACGTAGGCACGAGATGCGACATCTCGGCGAGCAACCTTCCCCCTTTAACCCGTAGTTAGGCGAACTACGTTGACTCTGATTTCTCGTTCCAGATGGGAATACGTAGGCATAAAGTGCGATACTTTGCCGAGTCATTTTATTTTCTTTTTAACCCAGACCTTTAGAGTAGATAGATAAACATACCCTAAATAGAAAACAAGCGTGGATCCCGTCGAGTACGACGGACGTGAGGGGTGCTAATACCTTCCCCTTGCGTAACCGACTCCCGAATCCAGGATTTGGTTGCGATGACCATTCCTTTCCCTCTTTGCGTTAGGTTTACTCTGAGCGTTTCCTTTCCCTCTTGTGGGATAAATAATGCACAGTGGCGACTCTTCTGTCATAGCCGGCGCCGATTTTCGCAGTAGCGACAGCTGGCGACTCTGCTGGGGACTCCAACGGTTCCCTATGCGAGTCAATCCTAGCGCTTGTTTTCCCGTCTGGGGTTTTGTGTGTATTTATCTTTCTGTTTTTACTTTCAGTACTGTATATTATTGTTATTGTGCTGTGGGTAGAGGGTTAGTTTGAGAGATAAGCCGGACCTGAGCTGGAGTGCACATAGACTTGGAAGTAGAGAGTAGTGGTTAGCCTGCTTGCTTTGCTCGCACCAGCTAGCTACGAAATTTACACTCAGACGAGATTCTCTTTGATGGCATCTTGCCTGGCCCTTTGGGCTCGACAGATTGTTAGATTTGAGGGTTGTCGACTCTGGGGACCTATCATTTGGGATTCGGCTAAGTGAGGCCTCTTCAAGGGATGATGATGCCACACCTTCTGGGTATCGTATCATCGCTCTTGAAAGTCTGTGATGCTGATGACCGCATATGATGCCGTACCTCGTCTGCGAGTTAAGTACATACCTGTGAGGGGTAGGTGGGTCTTTTTGCAGGAAAACCTGGTTTGTCTCTGTCAGTGAGAATTGGTTGTGAGGGTTCTTTTGTGGTTGGTTTGGTTTGAGGAGAAGATCTCATGGTTCTCGAGCGGCAGTACAACACAACACAGTTCTTCGTCATTGCACTTGATCCCCTGTTGCATATGCATTTGCATTTTCATGTTTGCATTTCATTAACGTGTATTTATGTTGCAGGTGTGCTTTTTCCCCTCAGATTCTAGTGTTCTTCTTGCCAGACATGGAGTCCATGAAGAGGATAGTTGCTTACAGGTTGCCTTCTCCAGATATCAGTTCCTTATTGCAGTTGGTTACTCTAGCAGATCAGAGAGTGAGGGCTGAGTTTAGAGAGTCTTATGGGAAACTGCTCAGTTTGGTGTGCAGACCTTCTGTGTTTGAGATGACTGGATTGTATACCTTGATGCAGTTTTACGAGCCTCAGTTGAGATGCTTCTTGTTCCCTGATTTTATTTTGGACCCTACTTTGGAGGAATATTCTGATATGCTGGGAGTTCTTGTGTTAGATCAGATGCCTTTTATTCATGAGGATACTGAGCCTGAGTTGGCTAAGATTGTTGAGATTGTCAGTTTAGATGCTTCTGAGTTCCCCGGAGGTTTGGTCAAGTTGAATGGAGCTTATGGTTTTCATCTTTCTTGCTTGGTTGAGAAGGCTACGCAATGTGCGAAGGATGGATGTTGGATTGTCTTCAGCGCTATTCTAGCTGTTTGCATTTATGGGATTGTATTGTTCCCAAACTTTCCTGATTTTGTTGACTCAGATGCTTTCTTTATTCTTGCCTCGAAGAATCCGGTGCCAACTCTCTTGGGTGACATTTATCATTCTATTCACTATAAGAATGAGAAGCGTCGGGGTAAGAATGTTTCTTGCTGTGTACCTCTTATATACAGGTGGTTTCAGGGACATCTTCCTAAGACGTGACCTTTTGTTGATACTGCTGGTACTTTAGATTGGTCTTCCAGATTGATGGGATTGTGTGCTGAGAACATTGTTTGGTTTGATCGGAACCTGCTCGGAGTGAATATTATATATAGTTGCAGTGGCTTTCCGAATGTTCCTTTGATTGGACGGAAAGGTTGTATTAACTATAACCCTTCACTGCTTGTGAGATAGTTTGGCTATGCTTTGAGAGACTCTCTGGTTGAAGATGAGATACAGGAATCTCTATATCTCACGGGTTTGTTAGATGGAGATGTTTTGGTCAGATTGAGACATGCTTAGGGTAATATTCACAGAAGAGGAAAGACATTGCTTGGCAAGGGTGATAGTCGAGCTTATAATCCTTATCGGCTCTGGATTCATGAGAGAGTTAGGACTTCTTTGATGCCATATCCTGCTGTAGAGCCTTTGTGTCTTCCGGTGATTGAGGAACCTACTTCAGTAGAGATTGAGAAGTATAACAAGCTGCTGGCTGAAAAGGAAGAGTTGCAAAGAGCAAATGAAGAGTTAGAGAAATAGATTTTCCAGCTTCGGCATGAGAAAAGTGAGGCAACCTTCACTTTGAAGAAGTAGACTGAGATGATTAATAGGTTGGGTTCAGATTTGACTGAAGAGACCAGCAGGAGAGAGAAGGTGGGAGTAGCCCTGAATGGTGTTAGTAGTGTGCTTGCTACTAAGAAAGAGCTTCTGAACAAGGCTTATTCTCGACTTTCCAAAGGGGAATTTTTGTGGAATGCCACGCTTACTAGCCGGAAGGAGCATGAAGATGAGTTAAAGCTTCAAATTTCCAAGTTAGAGGAGTAGCTCAACGCTAAGGATGCGAAGATTGCTGAAGAGGTATCTCTTAGACGTGACGCTGAGTCTAGAGTGAGCAGCATGGTCAAAGGAACGAGGGGTTGTGAATTGAAGGCTGGCTTCAAGAGATGCAGGCTTGATGAGTGTTTTGGCAGGGGAGTCTGTGTAGAGGACGCCAAAAAGCTGAGATCCACTATTGAGCGACACGCATTACTGATACAAGAACTAATCTCCAGACCAGGTCATCCGGAGACGTTGAGGCTATTGGAAGATGTCCGGGCGCGCCATCCGTCCTGATTTATCTTTGCTTTCCTCTTGTTATTCGTACTTGTATTATGACCATCACCAGGCTTGTTAGCCGAGGTCTTTTCAGTTGTATTCAGTTGTATCTTTGTACTCTGCCTCTTGTCATTTGTTTATGTATGAGGTTTCTGATTCTGCGTTTGCCTACTTGGGACTCCACTGTCGTTATGGCTTATTCTCCGGAACTAGAATCGGGGGGGGGGGGGGGGGGAATTAACCTGTTGCATATTTACATGTGTGCATTTGCATCTTCATATTGCATGGCAGGCACCTTTTTGAGCTCGAATTTTATCTCCTGCGTCTTACAGGTTGTTTCAAGATTGACGAACAGAGAACTCACCGGTACGCTACAAGAAGCAACAGTAAGAAGATCATGGATCAAGTACAGTCTGAGATGCAGGAGATCCGGGATAGGTTGGCCCAATTCATGCAGACTAAGGAGGCTGTGGCCAAGGGCCAGGAACATCTCCAAACTCTGGTGCAACCGCTGCTGGCGCGAGCAGTTGGTAATACTGAATACAACTCTGTTCATGTTGAGACTCCTCGCAGGGAGGAAGTGATACCGAATGCTGGTGAGAATGGTACTGGCAACGGCAATGGCAACGCTGGTAACAGAAATGCTGATAATGTTAATGGGAATGTGGAAACCAACAGGAATGTTGGTATCAATACTGGTTTCGGTGACAACAATCAGGGTCTTGTCTTTGGCAATCGGGATGGCAATGATGGCTTCAATAATCAGGGTTTCGTCAACGGAGGGTTTGGTGATAACAATCAAGGTTTTGGTAATAATGGCTACGACAATGCTGGGTTTGGCAATGTGAATACCAATGGTGCTGGGATGGGTCCTTTCAATACTGGCGTTGGGACAGTGGCTGCTAATCAAGAGCTTGGCAATCTAAGGTATGATCCCAGGTTCTTCCAAAGTGGTCATGGTCATGGTCATAATGCTGCTTATGACGGATATGGTAATGAGGGTCGGTACTGGAATAAAGATCGTCAGGAAGATGCCTTTTCTGGGCAAGGCATGGGTTTTGAGGGTCCTGTTGATAATGATCGAAGGATTAAAATGCTGGAAGAGCAGATAAGAGGTATAGCCAATCAAAATTTTGCAGGTTTGGACATGGCTACCATGGGACTGATTCCTGGGCTGAGGGTGCCATTGAAGTTCAAAGCTACCACTTTCGATAAATATAAAGGGGATACATGCCCACAGGTTCATGTGCATTCATACAATCGGAGGATCTCTGCTTACTCTGATGATAAGAAGATGCTCATGCATTTTTTTCAAGATAGTTTGTCAAGACCATCGCTGGAATGGTACATGGGACTGAAGCCTGCACAGATCGGAAGTTGGAAAGAATTGGATGATGCTTTCGTCAGACACTACCAGTACAACAGTGACCTTGCACCAAATAGGGTTCAGCTTCAGAGTCTTTCACGGAAGAACGGGGAAAGTTTCAAGGAGTATGCTCAGCGTTGGCGGGATCTGGCGGCAAGAGTTCACCCCCTATGGTTGAAAGGGAATTGATTGATATTTTTGTTGGGACATTCTCGGGGATGTACTATGATAAATTGCTCAATTGCTCGATGGGTAGTTTCTCTGACATGATACTCATGGGAGAACGGATTGAAAATGGCATCAAAATTGGTAGGATTCAAGCTAGTGAATCGACCTCAGCCGGAGGTGCAAAAAAGGTCTTTGGTGGTAAAAGACAAGGAGACGCCAGTGTAGTGTATGGTGGTCGAGGACGAGGTAAGGGTAGGAATCAGTATATTCAACAACATATTGCTAGTGTGACGATCCCTATACCTCAACAACGACAACAACCACAACAACAACAGCAGCAACAACAAAGGCAAAATCCTGCTCAGAGAAGGATCCAGAATGGGAAGCCAAAGAGGGTATTTGATACACCTCCGTCAACGTATGTAGAACTGCTTCAGACGCTGTTAAGTTTGAATCTGGTTGAGAAGAGAACGTTGGACCCACCCACAGGAGCACTTCCTTATGGGTATGATACTAGTAAGCAGTGTGAATTTCATTCTGGGGCACCCGGACATGATATCGAGAGTTGTCATGCTTTTAAACACAAAGTCCAAGATTTGATTGATAGTAAAGTCATTAACTTCAGTCACGATGGTCCCAACATTGTACAGAAACCAATGCCGAATCATGGAGCGAATGTTATTCTGATAGAAGAGAATTTGGATTTGGTTATGGACGTAAATAATCTGAAGACACCTTTGAGCTATGTTAAAAGCAGATTGTTGAAAGGAGGCGTCTTCCCCGGATGTGATGAGTACTGTTTGGATTGTTGGACCCGACCAGAGGGCTGTATTGATTTGAAGAGAGGTATTCAGGCCATGATTGATGAGGGAACTTTGCAGTTTGAGCGCACTGCTGTTGAGAAACCTGGTGAGGTAATATGTGAAAAGCAGGGTGAAGTCGCAACAATTACAATTCCACGAAAGACTATTACGATATCAGCGCCCGCCAAGCGGCCAACTATTACTATAATGAAAGCAGGACCCGTTCCTTTTGAGAGTACGAAATCCATTCCATGGAATTATGGGTTGGAAGTTTTTTGCAACGGGGAAAAGATTAATGTGGATAGCCAGCCAGCAGGGGCAGTGGGTAGTCTTGTTGAAGCGGGAGGTATGACCCGAAGTGGTAGAATCTTCACTTCACCCGAAATCGAGGCTGAGAGGATTGCTAGAGGCAAAGCCAAAGTGAATGAAGGAGGACCTTCCCAGTCGAAAGTGAAAGAAACATCGATTAAGGATGTAGAAGAGTTTATGAGGTTGATTCGCAAAAGTGACTATAAGATTGTGGAGCACTTGCAGCAGACGCCCTCCAAAATTTCAATACTATCATTGTTGCTTTGTTCCGAGGCCCATCGGAACGCCTTATTAAAAATCTTGGACACGTCTTTTGTACCTCAGGAAGTAACTGTTAATTAGCTTGAAGGGGTACTGGCACATGTGAATGCCGAACACAACCTGGGATTTACTGATTTTGATTTGACGCCTAGAGGTCGGGACCATAATATGGCTTTGCACATTTCAGTGGAATGTCGGGGCACTGTTATGTCGCATATTCTTGTAGACACCGGATCATCTTTGAATGTGTTGCCAAAGAAGGCTATGATGAAGCTAGATGTCCGAGGAATCATATGCACGCCAAGTGATTTGGTAGTGAGGGCTTTTGATGGGACCAGAAGGTCAGCGTTTGGGTCCATAACGTTGCCACTCCAGGTCGGGCTGGAAGTGTTTGACACAGTGTTCTACATCATGGATATACATCCAGCTTACAGATGTTTACTTGGGCGACCATGGATACATTCTGCAGGGGCTGTGACGTCCACGTTACATCAGAAGCTTAAATACATGGTCGGTGACAGTGTTGTTACTATTTGCAGAGAGGAGGACATTCTGGTTAGTCATCTTTCGTCATTCAAGTACGTCGAAGTGGATGGGTAAATCCATGAGACGCCATGCCAAGCTTTCGAGGGGCTGCAGATCAAGGACAAGTCTCATGTTGCCAGCAAAGGGCCAGTGGTCGCCATGTCTTCGTACAAAGACGCTCAGGCAGTGGTTCAGGCTGGAGCAACCAAAGGATGGGGCCAAGTCTTAGAAATTCCGGTCAAGATGGACAAGTTTGGGTTGGGGTATCGCCCGACATCGTCACCTTCCGCATTAGGCGTGCCAAAGTTTAAAGGACCAGTGGTGATCACTCCAGGTGGGGTCTGTTATAAAACGATCAATGTTGTTTCCAATGCTGAAGACGAAGATAGTGACTGCGATATGGATTCGTGGATCAAGCCCGACGTGCCAGGACAGAATCTGTGCAACTGGTCTATCTAGGAACTTGTCCCAGTGACTACAAAACAGTAATGATTTGTTTTCTCAATTATCGTATAATCCTGTGTCCTACCCGGGGCATAGTGATTCTGTTTTTAGGGCTACCTGCTTATGTGTGTACTTTGTTTAATCATTAATAAAGGCGTTTTTCTCATGCAAATTTTGTGATCCTTGTTTTTCCTGTTTTTGTTTAACAATAAAATGGCAACGTGGTTATGTGCTTTGTTTGCATTATTTGAAACATTTAACCATTCTCATTGCAGGATTCATATTTCAGACGACACCGATCACGAACTTCCTATGACTCGCTTCGACTTCGAGCACCCGATATTTCAAGCAGAAGAAGAGATTGTTGAGGATAATGACTTATCAGAAGAGCTGACTCGACTTTTGAAACAAGAAGAGAGAATCATTCTGCCTCATCAGGAGGAAATTGAAATTATCAACGTGGGGTCTGAAGAGGTTGTCAGGAATATCCAGAAAGGGGCTGCACTGCAGAGTGATATCAAACAAAGGCTTATCGAGATGCTGCAGGAGTACAGTGATATCTTTGCTTGGTCTTATGAAGACATGCCTGGTTTGGATACTGATATGGTGGTTCACCGTTTGCCATTGCGCGAGGAATGTCCGCCGGTTAAGCAAAAACTCAGAAGAACTCGACCAGATATGGTTGTGAAAAGTAAGGAGGAAGTTCAGAAACAATGGGATGCTAGTTTCCTAGCTGTCACAACCTATCCCTCATGGGTCGCCAATATAGTACCTGTACCAAAGAAAGATGGTAAGGTGCGGATGTGTGTTGATTACAGAGATTTGAATAGGGCGAGCCCAAAAGACGACTTTCCGCTTCCTCATATTGATGTGTTGGTCGACAACACCGCTCAATTCTCCGTGTTTTCCTTCATGGACGGCTTTTCGGGCTATAATCGGATAAAGATGGCGCCAGATGATATGGAAAAAACAAATTTTATTACCCCGTGGGGGACGTTCTGCTACAAAGTGATGCCCTTTGGTTTGAAGAACGTCGGGGCGACATATCAGCGAGCTATGACAACACTCTTTCATGACATGATGCATAAAGAGATTGAAGTCTATGTTGATGATATGATTGTCAAATCCCAGACGGAGGAAGAGCATCTGGTCAATCTTCTGAAATTGTTCAAGAGGCTTAGGAAATTCAGGCTGAGGCTGAATCCTAACAAGTGCACCTTCGGGGTGAGATCCGGTAAGCTATTGGGGTTTATTGTGAGCGAAAAAGGAATTGAGGTTGATCCTGCTAAGATAAAAGAAATACAAGAAATGCCAATGCTGAAAACAGAAAAAAAAGGTCGTGGCTTTTTAGGGAGATTGAACTACATTGCTCGGTTTATATCTCATCTAACGGCCACGTGCGAGCCATTATTCAAGTGTTGAAAAAAGATCAGGCTGTGATCTGGAATGAAGATTGTCAAAAGGCGTTTGAAAAAATAAAAGAATATTTGCATGAACCTCCAATATTGATACCCCCAGTAGCTGGGAGACCATTGATTATGTATTTGACGGTTCTTGAGAAAAGTATGGATTGTGTTCTCGGTCAACATGACGAGACTGGACGTAAAGAGCATGCAATTTACTACTTGAGTAAAAAGTTCACAGACTGTGAGTCCCGTTACTCAATGCTCGAAAAAACGTGTTGTGCGCTAGCCTGGGCTGCCAAACGTTTGAGGCAATACATGCTAAATCATACAACCATGCTAATTTCAAAGATGGATCCGATCAAATACGTGTTCGAAAAGCAAGCACTTTCCGGAAGGATTGCCCGATGGCAGATGGTATTGACAGAATACGATATTCAATATGTTTCTCAAAAGGCTATTAAAGGTAGTGTTTTGTCAGAATACCTAGCTGAGCAGCCAATTGATAATTACCAGTCGATGAGTTTTGATTTTCCTGACGAGGATATCATGTACTTAAAAATGAAGGACTGTGAGGAGTCGTTGCCTGATGAAGGTCCAGAGTTGGGTTCCAAATGGCAGTTGATATTTGACGGCGCCGTCAATTCATACGGAAGTGGAATAGGGGAAATTATTACTACTCCCCATGGGTCGCACATCCCATTCACTGCTAGATTGACTTTTCCAGTTACCAACAATGAGGCCGAATATGAAGCGTGCATTATGGGGCTCGAAGAAGCCATTGATCTAAGAATTAAAAATCTTGATGTGTAAAGAGACTCTGCTCTAGTGGTGAATCAGATCAAGGGAGAGTGGGAGACTCGTCAGCCCAATCTGATACCCTATATGAATTATGCAAGAAGGTTGTTACCTTTCTTTGACAAGGTGGAATTGCACCACGTACCACGAGCAGAAAATCAGATGGCAGACGCTCTCGCAACTTTGTCTTCAATGTATAAGGTTAACTTCTAGAATGAGGCTCCCAAGATAGTTATCTCTCGCCTTGATAGGCCCGCTTTCATATTCGCCATTGAGGAAGTTTCCGATGGCTAACCGTGGTATTATGATATCCAGAATTTCCTGAAGAACCAAGAGTATCCGGCTGAGGCATCCAGTCGTGATTAGAAGACTCTTAGGAGATTGGCTGGCAATTTCTATTTGAATCCGGATGGTGTTTTATACAAGAGAAACCACGACTTGGTGTTGTTGCGGTGTGTGGACGAGAAAGAGGCTAAGTTGCTCATGGAAGAAATCCACGAAGGCACATTTGGCACGCATGCCGACGGACATGCGATGACGAGAAAGTTATTAAGAACAGGGTACTACTGGCTGACAATGGAAACAAATTGTTTCAAGTTTGCAAAGAAGTGTCATAAATGCCAGATTTATGCAGACAAGATTCATGTGCCCCCGAGCCCTCTGAATGTTATGTCGTCACCTTGGCCTTTTTCCATGTGGGGAATTGATGTGATTGGAAAGATTGAGCCCACGGCATCCAACGGACATCGTTTTATCTTGGTAGCTATTGATTACTTCACCAAATGGGTTGAAGCTGCATCGTATGCTAATGTTACCAAGCAGGTGGTGGCCAGATTTATCAAGAAGGATATCATCTGCAGATATGGAGTCCCGAAGCGGATTATCACTGACAACGGTTCAAATTTGAATAACAAGATGATGAAGGAATTGTGCCATAATTTCAAGATTGAACATCACAGCTCTTCTCCTTATCGGCCCAAGATGAATGGCGTTGTTGAAGCGGCCAATAAAAATATAAAGAAGATTGTTCAGAAGATGGTGGTGACCTACAAGGACTGGCATGAGATGTTGCCTTTTGCTTTGCACGGTTATCGTACGACGGTACGCACATCAACCGGGGCGACTCCTCTTTCACTAGTATATGGTATGGAAGCTGTTCTACCATTGGAGGTTGAGATTCCTTCTCTGAGGGTTTTGCGTGATGTCCAACTTGATGAGGCAGAATAGGTGAAAGATAGATTGAATCAGCTCAGTTTAATGGACGAGAAAAGGCTGGCTTCTCTAGCATATGGTCGGCTGTATCAGAGCCGGATGAAGAAAGCTTATGATAAGAAGGTGTGCCCTAGAAGCTTTCAGACGGGCGATCTTGTGCTGAAAAAGATTCTCCCACCACAATCAGATCACAAGGGCAAATGGACTCCCAACTATGAAGGTCCATATGTCGTTAGAAAGGTTTTCTCTGGAGGAGCCTTATTGCTATCCACCACGGATGGTGAGGATTTCACATCCCCTGTGAACTCGGACGCAGTTAAAAAATACTTTGCTTAAATAGACCCGCTGGACAGAAAAAAGAGAGTCCAGGCAAAAATGGGGCATCCCGGCGAACCATAAAAAAGGAATAAAAGGTTCGGGCAAAATTTAGGGATAAAATTGGAAAAAAGATGTACACCCGCAAAGTTGAAAACCTGAAAAGGGCAACTCAGGCAAAAAAGGGTATCCCGGTGAATTGAAAACCCGCAAAGGGCGATTCACGCAAAAGTTAGGGATTTGAAAAGCAAATGACTGCGGTCCGAGTTTGATACTGCGTTGCTTAGTGGTTTGGGAGTACCTGAGGGTCGTATATCCGAAACAATCTCTTCCGAAGATCGAGTACCGGGAAAGCGTCAGAGTCAGGCGAGTCATAGGAGGATCAGCTCATGGTGTTCGTCTGTACCACATTGCCGACATGTATACAAATCTTCTTTGTGCTCCTGTAATATTTGTGTTTTATTTGTGCGTAACTTCCTCTTTTCAGGAGTTGCATCCAGTGTACAAAATTTTGCCTATTTACAGGCCCGTTATCAATAAAGCATGTTATTCAGTACTTGATGCTTGTTCTTTACTGTTTTGTTTGTGAAAAACGCCGATGTTTTTGATGGACTTGCATGTGCATAAACTTGCTGGCCCTTGCCAATAATTGCTAAAACTTCGAGTTGACTGAATGAATGTCACGAATGCTAACCGGGATAGATCTTGTTGTACAGATTTGTTTTGTCTCGTTTGTGTTTTGCAGGGTTCTCACCTTTGGAGCAAACAGGCAGGGAATTTATGTTCCTCAGCCGGAGTCCTGTGACACAGTGATGGTATCACTCCTCCGCAGATGGAAGTCACAGCTTATCCCAGAGAGAGTTGAGATGGTAATTACCCTTACTGGACGTGGTTTGTCCTCCCCAGAAGAGTACTCCCCAGGAAAGTTGCCAAGAGAGCATCTTCAATGGATTTTGATGTCCCCAACAGAAAGTGCATTCCCAGCAGTGAGTATGTGCACATTCCATTCCCAGCATGGGTAACTCCCGTCGAGTATAACCAAGTCGTCTTTGGTTCAGAAGGATTATCCCCGCGCAGGATCGTTTCTCCCTCTCCCCAGCAGGTTATTTTTCCTCCGACAGGATGAACATCCCCAATAGAGTTCGTAATTTCAAGCTTGTGAGTCATCCTCCGACAAGATGGTTATCCCCAGCGGAGTTGGTTGCATCGTTCCGGCATTTCTTTTGTTGGAATATGTTTGTGATACCTGGTTATCCCCAGCGAATTGGGTCTTGTCTTCGGCATTTATTTTGCTGAAGCGCCTCTTGGCATCTTTACATTTTGCATATATCATCATATTTGCATCTACCCAAATGCGTAGCATTTCCATGCTGTATGGAGCATTACGCCATTGTCAAACATATGCATTTTGAAACATAAGCCAGGTTGGTTACCTCTTTGGTTTCAGGTGTTATCCCTTGTAGAGGAGTGAGATTCTTGCTCAAAAGAATTTCTAGATATTCAAATTCTCGGCGTGAGATAGGTGATGATAACGTTCGTCCCCTAATAGAGTTGCTTGGTTAAGTCTCTCTTCGTCCCCAGCGGGATTCTTCTCAGGTTGCTGTTACGTCAGCAGTAGAAGATTTCATGTCTTAAACTTTCGGAGTTGTCACTAGTGATTTCCCCACAGAGTGTTTGGTTAAGTTTCTCATATTCCCTAGCAAAGTATTCTTCAAACGTATCCGTGTTGACGAAATTGTTACCTGTGATGGACAGAGATTGCGCCTGTGTTGACAGAGATTGTTACCTGTGATTGACAGAGTTTGTTATCTGTGTTGACGGAATCGTACCTGTGTTGACAGTGATTGTTATTCGTGTTGACGGAATCGTACCTGTGTTGACAGTGATTGTTATCCGTGTTGACGGAATTGTTCCCGTGCTGACGGTGATTGTTATCCGTGTTGACGGAATCGTACCTGTGTTGACAGTGATTGTTATCCGTGCTGACGGAATTGTTTCCCTGTGTTGACAGAGATTGTTATTCGTATTGATGGAATTGTACCTGTGTTGACAGTGATTGTTATCCGTGATGACGGTAGTCGTTACCCGTGATCGATGGAGTTGTCCCCAGTAAAGCTAATAATGATTAGTGTCCGTGTTGATGGAGTCATTACCTGTGATTGACAGAGATCGTTATTCTAGTTATGGACAGAATTGTACCCATGATGATGGAGTCTCTCCTCGTGTTGACGAAGTTTAGTCCAGTTGTGGACGGAGTTGCTCCTGGCAAAGTTGATTTGATGCCTGTGGCGTCACACAGGGGGTTGATGTTGAAATCCAAAGTTTTATTAGATGATTGATCAGTTGTTGCCGTAACAACTGGGTTCAGCGCAACAGATGTTGTTCCCCAAGCAGTTTTCACGGTGTATTTTTGCGGTTGGCAAATTTCCGGGTTTCTTGGTATTCAATCGTCTTCTACCTCGATCGTTTGAAGGCCGTTCGCTCTTCACCTAGTCGGGTCCAAGCCGTTTGAATAGGGGCAGCTGTTGTACCCCAAAATTTGCCCAACCTTTTCTTACCTGGTTTATGTTTCATTGCATTATCATTTGCATAATTATATCATTTTCATAATTATATCATTTGCATATCATGTTATCATTCATATAGCAGGGGATCAAGTGTGATTCTTATCAAGAGAAGCCTAGCAAGAGGTCTCATTCAAGATTGAGGAGTGGTCAAAGTCATCAGAAGGTGATTTGAGTACCTAGGGGTTTAGATGTTTGAGTGTGAATCTTCTCCTAACTTGAGGATCAACTGAAGACCATCAGAGGGTTGTGAAGTGTTAAATGTTAGAAGAGGATGTGTATGGAGCTCATAGAATTCCTAGAGGGCCATGGGAGAGTTTAATCAAGTCATTATGTCAAATGCAAGAGCCACAGTTGAGGTGCAAGCAATTAGGGTTTCATCTGGATCAATTCTAGGTCAATTGTGCAATTGAAGAGTATCAAAGCCTACTTTTAGGTCATGGAGTTCATGAAATGATATGATGAGACATTTTTGGTGTTGTGCCAAGATCAAGTCAAGAAAAGTCAAGAGTGTGGGAAGTTGCTAAATTAGGGTTTCAGTGCAAAATTCCCGGTTTAGTGCCTAACTTCAAGACCACATAAGTCAAGATACAAGTTTCAAATGGATCTTTGGCCAACATGAAACTTGTAGAGAATCTCAATACCTTTAATTTGATTACTAGAAGTCCTCAAGGGGATTTATAGAACTCAAGTTATAACCCATACAAGTTACAAGTCCTTAGATGCCTCTGAAATTTGTCTGTGAAAATCATATGACTTCAAAGCTATTTTTGACCTAGAAGGAGGTTTCACCTGAACTTTTTGCCAACATGAAAGTTGTTCCTCATGATCTTAGATTTCTAAATTGTACTAGAATTCTTCCATCTGATTTGTAGAACTCAAGTTATGAGGTTTACAAGTCAGGGGTATTTTGGGAAAGTGAGATTATAGGTCGTTTTCAATCATAGGTCAAAATCTCCAACTTGCACTTGTCAAATGGATTTTTGTTCAACATGAAAGTTGTTCAAATGTGGTTTTTAGGCTAACCAAGAGGTCATGATGGATTGATTGGGCTCATAGCAAGACTTGGTTTGAAATGGTTTGAATAAGGAAGATTTTCAAATGGATTAAGGAGGAAAAATTGATTTTTTGAGTTAAAAGACCAAAACATGTCAAGTAACTACATTTTTTGAATGGAAATTGAATTCTAAGCACTTTGGCATTAGCAAAATTTTGAGTTCAGGCCAAGTTTTAGGAGTTGTCATATGTTTACTTCAAGTGAAAGTCACACATCCAATTCATTCCACAATGCAATTCAGTTATTCTACTTGATTCAATTTCGCTCCCAAAGCATTATGCAATTGATCAGAACCTTCTGGAACAAGTAACAAGCATGAATGGCACGACTGTCATGTGCATTTGAACCAAAAAAATCAGAATTTGCAAATTGATGGATTGGGCTTCAAACACACTTCAAAAGCCCATGAAACCATTCTATATATTCATTGCATTGAATTCAGAGTGAGGTTGGTTTTCATTTCGTGAAGAACCCTGAAGCTGCAGTTGAAAAATTCCAAGGAGCAAGAGAAATCGAATTTTCAGATTCAGACCAATTCAGTGCAAATTGAAGGTTGCAAACTCTTCCTAGTGCATCATTGAACGTATCTGGAGAGTTTTGGAGAGAGAATCAAGCTCCAAGTGCCTCTGTTACTAGATCTACAACAGGTTAGTAACTTTCAAAATTCTACATGAATTAGCATGATGTAGTTAGATTTGAACATGTGGTTAGGATCTAGGCAAGATGTAGATCGTTTTAGGATTCATTTGGTAGCATTTGGTGATGATCAAGAAGGTGCCACGATTTCTGTTTGGATTCAGTTATGGTTGGTTTTGAGGAATCAATGCAATTGTGATAGCTTAGGATGATCAGTGTAACATGAGGATGAATTCTATAGTCTTAGATTTGCAATTGATGATGATTGATCTGGATGTGTGTTCTGAACATTGCTTCAAATTTTGAAATCTATGGAGAGTTAGAACATATGGATAGGAGATTTGAGATCCTGATGAAATTCTGAGTAAGATTGGTATAAGGATTGCTGTTTTTGGACACCTGTAACCATTGACTCGCCGGAGAAGACAACCGAAGTCTGCTCCGGCCACCGCGTTTGCTCTCACTCAGGCCAGTCTGAATTTTGGAGAAGACGAGCTCATGACCTTTGGATCACTCTTTGACCAACGACCAAGCAAATCATCCAACGGCCACGACTTAAAGTTTTATTTGACTTTCTGAACATCAAAACGCAGTAGTTTCACTTAATGAAGTGGCATGCCCTCAGCGCTTGGATCAGTGGACCGGTCATGCAATCCTGTGGCCGTGGTTTATTTTCAGCATTTGAATTTCTTTTATTTGATTTTTATTATTGTAAATGCATTATTGATTCAAAAAATCACAATAAATTAAATTTTGATCCAAAAATTATTTTAAAAATATCTCCATGATCTTGAGAGAATTTGTCATTTTCTGAAATCAATAAAATGCATTTTCATACATTTTTCATTTTAATTTGATTTTTCTTATTTTGTTTAATTCTTTAATTTTTGCATATTTGATCATCTGTCTTGTTGAATTTTTTTCTTCCAATTGGTGTTGAATATGGCTTTGATTTTTTAGTATGTTTCAGGGTAGATATTCATGTTCCCTTAGAATTTTTTTTAGATTTTTAGAACAACTTTAGGTTTTGTTTTAGGTGTTGAGATTAGAGCCTTCCCAAACTTGTGGATCACCTTGATACCCTTCAATTTAGAAATTATTTAGGTGACTTAGAAGTTGAATTAGGCTTTAATATTTTAACCCTAGGTTGTTCAGACATGTATGTTCCCGTAGGAATTTTATTAGAATTTTACAACTTTGTGTTCTATTTTAGTTGTATTTTGTAAGTTGCTTGTGCTTGTGGTGTTCTATCTTGAGTGCTCTTGATTGTTTGGTCTTGTTGGTGACTTTGGAGCTAGATTTGCTTGGATTACTTCTTGGGAGGTCTTCTAGACTTGGTTTAGCTGCTGTGGCTTGAAGATTGGAGCTTGGAGTTGAAGCTTTCTTCTCTTTTAGGAGCTTTTTAGGAGCTTAGGAAATTAGGGTTTTAGGAAGAGCCATTAAGACTAGTTTTGATTCTTTCATCAAACATAGAATGCATTGTGTGCTTATATTCTATCCAATGATGTAAAGTCCTCCTAGGGAAGCTCCATCTCTCCTTTGGAGGGATGTGTGGTATGCCCATATTTGAGTAGAACTTTGAGGATGCCTTTCCATTTCAATGTGGGTACTTGATGATTTCCTTTGGTTTTCATTTAATTCTCAACATTGCAACCTTGATCTTAGTGATTAATCCTTTGCTTGGAGTGTGCTTGCTAGAGATTAAAGATGAAGTTGGATGAAGCTTGAAGATAGAAGCTAGCTTGAGGATGAAGCTATTTTGCTGTCAACTTTGCTGTCAAGAGGATTTGCTGTTTAGAGCTGCTGTTGAGTATTGAAGTTGCTGTCTACTGAAGACTGTTGTTGTGCTTGGGCTGCTTTCTCTGTTTCTTTTCTTTTGTTGTATTGTCTGTTTGCTTGTGTTGATTACCTCTAGGTTTGAGGTGGATCTTGTCTCCTCTTGCCTGTTGTTTTCTTAGGTTTGAGGTTGAGCCGGACTCCCTTGCCTCGCTTGTACTGTTGCATAGCATGCATTTTATTGTTTACTGTTTACTGCTTGCTATCTTTTGCTGTTTTCCCCTAGGATCTCTGATTTCCTCTGTGCAAGAGGGAATTATGACAAACATTAGGTTTTGACCCATGCATGATAATTGTAGGTAGATTCCCTTTCAACCATAATTTTAGGGTGTCTTTCTCTTCTCATCTCAAAATAATTCCAAAACACAGTAATAAGGTTAATTGAAGTCATACATTACGAGCCTTAAGTTATCTGGGAAAAGGTTGGTGGAGGGTCTCTCTCCAGTAATCTAGATGTTAGTGTGGTACCTTTTGGATGACATACGAAGCGTTCACTCCTGGGTCATAGTCTCTAGTGCGACTGAGATTGCAAACATCCTAAAAAACAGTTCTTTCGTAAAAAACTCAAACAAACATTCAAACTCTGTTTTTGTCCTCTTGGACTTTTAATCAAGAAAACCCTTTCATAAGGAGATAAAAACTGTCAGATAAACTTGTGTCTTCCGTAGCCCGAACTACGTTTGCTCTAATCTTTCATGCCGTATGAAAGTACGTAGGCACGAGATGCGACATCTCGGCGAGCAACCTTCCCCCCTTTAACCCGTAGTTAGACGAATTACGTTGACTCTGATTTCTCGTTCCAGACGGGAATACGTAGGCATAAAGTGTGATACTTTGCCGAGTCATTTTATTTTCTTTTTAACCCAGACCTTTAGAGTAGAGATAAACATACCCTAGATATAAAACAAGCGTGGATCCTGTCAAGTACGACGAACGTGAGGGGTGCTAATACCTTCCCCATGCGTAACCGACTCCCGAATCCAAGATTTGGTTGCGACGACCATTCCTTTCCCTCTTTCCGTTAGGTTTATTCTGAGCGTTTCATTTCCCTCTTGTGGGATAAATAACGCACGGTGGCGACTCTTCTGTCATAGCCGGCGCCGATTTTCGCAGTAGCGACAGTCACCCGGGGATTGAGAACAGTGCAATTTGAGATACCCGATTAGGGTTTTCGATCGGAAAAAGTCAACTGTAGTTTGACTTTTGATTCAAAGAGTATTTCAATAATGGGATCAAGGTCCATTAAGCTCCTATGGCTTAGTAAAGTCCATCCAAAGAGTTTCAAGTCCTCGGGATATCCGGATCACCAACGGGCAACTCGGTAGACACCGATCGATCGAACGGTTGACCGAAAAGTCAACTCTTCAACAATAAGGAATTTGACTTCAAGATGTGAATCAAAAATGTTCCTTATATCATATTACACCTCCCCATAAAATTTCATGACCATTGGATCAAAGGTTGAGAAGTAATTGCAAAAATCGGGAATTAGGGTTTCGAAAGAGGCAAGACCATAACTCCTCAACAACACATCCAATTGAAGTGGTTCAAAGCTCATTATAAAGCTCCTGACAAATACGCCAAAAGCCTCAAAGTGGTCCATGATCAAAAAATGCATGGAATTGGAGTTATAGCAAAATTCATTTTTGAAGGGGAAATAACTTAGAAAATTTCTAAGTTATTTAACACTTGTAAGTGATTTTTTTCAGAACTTTGAAGTGTTTTTCAACCTAGTTCCATCAAGAATTTGGAAATTCCAAAAACATGAAAGTTGTAGAGCTACTTAAGGGCTTTCCAAATTATGGTAGAACTCCTCAATAGCTTATTTGAGCAGGGAGTTATGCACCATAGAAGTTGGGCCTGCCACACTTAGAACCACTTTGTCAAAACTTCTCAAAATCAGATTTTCACCACATCAGCCATTCTCAGCCCTTGGATTGTAATACAAACTGATAATGTGAGGTGTGGATGAGGAGAAAACCAGAAAATGAGTTGGTTTGAGGAGCATTACAAGTTGATAGCAAGTTGATATTAAAATAATCATAAAAGGGAGGAAAGAGAAACTTTTTCCCAAGGATGTGCCAGCTGCAGCTCCCTATCTCTCTAGCTTCATTTCAAGTCACCTCACTCCTTCATATCAGCTGGTTTTTGCTTGCATAGAGCCTTGGAACTGATGTGAAGATGGCTGCCACTAGATATGGAAAGATTTCCTTCCAAGACTCCCTCCAAAAATGGAAAAAACCAAATCAGCCCTCACCCTCATTTCTCCTATAAATAAAGGCCTCCTCTATGAGTTCAAACACACCAGAGCAATATCATAAAACCACAGCTCTCACTCTCCTCTCATTCATCAAGAATCCTAAAGTCTTCAAAATTTCCATTTCCACCAAAAAACTGTCTTGAGCAAAACTCTGCTCAAGATCAGTTCCATCCCTTCCAAACCTCTAAAAAGCACTCATACAATCTTTAAATGTCATACAGAAAGTGTCCACACCTTTAAACCTTCAAAAACTATCAAATTGCTAAAAGTCAACTTTCACACTAAGAAAGTTTGACCACAACCCTCAAAACTTGCCAAATCTTGGTCTAAGCCTTTTCTTGTTGATCTAGCCATCCATACACCTCCCATACATCATATTATAACTGTCTAAGGCATTAAAAAATAGCTGGAAATCCATTAACTCCAACTGTCTTGAAAAGTGGTTTGTTACTTCAAGAGGAAGCAAGCTTCAAGTCCTTGCCAAAGAAGAGGATCTCTGGGTTTCTAAGCTTCTTAGCTTGCTCAAGACTTGTCTACAAGAGGTATGTGACATTCAAACTCTCTATTGATCATACATTATCATGTTGTATCATTTTGAGGTGATTTTGTGAAAATGTAGTCTTGCTGCCCCATTTTAGTTCTTTGTCAAGAACTCATGGCTTATGATTATGTTACTTGTTTTGATAGTGTATTTTCATTTGTAAATGATATATTGGTGATGTGTTACAAAGATTGTACTTAGATATCATGCTTAACTTGTTTTTAAAGTTTTGGCCTATAAGGTAGTTTTTGAGAATCCAACATGGAAATATGAATGAGTTTGCCCTAGGCCTGTCAAACCTAGTTCATTAGTGATTTTGGATAACTTGTAAGTTATTCATAGGATCCCCCTGCCCTAGATCATGTTTGAATCTATTGTGGCATTTTGTTTTCACTTATGTTATTTTGTGTCATTTGGCTTTATCATTACCATGAGATTGGTGTTAAGAAGCTTGTGCTTGCCATGTTGTATCTCAAGTGTGCTAAACCATTGATTTGTGTTTACATGATCTTGTTTGCCTAGTTGAGATGGTTGAAATGTTGAGAACTTGAGATTTGATTGTTAGGGACAGCTGTGAGTTTTTGTATATGTTTGCTGTCAAGATTTTGCAAAAGCATACCAGTTTTCATTTTGTATAGCCTATGTGGTTTTTAAGTTGTGAAGACATCATCTATCTTGTTTTGAGATTATATGTGGTATGTGTATGTCCAAACTGCCCTTTTTTCCATTCTGTCAATATTTAAGATTGGTAAGTAATCAAGTTTTTGCCCTGTCATGAGATTTGCTACTATTTTGCTGTACATGTGTAACATTGTTATACTGAGCTTTGCTATGTATGTATGTTTGCCGTCTTAAGACTTATCTCCCATAATGAAATCTGTCCAGCCTGTGTATGTTTTGATTGAAGGAAGTATGTTCTGTTTTCAACCAAAATCTTGTTTTGAAAAACTTTTTGAGCTTTGCTGTTATGAGTTGTTGTCGGGATTTATCAGAACTCATTAATTGAAATATCAAAGACTATCAATATTAAATTCTGGACTGTCATTGGTTCTCATCAGCTCTTGTTTTTTTTCCAACCATTGTAAATTGAAGTAAGGTTCTAAAAGTCATTGTGTGTTTAAGTTCACTTTGTGCTAAAGCTTGAAACTAAAAGTTCATGTTGCAATGGTGTGAATCATGCTTGAATTAAGTCTCATCACAAACTGCTTTGAAGCCACTTTATACCAACTGCATTACACTCAGAGTATTTTTTTTATCCTCAAAGTTGGCAGGCCTGCTATTTGGTGGGATCATCATGCTTTGGTGATTGATCCTACTGCTTCCAAGTTTTGAATCTTGTTATAGAAATTTGTACAATAACTGCAATTCATGTACCATGTTCTGATTAGACTTGGTTTTGGAGTCCTTTTTAAATTTGAGTTTCATGAACCATATAGTTGAAGTATATACCAGCTTTTGATTGGCCTGAACATGTGTTGATTTTAGCTGTAACTTTGAAAAATGCATCCCAAAAACACCAACTGTTTTTAATTGAGTTATGTCAATCTGTGTTTGCTTACATGAAGGTAGTAACAGCCATGTAAAGAAAGTCATTGAAACTGATATCTGATGTTGGCTTTGTGATGTCAAGTTGTGGCTTGTGTTTTATTTTTTGTGAAAATATTGCTGTTTGAAACCATCATGAATATTGGCTGAAACTTAGTGTTACTGTCCTGAGCTGTTTCAAGGATGTTTAATCTCTTGGTCATCAAACACCAATTGTTGCCTGGAATCAATATTCATGTCATGACTTTCTGCATTTTATGATGGCATTGTGGTGCAACCTGCTTTGATTTTGATTCAGCCACTATCTCAAACTATTTGTCATTGTAAGGAGTTTGTTGTTAAAACTTTCTATATGTATGCACACCCGCCTCTGTCAACTAACAGCTCTTCCAATTTTTTTTTTTTGCATCTCCACTAAATTTCTGTTTAATCTTTGCATTTTTGTAAGTGTTGATGTTCATGATCTGCTGCATTTGGATTGATAAATTGATGACTGCCAACTCATTGCTTCAAACATCATGAGAATGTGCATTCCTCTAAAAAACACCATTCCATTCATTTGCATTTAACAGTCACTTGGTGATTTGTGGCAAAGTTGAGCTTATACCTTTAAGCATGGCCATAAGGAGTACATTTCAATTTGGTGCAGACTGTTGTTGAATTTTAAACTCATCAGTTTTTGTTGGTAAACTTCCAAAATGCATTTTCCAAAATATTGATTGCAACTCATATGCCATATTCTGTTCTAGCTGGAATTTAACCCCCTTTGAGTTTGGAATGTCTTGTATACCATATTTGAAGTGTGTGCATACTCTTAAACTGGTGTGACCTGGACTGAGTTGAGTTTTAGCATTGAAAATGCATTTCCAAGTTTCAATTGGCGTGTTCATTCGATTTTTATTATGTATGCATAATTTGAGAAAAAGGATTGCACCATCATGATCCTTATAAGATTTCAAGTGGTTTTGACTAAAATTTCATCCATTTCCATTGAGTTTTGACATAGTTTAAATCCTTCACGCCTCTTGCATTTTGGTTGTTTATTTTGCCCAGAAAATCCATTGAGCATGCCTTATATATTTTTGGGGGTGGCTTTATACTTGGATGTATAGCCACCCCAGTGGTAAGAACTTTGCACCAAAACGCTGCATGTCATGGGTTCGATCCGTGTGGAGGTCGAACCCTTTTGTTTTTTTCTTAGTTTCCTTGCTTTATTATTTTTTGCATTTTCTCTCTCCCTCTCCATCACACGCGCCCCCTGTGGCCCAGTGGTTCTTGTTTGAGGCTTGTTTGCCAAGGGGTGTGGGTTCAACTCCCATCCCTTGCATTTTGTTTCTTTATTTTTGCTTATGTATATATATATTTGTGCATGGAACTTTGTAAATTCACAACTCCTTCATTTTTCATCATTTTTAGTTGATTCTTTTTGCATTATGTTAATTGTGATGTCTATTTTCATATAGTATAAAAATATGGCACATTTTTATTAATTATAATGTCTTTTGCCTATGTAAAAAATGTTCATTTTTGAGATCGTTATCTTGCATATTGTTGAATTATCCTTTATACCATGCTTATTTATCTTGTGAGATTTGTGGATGATTGTTTCTTTTGTGTTTGTTAGCATGATAGGACCTTGTTACTATGAATTTACATCTTTTTTCCTCCTAAATTATGAGGTTAAACTAATGTGCTTGTGCTTTATTGTCATATATACATGCTGTTGTTACACTTGTTATACATTGAGCTTTTGACATGTTTACTTTCAAATTGTGATTTGTTTACATAGTTGTTACTTTCATATACTTTCCAGCTTTGTTAAGATCATGTTTTAATCTTGGTTAAGATTATATTCTCAGTCTTTGTTAAGATCATGCCTCTAATCTTTGTTAAGATTATGCTTTCAATCTTTGTCAAGATATGCCTAGGTCTTTAACTTTTTGTAAGAATTTATCTTGGCTTGCCTATTGTAATATGTTTGCATGCTTTGGTTGCGACCATCTATCTTAATGGAAATCATTGACACTATGATGCCATGCTTTGGTTGTAACCATTCATCTCACTTGAAATACTTGCTCATTGTAATGTGCTTGTTCATTCTTGATTATAATCATGTCTTCTGTAATCATTATATTTGAATGTTTATTGCTTTGTTAAGTTTATTTCTTCCCCAAGTGATAGAACTCTTTAGTTCTCATCCAAGTTGCCTCTTTCTCTCCTTCCAAAGGAAAAGTCTCTCCCTTGACCTTTGTGTCATTGGATAGCTCATTTACCCCTCCCTTGACTTTGTGAAGTCATCTTCAACGCTAACTTAGTTAAGTTAGAACATTTAAGCCATTAGAATTTGCTTTAAGTCTAGAAAACTCACCTATACTAGGAGTGTTCTTCAATTAGAACCCTAGGATAGAGTTTGTAAACTCTATGTAAGAATCATAATAATAATTACTTACTCCCCTTTCTTGAGAGTTCAACATAGATCTAGAGAGTTTTGTAAAACTCTATACAAACATTGTTATGTTTGTTCCCCCCTTGAACCTTGATCATAATCAAGTGTTCTTTAACCCTAGTAAGGTGAACTACGATTGCTCTGATTCTATCCTAATTAGGATACATAGGCAGAGGACGCAACGTCTTTGCGAGCAAACTTAGAAACTATCTTTAGGTTTCATCCTACACCCTTTACCCAACCCAAACCATAGCAAACATTTACCAACTTAGCATGCAAATAAACAAAAGGTTCCTGTAGAGTACTACAGATATTTAGGATGTGAAATACCTACCCTATGCATAACCAACCCCCGATCCCTGAATCTCTTAGCGTTGTTGTTACATCGCGCAAAAGGTTCTTTCTTTCTTTAGACCTTTCCTTTGGATAAATTAAAGTTCGGTTGTAATTTAAGAATTAAAGATTCAAGTTAATCAATAGCTTGGTATCACGATTCTCACCGCAACAGAAATGGCAACTTCGCTGGGGACATTATACTTAACTTGAGGGTTTAGCCTATTTTGTTTAATTGCATGCTATATTTGTAAATATTTGCTTAACATGTATATTTGTCAATATATTTGTTTAATTGTTGGATATTTGGGTGCTTTGAGTGGTGAGACAGTCCTATACCTGGACTTGAGTGAAATTATGATAGGATGGTGGTATATTCAAGAAGGCTTATAAGGAGTTGATTCCCGACCAAGCTAACTTGAGAAACCACCGCTCAGTGTAGGCCCTCTTGAAAGTTTTAGTATTGTTGATCGAGTATTCGTGAAAACAATGCTACTTTCAACGAAGGAGCCCATGACACTATGGACTTTTAGAATACACTTTACCCCACTTTGGCCTTATTAGGATGTAGTGCGACGACTATAAGGAAGTATTTCCGAAATAGTTGATACGCGATACTACACTCAGACGAGATTCTCTTGAGAATATTATCGATTACCAAGTGATTTGCGAAGTTGATAATATCCGAAAGATGGGTTGATGACTCTGGGAACTTTGTAGAACTCGTTCGGCAGGTACAATTAATCCATAGTACAAATCTTTGGGGATGGGTAGACCTTTGAACTCATGCTTGTCCTTAACCCTAAGTTTGTGTTGTATGCATATGCATTTGCTTGTGTTTGTGCATCTTGCATTCATATCATCATATCATCATCATATGGTTTCATGGAACTCAGACTTTGTTGTTTGTAAACATCAGAGGTCGTCATGAACAGTGAAAGAAAGAAAACTTTGAAGTACACTTACAAGGGTTTTAACCTAGATGACTTGAAAAGGTTGAGCACCTTGGTGACAGATACATAGGGATTTTAAAGCCGATATGGAAAGTTGTTGCTACTCTTGAAGATAAAGATGGATAGTGGACTTCTTTCTACTCTTCTCCAGTTTTATGATCCGCTTTACCACTGTTTCACATTCCCTGATTATCAGCTAGTGCCCACACTAGAAGAGTATTCTCAGTTAATTGGATTGCCCGTTCTTGAAGATTCTCCTTTTCCAATTGTGGAGAAGGACCCTAAAGAGCAAGATATTGCCAAAGCTACATGTTTGGGAGTGGTTGATATAAAAAAGAATCTGATTACAAAAGGAGGAGTCTTTGGGTTAAAGGCATAATTCTTGGTTGAGAAAGCTCAGTATTATGCAGATCATTTAAGCATGGATGCATTCGAGGCTATTCTTGCCTTACTCATCTATGGTATCTTCTTGTTTCCAAGCTTTGAAAATTTTGTGGACCTCAATGCCATCAAAATTTTCTTGAAGAAGAATCTTGTGCCTACCTTGTTAGCAGACGCATACCATTCTGTTCATCTGAGGAACTTTCACAATGGAGGAATGATCACTTGTTGCGCTCCTTTATTGTACAAATGGTTCACTTCACACTTGCCCAAAGCCAATGTTTTTTGGGATCCAAAGAAAGGATGGTGGTCGCAAAATATCGTGGCTCTTACCCACTCCGATATTGATTGATATAGCCGTGATTATGATGGGACAATGATTATTGACAATTGTGGGGAATTCAGCAATGTACCTCTTCTCAGCATTAACGGAGGGATCAGCTACAATCCAATACTCGCCCGCCAACAATTGGGATACCCGTTAAAAGACAAACCCAATAGTGTTCAAGTGGAAAGTATCTTCTTCAAAGAAGGGGAAGATAATCAAGGACTAAAAGAGAAGATTCTAGAGGCTTGGAAGCATCTACACAAGAAAGGGAAGAAGGATCTTGGAAAACTCAACTGTGTCTCTTTGGAACCTTACCTCCAATGGGTTCGAAAAAGAGCCGTCACACTAAGGATGCCTTATTCTAAGCAAGAGCCTATGGCCTTGAAGGAAGAATGCCCGTTGGTCTTCATGTCTGAAGAAGAAAAATTGAAAATTGCTTTGGTCAAAGCACAACAAACTGAAGAAGCTTGGAAACACAAGTATCAAATAGTCGTCGAAGAAAATGCGGAGCTCCAGAGACAACTTCAGTTGAAAGATGAAGAAATCCTCTCTTGTAAGAAAAGGAAAGCACTAGAAGAACCTTATGAGCCTCAGTCTAATCCATGGAAGATAATTGTGGACAGACTCATCTTTGAGAAGACTCAGTTGGAAAGAAAGATCGAGAAGCTCAATTTAAGGCTGCTAGGGGAACCTTGATAGGATTCATTTAGCTGTTGTTTAAAACTCTTGTAAGGGGAAACAATGTTTTGTAATCCGCTTTATTAATCAATGAAATGGCGACTTCTGATGTTCGAAAATATATGAGTTCCATGACACCATTTACATTTGCACTTTTTCTAACCATTCAAGGAAAGTCATTTTTTCTTTTTGCAGACAACAACATGGTAAGAAGAGACATCCTTCGGGTTCCAGATCTGAGGTTGGGCCGTCTAAGGATGTTAATGAGACTTGTCCGAAATCCTGCTGCTTTCATAGTCAAATATGGGGACCTATTGCCATTGATAAGTGCTCCGATCAACGAGCCCATGTTGTAAGCCTTGGTTGAATTCTATGATACAACCTATCACTGCTTTGTGTTTCCAGACTTTCAGTTACTCCCAACCCTCGACGAGTATACTGCTTACTTAAAGATTCCATGGACTTTTATGCTCCCTTATGGAAAACCGAAGAAGAGGGACTTAGCTAAAGCCCTGCATATCAAGCTGGAAGACTTACCACCGATGAGAGCGAAAGGAGGGTGGTATGGAATGGATGCCAGACCTCTAATGGAGATGGCTGAGTATCATTATAAAAGAAGAAACCTAGGCATTTTCGAGGCGATTCTGGCATTACTAATATATGGACTGTATCTTTTTCCAAGCAGTTACGACTTCATCAGTGAAGAGGCGATCCGCCTCTTCATCATCAAAAATCCGGTCAACACAATACTGGCTGACACTTATGTGGTTATCCACCGTTTCATCTTGTATGATTGTGGGCAATTCTCATGCTGTCTTGCACTACTTGACCGATGGTTTACTTCTCATCTACCAAGGACTCATATCCTTTGGAGGCTTCCTACCAAAAGCGCATGGGTTTCTAAACTCGTCACTCTCAGACACCATGACATCACATGGTATGACACCAGCATCGGTGACCAAGTCATGATTCCTAGCTACAGAGATTTCCCCAATGTGCCTCTCATTGGGATAGAAGGGGTGATCACCTATAATCCTATTCTTGCTCGGTGTCAACATGGGTATCCTACCGGACCAGAGCCCGAACCAGAACTGTTGGGGCCTTGCTTCTCTGAGACAGGTCGCAACCAAGAACTAGAAGAAAATTCTCAATACGCTCAAAGAGATCCGCACCTCTTAGGCCTAACTCCAATGGAGAATGCAAACTGTTTAACCACCAGGGGGTACCTGTTATGGTCAAAAGAAATTGCCTTAAACATGTTCTACACTCATGACTATGAGATAACCATGGAGCCTGAGGTCCCCGCAACTAGGGAAGAGCTAAGATATGCTTTGATCAAGGCGCAAAAAGAAAACGAAGACCTGTGGGAGATTATCCGCCAGTACCAAGTTCATGTCAGAGTCCAAGAAGGAGAAGGATCATCTTGTTAGATGTATCTTTGTTTCACCATTTCCCTGCTTTCCCTAAAAAAGGATTGAAATCCTGTTTGTTGCATTTACTTTCATTTTCCTTGCAAGTCTTGCTTTTTAGCAAGGGCCACTCTATTGTAATAGATTTCCAGCTATCAAATGAAAAATGCTTTTTAAGCATGTCGTTACATGTTGTTCTAACTTTTTGTTTGTAAACAAAAAAATTGAGTTTCCTTGAATGGTTTATGCACCCGCATTTGCATTTGCATGTCATCCTGCATCAGTCCTGCATTTGGGTTCCGCAGCTCATCCTTTGTTCTTGTTCAGAAGGAGATAAGGAGTCACGCTGAGTACCCACAGATACAACACAAGGTCCCAAGCTCAAAAGAAAATGGCAGATAACGACCAAAGGTTCGATCAAATGGATAATGACATTGAAGGGATCAAAGGGGACGTCAGCCAGATCATGGAAGTCCTGAACATAATCAAAGGAAAAATGGATACGCAACCTACAGTGATCTATGAAGTTGCCACAGTAGCGGCCAATGTCACAATAGCTCCTGTTACTTCAGCAGAGTTTCCCTACGGCATGTCCCGGGATTTTGTGCCGCCATTCAACAATATGCAATCTTCGAGTCTCAATCCCTTGTTCGACTCAACAATCAGAAACCCTATTTTTACTCAAGCAGGTGGGCTTACCACAGTACGACTAATTTTCGCCAATCAACAGCCAATCTTTGATATACCCGATGGATCTGAAGCTGAGGACGAAAAACACGAAAAATTAAGAGTGGAGATGGACGTCATGGCCAAAAGGATGAGGGTCATTGAAGGAAATCATGTCTTTGGATCTGATGCCAAGGATCTATATCTGGTATCTGGATTGGTGTTTCCTCAGAAATTTAAAATGCCAATCTTCGACAAATATGAGGGGACCAGTTGTCCTAAAGTGCACCTAATCATATACTGTAGGCGGATGGCTCCGCATATTGAAAATGATAAACTGTTAGTACACTGTTTCCAAGATAATCTTAAAGGGGCTTCGGCTAAGTGGTATCTCGGTTTAGATCAAGCTAAAATCCACAGTTTCCAAGACCTTTCAGATGCTTTTATTCAACAGTACAAGTACAACATGGACCTAGCTCCCGATCGCCGTCAACTTCTCAGCATGACGCAGAAATATACTGAAACCTTCAAGGAGTATGCGCAAAGATGGTGCGGAACTGCATCACAAGTAGAGCCTCCCCTTATTGAGAAGGAGTTGGCAGACTAGTTTGTGGATACAATTCGACCAGAATTCTATGAACGTTTGATCAACAGTGTTACAACAAATTTCTCTGATATTGTGGCAGTAGGAGTCAAGGTGGAAGCAGGTTTAAAGAGTGGAAAAGTGACCACTCCAAATATTACCTCAAGCGCCAGCACGACAAAGAAGCCAGTCAACACTTTCCACAAAAAGAAAGAGGGAGAGGTGAGTGCAATCACATATGGAAAGAAAGCACAGAGCTCACGAGGCCATCACCAACAGTACCAACCATCATATGTGGCGGCAGTGACCCTGGTTTTTCAACCCTCTTCACAGCATGGTCCCCAACCTGGGGCATCCAACAATCAACACCAGTATCAGCCTGTCAATCAGCAACATTATCGCACCAATGATTAGCAACAATACCAGCAGCCGCAGGGTCAACAACATCAGAACAGAGCCCCGAGGGCAAATTATCAAGCAAATAGGCCAAAGATACAGCCTATTCCAATGAGTTACACCGACCTGTTTCCCATGCTAATAGAAAGAGGGCTGGTTAAAACAAGAAAGTTAGGTGCTCCACCTAATGCACTCCCGTTCTATTACAATGCAAATGCTCGTTGCCCATTTCACGAGAACGCTCCAGGCCACGATCTCGAAGGTTGCTTCGCCCTCCAACATCTAGTTCGTGAACTAATTGAAAAGATAATTCTATCCTTCGAAGATAATCACCCCAACGTAAAGAGTAACCCTCTTCCAAATCATGGTGGAGTCAACGCCATTACTGAAGAAGGGGAGGGATCAGAAGATAAGAAAGTTACTACCGTTGGTGAGATCAAAGTGCCATTAGCAGACCTACACAAACGCCTCGCTCAGACATGGTCACTCAAGACATCTCACGAAGATTGCAAAGAATGTATGCTGAATCCTGAGGGTTGTGACGCTGTGAAAAAGGACATTCGGGCTATGATTGAACAGGGAATGATAGAAATCACCCACCGAAAAAAGGAAGAAGATGTGGCAGTCATCGAACCTGTGTTTAACATACCAGGAGAGCCCAATAAAAGAGCCGTATTCAGAGATGATAACAATAACAAAAACTACAAGAACGTTCGGCCAGTATTTCACGATGATGCACCCCCAAAATTCGGGAGGGGACAGACTAGGTTTGAGCCGAGGGGAGGATCCAAGCCTCACCCAAGAGCCGTAACACCAAAACAAGAATATTCATGGTGTGAGGGGATTTTCAAAGAAAAGAAACCAGCAAGTGTGGCCAACATTGCTAGTGGAAGCAAAATGACCCGGAGTGGTCGCATCTACCAATCTTGAACATATAATGAGACTCCTCCACCAGCAGTTGCTGTTCAGAAAACTCCTGTTCCTTAGAAGCCTGTTCCAGAGGCAGTCACCGCCAAAGAACCTTTAGTTAGAGGGAAAGAAAGTCTCAAGAACGATGAAGAAGAATTCTTGAGAATCATTCGACGAAGTGATTACAGGGTAGTGGACCAACTAAACCAAACACCCTCCAAGATCTCGGTCATGGATTTGCTTTTAAGCTCTCCAGCACACTGCCAGGCATTGCTCAAAATCCTGACGCAGGCCCACGTTACTAAAGATATTACAGCGGGGCAGTTTGACTCCGTTGTAGCAAATATCACTGCCTGCAACACTTTGAGCTTTGATGATAACGACCTGACAGCTGAGAAGCGTAAGCACAATCATGCTTTACATGTGTCAGTCAAATGTGAGGAAGATACAATGTCCCGAGTTCTTGTCGACACAGGATCAGCACTCAACGTAATGCCTAAAAGGACTTTGGCCAAGCTGGCATATCAAGGTGCTACCATGAGACCAACTTCTCTCATAGTCAAGGCATTTGACGGATCCAGGAGAACCGTGATAGGAGAAGTTGATCTTCCTATCCTAATTGGACCATAAATCTTCGAAGTCACCTTCCAGGTGATGGACATAAATCCGGTCTACAGTTGTCTATTGGGAAGACCATGGATTCACACAGCTGGCGCTGTCACTTCCACTCTCCACCAAAAAATGAAGTTTGTTGTGAATGACCAGTTGGTCATTGTCCATGGAGAAGAAGACTTAATGGTGAGCAACTTGTCATCATTCCGGTATATTGAGGCTGATGAAGATTCCCTCGAGACGGCCTTCCAAGCACTAGAAATAGCTCACGCTATTCTAGTTAATGAATCAGACATAACTCGTGGGCCCTCATTTACCTCTGCTCAAAGTATTAAGGCAGCACTGAAAGCTGGAGTCCCATTGGGATGGGGAGAGGTCATCGAAGTCAATGCTCGAGCCAAAAATGATCGACAAGGGTTGGGTTACAAACCAACTCCAGAAGGCGAGCCAGAAGAAAGCACCATGAAGAAGAAGTCTTTGAAAGAGATATTCACCAGTGGCGGCGTGCAAGTCAATGCCGTTATTGCTGAAGATGAAGATGGTAATCTGGATCATCTAATAACTAGGGGAGGAGCAGCGTTGCGCAATTGGGAGGCTTTGGAAGTTCCCGTCTTTTTACCTTTAAAGTAATTCACTCTGCTTGTTAGCTTTGTGTTTTTCTTTAAAAATTCCTGGTCTTGCCCAAGGCATGCGAATTATTTTGTATTGGGCCACTTTGCAAGATTTGAAAATCATTAATGAAAAAGTGTTTTTGTTAAAACTCTTGCTATTTGTTTTGCGCATCATTTTCACTCTTTTTTAAAAGAAAAATGGCAATCTTTTTTTGAAAAAAAAAACAACCCTTCATCTGCATGTCTGTGTGTGTGCCTAATTATTCCAAAATAAAAGATGCAGAATACCTCCATCAACCACAGAATCCTATGATCCTTCGGCTCCTTCTACTAGCGGTTCATTTGTCTTTCAAGCTGAAGAAGAGAATGACGAAGAGTTAGAAGCCCCAGAAGAGTTAAAGAGAATGGCTGAATACGAAGATGTTTATCTCCAACCCCACAAAGAGCAGACTGAAGTCATCAACTTGGGGTCAGAGGAAAACAAAAGAGAAGTTAAGATCGGGGCATCATTAAGGCCAGAAATCAAAAACAAGCTGATAACAATCCTCAGAGATTTTGTTGACGTATTTGCATGGTCCTACCAAGATATGCCAGGTTTGGATACTGACATTGTCATGCACAAGCTCCCCTTGAAGCCAGAATGTCCTCCGGTCAAACAAAAGCTTCGCAGGTCGAGACCAGACATGGCGCTTAAAATCCGAGATGAGGTCAAAAATCAAATTGATGCTGGCTTTTTAGTAGTATCCAAGTATCCAGAATGGGTGGCAAACATTGTACCAGTCCCGAAGAAGGATGGCAAGGTCAGGATGTGTGTCGACTACAGGGATTTAAATAAAGCGAGTCCAAAGGACGACTTCCCTCTACCACACATTGATACTTTGGTGGATAATACTGCAAGCTTCGCAGTATTCTCATTTATGGACGGATTTTCTGGTTATAACCAGATAAAAATGGATCCAGATGACATGGAGAAAACAACCTTCATCACACCATGGGGCACCTATTGTTATAAGGTCATGCCTTTTGGTTTGAAGAACGCAAGGGCAACGTATCAGAGAGCTATGGTCACACTCTTTCATGATATGATGCACAAAGAAATTGGAGTGTACGTGAATGATATGATCGCAAAATCCCAAAGTGAAGAAGACCACTTGGATCATTTGTTGAAGCTATTCGAGAGACTCTGAAAGTATCAACTGAGTTTAAATCCAGCAAAATGCACCTTCGGAGTTCGCTCAGGAAAATTACTTGGCTTCATTGTTAGTCAGCGAGGAATTGAAGTAGACCCCGACAAGGTTAAAGCAATCCAAGAGATGCCTGCTCCCAAAACTGAGAAACAAGTCAGAGGCTTCCTCGGACGTCTGAATTACATCTCCAGATTCATCTCCAATCTGACCCCTATTTGCACGCCGATCTTCAAGTTGTTACGAAAAGATCAAACAGTGGTATGGAATGAAAACTGTCAGGCCGCATTTGAGAAAATCAAGCAGTACTTGCAAGAACCTCCAGTGTTGATTCCTCTGGTACCCGGAAGACCTTTGTTCATGTATATGACATTATTGGAAGATTCAATGGGATGCGTCTTGGGCCAGACTGATGAGTCAGGAAAGAAAGAGCATTCAATCTATTATCTAAGCAAGAAGTTCACTGATTGCGAGAGTCGTTACTCTCCCCTGGAAAAAGCTTGTTGTGCGTTAGCATGGGCTGCCAAACGTCTGAGGCAATACATGATTTGTCACACTACAATGCTGATTTCTAAGATGGACCCCATCAAGTACATCTTTGAAAAGCCAGCTCAAACAGGAAGATTAGCCCGATGGCATATGCTCTTATCAGAGTACGATATCCAATATGTTGCTCAAAAATCTATCAAAGGAAATGTCTTGTCAGAACACCTCGCAGAGCATCCTATGGAGGATTATCAACCACTCAAGTTTGATTTTCCTGATGAAGATGTGATGTATATCCAGCGCACGAAACCAGAGCCTGGTCCGAAAGAAGGTCCCGAGCCTGGATCCCACTGGGAGATGATGTTCGACGGAGAATAGGTGGAAGTATTCAAGATAACTATAGAGCGGAATGCTTGGAGCGAGTCGAGCGCTTTCCTTTTAGCCGTGTAACTTGGCCTATTGGTCTACTGGTCTATTAGTCCTTGTTCTCTTTTTGTTATCTGCATTGGAGCTAGAAAGGGCTACTTGTAGGACTTGTACCGATCTGTATTTAGCCAGCGCCCAGAAGAGCACGAGAGAAAAGCGGATCCAATACCAAGACGCCCAGAACTATCACTTCGAAAGATGAACCCCTCGATCGACTAAGATGAATTGGAACTGGCTACACTTGGCTACCCAGCGTTTACCGTTGGCACGATAACTGGCACACCTCTGACCTTGGTAATTCCTTTATTTACCTAGTGGGTCTAACTAGATTTTATGTCTAAGGAAGAGGAGAATCGCCCTAAAGAGCCTGCCTATATCGGAGGAGTCTCCGGTACTGATTTCCTTGTTTTCGATTCTGGGCTTAACCAAGCCAGGGCGAATAAGGGATGCATTCATTTTCATTGTGAGTGTAAACCCTTAAGAGCCGTCGGCTTTTTAGAGTAAAGTCAGGCAGTAAAGCACAGACATGGCATGCGGAGAATCCGTTTTTACAGCGTATTCTGTAAGACCTTATTCTATAACAGCTCCTTCATGCTTTACCTCCTCGCTCCCTATCGGCTAAAGCATAAAGGAGCGATCCCTGTCGCGAGTAGACCGAACTGCTTGCTTATGTGAGGTTCTTTCCTCTCGCTTGTTCATCTTGTTTTGAGTACTCGATGAAATAATAGCATAAGAGAAGATATTGGACAATTGAGTCCACTTGTCAAACAAAAATGGACATGACGTCGGAGCTGTTCTGAAAAATCCAACTGGAGGATACACTACGGTCACAGCCCGACTTTGTTTCTCATGTATAAACAACATAGCAGAGTATGAAGCCTGCATCATAGGGTTGGAAGCTGCCATTGATCTCCGCATCAAAATCTTAGAAGTAATTGGTGATTCTGCTTTGGTGATATACCAACTCAAAGGAGAATGGGAAACCAAGAATGAAAAATTGATCCCTTACAAGACCCACATCTTGGAGATGGCTGAATATTTTGATGAAATTACCTTCAAGCACGTACCAAAAGCAGAAAATCATATTGCCGATGCACTAGCCATGATGGCATCAATGTGGAAGGTCCAGTTTGTCAACGAGGCACCTCTGATCCGCATCGAAAGAAGGACAGTACCCGCATATGTCATGGAAATAGACAAAGAATCTGATGAGAAGCCATGGTTTCATGATATCCAGAATTTTCTCCAAAATCAAGAGTATCCCGCTGACGCGTTCACAATTGACAAAAGAGCAATACGAAGACTGTCATCTAAATTCTTCATCAGCAATGGTACCTTGTACAAGAGAAATCATGACATGGTCTTACTCCGATGCGTCGATGAAAACGAGGCGAATCTCATAATGACCGAAGTACACGAAGGAACCTTTGGCACCCATGCGAATGGCCACGCCATGGCTAAGAAAATCTTAAGAGCAGACTACTTCTGGTTAACTTTGGAGACGGACTGCATACTCTTCGCTCGAAAGTGTCATAAATGTCAAGTTTATGCCGATAAAGTGCATGTCCCTCCACATCCTCTCAATATGATGACATCACCTTGGCCTTTTGCAATGTGGGGCATAGATATGATTGGAGCAATAGAGCCAAAAGCTTCCAACGGCCATCACTTCATCCTTGTCACAATCGATTATTTCACCAAATGGGTGGAAATAGCGTCGTATGCAAACGTGACAAAGCAAGTGGTTGCTCGCTTCATCAAAAAGGAGATCATCTACCGATATGGTATCCCTAACTAGATCATCACTGACAACGGGTCGAATCTGAACAACAAAATGATGAAGGAACTTTGTGACGATTTCAAGATTAAACATCACAATTCGTCTCCTTACAGACCTAAGATGAATGGTGCAGTTGAAGCTGCAAACAAAAACATCAAAAAGATAATACAAAAGATGGTTGTAACTTACAAAGATTGGCACAAGATGCTACCATTTGTTTTGCACGAATACCGAACATCGGTGCGCACTTCGACAGGGGCAACTCCCTTTTCCTTAGTGTATGGGATGGACGCTGTGCTACCCATTGAAGTCAAAATACCTTCCTTGAAGATCTTGATGGAAGCAAAGCTTGATGAATACGAATGGATAAAAGAAAGATTCGACTCGTTGAACCTCATTGACGAAAAAAGAATGACGGCCATGTGTCACAGTCAGATCTATCAACAAAGGATGATCAGAGCGTTCAACAAAAAGGTTCGTCCCAAAGAGTATAGCAAAGGAGAGCTTGTGCTTAGAAAGATCCTGCCAACTCAAAAGGATATGCGTGGCAAGTGGATGCCCAACTATGACGGCCCTTTCTTTGTAAAGACTGTCTTCTCCAGAGGATCTCTGATTCTCGAAACTATGGATGGAGAATAACTCAAGTATCCCATCAACTCAGATGCGGTGAGAAAATACTACGCCTGAAACGAAATACCTAGAAAGGAGGTTTCAGTGCTTCATCAGGATGAAATCCCAATGTGTGAAAGCTGGCACACGCCGGAGTGGAGTCTTGTGCAAAATATCAAAAAAAAAAAAAGAGGATCAACACCTGTCATTCTCGTCAGAAGCAGCAAAGCAAGTGAACTGGCAGTCGGAAGGACCGGAGTATTATGGGATTCTGTAACCTTTTCTGTTTGCCATTTTTCAAACTTATAAAGTTCCCAAGGCTTTGCCTTTTGTAAAGTTCTTGTCTATCAATAAAATCAGATTTTTGGCCAAATCATTGTTATGATCCGCTGTTTTTGTTATGCAATTTCACTTATTTGTTAATAAGAATTTTCATGAAAGCAAAGTGTTTTGAAAAACTTAAAATCTTGTTTTAAAAAAGAAGCACGATTTGACAAGATGATTGAAAAATTCTAGAGGTAATATGATGATATTACACAGTTCTCGAAGTTGTGGAAGTTGTTGTTACCTTTGACCAAGCTAGATGTGTCCGACATCAATTCTAGCTCTTAAGCTAAGACTTCTTCTCTGCAGAATTACGAAGATATTATTGAGAAAAGATCGTTATCTACACCAAAGAAGGAAGTGTCGCCTGACTTGAGGCATTTTGAAACTCAGCGTGACGAGTTCTCTCTTTGTTTTGTTTTCCTTTGTTCCTACGGGTCGGTCTGCATCTTACATACAGCATCATGCCAGCATAGCATTTGTTTGCATTTCTGGTTTTGGTTTTTGCCTGTTTAGGCTGTTGCCTTTGAGATCCTTTGGTCGTTACCTTTATCTTTGATTTGTTGTTACAAGTTCGCTTCAAAGTCGACATCCTGGAGTTTCCTTATCTTCTCTGGGAAGTTTGTGGTGACTAGCAATATCCAATTTACACAAACAGGGGGTCGTTACCAATTTTCATCTTCGATTTGGTTGCCACCAACAAAGACTAGTGGTCACTAGCACACGTTTAGAACTAATTACGTCCGGTACCGTGATTCGGTCGTCACCAACCATTTTCCAAACCCAGTTGTTACTGATTCTGTTATAAAGAAAACTAATTGTTATTGGAGTCCCTTTGATTCGGTTTTCACCAATCTGATTAAAAACCTAGTCGTTACTAGTATTACCTTCAAATCCAATGGTTATTGGTACCTTTTGATTCGGTTATTACCAATCTTCTTGAATCTAGTGGTTACTAGTATTACCTTCAAATCCAATTGTTATTGGTGCTTCTTGATTCGGTTATTACCAATCTTTCTAAGTTTAGTGGTCACTAGCGTCATTTGGAAAATCTAGTTTTCACTAGCAGTATCCAGTACCAGTTGTGATTGGTATACCCCTGGTTTGGTCGTCACCAGTTAACCTAAGTCCAATGATTATTGGCATCGCTTAAAGCAGATTATTATCACCACTTTAGTCTGTTCGATACCAAACTTTTTGAAAATCCAATGGTCATTGGTCTCCTTGGACTCGGTCGTTACCAATTTCTCCGGTTAAGTCTAGTGGTTACTAGCATCATCTAGAACCAATTGTTATTGGTATATCCTAATTTGGTTATCACCAGTCCCCTCTAGATCCAGTGGTTATTGGCATTGTTTGAAAACTAATCGTTATTAGTGCCAAAAGTTGATTGTTACCAACTTCCCCAGCCAGAGTCCTGTTGTTTTAACAACATTGTTGGAATTCCCAATTGTAATTGGAACTTTGATTTGGGGTCGTCACCATATCCCCGGGAAGTCTGGTAATGTTTAGCACTTCTTAGAAACCGTTATTGATTTGGTCGTCACCATATCCCCAGTAAGTCTAGTGGAAACTAGCATCGTTCGAAGCTATTCTGGTCGTCACCAGTCTCCCCAGTTGAAGTTGTTTCTTTTCCAAGTCGAGTCTCGGAGAACTAGTGGATACTAGTTTCCTCGGCACGTCCGGTCTTGTTTCTAACCTTTTCCTGAAGATCCCGTTTGAACTCTTCGTTATAGGAAATCTCTCACTTGGTTATCCTCAGTGACATTCGTGTCTTCGTTCCGTCTTTTCCCCGGTGAAGTTCTGCTTCCCCAGTGGAATTGTTCCCCCAACAAAGTTTTTCCTAGTGGGTTTTTGTCCCCAGTGTGGTTTGCATTTCTTCTCTTTCGTTTCCCCAGTGAAGAATTGTCATCTTCCCCGGTGGGCTTCCTCATCTGGTTATCCCCAATGAGGTTCGTATCTCCTTTCCCCAACGAAGATGTGTCTTCCCTAGTGGAATTTGTGTCCCCAGTGTGAAAGATTTCCTTGAACAAGCACCTGTAGTCATGTCTGAACTATCTTTCCTACTTTGCTTGGAATCTTTCCCCAGTGTGCTGGGTCCCTCGTGAGTGGTTACTCGTCGTATTACCGTTCTTTTATATTTGCTCGCGTGTCTACATCTGTCGTGCTTTCAAGCATCATAAAACATCATTTAGAAATCATTTGCATCGCAGTGTTCATCCCTTTGCATATCATCGGATCTAAGGGACAAAATTTATGGTTTTCTATATTTAAATACCTTTCACTACGATTCTACGAGGATTGTCATCTCTCATTACCATCTAGTGAAGATATTTAAATAGGGGCATCTGTTGCACCCCAAATTTTAACCCCTTTGATCCTCATCGTCATTGTAGGATCATATTTGCTTGATTAACTAACCTTAACCCATTTTTCAGTTTATCTTTGTTAAGATGCAGATGAATTAGGGTTCCGTACTGTCAAAATCGAGATTTCGACGGTCTGATCAATCAATGTTTTGGATTGATTCAACTTCAAATAAGTCTCCACAAGATCAAGGATGATAAATTGAACCAAGAATGAGTGCAATTTGAGGTGGTCACCCGGGGATTGAGAACAGTGCAATTTGAGATACCCGATTAGGGTTTTCGATCGGAAAAAGTCAACTGTAGTTGAACTTTCGATTCAAAGAGTATTTCAATAATGGGATCAAGGTCCATTAAGCTCCTATGGCTTATTAAATTCCATCCAAAGAGTTTCAAGTCCTCAGGATGTCCGGATCACCAACGGGCAACTTGGTAGACACCGATCGATCGAACGGTTGACCGAAAAGTCAACTCTTCAACAATAAGGAATTTGACTTCAAGATGTGAATCAAAAATGTTCCTCATATCGTATTACACCTCCCCGTAAAATTTCATGACCATTGGATCAAAGGTTGAGAAGTAATTGCAAAAATCGGGAATTAGGGTTTCGAAAGCGGCAATACCATAACTCCTCAACCACACATCCAATTGAAGTGGTTTAAAGCTCATTATAAAGCTCTTGACAAATCCTACAAAAGCCTCAAAGTGGTCCATGGTCAAAAAATGCATGGAATTGGAGTTATAGCAAAATTTATTTTTGAAGGGGAAATAACTTAGAAAATTTCTAAGTTATTTAACACTTGTAAGTGATTTTTTCAGAACTTTGAAGGGTTTTTCAACCTAGTTCCATCAAGAATTTGGAAATTCCCAAAACATGAAAGTTGTAGAGATACTTAAGGGCTTTCCAAATTATGGTAGAACTCCTCAATATCATGTTTGAGCAGGGAGTTATGCACCATAGAAGTTGGGCCTGCCACACTTAGAACCACTTTGTCAAAACTTCTCAAAATCATATTTTCACCACATCAGCCATTCTCAGCCCTTGGATTGTAATACAAACTGATAATGTGAGGTGTGGATGAGGAGAAATCCAGAAAATGAGTTAGTTTGAGGAGCATTGCAAGTTGATAGCAAGTTGATATTAAAATAATCATAAAAGGGAGGAAAGAGAAACTTTTCCCCAAGGATGTGGCAGCTGCAGCTCCATATCTCTCTAGCTTCATTTCAAGTCACCTCACTCTTTCATATCAGCTGGTTTTTGCTTGCATAGAGCCTTGGAACTGATGTGAAGATGGCTGCCACTAGATATGGAAAGATTTCCTTCCAAGACTCCCTCCAAAAATGGAAAAAACCAAATCAGCCCTCACCCTCATTTCTCCTATAAATAGAGGCCTCCTCTATGAGCTCAAACACACCAGAGCAATATCATAAAACCACAGCTCTCACTCTCCTCTCATTCATCAAGAATCCTAAAGTCTTCAAAATTTCCATTTCCACCAAAAAACTGTCTTGAGCAAAACTCTGCTCAAAATCAGTTCCATCCCTTCCAAACCTCTAAAAAGCACTCATACAATCTTTAAATGTCATATAGAAAGTGTTCACACCTTTAAACCTTCAAAAACTATCAAATTGCTAAAAGTCAACTTTCACACTAAGAAAGTTTGACCACAACCCTCAAAACTTGCCAAATCTTAGTCTAAGCCTTTTCTTGTTGATCTAGCCATCCATACACCTCCCATGCATCATATTATAACTGTCTAAGGCATTAAAAAACAGCTGGAAATCCATTAACTCCAACTGTCTTGAAAAGTGGTTTGTTACTTCAAGAGGAAGCAAGCTTCAAGTCCTTGCCAAAGAAGAGGATCTCTGGGTTTCTAAGCTTCTTAGCTTGCTCAAGACTTGTCTACAAGAGGTATGTGACATTCAAACTCTCTATTGATCATACATTATCATGTTGTATCATTTTGAGGTGATTTTGTGAAAATGTAGTCTTGCTGCCCCATTTTAGTTCTTTGTCAAGAACTCATGGCTTATGATTATGTTACTTGTTTTGATAGTGTATTTTCATTTGTAAATGATATATTGGTGATGTGTTACAAAGATTATACTTAGATATCATGCTTAACTTGTTTTTAAAGTTTTGGTCTATATGCTAGTTTTTGAAAATCCAACATGGAAATATGAATGAGTTTGCCCTAGGCCTGTCAAACCTAGTTCATTAGTGATTTTGGATAACTTGTAAGTTATTCATAGGATCCCCCTGCCCTAGATCATGTTTGAATCTATTGTGGCATTTTGTTTTCACTTATGTTATTTTCTGTCATTTGGCTTTATCATTACCATGAGATTGGTGTTAAGAAGCTTGTGCTTGCCATGTTGTATCTCAAGTGTGCTAAACCATTGATTTGTGTTTACATGATCTTGTTTGCCTAGTTGAGCTGGTTGAAATGTTGATAACTTGAGATTTGATTGTTAGGGCCAGCTGTGAGTTTTTGTATATGTTTGCTGTGAAGATTTTGCAAAAGCATACCAGTTTTCATTTTGTACAGCCTATGTGGTTTTTAAGTTGTGAAGACATCATCTATCTTGTTTTGAGATTATATGTGGTATGTGTATGTCCAAACTGCCCTTTTTTCCATTTTGTCAATATTTAAGATTGGTAAGTAATCAAGTTTTTGCCCTGTCATGAGATTTGCCACTATTTTGCTGTACATGTGTAACATTGTTATACAAGCTTTGCTATGTATGTATGTTTGCTGTCTTAAGACTTATCTCCCATAATGAAATCTGTCCAGCCTGTGTATGTTTTGATTGAAGGAAGTATGTTCTGTTTTCAACCAAAATCTTGTTTTGAAAAACTTTTTGAGCTTTGCTGTTATGAGTTGTTGTTGGGATTAATCAGAACTCATTAATTGAAATATCAAAGACTATCAATATTAAATTCTGGACTGTCATTGGTTCTGATCAGCTCTTGTTTTTTTCCAACCATTGTAAATTGAAGTAAGGTTCTAAAAGTCATTGTGTGTTTAAGTTCACTTTGTGCTAAAGCTTGAAACTAAAAGTTCATGTTGCAATGGGGTGAATCATGCTTGAATTAAGTCTCATTACAAACTGCTTTGAAGCCACTTTATCCCAACTGCATTACACTCAGAGTCTTTTTTTATCCTCAAAGTTGGCAGGCCTGCTATTTGGTTGGATCATCATGCTTTGGTGATTGATCCTACTGCTACCAAGTTTTGAATCTTGTTATAGCAATTTGTACAATAACTGCAATTCATGTACCATGTTCTGATTAGACTTGGTTTTGGAGTCCTCTTTAAATTTGAGTTTCATGAACCATATAGTTGAAGTATATACCAGCTTTTGATTGGCCTGAACATGTGTTGATTTGAGCTGTAACTTTGAAAAATGCATCCCAAAAACACCAACTGTTTTTAATTGAGTTATGTCAATCTGTGTTTGCTTACATGAAGGTAGTAACTGCCATGTGAAGCAAGTCATTGAAACTGATATCTGATGTTGGCTTTGTGATGTCAAGTTGTGGCTTGTGTTTTATTTTTTGTGAAAATACTGCTGTTTGAAACCATCATGAATATTGGCTGAAACTTAGTGTTACTGTCCTGAGTTGTTTCAAGGATGTTTAATCTCTTGGTCATCAAACTCCAATTGTTGCCTGGAATCAATATTCATGGCATGACTTTCTGCATTTTATGATGACATTGTGGTGCAACCTGCTTTGATTTTGATTCAGCCACTATCTCAAACTATTTGTCATTGTAAGGAGTTTGTTGTTAAAACTTTCTATATGTATGCACACCTGCCTCTGTCAACTAACAGCTCTTCCAATTTATTTTTTTTGCATCTCCACTAAATTTCAGTTTAATCTTTGCATTTTTGTAAGTGTTAATGTTCATGATCTGCTGCATTTGGATTGATAAATTGATGACTGCCAACTCATTGCTTCAAACATCATGAGAATATGCATTCCTCTAAAAAACACCATTCCATTCATTTGCATTTAACAGTCACTTGGTGATTTGTGGCAAAGTTGAGCTTATCCCTTTAAGCATGGCCATAAGGCGTACATTTCAATTTGGTGCAGACTGTTGTTGAATTTTAAACTCATTAGTTTTTGTTGGTAAACTTCCAAAATGCATTTTCTAAAACATTGATTGCAACTCATATGCCATATTCTGTTCTAGCTGGAATTTAACCCCCTTTGAGTTTGGAATGTCTTGTATACCATATTTGAAGTGTGTGCATACTCTTAAACTGGTGTGACCTGGACTTAGTTGAGTTTTAGCATTGAAAATGCATTTCCAAGTTTCAATTGGTGTGTTCATTCGATTTTTATTATGTATGCATAATTTGAGAAAAAGGATTGCAGCATCATGATCCTCATAAGATTTCAAGGGTTTTGACTAAAATTTCATCCATTTCCATTGAGTTTTGACATAGTTTGAATCCTTCACGCCTCTTGCATTTTGGTTGTTTATTTTGCCCAGAAAATCCATTGAGCATGCCTTATATATTTTTGGGGGTGGCTTTATACTTGGATGTATAGCCACCCCAGTGGTAAGAACTTTGCACCAAAACGCTGCATGTCCTGGGTTCATCCGTGTGGAGGTCGAACCCTTTTGTTTTTTTCTTAGTTTCCTTGCTTTATTATTTTTTGCATTTTCTCTCTCCCTCTCCATCACACGCGCCCCCTGTGGCCCAGTGGTTCTTGTTTGAGGCTTGTTTGCCAAGGGGTGTGGGTTCAACTCCCATCCCTTGCATTTTGTTTCTTTATTTTTTCTTATGTATATATATATATATATATTTGTGCATGGAACTTTGTAAATTCACAACTCCTTCATTTTTCATCATTTTTAGTTGATTCTTTTTGCATTATGTTAATTGTGATGTCTATTTTCATATAGTATAAAAATATGGCACATTTTTATTAATTATAATGTCTTTTGCCTATGTAAAAAATGTTCATTTTTGAGATCGTTATCTTGCATATTGTTGAATTATCCTTTATACCATGCTTATTTATCTTGTGAGATTTGTGGATGATTGTTTGTTTTGTGTTTTTTAGCATGATAGGACCTTGTTACTATGAATTTACATCTTGTTTCCTCCTAAATTATGAGGTTAAACTAATTTGCTTGTGCTTGATTGTCATCTATACATGCTGTTGTTACACTTGTTATACATTGAGCTTTTGACATGTTTACTTTCAAATTGTGATTTGTTTACATAGTTGTTACTTTCATATACTTGCCATCTTTGTTAAGATCATGTTTTAATCTTGGTTAAGATTATATTCTCAGTCTTTGTTAAGATCATGCCTCCAATCTTTGTTAAGATTATGCTTTCAATCTTTGTCAAGATATGCCTAGGTCTTTACCTTTTTGTAAGAATTTATCTTGGCTTGCCTATTGTAATATGTTTGCATGCTTTGGTTGCGGCCATCTATCTTAATGGAAATCATTGACACTATGATGCCATGCTTTGGTTGTAACCATTCATCTCACTTGAAATACTTGCTCATTGTAATGTGCTTGTTCATTCTTGATTATAATCATGTCTTCTGTAATCATTATGTTTGAATGTTTATTGCTTTGTTAAGTTTATTTCTTCCCCAAGTGGTGGAACTCTTTAGTTCTCATCCAAGTTTACTCTTTCTCTCCTTCCAAAGGAAAAGTCTCTCCCTTGAACTTTGTGTCATTAGATAGCTCATTTACCCCTCTCTTGACTTTGTGAAGTCATCTTTATCGCTTTCGCGAAAATAAGGTGTCGGCACAACAGAAGAGTCGCCACCTTTCGTTATTTATCCCTCGGAGTGGGAAAGGAAACGATCGGAAAAACCTAACGAAAAAGGGTAAGACAAGGTCGTCGCAACCATTGTCTGGGTTCGGGAGTCAGTTACGCAAGGGGAAGGTATTAGCACCCCTCACGTCCGTCGTACTCGACGGGATCCACACTTGTTGTGTTTACTGGACGAGTTGGTTTATCTATCTACCTATCAAGGCTGGCTTAAAAACAAAAGAAAAATGACTCGGCAAAGCGTCGCACTTTATGCCTACGTATTCTCATCAGAGAACGAGAAATCAGAGTCAATGTAGTTCGACCTACGACGGGTTATGGGGAAGGTGGCTCGCCAATACATCAGTACTGTGCCTACATACTCTCAACAGGTATGAGAGATCAGAGCTTACGTAGTTCGGGACACTACGCTTTATTTTCTGTCTTTTACGGAAGAAGTGTTTTTTATCGTGTTTGCAATTTCAATCGCACTAGAGACTATGACCTGAGAGTGAATGCGTCGCATGTCACCCAAAGGGTACCATACTAAACATCCAGACTGTGGAAAAGAAACTCTCCCACAATCCTTTCTCAGATAGCTTAAGGCTCGTAACGTACGAAAGAAATCATTCATGATTACTGTATCTTAAACTGTTTTGAGATGAGAAGAGAACATGCTCAACTAGGAGGGAGACTATCAAGTCCTACTGTTGTCATGCCAAGGATTCATCCTATGGTTGATGTTTGAACAGGGAGCTCTTAAAAGTTATCATGCATAGGTTTCAACCTAAAGTTCTATCATCATTCCCTTATCAAAGGAAATGAGAGTCCTAAGGGATCATGTCAATGATACACCGAAACAGACAAAGCATCAGCTTAAACAGTAAAATGCATGCAGTGCAAGTGAGGGAGGAAATGTGTGCGGGGCGTCAGCCTCCACAAGCTCATCTCAACCTCAAGCCAGAATGAATAACAGTAATCATACTGAAATATAAAACATGCTATCAAGCAAAATACAGTAAACTGCAATCATACAGAAGAAATAAAGTCATGCTATCAAGCAAAACAAACCACATGGGCAAGGGAGCAGGGCTCTACCGAATACCTGCAAGCAAAGCCACATAGTAACAATACAAGCAGAGGGAGCAACTCAACCTCTAGTGCAATCATGCTCCTAGATTAAAGTCTAGTCTAGATATGAACTTATTCTAATGCATCAAGCAAATCAAACAAGGCACATCAATACAGAAAAGAAACAAAGAAGAAAGCAGGTCAACTCCTCTCTCAACTCCAAGCTTCAGCTCTTCCGACAGCAAGTCAGTCTTCAGACTTCCCTCACTCTTGACAAATATCAATTTGCTTCTCCAGGTTTCAACCCTTCAACATAAGTTTCGACTTATCTTCTCCCTTAAGCTTCAGCTCCTTGATCAGTTCCACCTTCAGGCTTCACTATCAACCACAAGTATCAACTTGGCTTCCTTCAGGATCTCCAAGCTCCAAAGTAAGTATCAACTTCCTTTGTTCTTCAAGCTTCAGCTCTTCAGAATCAATCTTCAATTGAATCCTTAGTCTTCAAGCTCTCAAGCTCTCCTTGCTTTACCAGTCTCAACTTGGTCTTCTCTTCCTGCAAGCTTCAGCTTCTCAGAGTAACCTTTAATCACTTAGAAGTATCAACTTCATCCTTCAACCTTCAAGCCTCAGCTCTTCATTCAGTCTTTACTGGATCTTCATTGGGTCTTCAAGTATCATCTTGCTCTTGTTGCTCTTCGAGCTTCAGCTGGAATGGCAATGCTCAAGGACTCATCCTCTTCCACATTCTTCAATGAAGTCTTCATCTTCACACTCAAGCTCAACATCTCTCAAGATACTCAAACCAGAAGAAGTCACTTAACTGGATAAGCTGGGGTGTCAAACTGCTTATTAACCACCAAAGGTGACTTATAAGGGTTCAACATCAAAGGAATGGTTCCCTCAAAAGTTCTACTTCCTAGGTACCATCACTTATCCCTCCAAAGGAGAGAGGTGAACACCATGGAAGGACCTTGAATCATGGGGAGGAATGGAGGTGAAAGATACCATCCATGTTTAAGAAAGAAATCAACTAGGTCTAAACTCTTCCTAATCCCTAACCCTAAAACAACAACAAAACAAACAAGATTCCAAGCTCTCAAGCTCCTCAATCAATCTCCAAGTCTTCTACTATGCTCCTCAATACTCCTCAAAGCAAAACCAAGCTCACCAAGCCCACAAAGCAAAGCAAACAAACATACAAGCCCACAAGGGCAACACAAACAACCATCAATTACAAAAATCAACTAAAAATAGTATACTATCATATTAAAATCTAATATAATTTCCAGGGGACCCTACATACCTACCCTTAATACCCTATATGTCCCAATATCTAACTTGACCTAGAAACCCAAAATTCTAGTGTTATTGTGGACCTATGTTAAGGATTGACCTAATTCTACACAACCTAAAATCACCTAAGCAAAACTAATCAAAAATTCATCACAAAATTATGGAATAAATCGAGAGGGGAGTTAAAGTCCTAATCTAGCTATCCTAAAAAGAATGGCATAAAAATATGAAGGGAACTAGCTAAACAAAATTCTACAAATCTATGCATCAACATAAAAGAATTAAAATGCTATTAAAAGATAAAATACACAAAAAATATTAAAAATGCATGAAATGCAAATATTATGGTTTTATAATTTTCTAGACATTATCATGAAATGGGAGAAAAAATCCTCATGCAAAAATCATTAATTTTCTATTTATTATGATTTTCCAAAGATTGAAATAAAATAAAAGAAAATGAAATTAAAATATGAAATAATGTGGTGCAGATAGTAATGATATGCAGTTCAAATATGCAATGGGCCATGAATGGGGGTTCAGAAAGCAATGCGTGCCAGGCCCAATTAACCAGAAAATCATTTTAGAAATTATAAAGAAAAAAGAAAAGGATACGGTGCAGAAAGTAATGAAATGCAGTACAAAATCCAATGGCCATGAATTGGGGGTGTGGTTAGCAACTGAGCCCAATCCCCCTTTTAATGAAACGATGCGTTTTGTGGTCTTCAGAGTTTCCCTCTTCAAACGAAATCAAATCCTGGCCCTTGGATTTTACCTCAGTCAAAGGGTCCATGCCTGATCCAATGGCCCTCTCTTCATCTTCTTCCTCCAGCTAGGGTTCAGAGTGAAGAATCCATGGAAGCAGCTTCAGAGCTCAATCTTCACCAAACTCGTACCACCTCAAATCTCCATGGAAAATTGAAATTCAAAACCCTAACCTGCCCAGAATTCCATGCTGAATCTAACCATGGTCTCAAAATCAATTGAATCATCCTAAATCTCCAAACCCGATCCAAGATCAAAGATAGGCTCAGACATCAACTTCAACCATTCTTGAAATTAAATACCTCAGATTGATCACCAACTCGCACTGATTGATTCTTGACATCTAATTCATACTATAGCTCACTATATCTCATGTTCTTGGTCCAAACAAAAATGGTGACACCAACTGAAACTTCACCAATTGCTCCCAAACTGTTCAGAATCCATCTCCTATTGGTCTCTAACCGTTCTAACCTAACAATTCTTGCTAATCATGCCTAAATCATGGTGTAGAAGAAAAGTTACTAACCTGTTGAATCTTGATTAACAGATGGAGTAAACCTTCACTGCAAGCCTTCAAACTCTTCAGAATCGATCCTTGAATGATGATCTTGCTACTGTTTGCAAAAGTTTTGATGGAGAATGCTTGAATCTCAGAATTCGATGGTGACTTGCAACCTTGAAAATCCAAATGCCAACTCTTCAATACAACAAGAACTTGCCTTCAAATTGGTCTGCACAACTTCAATATGATCAAAGGAATGTGTTTAGATTGAAAGAATGAATGGAATTGAATCAGAATGTGGATTTTGATTTCAACTTGCAATGGAAGCAAGTGAAATGGCTATCTCTCTCCTATCTCAATTATATCACCAACCTTGCATCTGAGCAAGTTCTATACATTATATAGAGTGGTTTAGAATCATCTAGAACCATCTGGAACCATCCCATGAGAAATTGGGATTCTCATGCCATGAGTTTATGGATTCATCTCATCTCACATACCATCTCATGCCCTAGCCCTTGCAGCACTTGTAACTGACATGAAATTCTCCCTAAATGAGATATAGGATGTGTTAAAACCCTTAGCAAGCTTGTACATTGAGTTTCCTTGTGTTTTGCATTTGTGCCTTAAGATGCAAGCAAGCATTTTCCAAAGCAGCCCCATGATCTATGCCTTAATTCAAAAAAGTGGCTGAACCATTGTTTTTAGAATGTCTTTTAGAGTCAAAGTAACCTATTATATGCCATGGTTTGGATGTGTAACTTGGGATTTCCAATTTCCAACTTGAACTTATTTAACTTATGCCTCCATTTTAGGTCATTTTTATCACTTTTTGCTACAAGCCTTTTCAACATCTCATGACCTCCTTACTAGACTTAAAACATCATTCTAAGCAAGTTTGATGTTGAAGATTTTTCCATTTGAAGCTTGGAAATAGGAGATATGGCCTTATGCTTGAAATGACCTATAACATCAAAATGACCAAAATGCCCTTGACTTGTCAAAGCTATAACTTGAGTTCTACAAATCCTATCAAGGACTTCTAGTACTCTCTAGAAAGCTAAGAAGATGAGGAACAACATTCATGTTCACCAAGAGTTCATAGGAAGCATCCTTTTTGGGCAAAAGTGGGATGCAAGTTGGGTGACTTTCAAGGATCCAGATTCACATACCTCAGATGACCTGTAACTTGTCAAAGTCATAACTTGAGCTCTACAAATCCTATCAAGGACTTCTAGTACTCAAATTAAATCTAAGAGCAAGCTCTACAACATTCATGTTGGGGGTAAGATGAGATGACAATCACATCTTGAGCTAAACTGCCTTGAAGATAGGGATCAAACTAGGGGATTTTACACTGTCAAGCCTTAGAAACCCTAGCTTGAAACTTCTCAAACTCTTCAATCATGATGAGTTGGTCTAGGAATCATCCTTATAGCATCTCAATGCATCAATTCATGATCACATGGCTCTTGGATTAGGTCTCAACCCTCTCCAAATCATCAGTTGACCTAGGGTTGACCCAGTCAAACCCTAATTCCCCACTCATGGCTGAGTCTTCTTATTCTTGTACAATGACCTCTCTAGGCCTCATGATGGCTTTCAAGACATCTCATAAGCTCTTTAAAAGCTTTAAGTCCATCCTCATAGCCTCAGAATCATCTGAGGGGCTCCCGCAACTCTCAAGTTATGAGGTACACAACCCTGGTTTCAACCAATCTCTATGAGGATCTCTTAAATTTTTTGACAAGGATATCAACCCTTGAACACTTGAATAGCCTTCTTGGCTAGCTTCAAAGTCTCATATAGCTCTTGATTGGTATTCATACCCCTTGATGAACACATGCTAGGTAAATAAGTGTTGGTCAAATTTTGGGGTGCAACAGCTGCCCCTATTCAAACGGCTTGAACCTGACTGGGTGAGGAGTGAACGACTCTCAGCCAATCAAGGTGCGAGACGGTTGAATACCGATAAACCCGAAAATTTGCCAACTGCACAAGTACACGGTATTCTGGCGAGAACAAATCTTCGAAAACTGAAATAATAGCTGCACGGCAACTAGCTGGAGAATTGGTCATACGGTAAATGGTAATACATGGTCGATCATGCCATCAGGCATCACGATTCCTCGGGACTCAGCAGGTCAACCATCAGGTTGATCATGCCATCAGGCATTCAAAGAAAACTGTCGGGCATCATCTGGACTTCATCAGGTCAACAATCATGTTGATCATGCCATCAGGCATTCGAAGAAAACTGTCGGGCATCAGCCGGACTTCATCAGCAAGTCGGGAATAGAATTCTTGGTCAATCATGAGCCAATTGGGAATATCTAAACCTCTGCCATCAGGAACTCCGCATCAGCTGAGAGAACTGCTTCATTAACACAGTCAGACTTCAATCATGAAGTCTTCAAGGGAAGTTTCAACTTCGCTGTTCAGAAACCTGCTGGGGATGTCGCATTTCCGCTGGGGATTCTGGAGAACTATCAAGTAACTCCGCTCCGGGGATCCAGAAATCATTCCGGATGAATCAACTCTGCTGAGGACTTCAAGAATCATCTTGGACCAATAACTCCACCGGGGACTTCAAGAATCATCTTGAACTGATAACCATGCTGGAGCTTTCAGGAATCATCCTGAGCAAACACTCTGCCGGGGACTCTAAGTATCAACTTGAGCAACCACTCTGGCGACTGCACGGGGGTCTTAAGAATCATCTTAAGCAAACGACCCTGCTGGGGAATTCAAGAATCATCTTGAACCGAAGACTTCGCTGGGGACTTCAAGAATCATCTTGAGCAAGCGACTTCAGTGGGGAGCTTTCAGGAATCATCCTGAGCAATCAATTCTGCGGCGGAACACCTACAAAACAAGAACGGTAACAACCTAGATCATGTTTATTATGCGTATGCTTTGGCAATGGCGCAATGCTCTACACGGTGGAAATGCTATGCGTTTATGATAAATGCTATGCAGTCATGCAAAATAATGCGATCCTGTCAGCAAAATAAATGCTGAAGGGAGAATCCTCCTGTCAAGGAGAAAGAACTACTTAGATAGAGGAATCATCCTGCTGAGGAGAGCAAGGTCACGCCAATCTCAATTGGACTCTGCAGGGGACTCAACTTCAGTTGACTGTTGCGGGGGAAACAACTTCATTTGACTGCTGCAGGGGAACGAAGCTCTACGAGAACCTGAACCTGCTGAGGGAAAGCGATGTCAATCGCGGGAATAAACTGCACGACCTTCATGGCTGCTTCTCTGGAGATAACAACTCCGGTGGGGAAACACAACATCAGCTATCCAACACGCTACTGGGGAAAACTAATCATGGCTTGAGCAGCTCCCAAGGATTCGGCTCTCTTGGGTATCTGCAAACTCGGCTGGGGAAGGAGAAATCATTCTGCTTGCTGGAGAGTACGACTCTGTGGGGAATCTCAATTCCGCTGGAGAAGGAGGAATCATCCGGCTTCGGGGGAAAGTACGACTCTGGTGGAGAATTTCAATTCCGCTGGAGACTTCAGTCTGGCACCATCAGTTGCTGCATACTTCAGTATGACTCAGCTGAGGAGATGACATTCCTTCATGACGCATCTGGTTGGGGAGAGAATGTTCTCGGCCCGGGGAGACATATCAATGCTCATTATCTCGTGTTCAGACTCTGCGGGGAGAGGCTGCTGAACTTTGCTGGAGAAAGAGGAATCATCCTGCTTGGGGATACGCACGGCGCACTGCCTGGTATATGCTACACATGTAACAACACAAACAAACAGACAAGATACCCTTCTCAAAGAGACCTATCAAGGTTATCATCTTGTGACAATGTTCAAGTAATTCATTGTTTCAACAATCAGTGGCCTAGGCCAGTAAGTTTATGTATGCGCATTTTATCGAAAACATCGGCGTTCTTTTTCGCAAACAAAACAGATAAATGCTAAACAGGCAAACAAAATTGCTGAATAGTATGCATTTTATTGATAACGAACCCCTGAATAGGTAAAAATGTTTTACAACAGACGCAAGCTCCTGGAATGAGGAAGCCGCGCAAAAATAAAACATAAATATACATCAGTATATACAAATGTCTGCAACGAGGCGTAGACGAACACCATGAGTTGATCCCTCTATGACCCACTCGACTTCAATACTTCTTCGACGCTTCAGCTTCGGAAGAGATTGATTCAGATAAACGGCCCTCAGGTCTTCCAAACCACTAAACAAAGAAAGTCCACACGCGGAACGCAGTCATTTGCTTTTTTCAAATCCCTAACTTTTGCGTGAACCGCCCTTTGCGGGTTTTCAGTTCACCGGGATACCCTTTGTTGCCAAAGTCGCCCATCCGGGTTTTCGACTTTGCGGGTGTACATTTTTTCAATTTATATCCCTAATTTTTTCCCGAACCTTTTTCCTTTTTTATGGTTCGCCGGGATGCCCCATTTTTGCCTGGACTCTCCTTTTTTGTCTAGCGGGTCGCTTTCAAGCAAAGTATTTTTTAACTGCGTCCGTGTTCACCGGGGATGCAAAATCTTCACCATCCATCGTGGATAACAACAAAGCTCCTCCCGAGAAGACCTTGCTGACGACGTACAGACCTTCGTAATTCGGAGTCCACTTGCCCCGGTGATCGGAGTGTGGAGGAAGAATCTTCTTCAGGACGAGATCACCCGTCTGAAAGCTTCTAGGACGCACCTTCTTATCATAAGCTTTCTTCATTCGGCTTTGGTATAAACGACCATGCGCAATCGATGCTAACCTCTTCTCGTCCATCAGGCTGAGTTGGTTCAGTCGGTTCGTAATCCATTCTGCCTCGTCGAGTTTCACATCAACCAAAACTCGTAAAGAAGGGATCTCCACTTCTAACGGTAGGACAACCTCCATACCGTACACCAAGGAGAAAGGAGTTGCCCCGGTTGACGTACGTACCATCGTACGATAACCGTGCAGTGCAAACGGCATCATCTGATGCCAATCTTTGTAGGTCACAACCATCTTCTGAACAATCTTCTTTATGTTCTTATTGGCCGCTTCAACGGCGCCATTCATCTTCGGCCGATAAGGAGATGAGTTGTGGTGTTCAATCTTGAAACTCTGGCGCAGCTCCTTCATCATCTTGTTATTCAGATTCGAACCATTATCAGTAATGATCCGCTCGGGAACTCCGTAACGACAGATGATGTCCCTCTTTATGAATTTAGCCACCACCTGCTTGGTCACATTAGCATATGAGGCTGCCTCCACCCACTTGGTGAAGTAATCGATAGCTACTAGAATGAAGCGATGACCATTAGATGCTGTGGGCTCGATCTTGCCTATCATGTTGATGCCCCGCATGGAGAACGGCCACGAGGACGACATGACGTTTAACGGGCACGGCGGCACATGAACTTTATCGGCATAAATCTGGCATTTATGACATCTCTTCGCGAATTTAAAGCAGTCCGACTCCATCGTAAACCAGTAGTATCTTGCTCTCAGGATCTTCCTCATCATGGCATGCCCGCCGGCGTGCGTACCAAATGTTCCTTCATGGACCTCTTCCATGAGCATACTCGCCTCTTTCTCATCTACACATCTGAGTAGCACGAGATTGTGGTTTCTTTTATACAACACTCCATCAGGATTGAGATAAAAATTTCCAGACAGCCTCCTCAGAGTCTTCTTATCCTGGGTTGACGCACCTGCGGGATACTCCTTAGTCATAAGGAAAGTCTGGATGTCATGGAACCATGGCTTGCCGTCGGCGGCTTCCTCGATTGCAAAGACAAATGCAGGTCTATCAAGACGAGAAAGGACAATTCTTGGAGCCTCATTCCAAAAATTGACTTTATAAATTGAAGCCAACGTGGCTAAGGCATCAGCCATCTGATTTTCTGCTCTGGGCACATGATGGAGTTCCACTCAATCGAAGAGAGGAAGTAGCCTTCTGGCATAATTCATGTACGACACCAAATTTGATTGACGAGTTTCCCACTCCCCTTTAATCTGGTTGATCACAAGTGCCGAGTCACCATATACGTCTAGATTCTTGATTCTCAAATCAATTGCCTCTTCTAGACCCATAATGCATGCTTCGTACTCCGCCTCATTATTGGTGACTGGAAACGTCAGTCTCGCAGTGAATGGGATGTGGGATCCGTGGGGAGTCGTGATGATCGCCCCAATACCATTTCCGTAGGAATTAACCGCCCCGTCGAATATCAATTTCCACTGGGATTTCCTATCTGGCCCCTCGTCGGGCAACGACTCATCGCAATCCTTCGCTTTGAGAAACATGATATCCTCATCAGGGAATTCAAATTTCATCGGCTGGTAATCTTCGATCGGTTGTTCGGCAAGGTAATCAGACAATACGCTTCCCTTGATGGCCTTCTGGGAAACGTACTGAATATCATATTCCGTTAACACCATTTTCCATCTGGCAATCCTACCCGAAAGGGCCTGCTTCTCGAAGACGTACTTGATTGGATCCATCTTCGAAATTAGCATGGCGGTGTGATTGAGCATGTACTGTCGTAGACGTTTGGCTGCCCAGGCTAGTGCACAACACGTCTTCTCCAGCATCGAGTAGCGAGATTCACAGTCAGTGAACTTTTTACTCAAGTAGTAGATGGCATGCTCCTTTCTGCCCGTCTCGTCGTGCTGACCGAGAACACACCCCATACTATTCTCAAGAACTGTCAAGTACATGATTAATGGCCGTCCAACCACTGGGGGTATCAAGATTGGAGATTCTTGAAGATACTGCTTTATCTTGTCGAATGCCTTCTGGCAATTCTCATTCCAGACAATCACCTGATCTTTCTTTAAAAGCTTGAACATCGGTTCACACGTGGCCGTGAGCTGAGAGATAAACCTTGCAATGTAGTTTATTCGGCCCAAGAAACCACGAACTTCTTTTTCTGTTTTTGGCACTGGCATTTCTTGTATGGCTTTTATCTTCGCAGGATTAACCTCGATGCCTCGTTCACTCACGATAAACCCCAGTAACTTTCCGGACCGTACTCCAAAAGTACACTTGTTAGGATTCAGCCTCAACCTGAACTTCCTAAGCCTCTCAAAAAGCTTCAGCAAATTGACCAGATGTCCCTCCTCCGTTTGGGACTTCGCAATCATGTCATCAACATAGACTTCAATCTCATGATGAATCATGTCATGAAACAAAGTTACCATTGCTCGTTGGTAAGTGGCCCCTGCGTTCTTCAGACCGAAAGGCATTACCTTATAGCAAAACGTTCCCCAGGGAGTGATAAACGTCGTTTTCTCCATGCCCTCCGGCGCCATCTTGATCTGGTTGTAACCGGAGAAGCCATCCATGAATGAAAACACGGAGAACTGGGCTGTGTTGTCGACCAACACATCGATATGAGGCAGCGGGAAATCGTCTTTAGGGCTCGCCCTATTCAAATCCCGATAATCGACGCACATTCGTACCTTACCGTCCTTTTTCGATACAGGCACTATGTTGGCGACCCACGGAGGGTAAGTGGTGACCGCTAAGAAGCCAGCATCAAGCTGCTTCTGCACTTCTTCTTTGATCTTAACGGCCATATCTGGTCTCGTCCTCCTAAGCTTCTACTTAAAGGGAGGGCAATCTTCTCGCAGCGGCAAGTGGTGGACCACGATGTTCGTGTCAAGTCCGGGCATATCTTCGTATGACCAAGCAAAGACGTCACTATACTCTCTCAGCATCTCGACTAATCTCTGCTTGACATCACTCTACAGTGCAGCCCCGATCCTGACGTTTCTGACGAGCTCTTCAGAACCCAAATTCACGATTTCAATTTCCTCCTCATGAGGCAGAATAACTTTCTCCTCTTGTTTCAACAAGCGGGCCAAATCTTCAGGAAGGTCTTCGTCTTCATCAATCTCTTCTTTGGCTTGATATATCGGGCAATCGAAGTCGAAGTGAGCCGTAGAAGGTCCAGATTCGATGTCATCTGTTATGTGGATCCTGCAATAACAAGGGTTAAGTTTAAAACAAGGATGTGCAGGTTAGCACAAACCCCATTGCCATTTTACTGTTTTTCAAAACAAATATAAAACAGGAATAACAGAGATCACAATATTTGAATACGAAGAAAACGCCTTTGATTTATTAACAAAATGCATGTACATAATCCAACAAGGCCCTGACAATAAAACCACTATGCCCCGGGTAGGACATAGGGTTGTACAATGATTGGAAAAAGTAAATCATTACTCTTCGCTTGTCATCTGGATGATATCCTTGACGGACCAATTGTTGAGGCCCTCGCCTGGCTTGCTTGGCTGGATCCAAGAGTCGAGGTCACAGTCGCTATCTCCGCTGTCTTCAGACACCGCGTTGATGCTTTCAAAAATCACTCCGCCGCTAGTATACTGGATCGGCCCTTTACCTCAAGACGTACTGCTAGAAGAAGAAGAAGAAGCTTCAGCTCCAGGAGAATATCCCAACCCAAACTTATCCTGCTTGTTGGGTATCTCCAAAATTCGCCCCCAGCCTGGGGTAGATCCGGCTTGGACAACGGCCCGAGCTTCCTTGAACGAGGAGAGAGTCATCTCTGGCTTTTCTGTGACCACAGGAGCTACGCCTTTCACCTTGACAGCTTCGAACGCTTGGCATAGAGTCTCATGGATTTCGCCATCCATCTCCACATACTTGAAGGACGACAAATGGCTCACCATTATGTCTTCCTCGCCACACACGGTTACGATGCTTCCTCCGACAGCATATTTGAGCTTTTGGTGCAACGTGGAGGTCACGGCACCAGCAGCATGGATCCACGGCCGGCCTAAGAGACAACTGTAGGCAGGCATGATTTCCATAATATAAAAGACCGCGTCGAACGTTTCCGGACCGACTTGGATCGGCAGGGTCACCTCCCCGAGAACGTGGCGTTTAGTCCCGTCGAACGCCTTCACGACCAGATCACTCCCCGAGTATCCAACTTCATTAATGCCTTCTTCGGAAGGACATTAAGCGATGAACCCGTGTCCACCAGCACGTGCGACATGATTGTGCCCCTACACTCTATCGAGATGTGCAGGGCGCTATTGTGATTTCTCCCCTTCGGTGTCAGCTCCAGGTCTGTGAAACCTAGCCCATTTCCAGCATTAACGTGGGCTACAACCTCTTCTAGCTGATTTACCGATATTTCTTGCGGTACATAAGCGGCATTCAGCACCTTCAGCAGCGCATTGCGGTGTGCTTCAGAACACATCAATAAGTTCAGAATGGAAATCTTTGAGGGCGTCTGATGGAGATGATCTACAATCTTGTAGTCACTCTTTTTAATCAACCGCATGAACTCCTCGGCATCTTTAACAAGCAAGCCTTTTTCTACCCCACACGGGACCTCTTCAACGACTTTGCTTTTACCTTTATCGGTCGCATCAGCTCTGGCCGCTTTATCCGCCACGACCTCTGGTGGTGCAAATACTCTCCCGCTGCAAGTGATACCACTGACTCCCGCAAGGTTCTCCACAGTCGACCCATACGGTTCTAGCTCCAACCTCTGTCCGTTGCAGTAGACTTCAGCCCCATAATGCCACGGAACGACGTTAGTGCTCTCGAATGGTATCGGCCCAGCTTTGGTAATAGTGATTATGGGCGGTCTGGGCGCAGAAATGGTTATCGGCCGGCGAGGGATGGTGATGGTGGCGACTTTATCGGCCTGCTTCAGCATTACCTCTCCTGATCCACGTTCAGCCCTCCGGCTAAACTGTAAAATCCCCTCAGTCATCAGACTTTGGATTCCCTCTACCAATTTCTCACATCCATCAGAACGTGTGGCACAGTCCATACATAACTCTCCGCAACCTGGGAAGAAACCTCTTTTCAGCAACTTAGCTTTAACGAAGCTATGCGGCGTCTTCAGATCTTTGACGTCAGTCAACAAATCTGCACTCTCCTCTTCGATAATGGCGTTCACTCCGCCTCCCCTGTGATTCGGCATAGGATTCTTCGTGACATTGGGCACATTATCGGAGAAGTTGATGATCTTGGCATCCACCATGTCCTGCACCTTATGCTTGAAGGCTTTGCAATTCTCGATTGTGTGGCCCGGTGCCCCTGAGTGAAAATCACAAGTGGCATTGGCGTCGTACCCTGGCGGAGGTTCCCCTGTCAAGGGAGCCATCGTCCTCTTCTGAATCAACTGTAGCTGAAGCAAAGTCTGCAAGAGTTGCGCGTACGACATGGGCGGTGCCTCGAAGTGACGGTTTGCAAAAGATGCCTGATTCTGATACTTTCTATATCCCTGTTGATTCGGTTGCTGCTGCTGCGGAGCTGCCGGGATATTTATACTGGCCACTTGCTGATGAGGACCTTTGCCCTTTCTTCGAGCGTTGGTCACAGCGCTCGCCTCTCCTTCTCGCCTTTTGCCAGCATAAGGTTTCTTTCCGCCTCCTCTAGCTGAGGATGACTCACCTTGAATTTTCCCGATCTTGATCCCATTCTCGACGTGCTCACCCATGATAATGAGATCTGAGAACTTCCCAAACATACCGCTGACTAACTTTTCATAGTAAACCCCTGGGAGGGTGGCTACAAACATCTGGACGAGCTCACGTTCAACCATCGGCGGCTGAACCCTGGCTGCTAATTCACGCCACCGCTGGGCGTATTCCTTAAACCCTTCGTTGTTCCTCTGCGACAGGTTCTGCAGCTGGACTCGGTTCGGGGCCAAGTCGCTATTGTATTGGTAGTGGTGCACAAATGCTTCAGCAAGATCCTTCCATGTGCGCACACTAGTGGGCTCCAGACCCATGTACCACTCAAGGGATGGCCCGGAAAGACTGTCTTGGAAGAAGTGCATCAACAACTTCTCGTCTTCGGAATGAGCAGAGATCTTCCTGTAATACGACCTCAGGTGGACACGAGGGCAAGTGGTGCCCTTATACTTTTCAAAATCAGGTACCTTGAACTTAGGAGGCACCTTGAAATCAGCAATTAATCCCAGCTTGGACATATCAACGCCCAAAGTATTCTGATTCTCGATATCTCTCATTTTATCTTCAAGTGCTTTGAATCTAAGCCGCGCTTCAGCATTCAGCTCCCCTTCAGCATTCAGCTCCCCTTCAGCACCTCTCTGAGAGAACACATCGTCCTGACGATCCTCTAGCCATGGCTGGGGCACAAACAGATTCCCGACGCCTGCATTGCCGTTGCCCAGCCCGACATTGACATTAGCTCCCAGACTTCCATTACCGACGCCTGTCGTATTGAGTCCGATGTTGGCCATCACATTGCCGTTAGCACTGCCGTTGCCCCCGGTCACGGGGACACCATTCTGTGGAGTTTCAACTAGTGGAGGAGTAGGCACAGTCCCACCATGGAGTATGCCGTTTCTATCAACCTTGGAAATCAAAGGCTGAACCAAAGTTCTGAGCTGATCCTGGCCATTGGCGACCACTTGCATGAGCTCCATGAAGCGATCCATCCTTTCGCGGAGTTCCTGAACCTTAGTTTGCACTTGCTCCATGATCCTGATCTGATTAGCTCTAGTAGAATAGTGGTGAATAGGTCTCTGATCAATCCTGGAACCACCTGAATCAACCTGGGAAACCTGAAATAACCTGTAAACACAAAAGGGTTAGGAAAAACAACAAAATGCTCGTCATGCAAATGCTTCATGCAAATGCATGCGTGTGTCTGTGCGTTAGGGAGATTCCCCCGATCCTAGTGCCTGAGTGCCAGTGCTGATAATAATAATAAGAAGTCCGAGTCCAATCATGGAAATACCAATCTCATATATAAAGAAAGCCTAACAAGGCAGTACACAACATCAGCGAGTACAAGATGAATTAACAGCGTGACCTCAGCCAACAAGCCTGGTGATGGTCAGCATACAACAATGATCAAAACAAAAGGAATACAAATAGTCAAGTACGACCACGGGTGAGATACTCTTCTAACAACTCCTTCGTTTCTGGATGATCAGGAAAAGTGAGCAACCCTTCGACGAGCAATTCCCTCTGCACAATGGTGTACTGAAGACCTTCGACCAAACCTTCCCATGCTCCTTCGCCGAAGCAATCTTCTAACTTCCGCTTTTTGGACTCGAACATCAGCTCGCGCTCCTTCAGGTTAGCGAGAGCTTTGTTGAGCTGGCCTTCGGCGGCGTATCTGCGAGCGGTTTCTTCATCAAACCTCTTCTCACTGTCCTTCACCTGGGCTTCCAGCTTGGAGATCTGTAGCATCAGCTTATCCTCCCGCTCTTTCCTGGTGGCCAGGGAAGCCTTCCAGTGCTGGTTGAACTTGGATATCCTCCGATATGCCTCGTCCAAGTGCTGCTTCTTCGTAGCCAGTACGTCGTTGACATCTTTGAAGTCTTGACCCATGCGTTCACGCTCGGCTATCTGCTTAGTCAGGTCTGTTCCCAGCTGGTTCACCAGCTCTGTTTGCCTTTTGAAAGAATGAACGGCTTCGTTCCTCTCGCTTCGGACCTGAGTCAACTCTTTCTCCAGTTCCTCATTTGCCCGCTTCAATTCATCTCGCTCAGCTAACACCTGATTATGCTGCTGAATGGGCACGGTAGTAGGCTCTTCAATCATTGGAGAGCTTTCTGGCTTGGCATGAGGAAACGACATCCCTATAGCATCTGCTCTGGCTCTGATCTAAGTCACATACGGAGGGTAGGCTTGATTGTTGCTTTTTCCCAGCAATGGCTTTCCTCGCTTACTGATACCATTCCAGGCGCGCTGAAGCTTGGATAACAGATCCCCCTCTAGAAGACCAGTGAGGTACAGAGATTCCTGCACCTCTTCATCCTTCGGCGGAGCTCTCAAAGCGTACGCGAACTGTCGGACCAGCAACGACGGATTGTAGTTTATACAGCCTTTCCTGCCTATCAAAGGCACGTTTGGAAACCCGCTGCAGCTGAAGATCGCCTCAGTACCCAGCCTATCTCTGTCAAACCAGTCGATATCCTCTGCAGATAAACTCATCAGACGCTCGGACCACTCAGTTGTGACCGCAGACGAAATAAAAGGATCCCTCTTGGGCAAATGGCTATCAAGCCATTTATAAAGCAAGGGTACACAGTATGAGACATTCTTGCCCCTCCTGTTCTCGTTTTTGTAGTGGATAGAATGGTAGACATCTCCTATCAAGGTAGGGACTGGATTCCCTGAAGCAAAGATGTGAAACGCATCAAAGTCTACAAAATCGGGCATATTGGGGAACAACACGATGCCATATATGCACAAAACGAGGATGGCATTGAACGCGACCCAACATCCGTCCTTGGCGCACTGCTGAGCCTTTCCCACTAGAAACTGCAAGGAGAACCCGGGAACCTTGTTCCAACTAGTCAATACCAACTCGGAGGCGTCCAGGTGAAGTGAAGGAGCTAAACCAGCCAGATCAGGCTCAGCATCCATGTGAACAAAAGGCATCTGCCTCTTGATAGGCACACCTAGCAAATCAGCATATTCTTCCAGCGTGGGTGCGAGAACAAAATCATGGAAAGTGAAACATCTCAACGGAGGGTCGTAGAACTGCAGCAGAGCGTGCAAGCCATTCACCTCGAACGCGGAAGGTTTATGAACCAAACTGAGCAACCTGCCGTAAGACTTTCTGAACTCATCCCTCACAGAATCATCTGCTAAAGCTATCAAACCAGTCAGCTTAACCACATCAGGGGCAAGGAACTTGTAAGCCACGGTCTTCCTCAGAGAACCCATAACAATACAATAAGAGGCAAGAAATCCTGGATCGGGGAAAACGGTTCCTGTAACACAGACACACGTTAATGAAATGCAAATGAGTTTGCAAACTAATGCAAAATGCAATCATGCAATAGGAGATCAAGGCAACTGCTGTGGAGATTCTGTATCAACAAAACCATAATCTTGCTCTATCAAGAACAGCCACTGCATCTGATAAGAAAACCATGGTATCGGACCACGAATCTGCTCTGTCAAGAACAACCATCTGATAGGGCCATATACATAGGATCATAATTCTGCTTTGTCAAGAACAAATGTCTGATAATAAGGACCTTTGATGTAGGACCAAGAAATCTGCTCTGTCAAGAACAAACTTACATCTACTGATGAGATATTCAGACCCCAACAAAAATCTGCTCTATCAAGAACAAACATACATCTGCTGATGAGATCTTCAGACCCCAATCAAAAATCTGCTCTATCAAGAACAAACATACATCTGCTGATGAGATCTTCAGACCCCAATCAAAAATCTGCTCTATCAAGAACAAACATACATCTGCTGATGAGATCTTCAGACCCCAATCAAAAATCTGCTCTATCAAGAACAAACATACATCTGCTGATGAGATCTTCTGATCCCAACAAAACTGATTTGCTGTCAAGAAAACCAGGTGGTCTGAAGGTCAAAGTTTCCTGCAATGAACCCAACCCTGCTCACAGGTATGGACCTAAACTGACTCAAGTTCGGCATCCTATGCGTTCATCAGCGTCACAGACATTCAAGAGGGGTGATACGATACCCAGGAGGTGTAGCATCACCAGCTCATGAAGCAGCCTCACTCGGCTGAATCACAAATGATCGGTCCCCAGAGTCGACAATCCACCAAACCAGCAACCGTCTCAACCCAAAGGGTTGAAAGAGAAGCCAATCGGGAGAACCTCGTCTGAGCGTGGATTTCATGAGACACTAGTGCCTGCAAAGCAAGCACGCGCCCACTAATTTCCACAACTAATGCTATGGTGCACTCAAGCCTGGGTCTGGCTTCTCACTCATCAGAATGCCCCTTCCCACAACAGCACAAATAATCATATCATACTGAAAATAAAATGCTGGAAATAAAGTGCGAGAAGTAAAATGCGATAAATAAACGCAGCCCAACAAGCAATCATACAAGCGCTAGGATTGACTCTCGCAGGGGAACCGGAGAACCAAAGATTCTGGGTTCGGTCCCCAGCAGAGTCGCCAGCTGTCGCTTTCGCGAAAATAAGGTGCCGGCACAACAGAAGAGTCGCCACCTTTTGTTATTTATCCCTCGGAGCGGGAAAGGAAACGATCGGAAAAACCTAACGTAAAAGGGTAAGACAAGGTCGTCGCAACCATTGTCTGGGTTCGGGAGTCGGTTACGCAAGGGGAAGGTATTAGCACCCCTCACGTCCGTCGTACTCGACGGGATCCACGCTTGTTGTGTTTACTAGACGAGTTGGTTTATCTATCTACCTATCAAGGCTGGCTTAAAAAGAAAAGAAAAATGACTCGGCAAAGTGTCGCACTTTATGCCTACGTATTCTCATCAGAGAACGAGAAATCAGAGTCAACGTAGTTCGACCTACGACGGGTTATGGGGAAGGTGGCTCACCAATACATCAGTACTATGCCTACGTACTCTCAACAGGTATGAGAGATCAGAGCTTACGTAGTTCGGGACACTACGCTTTATTTTCTGTCTTTTACGGAAGAAGTGTTTTTTATCGTGTTTGCAATTTCAATCGCACTAGAGACTATGACCTGGGAGTGAATGCGTCGCATGTCACCCAAAGGGTACCATACTAAACATCCAGACTGTGGAAAAGAAACTCTCCCACAATCCTTTCTCAGATAGCTTAAGGCTCGTAACGTACGAAAGAAATCATTCATGATTACTGTATCTTAAACTCTTTTGAGATGAGAAGAGAACAGGCTCAACTAGGAGGGAGACTATCAAGTCCTACTGTTGTCATGCCAAGGATTCATCATATGGTTGATGTTTGAACAGGGAACTCCTAGAAGTTATCATGCATAGGTTTCAACCTAAAGTTCTATCATCACTCCCTTATCAAAGGAAATGAGAGTCCTAAGGGATCATGTCAATGATACACCGAAACAGACAAAGCATCAGCTTAAACAGTAAAATGCATGCAGTGCAAGTGAGGGAGGAAATGTGTGCGGGGCGTCAGCCTCCACAAGCTCATCTCAACCTCAAGCCAGAATGAATAACAGTAATCATACTGAAATATAAAACATGCTATCAAGCAAAATACAGTAAACTGCAATCATACAGAAGGAATAAAGTCATGCTATCAAGCAAAACAAACCACATGGGCAAGGGAGCAGGGCTCTACCGAATACCCGCAAGCAAAGCCACACAATAACAGTACAAGCAGAGGGAGCAACTCAACCTCTAGTGCAATCATGCTCCTAGATTAAAGTCTAGTCTAGATATGAACTTATTCTAATGCATCAAGCAAATCAAACAAGGCACATCAATACAGAAAAGAAACAAAGAAGAAAGCAGGTCAACTCCTCTCTCAACTCCAAGCTTCAGCTCTTCCGACAGCAACTCAGTCTTCAAACTTCCCTCACTCTTGACAAATATCAATTTTCTTCTCCAGGTTTCAACCCTTCAACATAAGTTTCGACTTATCTTCTCCCTTAAGCTTCAGCTCCTTGATCAGTTCCACCTTCAGGCTTCACTATCAACCACAAGTATCAACTTGGCTTCCTTCAGGATCTCCAAGCTCCAAAGTAAGTATCAACTTCCTTTGTTCTTCAAGCTTCAGCTCTTCAGAATCAATCTTCAATTGAATCCTTAGTCTTCAAGCTCTCAAGCTCTCCTTACTTTACCAGTCTCAACATGGTCTTCTCTTCCTGCAAGCTTCAGCTTCTCAGAGTAACCTTTAATCACTTAGAAGTATCAACTTCATCCTTCAACCTTTAAGCCTCAGCTCTTCATTCAGTCTTTACTGGATCTTCATTGGGTCTTCAAGTATCATCTTGCTCTTGTTGCTCTTCAAGCTTCAGCTGGAATGGCAATGCTCAAGGACTCATCCTCTTCCACATTCTTCAATGAAGTATTCATCTTCACACTCAAGCTCAACATCTCTCAAGATACTCAAACCAGAAGAAGTCACTTAACTGGATAAGCTGAGGTGTCAAACTACTTATTGACCACCAAAGGTGACCTATAAGGGTTCAACATCAAAGGAATGGTTCCCTCAAAAGTTCTACTTCCTAGGTACCATCACTTATCCCTCCAAAGGAGAGAGGTAAACACCATGGAAGGACCTTGAATCATGGGGAGGAATGGAGGTGAAAGATACCATCCATGTTTAAGAAAGAAATCAACTAGGTCTAAACTCTTCCTAATCCCTAACCCTAAAACAACAACAAAACAAACAAGATTCCAAGCTCTCAAGCTCCTAAATCAATCTCCAAGTCTTCTACTATGCTCCTCAATGCTCCTCAAAGCAAAACCAAGCTCACCAAGCCCACAAAGCAAAGCAAACAAACATACAAGCCCATAAGGGCAACACAAACAACCATCAATTACAAAAATCAACTAAAAATACTATACTATCATATTAAAGTCTAATATAATTTCCAGGGGATCCTACATACCTACCCTTAATACCCTATATGTCCCAATATCTAACTTGACCTAGAAACCCAAAATTCTAGTGTTATTGTGGACCTATGTTAAGGATTGACCTAATTCTACACAACCTAAAATCACATAAGCAAAACTAATCAAAAATGCATCACAAAATTATGGAATAAATCCAGAGGGGAACTAAAGTCCTAATCTAGCTATCCTAAAAAGAGTGGCATAAAAATATGAAGGGAACTAGCTAAACAAAATTCTACAAATCTATGCATCAACATAAAAGAATTAAAAAGCTATTAAAAGAGAAAATACACAAAAAATATTAAAAATGCATGAAATGCAAATATTATGGTTTTATAATTTTCTAGACATTATCATGAAATGGGAGAAAAAAATCCTCATGCAAAAATCATTAATTTTCTATTTATTATGATTTTCCAAAGATTGAAATAAAATAAAAGAAAATGAAATTAAAATATGAAATAATGTGGTGCAGATAGTAATGATATCCAGTTCAAATATGCAGTGGGCCATGAATGGGGGTTCAGAAAGCAATGCGTGCCAGGCCCAATTAACCAGAAAATCATTTCAGAAATTATAAAGAAAAAAGAAAAGGATACAGTGCAGAAAGTAATGAAATGCAGTACAAAATCCAATGGGCCATGAATTGGGGGTGTGGTTAGCAACTGAGCCCAATCCCCCTTTTAATGAAACGATGCGTTTTGTGGTCTTCAGAGTTTCCCTCTTCAAACAAAATCAAATCCTGGCCCTTGGATTTTCCCTCAGTCAAAGGGTCCACGCCTGATCCAATGGCCCTCTCTTCATCTTCTTCCTCCAGCTAGGGTTCATAGTGAAGAATCCATGGAAGCAGCTTCAGAGCTCAATCTTCACCAAACTCGTACCACCTCAAATCTCCATGGAAAATTGAAATTCAAGACCCTAACCTGCCCAGAATTCCATGCTGAATCTAACCATGGTCTCAAAATCAATTGAATCATCCTAAATCTCCAAACCCGATCCAAGATCAAAGATAGGCTCAGACATCAACTTCAACCATTCTTGAAATTAAATACCTCAGATTGATCACCAACTCACACTGATTGATTCTTGACATCTAATTCATGCTATAGCTCACTATATCTCATGTTCTTGGTCCAAACAAAAATGGTGACAACAACTGAAACTTCACCAATTGCTCCCAAACTGTTCAGAATCCATCTCCTATTGGTCTCTAACCATTCTAACCTAACAATTCTTGCTAATCATGCCTAAATAATGGTGTAGAAGAAAAGTTACTAACCTGTTGAATCTTGATTAACAGATGGAGTAAACCTTCACTGCAAGCCTTCAAACTCTTCAGAATCGATCCTTGAATGATGATCTTGCTACTGTTTGCAAAAGTTTTGATGGAGAATGCTTGAATCTCAGAATTCGATGGTGACTTGCAACCTTGAAAATCCAAATGCCAACTCTTCAATTCTTCAAGAACTTTCCCTCAAATTGGTCTGCACAGCTTCAATATGATCAAAGGAATGTGTTTAGATTGAAAGAATGAATGGAATTGAATCAAAATGTGGATTTTGATTTCAACTTGCAATGGAAGCAAGTGAAATGGCTATCTCTCTCCTATCTCAATTCTCTCACCAACCTTGCATCTGAGCAAGTTCTATACATTATATAGAGTGGTTTAGAATCATCTAGAACCATCTGGAACCATCCCATGAGAAATTGGGATTCTCATGCCATGAGTTTATGGATTCATCTCATCTCACATACCATCTCATGCCCTAGCCCTTGCAGCACTTGTAACTGACTTGAAATTCTCCCTAAATGAGATATAGGATGTGTTAAAACCCTTAGCAAGCTTGTACATTGAGTTTCCTTGTGTTTTGCATTTGTGCCTTAAGATGCAAGCAAGCATTTTCCAAAGCAGCCCCATGATCTAGGCCTTAATTCAAAAAAGTGGCTGAACCATTGTTTTTAGAATGTCTTTTAGAGTCAAAATGACCTATTATATGCCATGGTTTGGATGTGTAACTTGGGATTTCCAATTTCCAACTTGAACTTATTTAACTTATGCCTCCATTTTAGGTCATTTTTATCACTTTTTGCTACAAGCCTTTTCAACATCTCATGACCTTCTTACTAGCCTTAAAACATCATTATAAGCAAGTTTGATGTTGAAGAGTTTTCCATTTGAAGCTTGGAAATAGGAGATATGGCCTTATGCTTGAAATGACCTATAACATCCAAATGACCAAAATGCCCTTGACTTGTCAAAGCTATAACTTGAGTTCTACAAATCCTATCAAGGACTTCTAGTACTCTATAGAAAGCTAAGAAGATGAGGAACAACATTCATGTTTACCAAGAGTTCTTAGGAATCATCCTTTTTGGGAAAAAGTGGGATGCAAGTTGGGTGACTTTCAAGGACCCAGATTAACATACCTCAGATGACCTGTAACTTGTCAAAGTCATAACTTGAGCTCTACAAATCCTATCAAGGACTTCTAGTACTCAAATTAAAGCTAAGAGAAATCTCTACAACATTCATGTTGGGGGTAAGATGAGATGACAATCACATCTTGAGCTAAACTGCCTTGAAGATAGGGATCAAACTAGGGGATTTTACACTGTCAAGCCTTAGAAACCCTAGCTTGAAACTTCTCAAACTCTTCAATCATGATGAGTTGGTCTAGGAATCATCCTTATAGCATCTCAATGCATCAATTCATGATCACATGGCTCTTGTATTAGGTCTCAACCCTCTCCAAATCATCAGTTGACCTAGGGTTGACCCAGTCAAACCCTAATTCCCCACTCATGGTTGAGTCTTCTTATTCTTGTACAATGACCTCTCTAGGCCTCATGATGGCTTTCAAGACATCTCATAAGCTCTTTCAAAGCTTTAAGTCCATCCTCATAGCCTCAGAATCATCTGAGGGGCTCCCACAACTCTCAAGTTATGAGGTACACAACCTTGGTTTCAACCAATCTCTCTAAGGATCTCTTAAATTTTCTGACAAGGACATCAACCCTTGAACACTTGAATAACCTTCTTGGCTAGATTCAAAGTCTCATATAGCTCTTGATTGGTATTCATACCCCTTGATGAACACATGCTAGGTAAATAAGTGTTGGTCAAATTTTGGGGTGCAACAACCTTCAACCCTAACTTAGTTAAGTTAGAACATTTAAGCCATTAGACTTTGCTTTAAGTCTAGAAAACTCACCTATACTAGGAGTGTTCTTCAATTAGAACCCTAGGATAGAGTTTGTAAACTCTATGTAAGAATCATAATAATGATTACTTACTCCCCTTTCTTGAGAGTTCAACATAGATCTAGAGAGTTTTGTAAAACTCTATACAAACATTGTTATGTTTGTTCCCCCCTTGAACCTTGATCATAATCAAGTGTTCTTTAACCCTAGTGAGGTGAACTACGATTGCTCTGATTCTATCCTAGTTAGGATACGTAGGCAGAGGACGCAACATCTTTGCGAGCAAACTTAGAAACTATCTTTAGGTTTCATCCTACACCCTTTACCCAACCCAAACCATAGCAAACATTTACCAACTTAGCATGCAAACAAACAAAAGGTTCCTGTAGAGTACTACAGATGTTTAGGATGTGGAATACCTACCCTATGCATAACCAACCCCCGATCCCCGAATCTCTTAACGTTGTTGTTACATCACGCAAAAGGTTCTTTCTTTCTTTAGACCTTTCCTTTGGATAAATTAAAGTCTGGTTGTAATTTAAGAATTAAAGATTCAAGTTAATCAATAGCTTGGTATCACGATTCTCACCGCAACAGCTTGGCCCAACAAACATCATAAAAACACAAGAGGGGGGTGTGCAAAGTGGAAACACGGGTGGCAGGAAGTACACCGGTTGGGCCTTGAGCCCAACATCACACAACCAACAAAAAAAACAAAAAGGAATGGGGGAAAGTGGATACAAGGAGTGTAGCCTGGAAAACAAAAGATTGGGCCGAAGCCCACTAACCCTCCAAACAGTCCAACAGAGGCTTCATCTTCATCATTGGTCTGTGGAAAACCCTAGCTCGCCGCTTCTGTTCAAACCGTCACCCACTCTCAATCTCCCTAACTCCACCGGCGCCGACCATAATCCCCTCATCCGTCTTCTTGTTATCCTTCCAACTAAATTTCTTCCCACAACACTTCTCTCATCTCAGCTCCGCTTTCTTCGAACGTCATCAACATCTATGAACAAATCCATATGGAAGTTGAAGGAAGTTTCACGAAGGGAACTCGTTTGTATCACTTGCGGCGAGTTAAAGATCTATGGGGTTGCTCGCTTGAAAACATTAATGGAAGTCTTGAGCGAGAATGATTTGAATCCGTGATGATCCGTAAATCTGAAGGTGTTTGAAGGTGTAGATCGCATATAGTTTGTGACGGATTTGAAGTTGTAGATCGGAGTTCTGAAGTTCGTTCATGGTGAGGGGTGAAGTTTGGTAAAAATCTGGAAAACAAAGTGATGGATGGACGAACATTGTTGAAGTATCTTGCAGATTTTGGATGAACATGATGAATCGGGAGGATTTGATGAAGGTTCTCAGAGTTTCTTTGAAGGTTAGTGATGGTTGATGAATCTCGGAAGATGCAGTGGAGATTTTTTGTGAGGTTGGTGTTTGAAGTTCGTATGAACTTTATTAATGATAGTTGAGTTTAGATCTGGAAAACTGTTCGAAGTTTATGAAAGAATGAAAGTATATCTGGAATTGTGAGGTTTGTGAGTTTAGATCTGAGAACGAAGAGGAGTTTAATTTGTTGATGAAGATCAGAGTCTGTTGAAATCTGGGTAGATCTGGAGTTTGATGTGAAGTTGCGATGAAGGTTGGTTGAGTTTGGAATATTGAAGGTTTGGATGAAGATCTATGAAGATTTGGAAAAAATCGTGTGGAGAAGATGAATGTAGTTATGCATTTCTGGGAAAAAACTGGAGAGGGGATGAAGATAGTATGAATGTCTGGAAAAAATTATGAACAGGATGAATATGATGAATTATCCGGTGATGGATTAGATTTTCCGGCGTGTTCAAGAGTTTTTCGGCGACGTTACTGGTGTGAGGACGGTAGGGTTCGATCCATGTGATTTTTCTGGTGGAGTATCCCGGTGTTTGCATGGCCGGCGGTGAGGATTTTCCGGCGTGTCTTAGGACGCGTGCCAGAGCAATAAATGAACACTGTGCAAACTATTTATAGCCTGACAAGTGTCGAACTGCAGACTGCAAAAGCATGATTAGTGGACTTAATATAATTAATTAAACTGAAACTACATTAAAATTATAATTAACTAAAGCTGACAGTAATTAACAAAAAAGACTCAATTAGACTAATGAAAAGCTGATGTAACAGTAGTGCCACGTGACCCTCTTAAAACCACAAACAATTAATTAAACTTAAATCTAATAAAACTCTAAAATCTTAATCAAACCTATATTAAAGAAATAGTAAAGCTCAAAATATTCTAAAAAAACAAATAAGAACTCTAATAAAACTATTAAAAATAGAAAATGCTATTTAATCTATTACAAATTAAATCTAAAAGCCAAAATAAAGAAATAAATCTAAAACTATTAATAAGAAAATATCTAAAATAAATCTAAAAAAAAACTATTTAAAAAACCTCCAGAAATTAGAAATTAAATTCAAAAATTATTTAAAAATATGCCGAAAATAGGAAACAAATCTAGAAAATAAAATAAAATCAATGAGCGATAAAATGTGAGAATGCGACAAAATAAACAGTAATAAAAAACCTGATACAGAAATACCACCGAAACCAACAGCGTAGACTGAATCACCGGTAGAGCGCAAATTCCACAATAAAACTCCGTATCCGAAACGGTTTGAATAGTCTGGAACACGACAGAGAGGGCTGTAATCCCAATTAAATCAATCCGGCTGCAAAAAATGCACAATATGTGATATGTGAATGCAAATGCAAATGAACCGAAACATAAGCCAAAAACGAGAAACGGTTGGTCAAATTTTAGGGTGCAACAACTGCCCCTATTCAAACGACTTGGACCTGAAGGGTTGAAAAGTGAACGGCTTTCAAACATTCAAAGGTAAAAGACGGTTGAATACCAAAGAACCTGAAAATTTGCCAACCGCAAAAACAGAACTGTAAACTCTAATATATTGGAGCAAAGATCTCCGGAAGATTGCCGAACTGATCACAAAATTACTCCGCTGGGGAAGAGAGGCTTAACCAAACAACTCTGGTAGGGAGGAAACGGGAGGAACTTAACCAAGTAACTCCGTTGGGTAACAAATAATAAGATGAACACATTCATCAAAAGCTGCGCCATGGTCTGGATACCATATTGTCCGAAAGGTAACATTCACGTTGTCAGAGTCTGGATACTCGAAAGAAATCGGAGCCTGGATGCTCAAAGTGATCGGAGCCTGGATGCTCAAAGCAGATATACCTGAGTCTGGATACTCAGTAATCGGAGCCTGGATGCTCAATGCACTTCTGAGCCTGAATGTTCTATGCAATATACCGAAGTCTGGATACTCAGAAATAAAACTGAGTCTGAATACTCAGTAATCGGTCTGAGTCTGGATACTCAATAATCAGAGCTTGGATGCTCGATGCAATTCAGAGCCTGAATGCTCTATGCAAATCTGAGTCTGAATACTCAATAACTGGAGCCTGGATGCTCAATGCACTTCTGAGACTGGATGCTCAATGCAAATAGAAATATATATATTCATCAGGATCTGGATATCCTACGAGTTCAAGTCAAACGAAGTTGCTGGGAAACAATACGAGCTGTAGTCTGGATACCACGTGGGCTGAGAAAACATATCAATTTGCCATGGTCTGGATACTATATAGGGCTAGACACAAAATCATCAACCAAGGTTTGACGACGCTGCTGGGGAGAAATGTAAGTCGGGGTCTGAATACCACGCGGGCTAACAAAAATTATTATGGTATGGATATCATTCTTCAACTTGTCATGGTCTGGATACCATATAGGCACAAATATCGACCAAAATTTGTCGGGTCTGAATACTGTGCGGGCAACATAATTCAACCATCTGCTGAAAACACATCTGAGAACAGAGCGGTAACCACCTGGCTTATGTTTGAAATGCAAATGTTTGAGAATGGCGTAATGCTCCATACAAGATGGAAATGCTACATGTTTAGATAGATGCTATGCACGATGCAAAATGTAAGGGAACCGCTCCAGCAAAATAAATGCTGGAGAGAAGAAAGCCAACTCTACCGGGGATCCAATCAAAACCTGACTGAGGAAAACACCCTGGATAACCCACCATAATACGGGTCTCCTGGGAAACAAGCGTCTCATCTGGAGGAAACAAGCCCACTCTATTGGGGAATTAACAACTCTACAGGGGATAACCATCAACCACTGAAATTGAATCTCGCTTCACCGAGGAAAATAACCCTGAACGGCTTCCTAGGACACCAAAGTCCCACTAGAGTACAAAATACTCATCTGAAAGTAACAACTTCACTAGGGAAGAATCAAAATCCAACCTGTCGGGGATACTTAGCTGGGGAACAATCTACCTCTGCTATAGATTGCCCCAAGATAAAATCGGTACCGACCTCTGCTTGGGGATTAATGAGAAATGAACTCAACAATATCCACCTCTGATAGGGAATGAGTCAACGACCTAGACTCGGAGGGTAAAGGAGCCAAATACTTGGACTCTGTGGGGATACAACACTGCACTTGTTCCACTGCTGGGAAATAAACCCAAATCTGCTTTGTCAGAGAAAACCTCAATCTCAACCCATTGGAATGCACAATTAATCTGCTGAGGATGACTACACTCTCCCGGGGATATCAAATCTGACCTGCTGAGGATAATCTTTCCCCTATTCTGATAAGGATAAGTGTCATCTCAACTTACTGCGATTCTAAAACTGCTGAGGAGAAACAAACTCAAACTGCACATCTTTGCAGAGGAAATCTTCCTGATTCAACAACATCACCCCTTAAGGGAATATAGAACACCAATCATGGAGAACTGAGATCAATCGAGCCTCGTGTCGGGGAACATGACAACACGTGTCACCGGGAATTACCCTGTCAAGTATATTTAGGCTTTTTCTGGTTTTGGCGATGAGAATAGGTTTATTTCTGGTTAACAACAAAATGTATTTGAGGAGGAAATACTAGACGAGAACTAGCATTCAAGGGTGGACTACCAGACGAGAACTGGTGGTACAAGGGTTAGGTTGTCAGACGAGAACTGACTTCTAGGTTTTAGTATCAGACGGGAACTGATTTCTGGTTTGCCAGACGAGAACTGGACTTTAAAACTGTGTTAGCCAGACGAGAACTGGTTAAACAGTGGGTCGAGGAAAAGGTGACTAAACGGGAACTGGTTTTAAAAGCTGACACGAACCAGACGAGAACTGGTGGTTAAGGAAAGGTGGACCAGACGAGAACTGGCTACCGGTTTGCTAGACGAGAGTTGGGATTTTAGAGGTTTGCCAAACGAGAACGGGGCTTTGGAGGTTTGCCAGACGAGAACTGCGCTTTGGAAATGACTTTGGTTACACGGTAGGTAACAGATTTTGGCTGTAGGATAACAATCCAATGACAACAAGGCTTTTTCGGAAGGTTAAGGTTATTTGATGAGGGTAATGACACGATTCCCTGACACTCAACTCTTGCTGGGGGGGAACAAACTAGCTTGACCAAGTTGCCCCAGTGTAGTTCAACTTGCCCCAGTCCGACTCTTTGGGAAAGTTCGCTTCGATCAGAAAGTAGCTTGCCATGAGATGACCTCGAGATGGCTTGCCCCAGAGCCTGTAAAACAAAAAGATTCATCCTCAGTTGACCAACTCTCAGCACGGTTAGCTTCAATATACTCTTGAAATGGCTTGCCCCTGAATGAGCGTTGAAGCGACTTAACCTGATCTGATTGAATACCAGAGGGATCTGCCCTCAACTTACAGAAACTTTGGGTATTTGCCCCTGATTGGGTCTCAAGATGATTCACTGCTGATCAACTGCTTCTTGAATAAACTGTCCCATAATCAACCGACGCTTCGGGACTTGTCCTCAGACTGACTGATTCCAAACTCACTGGATGTCAATGCCCCAGATTCACAGGGTTCAAAGTATACACAATTCTGATTCAGACTGCTGAACGATCTAGTCCTGTTCGATTATTCCCTGTTGGAATTTCCTCCATGTCGGCTACTGACCTGCAATTAAAAATTGTTTGTCCCTGAATGGTAATTTTAATGCGGTGTTCATGCAGATTTTGAAAAATGTCACCCATCAAGTGTCGTGATAGTGAGTGACGAATGAACCAAAAGTTCAAATATAGTGCTGATTTGATTAATGCAAGGTACAACAAGGATATGATCAACAAATCATGTAGGAGTCATGTTACTCAACCTTATCGTAATGCGCTTTCAGATTAAACCCTGCCTCAATTAGGTCTTTTAAGGGTTGTATCGTGGTCGGGTTCACGGTTCGTGAAACAAAGGATATTAGGCTCAAAGTATGATTTGTACCCACCCCTTCTACATGATGATCTCCAATCCTAAATGCAGTTAACTTGGCACAAACGCTCACCTCTTAAAAAGGCTTAATGAGTGATATCAGTGATAGTTATCGAACTCACAAGGTTTTCGGAGTGACAGTTACTCCTCTTCGTCTTCGGTGTTTGTATCCACACGACTTTGCCCTTGTTTAAGGATTTTTCTCCTGAGATCCTTTCATTTTCATTCTTTTGATTCCCTAATTTTTGCCTGGACCGACTCTTTTGAGTTCTCGTAGATTTTGAAGTCCAGCGGGATGCCCTGACTTTTGCCTAAGTATTTGCTTTCCAGCTTTTCTTTTCTTTTTACTTAGCGGGCTTTCTTTTTTCTGAACAAGTCGTGTGGCACTGGCTGTCTTGATTTATCCGAAGGGATTATAACTGTCTCACTCCTGACTAGTGAGGTTTAACCATTGCGACTGATGAGTTACGACCTCTTGAGAGGAATAAGATGTGATTGGTCCATGAAAGGAAACACTCCTCTATAAGATTTGAACTCTCGGTCAAGCTAACTGACAACTACCCTTCCCCGGGTTAAGATTATGAGGGTTGAAACGTCCAAAAGAAACTTCTACTTCTCGGCTCGAAGTGGTTAACTAGGGATTAACTCCTTATATCTCCAGTGTTTAGGGGTTTTGAAACAATGCTTGTACATCATCAACAGGGTTTTATCTGAAAGCATACGATCATCAGTTATGAGTATTTAGTTTTTGTCATCCTCCCTCCTTGCTAATCAATAGTGATAAAGTGGAGTGGATAAAGGTGCATGTGTCTGTGTTGTGCAATAAATGAGCGAAAGCGACATGATTAATTCAGAAAAATGCAAATCACTCCATTAATATTACCATTCAGAACACAATGTTTAACAGCAAGTAGCAACTAACAGAAAAGAAACTACAAATGCAAATGATAAAAAGTCCGAGGACTGCCAATGCTGAGGACGTCTGCCTGTCTGGACCACTAGCTTCTGGAAATAAAACTCTGAATCTGCAAGCTCAGACAGCTGAGAGGTTGACATGAACCACCAAAACTCCTTCTGGAAAGGAAATGCACCCTTCGTCGATCAACTGCTGCACTTTTTCCTGAAAAGCTTTGCAATCTTCGGTTAAATGCCCTATAGATCCACCATGATATCCACACTGAGCATGAGGATCGTACCCTGGAGGGTAAGGTTCTGGCACTGGCTTTAGAGCTTTAGGTTCCACCAAAGAATTCTGAATCAGATGTGGCAACACCTGGCTTTACGGCACAGGAACTAGATGAAAAGGAGCAGTCCTTCGTTCCAAATTGGTACGAGGCCTGTTCTGATTCTGGCGCTGATTCTGATAACCTCGGCCACGGGCTCGGTGATTTGCATGAGGAGCGACTCGAAGTTTCTGATGTGGTGCCCTAGGCACAGTTGCCTGTCCAGAATAACGAGACACAGAAGATACTGACTGCTGAGAAGATGAAGAGCCAAAAGATTTCACCGATTCATCTTGAGAATAACCCACATCTGTCATGACTGCATTGACCATAGTTTCGTCTTCCGCTTGAAAGCTACAGAGATATTTAGTTTCACCAGCCTGACCGCTTGAAACATTCTGAATTCTTCCAGTTTTTACATCATACTCAATACGTCCTCCTGCTCTTACCAATTTAGAGAAATTTGGTACAATCCCAAGCATTCTTTCAAAGTACGAGCTCTGCAAGGAGTTTACGAACATGTCTGTTAACTCTCGATCTAGAAGCGGTGGTTGCACCCTAGAAGCAAATTCTCTCCATCTCTAAACATACTTCCTGAAAGGTTCATTGTTCTCTTGATACAATTCTTGCAGCTGCATGCGACTGGGAGCCATATCAAGATTATACTCGTACTGCTTCGAAAAAGCCTTGGCTAAGTCCACCCATGATCGGATCTGATTACTCTCCAACTGCATATACCAACTCAGAGATGCCCCAATCAGACTGTCTTGAAAACAGTGAATCATCAACCTGTCATCGTGCACAAACGAAGTCATTCTTCTGCAGAACATCACCACATGTTGCCTCGGGCAGCTATCCCCTTTGTACTTTTCAAACCTCGGTGCTTTGAAATTCGGAGGTAACACTAGGCCAGAAACCAGACACAAGTCTGAAGCATTGAAACCAACAACATCTTTGACCTCCAAGGCTTTGAATCTTTCATCCAACGCATGCAACCTCTTAGCATACTCAAGAGCTCTCGGGTCTTCAGCCTTCACTACCGGAACTTATCTTTTAGCAATCAACATAGAGGAAAAAGCATCATGATAATCTGCGGTATCAAGAGAAGAAGAACGTTCACTTCGGACAACAGACTGTTCATGTTGATCTTGGTTCTCAACAGAAGGCTGCACAAACTGAGCTACAGTAAGGTTGTTCACTTGCGGAAAATCTTCATCGAGCAAAGAACCATACAGAGGATTGGACATCACAGTAAAACATGACAAGGTATCAATAATATGGAAGTCGTTCCTTGACATAGCCATCAACAACTTTCAACAAACTTCACTGCTTGACACTGCTTGATTCTGCTTCAACCCCTTGGTCGTCTTCTAACAATCAACACTTGCTCAGACCAAACACCGGAGAATCACCTTCTGAAGCAAAACAAAGGCTGGATAAGAGCTCTGGCTAGCTGGAGAAATGATATGCAAAATGATGCAAAGATGCTTATGCAAATGCAATGCAAGATTCAGCAAACACGGGATCACAACCCCCACAAAGCTCTGAATACTACTGTGCTGCTTGTAACACCCCACTTTACCCCGTACGCGTAATATAATAAATATATAGAAACAATTCATGAAATTCATCAGAGTTCTCCAACACAGTGGGATATCACACTAAGTCACTTCATTTCATTAAAATAATCAATATTATTTAGTTTTCAAGTAAGCAGCGGAATACAAATCAATTCTCCAATATAATTCTCCTCGACACGAGGTCATACAACATAAGTCCAATAAATGAAGATACGTAACAATAAACAAATAAAGTAGTCAAATAACAACGTAATCCCGTCATCCCATGTTACGTATCAGAGAAAATCCTAAGACTCGATCAAATAGCAACACACTCTAAGCACTACTCAGGTACCTGGTCACCTGTACTCCCAAGAGAGCACAGACACAACAACAAAAAGGGGTGAGAACTACATTCAATAAATAAACGGTGAAATACACATGCTAAGGAGTAGTTACATACCAGACATAAAATAAGCACAATTAACGCACATACACATGCCACCTCAATCATTCAGCACTAATAGCCCACATTCAATTACAATAATGCAATGCGACTCATTGACTCGACACAATGCATGTGGTACCAACACAATCTCATACGGTTCACACTAGAACCCGATTCCCGTCATAATCCGGATAAGTCGTATATACGTTCCTCTGAACTACAACTTATCTCCACAACAACTTCCACAATGAAGTCTGGATGAAACTAGGCTCCCATCATGGATTCCCACCTAGCCATCTCCACAAGACACATGATATGAAATGCATGTCAACACAATTATGCAATGTAATACATCATGCATAATTCAAGATCAATCTTGATCCACACGAGCCATCCGCTTACCGTAATCCTCTCGGAAATTACCACAACCGCACAATATTGTCCACATTCGACCATCTTGGCCCCCATCTATCAAAACACCAAGACATCATTGAACCAGAACATGATTCGTTACTAAAACATATACACAATTGACTTCTCAAACATGATTAGATATAAAAATATTGGGAAAACAATTCCATTATCTATCCTATGTTATAGTCTGTTCATTATCTTTCCAACGCTTCGAACGGGGATCAAAACGGACTTACGGATCCAAAGTTACGTCCAAAACAATTTCGACCGAAAACATGAACAGTCGTGACGAACAGAAAGACGCTGTTACGCTCCGGAACTAGTTTTCACTCAATTATTCTTGCGAATCACTTACTCAAAGCACCCAAAACATCACTAAAACATTCCTAAGGTTATACGGCAATAACTTCTATGGTTTATTATGCTCATCTGGCAACATTTGCAACACATAAAACACTATTTCCTGCAATTGCTCTGAGTACTTCAGAGTTACCCACATTTGAATATTCCTATTCCTATAGGGTCAAACATATCACAATCCAAGGTTTTGGCCACGAAGGCAAATATCATTATTTCTCATCTCTACACTCAAAGGGTCAAGAATACTAACCACTAACCTCTAGGGTCTACCGTCAATTTCCTTACAATTAACCCAAATCCCTAAACCTTAGGGAAACCTTAGAGCATCGTACTAATAACAATATAACACATTCATTTCTACATATTTTCCCAAATCCCTAAAAGTTCAGATTTCCAGATCTACTACTCACTAGTATTCTATGACAACATCAAGGATTTCTCACACGAATTCCGTATTAATTCTGGTTTCAGATACACAAAACATCATACAAACAGTATTCAACAATAACAGAAAATTTGAGAACAAATCAAGTTACGAAAATTGGATTCAAGAATCCTCAAGAACACATAATTCCTATGAGAGAAAGGACCTCTCACTACCCTCTCATGTTAATTCACCCATATTGAAATCCATTCTCCCCCCTTACCTCGATTAATTGCTCAATCGTTGAAGAATCTTGAAGGATTGACAACCCTAGCCTCCTTCTCTTCCTCCTTGTTCTTCTTCTCACTTTTTCTCTCAAAACCTTTCTCTGGCAGTTTATCGTGTTCTAATTCTCTTTCCCCAAAAAAACTTCTCTATTTCATTTAATCCCTTATTTCTTATTTTATTATTTAAATCCTATAATAATAATAATAATAATAATAATAATAATAATAATAATGATAATAATAATAATAATAATGATAATCTCATTAACATTATTATTAATAATAGTTGGAATAATATTAATCACTATAATGCTCTCGATATCATAATTAACTTACTCCTTTATCTAGGTCCACAGTACCCCAATTAAGGTCACCTCTCTCCCTTACTCCTAACCTCATACTCTTAATTAAGGACACCACACAACTACACATCACAGAAAATACCAAAGCGACTGAATAATTTAAATGGGGTGTTACACTGCTGACTGAGTAAGTTCGCTCTGAAGAGAAAACCAAAATACCGGGTTGGCTGGAAGTCAAGTTTCCTGCAAAAACCCTCCCACTCATGGGTATGGACCTAAACTGACAAGGTACAATATCTTATGCGTTCGTCAGCATCACAGACTTTCAAGAAATGATGATACGTTCACCATTTCTGGTTTGGCATCATCATTTCCTGAAGAGGCCTCACTTAGCTGACTCACAAGTGATCGGTTCCCAGAGTCGACAACTCTCAAATCCAAATTCTAGTCGAATCCTAAGGATCGAAAAGGAGCTCGTCAAAGAGAATCTCGTCTGAGTGTGAATTTCTTAGGGAACTGTGTCTGCTAAGCAAACAGGTCCACCCACTAATCTCCAGTACTAATGCTAGATGTGTACTCAAGCCTGGGTTTTGGCTTATCTCTCATAGGAACAACCACCCAACAGCCCAACAGCAACAAATAAGAATAGTGCGGAAAATGTAAATACATTAATATACAAGATACAACACACAAATATACACACCCACAAACCAAATAGACAAGCGCTAGGACGGACTCGCATAGGGGGGTGTTCCTGTCCCCAGCAGAGTCGCCAGCTGTCGCTACTGCGAAAAACAACCGGCGGAAAAAACAGAAGAGTCGCCACTTTCGTTATTTATCCCAAAGAGAGGGAAAGGAAACAATCTCAAAAACCTAAAGAAAAAGGGAAAGACAAGGTCATCGCAACCATGTCTGGATTCGGGAATCGGTTATGCAAGAGGAAGGTATGAGCACCCCTCACGTCCGTCGTACTCGACGGGATCCACGCTTGGTTGTCTAGTCTATGGGTGAAAAACAATCTATCTACAATTGCTAAAGCTAAACAGAAAGAATTGACTCGACAGAGTGTCACGCTCTATGCCTACGTATTCCCTCGTGCAATGAGAAAGTCAGAGTCAACGTAGTTCGGGAAACTACGGGGGGAAGATTTCTCGCCAAGACGTCGCGTCTTGTGCTTACGTATTCTCATCTGGCATGAGAAATCAGAGCAAAATGTTGTTCAGGCTAACTACGGGTAAGCAAAGGGTGTTCTCGATCACACGAGGGTGAGAGAAAGGTTGACGATACTAGCGTGCGCATTCTAGCAGTTAGGTGTATGCTGCTCGACCATTGGAGACTTAGGCGTTACCTGTTTGCGGTAGAACAGACGTAGTATGTCGGGGTTTAAAGGTACGGGAACCTACGAGAACTAGAACTACAGTCTGTTCTCAATTGCGCTAGGGCAAGAGAAAGGGAAAGATTAGTCGTCAGCGGGAAAGTCTCGATCGCACGGCAGCGAGAGAACAGAGAAGTTAGTTGTTAATGTTCTCGCTAGGATATCACATCCTATGCCTACATATTCTCGTCTGGAACGAGAAATCAGAGCAGCTGTAGTTCAGCTAACTACGGAAAAACAGTCTCAATTGCACGGGGGAAAGAGAAGGGAGCTCAATTGCCAGAACGCGAGAGAAAAGGGGAAGTCTCAATCTCCAGGACGCGAGAGAAAGGGTTCCAAACGGGACGCACACACGAAGTCCTAGACGTAGGAGCGAGTGCTTCGCATATCGTCCTAAGGACGTATACTAAACACTCTAGGCAATTGAGAGGTGGCCACTCAATCACCATTTCCCACGTGTTTAATGATCTTACAACACTCGGCGGTTGAAAAGAAAGAGATGGAAGAAGTGAAATAAAAACAATGATACCGAACGGAGTGGTTCCGTTGACCCTTGACTTTTGCGTACAAATTCCAATTCCAAGCTCTACTCTTTTATCCTTGATGATGACATTTCGAACCAGAACCAATGTGACGATGAACCGTCATAATTCAACTTATAAAAGAAATCAAACCGCAAGAGGTAGCGTATTGATATCCGTGTCAAAGACAAGATAGAGAGATGATATTGAGAATCATTCTCCGATTAAATCATGTCAAATGGTCAGCACAACAAAAAGGCAAAATAAAATCAGAAGAAGAAGAAAAGATGAGGAGAGGAAAAACGGTCTCGGATCCTACATTATCCATCAATATTCTGATTAATAACGCATTACGGAGGTCTCGTCATCGACCTACAAAATAAACGTGGTGAGAAAAAACCAATAATAAAATGGAAATGAGAATCCAAATTCAAAAATGAAATAAAGTTCTAAAAGAAAATAAATTCTAAAGAAAATATTAAGGAACTGAAAATAAAATAGAATATAAAATCTATATATTTAATTATATACAATATTCTAAGTAAAATAAAACTATAATATTCTATAAAGAAAAAAATAGTATGAAATATATTTACATATAATATACAAATTGGTTTTAAAATAATATCCACAAAAAACAATACAACAATATCCAAAAATAAAAGAAAACAGGAGGGGTTTTAATCCAGAACAGGGGGTTCACAGCCAGCAAAACGCAGCTGGGCTTGGCCCAACAAACAACATAAAAACACAAGAGGGGGTGTGTAGAGTGGAAACACGGGTGGAAGGAAGTACACCGGTTGGGCCTTGAGCCCAACATCACACAACCAGCAAAAAAAAACAAAAAGGAAAGAGGGAAAGTGGATACAGGGAGTGTAGCCTGGAAAACAAAAGATTGGGCCGAAGCCTACTAACCCTCCAAACAGTCCAACAGAGGCTTCATCTTCATCATTGGTCTGTGGAAAACCCTAGCTCGCCGCTTCTGTTCCAACCGTCACCCAGTCTCAATCTCCCTAACTCCACCGGCGCCGACCATAATCCCCTCATCCGTCTTCTTGTTATTATTCCAACTAAATTTCTTCCCACAACACTTCTCTCATCTCAGCTCCGCTTTCTTCGAACGTCATCAACATCTATGAACAAATCCAGATGGAAGTTGAAGGAAGTTTCACGAAGGAAACTCGTTTGTATCACTTGCGGCGAGTTAAAGATCTATGGGGTTGCTCGCTTGAAAACATTAATGGAAGTCTTGAGCGAGAATGATTTGAATCCGTGATGATCCGTAAATATGAAGGTGTTTAAAGGTGTAGATCGCATATAGTTTGTGACGGATTTGAAGTAGTAGATCGGAGTTCTGAAGTTCGTTCATGGTGAGGGGTGAAGTTTGGTAAAAATCTGGAAAACGAAGTGATGGATGGACGAACATTGTTGAAGTATCTTGCAGATTTTGGATGAACGTGATGAATCGGGAGGATTTGATGAAGGTTCTTAGAGTTTCTTTGAAGGTTAGTGATGATTGATGAATCTCGGAAGATGCAGTGGAGATTTTTTGTGAGGTTGGTGTTTGAAGTTCGTATGAACTTTATGAATGATAGTTGAGTTTAGATCTGGAAAACTGTTCGAAGTTTATGAAAGAATGAAAGTAGATCTGGAATTGTGAGGTTTGTGAGTTTAGATCTGAGAACGAAGAGGAGTTTAATTTTTTGATGAAGATCGGAGTCTGTTGAAATCTGGGTAGATCTGGAGTTTGATGTGAAGTTGCGATGAAGGTTGGTTGAGTTTGGAATATTGAAGGTTTGGATGAAGATCTGGAAAAAATTGTGTGGAGAAGATGGATGTAGTTATGCATTTCTGGGAAAAAACTGGAGAGGGGATGAAGATAGTATGAATGTCAGGAAAACATTATGAACAGGATGAATATGCTGAATTATCCGGTGATGGATTGGATTTTCCGGCGTGTTCAAGAGTTTTCTGGCGATGTTACTGGTGTGAGGACGGTAGGGTTCGATCCATGTGATTTTTCCAGTGGAGTATCCCGGTGTGCATGGCCGGCGGTGAGGATTTTCCGGCGTGTCTTGGGACGCGTGCCAGAGCAATAAATGAACACTGTGCAGGCTATTTATAGCCTGACAAATGTCGGACTGCAGACTGCAAAAGCATGATTAGTGGACTTAATATAATTAATTAAACTGAAACTACATTAAAGTTATAATTAACTAAAGCTGACAGTAATTAACAAAAAAAGACTCAATTAAACTAATGAAAAGCTGATGTAACAATAGTGCCACGTGACCCTCTTAAAACAACAAATAATTAATTAAACTTAAATCTAATAAAACTCTAAAATCTTAATCAAACCTATATTAAGGAAATAATAAAGCTCAAAATATTCTAAAAAAAAATAAGAACTCTAGTAAAACTATTAAAAATAGAAAATGCTATTTAATCTATTACAAATTAGATCTAAAAGCCAAAATAAAGAAATAAATCTAAAACTATTAATAAGAAAATATCTAAAATAAATCTAAAAAAAAACTATTTAAAAAACCTCTGGAAAATAGGAATTAAATTCAAAAATTATCTAAAAATATGCCGAAAATAGGAAACAAATCTAGAAAATAAAATAAAATCAATGACCGATAAAATGTGAGAATGCGACAAAATAAACAGTAATAAAAAACCTGATACCGAAACCAACAGCGTAGACTGAATCACCGGGTAGATCGCAAATTCCACAATAAAACTCCATATCCGAAACGGTTTGAAACGTCTGGAACACGACAGAAAGGGCTGTAATCCCGATTAAATCAATCCGGCTGCAAAAAATGCACAATATGCAATATGTGAATGCAAATGCAAATGAACCGAAACATAAGCCAAAAACGAGAAATGGTTGGTCAAATTTTGGGGTGCAACAGTATGCGTTTATTGATAACGGGTCTGTAAATAAGCAAAGTTTTAACAATGGATGCAACTCCTGAAAAGAGGAAGTTACGCAAAAGCAAATACAAATATGCACAGAGGTACAAGGAAATTTGTATACATATCGGCAACGTGGTACAAACAAACACCATAAGTTGATCCTTCTATGACTCGCCTAACCCCGACGCTTTCTCGATGCCCCAACTTTGGAAGAGATTGACTTGGATAATCGACCCTCAGGTGCTCCTAAACCACTAAGCAATGCAGTATCAGACTCAGACCGCAATCATTTGCTTTTTCAATCCCTAACTTTTGCCTGAATCGCCCTTTCGGGTTTTCTATTCACCGGGATACCCTTTTTTTTTGCCGAAGTCGCCTTTTCAGGTTTTCGACTTCGCGGGTGTACATATTTTCAATTTTTACCCGAACCTTTTCTCCTTTTTCTTGGTTCGCCGGGATGCCCCATTTTTTCCTGGACTTTCTTTTTTCTGTCCAGCGGGTCTCTTTAAGCAAAGTATTTTTTAACTGCGTCCGAGTTCACAGGGGATGTAAAATCCTCGCCATCCATGGTGGACAACAATAAGGCTCCTCCGGAGAAGACCTTTCGAACGACATATGAACCTTCATAGTTGGGATTCCATTTGCCCCTGTGATCTGATTGTGGTGGGAGAATCTTCTTCAGCACAAGATCGCCCGTCTGAAAGCTTCAAGGGCGCACCTTCTTGTCAAAAGCTTTCTTCATCCGACTCTGATATAACCGACCATATGTGATAGATGCAAGTCTCTTTTCATCCATCAAACTGAGCTGATTCAGTCTATTCTTTATCCACTCTGCCTCATCAAGTTGGACATCAAGCAAAACTCTCAAGGAAGAAATCTCAACTTCCAATGGTAGGACAACTTCCATACCATACACCAGTGAGAAAGGTGTTGCCCCGGTTGATGTGCGTACTGTCGTACGATAACCGTGTAAAGCGAAGGGCAACATCTCGTACCAGTCTTTGTATGTTCAAACCATCTTCTAAACTATCTTCTTGATGTTCTTATTGGCCGTTTCGACGGCGCCATTCATCTTGGGCCGATAGGGAGATGAGTTGTGATGCTCAATCTTAAAATTCTGGCACAATTCCTTCATCATCTTATTATTCAAGTTTGAACCATTGTCAGTAATGATTCTTTCGGGGATTCCGTATCTGTAGATGATGTCCTTTTTTATAAACCGGGCAACCACTTGCTTGGTAACATTAGCGTAAGACGCTGCTTCGACCCATTTGGTGAAGTAATCGATAGCTACCAAGATGAATCGATGTCCGTTGGAGGCAGTGGGATCAATCTTGCCAATCATATCGATGTCTCACATGGAGAAAGGCCACGGGGACGCCATAACATTCAAAGGGCTTGGCGGCACATGAATCTTGTCTGCATAAATCTGGCATTTATGGCATTTCTTCGCGAACTTGAAACAGTTTGTTTCCATCGTCAGCCAATAATACCCTGCTCGTAATAACTTTCGAGACATAGTGTGTCCGCCGGCATGCGTGCCAAAGGTACCCTCGTGGACCTCTTCCATGAGCATATTAGCTTCTTTCTCATCCACACATCGCAATAACACCAAATCATGGTTTCTCCTGTACAGAACACCATCTGGATTCAAGTAGAAGTTGCCAGCCAATCTCCTAAGAGTCTTCTTATCGCGGTTGGATGCCCTAGTTGGATACTCCTGGTTCTTTAGGAAATTCTGGATATCAAAATACCACGGCTTGCCACCGGAAGCTTCCTCAATGGTGAATATGAAAGCGGGCCTATCAAGGCGAGAGATAACTATTCTAGGAGCCTCATTCCAGAAGTTAACTTTGTACATCGAAGACAACGTCGCAAGAGCGTCATCCATCTGGTTCTCTGCCCGCGGCACATGGTGAAATTCTACTCTGTCAAAAGAAAGGCAACAATCTCCTTGCATAATTCATGTACGGTATCAGATTGGGCTGACGAGTCTCCCATTCTCCCTTGATCTGATTCACGACTAGCGCGGAGTCTCCATACACATCAAGATTTTTAATCCTCAAGTCAATAGCCTCATCGAGGCCCATGATACACGCCTCATATTCAGCCTCATTGTTGGTAATTGGAAACGTCAATCTGGCGGTGAACGGGATGTGCGTCCCATGGGGAGTAGTAATGATTGCCCCAATCCCACTTCCATATGAATTAACAGCCCCGTCAAAAATCAATTGCCACTGGGAACTCCGCTCAGGACCTTCACCATGCAACGATGCCTCGCAGTCTTTCATCTTTAAGTACATGATATCCTCGTCAGGAAAATTAAACTTCATTGGCTGGTAATCATCGATTGGCAGCCCGGCAAGGTACTCTGACAGCACGCTACCTTTGATAGCCTTTTGCGAAACATACTGGATATCATACTCTGTCAGTACCATTTGCCATCGGGCAATCCTTCCTGAAAGCGCCTGCTTTTCGAAGACATGTTTGATCGGATCCATCTTCGAAATCAGTATGGTTGTATGATTTAGCATGTATTGTCTCAGACGTTTGGCCGCCCAAGCAAGTGCACAACACGTCTTTTCGAGCATTGAGTAACAGGACTCACAATCTATGAACTTTTTACGTAAGTAATACATCGCATGCTCTTTTCGCCCAGTCTCGTCATGTTGACCGAGAACACAACCCATTCTTTTCTCAAGAAACGTCAAGTACATGATCAGTGGTCTTCCGGCTACTGGGGGTATCAATATCGGAGGTTCCTGCAAGTATTCTTTTATTTTTTCAAATGCCTTTTGACAATTTTCGTTCCAGACAATCGTCTGATCTTTTTTCAACAGTTTAAACATCGGCTCACACGTGGCCGTGAGATGAGATATGAACCGGGCAATGTAGTTCAATCTCCCCAAAAAGTCACGAACCTCTTTCTCTGTTTTTGGCGCTGGCATTTCTTGTATAGCTTTTATTTTTGCAGGATCAACCTCAATTCCTCTTTCACTAACAATGAACCCCAATAGCTTTCCAGATCTCACCCCGAAGGTGCACTTATTAGGATTCAGCCTCAGCCTAAATTTCCTAAGCCTCTCAAACAATTTCAGAAGATTCACCAGACGCTCTTCCTCCGTCTGGGATTTGGCAATCATATCGTCAACATAGACCTCAATCTCTTTATGCATCATGTCACGAAAGAGCATTGTCATAGCACGCTGATATGTTGCCCCAGAGTTCTTCAAACAAAAGGGCATCACTTTGTAGCAGAATGTTCCCCACAGGGTAGTGAAAGTTGTTTTCTCCATATCCTTCGGCGGCATCTTAATCTGATTATAGCCCGAAAAGCCGTCCATGAAGGAAAACACAGAGAATTGAGCAGTATTGTTGACCAATACGTCGATATGAGGAAATGGGAAGTCATCCTTGGGGCTCGCCTTGTTCAGATCCCGATAATCAATGCACATTCATACCTTACCGTCTTTCTTTGGTACATGTACTATATTAGCGACCCAAGGAGGGTAAGTTGTAATAGTTAGAAAACCAACGTCCCACTGTTTCTGTACTTCCTCTTTAATCTTTACGACCATATCTGGTTTCGTTCTTCTGAGCTTCTGCTTAACCGGCGAACATTCTTCACGCAATGGCAAGCGGTGGACCACAATATCGGTGTCTAACCCAGTTATATCATCATAAGACGAAGCAAAGATGTCACTATACTCTCGAAGCATCTCGACAAGTCTCTGCTTGATATCGCTTTGCAGCGCAACCCCTATCCGGACGTTCCTGGCAACTTCTTCTGAACCCAAATTGACGACCTCAATTGCCTCCTGATGAGGCAGAATGATTTTCTCTTCTTGTCTCAAAAGTCGAGTCAGCTCTTCTGGTAAGTTGTCGTCCTCAACAATCTCTTCCTTGGCTTGAAGTATCGGATGCTCAAAGTCGAAGTGAGTCGTAGGGAGTTCTTGATCGGTGTCATCTGAAATATGGATCCTGCAAGAGAAATGGTTAAATGCTTCAAATGATATGCAAACAAAGCACACAACCACGTTGCCATTTTATTGATAAAAATAAAAATAGAAAAAACAAGGATCACAAAATTTGCATGAGAAAAAACACCTTTATTTGATGATTAAAGCAAAGCATACACATAAACAAGTAGGCCCTGAAATAAAATCACTATGCCCCGGGTAGGACATAGGATTGTACAATAATCGGAAAACAAGGCATTACTGTTTCGTTGTCACTTGAATAAAGTCCTGAATAGACCAGTTGCATAGGCTTTGTCCTGGCTCGATGGGCTTGATCCATGAATCCATGTCACAGTCGCTATCTTCATCTCCACTGTCAGACACAACATTAATCCTTTCAAGACTGACTCCCCTTGGAGTAAACACAATCGACCCCTTGAACTTTGGCGCGCTCTGTGATGAAGATGACGACGACGGGCGATATCCCAAGCCAAACTTGTCCTGCTTAACAGGAATCTCCAGAACTTGACCCCAACCTTTAGTCTCCCCGGCCTGAACTACCGCTTGGGCTTCTCTATACGAAGACATAGCCACCTCTGGCCTTTTTCTTACGATAGGAGATTGGTCTCTGATCTGCACCCCTTCAAAAGCTTGGCACAATGTCTCATGGATCTCACCATCCACTTCGACATATTTGAATGATGACAGGTGACTTACCAGGATATCTTCTTCCCCACATACGGTGACAATGCTACCACCGACCATATACTTGAGCTTTTGGTGCAACGTAGACGTTACAGCCCCTGCAGAGTGAATCCAAGGTCGTCCAAGAAAACAGCTATAAGCTGGCTAAATGTCCCTGATGTAAAACACAGTATCGAACACCTCTGGACCGACCTGGATTGGTAAAGTCAATTCCCCAAATACGGACCTTCTAGTCCCGTCAAAAGCTCTCACCACCAAGTCGCTTGGCGTGCATATTATACCTTGGGTATCCAGCTTCAACAGTGCCTTCTTGGGCAACACATTCAAGGATGAACCAGTGTCAACGAGGACATGAGACATAACAGTGCCCCTACACTCGACTGAGATATGCAACGCACTGTTGTAGTTAAATCAAAATCTGTAAATCCAAGGCCATGCCCTGCGTTCACGTGTGCAATCACTCCTTCGAGCTGATTGACGGAAATCTCATGGGGTACATAAGCAGTGTCAAGATCTTTCAGCAAAGCGTTCCGATGAGCTTCGGAACAAAGCAACAATGAAAAAATCGAGATTTTGGAAGGCGTCTGCTGCAGATGATCAACAATTTTATAATCACTCTTCCAGATTAGTCTCATAAATTCTTCCACATATTTGGTCAAAGCCTCTTTTTCCTTCTCTTGAGAAGGTCCTTCTTCATTGACTTTACCCTTCCCTTTGGCGATTCTCTCAGCTTCTACTTCTGGTGACGTGAAAATTCTACCACTGCGGGTTATGCCCCCTGCCCCCACAAGGTTATCAACTGACCCAACCGGCGGGCTTTCTAGGTTAATCTTTTCTCCATTGCAGTAAACTTCCGCCCCATAGTTCCAAGGGATAGCTTTAGTGCTTTCATATGGAATGGGTCCAGCTTTGGTTATGGTGATAGTCGATCGCTTGGGAGGCGCCGATATCGTGACAGTCTTAAACGGGATCGTAACCGTTGCAACTTCGCCCTTCTTTTTAGTTGTTGCCTCGACAGGCTTCTCTTCATCAGTATGGTCGAATCGCAGCGTACCCTCATCAATTAGACCTTGAATACTTCTTCTTAAACTATCACATCCTTCAGGTCGGGCTACACAGTCAACACAATCTGCATCACAACCAGGGAAAACTCCCCCTTTTAGCAACCTGCTCTTTACACAACCCAGAGGCATCTTCAGTTCATCCACCTTCATGACCAGAGTCAGACTGATATCTTCCAAGATCGCACCCTCCTTTGCAGATCCGTGAGACGGCATCAGATTTTTCTCAATGTTGGGTGTCTCATTACCAAAGTTTATAGCCTTACTATCTATCAAATCCTGCACCTTTTGCTTGAATTCTTGACAATTATCTATGCTGTGACCGGGTGCCCCGGAGTGGAATTCACAATGTGCATTGGCATCATAACCAAAATGAGGCGTGCCCTTCGGCGGAGCTAGCGTCCTTTTCTCAACAAGCTGCAATTGTAATAGAGTTTGAAGAAGCTGAGCATACGGTACTTGAGGCACATCAAATACTCTTTTCACGGCCCTATCATGACCTTGGAACCTTTGCGGAGCAGAATTCTGTTGTCCATGTTGCTGCTGTGGCTGTTGTTGTTGCTGTGAAGGTACAGGAATCGTCACACTGGCGACCTACTGCCTGTGATAATTCTGACTTCTATCTTTTTTCCGAGCACTATATACCGAATTAGTGTCTCCTTGATTTTTATTTCCAAATACCCTTTTACCACCTCCAGCTGAGGTTGATTCTCCTGCTTGAATCTTACCGATCTTAATGTCGTTCTCTATACGTTCCCCCAAGAGTATCATATCAAAAAAACTATCTGTTGTACAATTGAGAAGCCTGTCATAATACAAACCAGAGAAAGTGCCCATAAAAAGATCCACCAACTCACACTCTACCATGGGTGGGTGCACCCTAGCTGCAAGCTCGCGCCATCTCTGGGCATACTCTTTAAAACTCTCGCCATTCTTCTGAGAAAGATTTTGAAGTTGGACCCTGTTTGGCGCAAGGTCGTTGTTATATTGATAATTCCTTACAAAGGCCTCCGCCAACTCTTTCCAGCTACTAATTTGAGTGGGCTCTAACCCCATATACCATTCAAGTAACGGTCCAGACAAGCTATCTTGGAAAAAATGCATCAGCATCTTTTCGTCATCAGAATAGGCATACATTCTCCGATAATAAGACCGTACATGAACTCTTGGGCAAGTATCTCCCTTATACTTGTCGAAAGTAGGCGCTTTGAACTTGAGTGGCACCCTCAAGCCAGGAACCAACCCCATATTAGCCATGTCCAACCCCACAGAATTCTGATTGGCCAGACCTCACACTTGTTCCTCCAACAGCTTGAACCTTCGGTCATTTTCTGTGGGCATCTCGAGACCCATGCCCAGCAGAGGGAAAGCATCTTCTTGACGATCCTCGCCCCAATTAGAATCCTCATTATCATACCCAGCGTAGGCAGCATTAGGACCAAAGCCATTCTGATTGAACATGGGGCCATACCCCACATTACCAAAACCCTGATTGCCAGCACCCGGCCCAAAACCAGCGTTGTAGGCACCCACCCCAACACCGTTGTTGCTTGCGTTGCCAAAACCTGTATTGCCAAAACCCTGATTGTCATAGGCCTGATTGCCATAGCCTACATTGCCACCAATACCTACACCAGTGTTTCCAGCACCAACACCAAAACCAGCATTCCCAGCTCCAACATTTCCATTGGTTTCCACATGCCCGTTACCATTACCAGCTACATTCCTATTTCCAGCCCCATTACCGTTCTCAGTAGTATTGAGAACGACCACCAGTACAGCATCATCCGCTCGAGGAGTCCCAACTTGAGAAGGATTAGTAGCGACCCCACCATGTAGCACACCATAGCCGTCAACCCGTGCAATCAGCGGCTGCACCAGAGTCTGAAGTTGTTCTTGGCCCTTGGCCACAGTTTCCATAACCTGCATGAACTGCGCCATCCTGTCGCGCATCTCCTGCATCTCAACCTGCATTTGATCCATAGCTTTCTTGCAGTTACTTCTCGTCGAGTAACGATGGATTCGCTGATCAGCAATCTTGAAACCTGTATCAACAGAGGGTTAGGAAACAGCTCAGGGTACTTGTCATGCAAATGATTTATGCAAATGCAAACACGTATCCATACATTAGGAGGAAGTCCCCCTCGATTCTAGCTCCAAGACAAATAAAGTCTACCGTCCAATCATGGAAAGAAATCCTCATATATATATATATATATATATATATATATATATATATATATATATATATATATATATATATATATATATATATATATATATATATATATATATATATATATATATATATATATATATATATATATATATATATATATATATATATATATATATATATATATATATATATATATATATATATATATATATATATATATATATATATATATATATATATATATATATATATATATATATATATATATTAAAAACCCCTGTGGGCAGCGTACAATAGTAACTGAATACAACTGAAGCAACAAGCATGACCCCAACCAACAAGCCTGGTGGTGATCAGCATATTAATGCATAAAAGGTACAAAGAAATACAAAGAAATCAAGTGCGGCTACGGGCACGAAAATCCTCTAGTAACTTCTTCGTAGCGGGATGGTCAGGCTGAGTGAGCAGGCCCTGGATTAACAAATCCCTCTGCCCTATGGTATCCGGGAGGTTCTCGGCAGTGTTCCCACAAACACCTTCTTCAGAACGGTTTTCCACCCTACTTCTCTTAGCATCAGCTCGGAGTTGATAATCCAGTAAGTTAGCTTTGGTATGAACCAACTTATACTGGACGTCTCGTCGAAGGGAGGCCTCAGCCTCTATCTTCTTATCTTTGGCCTCCATTTGAGCTTCCAACTGGGCTATCTGTTGCTTCAGCTGTTCTTCCTTCTCTTTGTGGCTAGTCAAAGTGTTGTTCCACAATTTCTCATATTTGGACAACTTCAGATATACTCTGTCCAGGTCCTGTTTCTTGGTGGTCAATACCCTGTGCACTGCCTTCAGGTCTAACCTAAGACGCTCTCTAGAATCATTATCCTTGGTCAAATTAGCGCCCAGGTGGTTGATCAACTCCGTCTGCTTCTTGCAGGTGTGTACGGCTTCTTTCTTTTCTCTTCGGAGTTGAGCAATCTCGTTTTCCAGCTCTTCGTTGGCTTTGATCAGTTCTTCATTCTTAGCTTGAAGCTGATTATACTTCTGGATTTCGATCATGGTAGGTGTCATACCCCAAATTTTGACCCCTTAGATCTTCATCATCATTTTAGGAGCATGTTCACATGATTATCTAACCTTAACCTGTTTCAAGTGGTCTTTGTCAAGTTACAGGAGAATCAGGGTCTTGTACAGTCGAAATCGAGATTTCGAGGGTTAACTAGTCAATGTCTTGGATCGGTTCTCTTTGGGATTGGGTCCCCACATCATCAAACATATTCCATTGAATCAAGCATGAATCCAATTTGAGGTTGTCACCCAGGAATCAAAAGCAGTGAAGTTCAGGATACCCGATTAGGGTTTTCGAGCAGGAAAAGTCAATTGTGGTTTGACTTTTGATCTAAAAGGTGTTGCAATGGCAGGATCATGGTCCATGAAGTTCATATGGCTTGTTAAAGTCCATTAAAGAAGTTTCAAAGCCTCAAAAGGTCTAGAGCATCAACAGTCGGCTCGGTAGCCACCGATCAGTCGTTCGATTGACCGAAAAGTCAACTCTTCACTCATAAGGAATCTGACCTCAAGATGTAATTCAAAAATGTTCCTAATGACATATTTCATCTACCCATAAAATTTCATGACAATTGGATCAAGGGTTGGGGAGTAATCGCAAAAGTCGGGAATTAGGGTTTTGAAAGGGGCAAGACCATAACTCCTTAACCACACATCCAATTGAGTTGGTTCAAAGCTCATTGGAAAGATCTTAACAAGCCCTACAAAAGTCCCAAAGTGGTCCATGATCAGAAAATGCATAGATTTGGAGTTATGATCAAATTCATTTCAAGAAGGGAAAATAACTCAGAGAAATTTCACTTTTAGGCTCATTTTTCAGCAACTTTGAGAGGCATTTTGGCCAAGTTCCTTTGGGAATCTGAAACTCATGAAACATGAAAGTTGTAGAGCTACATGAGGGCTTTCTAAATTGTGGTAGAACTCCTCCATAGCCCTTATGAGCTGAGAGTTATGAATTTGGCAAGATGAGCTTTTAACACTTGAGTCCCACATTGACAATTCTTCACAAACTCAAATTTTAACAACTTGGGCCATCTCCAACCATTGGATCATGTTTTACTCTGATAACTTGAGGCCTAGATGAAGAGAAAACCAGAAGAAAGAAGGAATTGATGGACTTGGCAACTTGGAGGCAAGTTGACAATATAATATTCATAAAATTGGAAAGAGAAACTTTTGCCACTTGCACTTGCAGCTGCAGTTCCCTATTCGCCTAGCCACGCTAATCATCTCATGTCATTAATTTTCACTTGACTAATTCATCAGTTGAGGCAAAGCTTTGAAGCTTGCAGCTGTACCAAACCCCAAGCCAAGGGTTTCCTTTTCAAAATCCCTCCAAAATGCCAAGTTTACAAATTTGCCCTCACCTTGCATTTTCCTATAAATAGAGGCTCCCTTTATGTCATTTGAACACCAGAGCAATCTCCAAAACCTGAAAAAACAACAGCTCTCAACTCCCTTTCATTTCCCTAAGAATCTCAAATTTTCAAACTTCCATTTTTCACCAAAAAGTTGTCTTGAGCAAAACTCTGCTCAAGATCAGATCTACCATCTCCAAGTCCCTCAAAACCATCCACACAATCCCTAAATATTGTGTAGAAGGTGTCCATGCATTCAAACCACTCAAAAATCTCATTTTCACAAAAGTCAACTTTCACACCAAGCAAGTTTGACCACTATGCTCAAAATATGCCAAATCCTTGTCTAGGCCTATTCTTGCTATTCTAACCATCCATACACCTCACATATGTCATATTGCAACTGTCCAAAGCATTGAAAACCAGTGGTGAACCTCATTTCTCCAATTGTCCTAAGGTTTGCATATTGCTTCAAGAGGAAGCAAACTTCAACATTGTGCCAAACACAAGATCTCTGGATTTCTTTGTGTTCTAACTTGCTCAACATAGTCTACAAGAGGTATGTAGTCTATCAACTTCTCACTTTACATCATATTTTCATGTTTGGCATTTTTGAGATTGTTGTGTTGAAAAGCATGTACCATGAACATACCAACTTCCATGACAGTTTGGTTTTGAATGATGATAAGGCCTATAATCTTTAGATTACACATTTGAAGTGTGTGTGTGATAGCAACATAGGGTATACCATTTGGTTTTGGTTCTTGACAGTTTGTGTTTCTTTGGTTATTTTTGCAATATGCTACCATCATCATGCTACTTTTTGAATCAAGGAGAATATGTCTAGATTTTGAGCTCTAAACTAATTGTTATTGCATTTAAGATGTGTGTATGCTGTTGTGTTGATCCAAAACCTCATTGTTGGAAATTTCACCCACTGCCTTCATCAAGACAGTTTTCACATGTCACAAAGTTTACCAATTTCTGTTTTAGGCATAGAGTGCTAAATCTTTGATTTCAATCTCATCCATCATGATGTATATGGTATGTGTATGCTCTTGTTTTGGTTTAAAACTATTCCCATGTGAAATTCACCTACTGTCATCAAAAACAATCTTGCACTTTCCACTCACAATGCCAAAAGTTGATTCAGTTGAAGTATGCTTAAGTTTAGTATTCAGTTACATCCATTTCCATACTTGTGATATGTGCATCTTGTTTCCATAATCTGATTGCACCTGAACTGATTGTCTACATACCATGATGCATTGTCATTGAACTTGTTTGTAGTACCCTATTATTTCTCTGCTGAAACATGAATTTGTGTGTTTAGAACCATCAATTAATACCTTTGAAACGTGAATTTGACAGTGGTATAAGCTTAAGTTTGTATATTTGAAGTTTCACAGTCTGCATCACATAATATGCCATGAACATGTCATTTCTCATCCTGTTGGACTCATGATTGTTTTTTAAGGGCAAGATATACTTATTGGCATATTTGAAACATGTGAATGAAGGTTATTTAGTATGAACTGTTTCAGCATGTGTTTTGATCTTGTGATTGCATTTTAGTATGCTTCCTTGTGGTTTGAGAATCATTTCATTGATGTATGATATATTATTGAACTTTATGAAGTCCACCATACTTATTTTCATTTCAGATGTGCATGTCAATGTTTGGTTTTGAGCTCTTGAGTTTTCTCATGTTTTTGACTGCATCATTGAAGTTAGCATTATCATGATATGTTTGCAATCCATGATTAGCTGCCTGTTCACTTGACTCATGTTTTGAGTATGAATCCTTTCTGTTAGCATGTTTATATTGCATATGTGAAGATGTTTTTAGTCAGTTCAGATTGCCACACAAAGCTATCCTGTTTTCAAAATGATTTCAGCAGTTGTGGCATATTGGTCATTTTGATTTAGTGAGAGTTTGAGCTGAGCCTTTGTCTAAACTTAATTAGCAATCCATATAGAGTATGTGCTACTGTCATATAGCTTTAAGTATATCAGTTGAAACCACAACCTTAAGAATGTGTCCTTAAATCCCTCATACTTGCAAACTGTCTTGAATTTCCTTTCATTTCCATATGCTAGTTGAAGTTTTGACCTATGTGTGAGCTGTTTGAATGTGTGAACTTGATGTACATGATAATTGAGATGTGTTTGAACCCTCTTCCTGATTATAGCATGTTTGGTTTGATCATTGATCTTGAAAATGCATTTTCATCCCATTTTTGCAACTACCATCGAATTTTAAAATGTAGAACCTTTCAAAGAAAACAAAGGATACCATTGTAATCCTTGTTAAATTCCACTTAGTTTAGACCTAAATTTTGTTAAAAAAGGTTGAGTTTTGGCCAAGTTGTGAATTAAAATGCATCCATGTATGTTCCTTGTTCTTGTTGTTTTTAGTTTGCCCAGATTTCCATGTATTCATACCATATATATTTATGGGGGTGGCTAAATACACGGATGTATAGCCACCCTAGTGGTAGAAACCTTGCTTGTAAACACGCCTTTCACTGCCTTGACCTGGGTTCGATCCCTAAGGAGGATCAACCCTTTTGTTCTTTTCTCATTTTAATGCGCGCGCATGTATAAGCTGAGGGACGTGGGTTCAACTCCCACCCTTGCCCTTTTCTTTCATTTAATTTTCTTTACATGTTTTATTTGTACAATTTTCACTTCAACTTCAAAAAATCATATCTTTGTCATTTTTCATCATTTTGAACTCATTCATTTGGGAACATGCTTGTTTTAATGTCTATTTTCATATGATGAAAAAATATTGCAAGTTGTTCTCAATTATGATGACTTTTGCCAATGTGGAAATTTGCTCCTTTGTTAAGATTGTCATCTTACATACTGTTGTTTTCCCTTTAATCATGCTTGAATTTTCTTGTGAGATCTTTGCTTCCCATGTTAGTTAATATGCTAGGGTTTACTATCCTTTGGTTGTCACCATAATACCATGATACATTCCTCCTAAATTATGAGGTTAAACTAATTTGCTTGTTTTTGATTGTCATCAATACATATTGTAGTTACATTTGTTATACCTTGAACCTATAACATGTTTACTTTCAAATTGTGATTAGTTTACATAGTTGTTACCTTCATCATATTTCAATCTTTGTTAAGACTATGCTTCCATCTTTGTTAAGATATTTGATTATCGGTTGTAACCATTGGTGTTATTTGAAGTATCTGCTTATTGTAATATGCATGCTTACTTGATTGTAATCTTGTTCATCTGGCTTAATTGTTCATTTGCTTTGTTAAGTATTCTTTCGCCAAGCGATGGAAGTTTTTAGTTCTCATCCAAGTTGTCTCTCTCCCTCTCCTTCCAAAGGAAAAGTCACTCCCTTAACCCTTGTGTTATTGGATAGCTCGTTACCCATTTCCCTTGACTTTCTGAAGTCACCTTAAACCCTAGGTTAGTTAAGTTAGAACATACAAGCCATTAGACTTTGCTTTAAGTCTAGAAAACCCACCTTCACTAGGAGTGTTCTTCAACTAGAACCTTAGGATAGAGTTTGTAAACTCTATGTAAGAATCATAGTAATGATTACTTACTTCCCCTATGAGTGTTCAACATAGATCTAGAGAGTTTTGTTAAACTCTACACAAGCATTGAAATGTTTGTTCCCCTTTGAACCCTGATCATAATCAAGTGTTCTTCGTCACTAGTGAGGTGAACTATGATTGCTCTGATTCTATCCTAGTTAGGATACGTAGGCAGAGGACGCGATGTCTTTGCGAGCAAACTTAGAAACTATCTTTAGGTTTTAACCTTCACCTTTTACTTAATCCCAATCCATAGCAAACACTTTACAGACTTAGCATGCAAACAAACAAAAGGTTCCTGTAGAGTACTACAGATGTTTAGGATGTGAAATACCTACCCTATGCATAACCAACCCCCGATCCCCGAATCTCTTAGCGTTGTTGTTACATCGCGCAAAAGGTTCTTTCTTTATTTAGACCTTTCCTTTGGATAAATTAAAGTCCGGTTGTGAATTTAAGAATTAAAGATTCAAGTTAATCAATAGCTTAGTATCACGATTCTCACCGCAACAGTAGGCTCTGAATGGCAGTTCTGCTGGACAGGAGGAAATGGCATCAACACTTTTTCTGCTCTGCTATGAATCCAGTCCACATAAGGAGGATAAGCCTGATTATTGCTTTTCCCCAATGAGGTCTTTCCTTTTCGGTGAACGTTATTCCAGGCATGTTCAAATCTAACCAGATCATCTCCTTCCAATGCACCAGTGAGGTACAGAGATTCCTGTACCTCCTCGTCCTTAGGAGGGCCCCTCAAGGCATACCCGAACTGTCTAATAGTGATAGAGGGATTGTAGTTGATGCAGCCCTTCCTACCCACCAGAGGGACATTAGGAAAGTTCCCACAGCTATAAATGATTTCACTCCCTAGGCGATCTCTATCAAACCAATCAATGTCTTCAGCAGACAAGCTCATCAGTCGCTCAGACCACTCCTTCGTCTCTGCAGTCTTTATAAAAGGACCATCCTTAGGTAAATGAGTGACAAACCATCTGTAAAATAGTGAAGCACAACATGACACACCCTTGCCTCTTCTATTCTCGTTCTTGTAGTGCACTGAATGATACACGTCTCCAAGCAAGGTAGGGATGGGATTCCTTGAGACGAAAATACGAAGAGCATCCACATCCACAAAATCTGGAATATTGGGGAATAACATGATACCATATATGCATAAGGCCAAAATAGCTTTGAATGCCACCCAGCATTCCTTCTTGGCGAAGTGTCGGGCTTTCTCAGCTAGAAAAGGTAATGGGAATCCCCAGGCTCCATTTCTCCTGACTGTCTTTCCTTTCAACTCAGAAACCTCAATATGCAAAGCTGTAGAAATACTAGCCAGATCTGGCTCCTGGTCAATAGGACAAAATGGTACCTGAGCAAGAATGGGTATCTCCAATATGGAAAAAAACTCTTCCAAAGTAGGGGCCAGTACATAGCTTGGGAACGTGAAGCAACGCAACTGGGGATCATAAAACTGAAGCAGAGTCTGAAGCCCGTTTAATTCATACACAAATGGCTTGCACACAACATTGAGCAGCTTCCCATAAGTTCCCCTGAAATCCCTCATCACCTCTTTACCAGGCAAAGAAATCAAACCCCTCAAAGTAGTAATGTCAGGAGTAGGAAACTTGTAAGCTAAAGTCCTTCTCAAGATGGGTTCCATGATGGACAAAGAAGGGATAAGATTGCTAGAATCGAGAGGGAACTGCACACCTGCAACATAGATACGTGTTTGATGCAATGCAATATGAAAATGTAAATGCAAATGCAAAATGCAGCAGGGGATCAAGAGTGATGTCATGTGCTGTGAAGTGGCAAATCACAATTTTGCTTCGGCGAGAATATAACACACTCTGATAATAAGGGCCTACTGATACCAACAATATTGATTCACTACCAAGAAAACCAGGTTGTCTGAAGGTTACAGTTTCCTGCAATAACCCGACCCCGCTCACAGGTATGGACCTAATCAATGACAAGGTATGGCATCCTACGCGTTCATCAGCGTCACAGACTTTCAAGAAACGATGATACGATACCCAAGAAGGTGTGGCATCATCATCCCTTGAAGCGGCCTCACTCAGCTGAATCACAAATGATCGGTCCCCAGAGTCGACAATCCTAAGATCTGAAATCCTTTCAATGGCCCACTGGGCTGGAAATGGAAATCATCTCAAAGAACCTCGTCTGAGTGCAGATTTCGTGGGAACTAGTGCATGCCTAACATACAGGTTCACCACAAATCTGCTTCTACAGCTATGTACATACTCAAGCCCAGGTCCGGCTTATCACTCATCAGAGCCCCTTCCCACCACAGCACAATAATGATATCATACTGTAAATAAAATACGGAAAGTAAAATGCGATAAATAAACACAACCCAACAGGTAAACACGCAAGCACTAGGATTGATTCGCACCGGGGACGTTGGGTCCCCAGCAGAGTCGCCAGCTGTCGCTACTGCAAAAATAAGGTGCCGGCAAAACAGAAGAGTCGCCACCTTTCGTTATTTATCCCACAGAAAGGGAAAGGAAACGATCGGAAAAACCTGACGAAAAGGTATAAGACAAGGTCATCGCAACCATGTCTGGGTTCGGGAGTCGGTTACGCAAGGGGAAGGTATTAGCACCCCTCACATCCATCGTACTCGATGGGATCCACGCTTGTTGTGTTTATTTGACGGGTTGGTTTATCTATCTACGCTAAAAGTCTGGTCTAAAAAGAAAAGATAATGACTCGGCAGAACACCGCAGTTCTATGCCTACGTATTCCCGTCTGGAACGAGAAATCAGAGTCAACGTAGTTCGCCTAACTACGAGTGACGGGGGAAGGTTGCTCGCCGAGATATCGCATCTCGTGCCTACGTACTTTCACACGGCGTGAAAGATCAGATAAAACGTAGTTCGGGATACTACGGATTACGGGAGGGGTCAAATTCCTCTGTTTTTTTCGAGTAGGGTTAACAAACAGTTCCAGCCGTTTGGTGTATGCAGCTCGACCCTTGGAGACTTAGGCGTTTACTGTTTGCGGTAGAACTGGGAGTTAACGACACTCTTTACTTCAAAAAAGCTTTCCTTGAGTTATGGGCCCACGGGGCAAAAGGTTTGAAGTTTATTTTCTGTCTTTTACGGAAGAAGTGTTTTTTACGGTTGTTTGTAGTTTGTACAACACTAGAGACTATGACTTAGGAGCGAATGCGTTGCATATCGTCCAAAGGACATATACTAAACACTCTAGATGATTGAGAGGAGACCGCTCAATTATCATTTCCCAAGTAGCTTAAGGCTCGTAACTCACTTGTACTAACTTGCCTTTAATACGTTTTTTACTGTTTTTTTGAGATGAGAAGAGAACGAACTCTACGGGGAAGCTGTCAAGTCCTAATGTTATCATGGAAAGTTGATCCTATGATTGAGGTTAGGAGGGAGATACCTAATGTTATCATGCATGGTTAGAACCCTAATGTATGTCATAACTTCTCTTGAACAAGAGAAGTCAGAGTCCCTAAGGGAACATGGCAAAGGAAAGCAACAGCAAACAGAAATAACTGAAAGAAATAACTGTAAGTAAAATGCATGCAATGCATCAATACAAGCAGAAGGAGCCAAACTCAACTTCTTAGCAATCAAGCAAAAAGAAAACAGTCAAAACAGACAAGCAAAGGGAGACATACTCAACCTCTATATGCAAATATGTCAATTAGAAAAAGAAAAACAACACACAAGCAAAGGGGAGGACCACCTCAACCCTTAAGGCAAACAAGCAGAGGGAAACCCACTCAACCTCTTAATGCAGTCATGCACCTACACTTAGGCTATTCTAAACATGAACTATCCTAATGCAACACACCACTCAATCATGAATGAAGGCAAGGATTTATGACAAATAAGGAATTTATTCCACAAGTAAACAAATAAGGCTTCTATCCTGGGGAAAGGAATTGAAAGTTGGGAGGCCAGGGTAAGGTCCACAGGAACTTATCCCAGGCACTTAACCAACTAAAAGGGATTTGGGAGAATCCTAGAGGTTTGGCTCCTTCAAGAGATGTGCAAAATTCCCCTCACAGGAGGGACTGTGCTACCTCAAGAAGGTTCCTAAAAGGAAATGGATAGGATCAGGAGAATGAAGATGGGAAGCAAGGTAAGGTCCACAGGAACTCAACCAACTCCACTTCCTTAGAAAGCTTGCATAGACTCAACTCCTTTATGATATTGTAATGAATTCCTCCACAGGAGGAAACATGCTCACAAGGAGGATTCCAATTAAGCAAGGAAAATTGTGAGGGAAACTAACCCTATAGGAAGAATTATCTACCTAATCTAAACTTTTAAAGAACCTCAAAGATTTCCCTCTAAGGATCACCTACACTAAAGGTTCAAAGCTCTAAAGAGGTATACACCTAAGTACTATTCTATCAAGAAAGGGCATGAAGCTTAGAATCATCTAATGCTCATTACTGAGATTCAACTAGAGGAAGCACTATGCTAGAAGCACCCTAAAAGCAACCTAAGTATCAAATCTAGTTAAAATACTTAACCAACCTCTAAAATACTATCAAATTTCCTAGGGGATCCTATATTTATTGAGAACCTATGGTAGAAAATTCCAGAGCTTACACCAAAGTTTAAGGGTACTAAAGAAATCCTAAACTAAAAGGCACCAAAAGATGGTTCAAGATGGGAAAGTCTTGAAACCATGGCTCAAAACTACACCTAAAATTATCTAAAAATCAACCTAAAAATCACCTAAGGTCCTCAAGATGTCTACAAAAAGTCAGCCAAAAATCAGGTCCTAGTTCTATTCCTAGCCCTAATACAAAAATCAGAAAGCAAATGGTACAATTATGCAAAAATAAAAGAATTAAAGAAAATGCAAAAAATCACATTAAATTGAAAATTACATGAAAATAAAATCTAAAAGCACCAGAAAATCAGAAATTCCATAAGGAATACACACATTTTTTTCCACATTTTTCTGATGATTATTCAATTTATTATGAATTTTAGAAGACAAATGCAATTAAAGAAAATAAAAAAAAAGCAATTAAAGAAATAAAACTCAGGAAAAATATTAGAAGCGCAGGATTGAGGGACTTTGTCAACACATCCAACGTTCCAGGTGATGCCAGCGCATTAATGAAGCTGTGTCGTTTTGGAGTTCAATGAGAGCCACCAGATCAGCATACAAAGTCAAGACTGAACAATGATTCGACGCCTCTGCTTCATCTTCCTCGTTTGAATTGGAAAAGAGACGGAGAACCAGCGCGGTGGCCGGAGAAGGACGCCGATCGTCTTCTCCGGCGAGGTCAAAATTACCAGATATCCAAACCTCACTAAAGCTCAAGAAAATGGTACTGTTCGCTTCTAAATTCTTCACTGAACACGAATCTAACCTTCATCGGTGCCAAATCTCCATGAATTGTGAAACTCGAAGGCAAACAGAAAACACACCAAATTTTGGATCATCACCAATCTCACAATTAAGGCCACAGATCTCTTCCTCATTCTTCAGAGATCAGCCTAAGCTATCTAACTCATGCTAAACCCTAAAAATCAGGTAGTTACGATTCTCAACAGAAAATTGATTACATCCTAATTTGTCTCTAAACTCCAAAATTATGATCTAAAATCCATCTACATTCTCTCCTAAGTCCTAACCATAATTCAATTCATGCTAGATCAACCTAGAATTAGAGCAATTGTGAAAGTTACCAACCTGAGTTGTAGCTTGAAATTGGAGCAGTTACACTGTGATTCTTGGCTCCAACTTGTGCAGATTCCTTCAAGGATCAATGATGAAGCTATTAGAAACCTTGATTTGCCTTGAATTGCTCTGGAATGGAAAACACAATTTGCACTTGAAGCTTGAAAACTCTCACTGCAATCTCTGGTTCTAGCTCAAAATAACCACCAAACTTAATCTGAATCTCTTTCTGAACTTAAATAGAATGGATTTGAGTGATTTGGAGGCCCAATCTTAGATATCCAACAATCAATTTTTCTTCCAAAACTCAACAATGGAATACACGGTTCAGGCTCAATTCCTTCTCCTAGAAGCTTCATATGTATTGTTTATGGCCTGTTGAGAATGAATGGACAGGATTGAGTCCTTGTTATCATCTTATGGCCAAGATTGAATGTGTTACTTATCCATGAAGTAACAATGTGAAACACCCTGAAATAAGCCTCAAACTGATTTTTCAATGATGCCATTGTTCTCAAAATGATGTTTCCACTCAAAATATGCTCTCATTTGGTCTTGTTTGAACACATATGATTAAATTTGAATTTTTCAACTTAAATGCCTTTTAATTTCCCCTTTGTCAAGCTTCCATGAACCAAGTCTTGCCCTGAACCAAACCAATGCCTTATGGATACATGGTTGACCTTAAAATACAATTTTGAACAAGTTTTGTGTTGGACAAAACTTCATTTGAGGCTCACAAGATAGTAAAAATGACCCATAATCCAAAATGACCTATAATCTTACTTTCCCAAAATACCCCTAACTTGTAAACCTCATAACTTGAGTTCTACAAACCAGATGGAAGACTTATAGTACAATTTGGAAAGCTAAGATCAAGACCTACAACTTTTATCTTGGCCAAAAGTTGAGGAGAAACATCCCTATAGGTCAAAAGTGCTTTGGAAGTTGGTTGACTTTTGCAGACAAATTTCACATTCATCTGATGACCTGTAACTTGTCTGGATCATAACTTGAGTTCTATAAATCCAATGGAGGACTTCTAGTACTCAAATTAAAGCTAATAACATGATCTACAAGTTCCATGTTGGCAAAAAGTTAAGATTAAACATGTATCTTGAGATAAGTGGTCTTGAAGTCAGGCACTAAATAGGGGATTTTACACTGAGAACCCTAATTTAGCAACTCCTCACACTTTGAATTCTTCTTGCATTGATCTTGGAATATCACCTCATGTTTCTCAACACAACTTTCCATGATCACAAAGACTTAGAAATGAGTCTTAATCTCCTTCAATTGTACAGTTGACTCAAGGTTGACCAGATGAAAACCCTAATTGCAACACCTTCAACTTTGGCTTTCCACACTTGGCAGGAACACTTGAATGAACTCTACCATGACCCTCAAGGCCTCCAATGAGCTCTATCCACATACCCTATCCATGATCAAGGCTTCACCATCCACTGATGGTCTTCAATTGGCTCCCCAAGTCAGGAGATGAACCACATACCAGCATCCAAATTCTCAAGAACACAACCCACTTTCTGATGACTTTGGTGACCTCTCAAGCTTGGATAAGACCTCTAGATAGGATCCTCTTGATATAAACCACACTTGATCTCCTGCTAAATGAACAATGCTATGCTATGCAAATGCTAGATCAATGATATGCTAATGTAATGAAACATAAACCAAGTAAGAAAAAGGTTAGGCAAGTTTTGGGGTGCAACAACCCTCACCAGCTTCCAATCTCTGACGAGTGTTGTCCCACCAGTCCTCAACCTCACTTTCCAGCATATGGGTATCAAACTGTACCTTCTGATCTTCTGAGCATCCCACGACTCTAAAGATCTTCTCAATATCCTTCAGCCATTTCTGTGCTACATCTGAATCATGTCCGCCTTCGAACTTAGGTGGCTTGTTATTCTGGAACTTCTCCAAATTATGGAACTCTCTGTTTCCAGCATTCCAATTGATATTCTAACCAATGTTCTCCACTGCCTACACAATAGCTTGTAACGCAGTAGCCATTGCAGCATCATTCCTACCAGCCATACTGTTCAATATCCACGAAAACACAGGTTAGAAGAAACACACGACTATAGACATCCTATAGTCAGACTCTACTACAACATTGGCCGGACAGACTGACCTACTCTAATACCAATTGTGACACCGCACTCTACCCCGTACGCGTATTATAGGAATGTTAAAGAAAATACATCAGAGTTTTCAAAACATGTAGGATGTCACATAGACATTTTTCTCATTCAATGAAGTATCAAGTCACTTCATGCTTTCCACAATATTTCAACAAGGTCATTCAATAAAACAGCGAAATAAAATCAACGTTTAAACATAATCCCCACAACCGGTGGTTATACATCATTAATCCAACAGATAAAAGATACGTAACAATTAATCAAGAAAATAAGCAAAATATAACGTAATCCTGTCATCCCATGTTACGTATCAGAGCGACTCATAGGCATCGATCAAATAGCAACACACTCCAAGCACTGCTCAGGTACCTGGTCATTTGCACTTCCCAAGGAGCACAAATGCAATAAACAGAAAACGAGTGAGAACTACACTCAATAAATAAGCGGTTAAATACACATGCTAAGGAGTAGTTACACACCATATATACAATCATACACATGCAACACACATACACGTGCCATCTTAATCACTCGGCATTAATAGCCCATAATAGAATATAAATATGTAATGTGACTCACTGACTCGACACAATGCATGTGGTACCAACACAAATACATACAGTTCATCCTAGAACCTGATTCCCGTCGGAATCTGAATAAGTCGTATATGAAATTCTAGGCACCTAACGGTGGAAGTTATCACGGATGTTATGACATCCACTATAACACAGACTACAAAACTTAATGACAAACTATAAATGAAAACAGTAAATAACACAAGTAATTGTTTACCCAGTTCAATGCAAACCACACCTACATCTGCGGGCTACCAAGCCAGGGAGGAAATTAACTATTAGCAGAATTAATTCAGAGTCAAACAACCAGTTTGCACTATTCACTTAAGACCTACCCAATCACACTTCAGCCTAACACTAGACCCGAGTTACCAACTCACTCTCCCTCGATCACAGCAGTGATATCAACCAATTAAAGTTATAGATAAACTTGAAGACACACTTCAAACACACCTTGATCTTGCTTCACAACTTTGATCAAGTGACACAACACTCTTGCTTAAAAGCTTAGAGTGACACACTTAACAGGCAGCTTAAGAACTCTAGACCAATGCAATCATACATCAAATAATTGCTTGGTTTACAAGTATTCCTAAGACACACAAATACACGTGAAGAACATAATTCTTCACTCACAAATACACGTTCTCTAAAACCCTGTCAAGAACTGTCTTCAAATAGGATTGTTACTTCTGTATATATAGGCAACATACAATCCTTGGGCGTTAGTGAAGAAATTAGGTTTACCCACGATAAACCTCTCTTCATAAAATTGCACACGTCCAATTTGGTCAGGGGCATTCCATGTTATCCTCAGCAATGCCTGATATGTCACCTAAGATAACTAGGCTTCCTAAAATGTTTCCTGAAGTATAGCCTGAGCTAATACCAAAAACTAAAACCTGCGCGCCCTGATGTCATACGCTTGATGTCATAACATCCAGCATGACATCCAACTTAACTTGCTCTTAGCTATCCCAACTTACCCTGCAGAACACCTTTCATGTATGTCATAACATCAGTTATGACATTCACACATACTCCAATGTTTTGCCATAAAATGCAGCCAATGAAAAGCATCTACAAACTCCCCTTTTGGCAATTTTTTTGCTAAAACACTTTGTTACCATGTCAGAGATCACAAGCAGCAGAAATCATACCATATATACAGGAAAGCTACTAGCTAACAACACACACAACTACATTACCATATCAGAGTCATCTTCACACCCTAAGTACTACCTGCTAGTCCATAATATAAGTATTACATAAATCTGTGGATCATCTTGTGATACTCCCCCTCAACTGATGCACAACAAATCAGTGCAAACACAGCCTGCACAACCTGCAGTCACACAAATTTATCCAGACTGCTCTAGATTATGGATGTCAGGACATTCAGGATGACATCCTGAAGAACATAATCACCTGTTAGCCTAGACTACAGATGTCACAACTTTCTGTGGAACATCCTGTGCTACTCCCCCTAAAAAGCTGCACATCCACACACATTCTTCAAACACACTGAACACACACACACACACACACACACACACACACACACACACACACACACACACACACACACACACACACACACACACACACACACACACACACACACACACACACTACTAGCATCTATACTACTACTAGGTTCCATCAAGGAACACACATCTTAGCAGCTTCAGCCAAAACTCACACAATTCTAACATACATTCCTACACATATTAGGAACTCACACAGCAGCAATAGCATCCTATTATCACATCTGCAAGCATGTTCCGTTCAAACATGCACAGTAGTAAACATGTTCTCATGCATATTAGCAGCAGCACCTGTAGCACACTTAGAGCGGCAACATCACCCAAGTCTTGCACCGTATCTTCCACCTGTGAGGGACACAGATCTAGCCCTGTTGTTACTACCACTTCTCCCCCTTTTTAGACACAAATTTAGATCAAAACTAATTAAATAGTATATATCAAAATAAGTATGGAAGCACAGATGTTAGGGGTCATTACAACATACAGCTCATGAAGAGCAACACAAATATTTCATGTTGTCACATTAAAACAAAATCTAAGCAAGGAAACAAAAAAAAAATAGTCACACTAGCAGCACACCATCATCAGCTTAGAAACCAGCAGCACCCCATCATCCTGAGCCACACATCAGTCTACCAACACATTAATCTTCCTCCTCTTCAACAGAACTGGAACTAACCTCCTTAACACTAGTTGTGGCATCTTCATCTTTATCTTCAGATTCTTCCCCTGGCATACTCTCACTATCAATATTAACAACATCCCTTTCAAGACTTTGAATGAAGGATTCTAGCTTAATTTTTCTTGTAGTGGCAGTCCTGATAGTTTCCCCTAATTCCCTACAAGTTTCTCTTAATTCAGCAATGATCATTGCTTTAGAGATATTGGCCTTCTCATCAGAAGTCAAAACAATATCAGGGATATGTCTCCCAACAAAGAGTTTGAAGTGAAGAGACAGTGCAGACTCTCTTTTGCTAGCAGTATCACTAGAGTTCATAATCCTAGGGTATTCATTCAGAATAATCTCACAAATAAGGGAGGGAAAAGCACTGGGCAACTTGATAGCGCTGGTTATAGAATGCTTAATAATCTGATAAAAAATGTACAGGCCAAAATCAAAGTTAACTTTGGTGCCTACAACATGAATGAACTTGCCAAGCCCAACTCCAATGGTGGATGTATGGTTGGTAGTCACCCAATTAGCAGCTCCAATTCTATGAAGAATGGCATATTTTACACTGAGTTGTTCTGCATATAGCTTCTCTTTGGATGGCCATGTCTTTACCTGATTTGCAGTGATGATCTTGCAAACCTGGTTGTCTAAAATAGACAACTCTTTCTCACCACTATTTGCATGTCCCAAACATCTGTTGATCACAGCAGGAGAGAACTGCACACACTTTCCTATGACAAAAACCTTCATGTACTCTTTATTGTGCCTATTTGTGATTAGATCAGGTATGTTTACAATGAAATCCTTTACCAGTCCTTCGTAGCATTTGGAGAACCCAGTGACTTTCTTGAGTAATCCAACCTTGTTGATTAGATCCATTACCTCCTTGATTTCCAAAGCATCCTTTCCCAATTCTCTTTCAAGAGCTATTCTTCTTTGATAGATATATCTCCATTTTGTCACACTGTGAATAGAATGAAAAGAGATGTGGTCTAGAGGGGCAGCTGGCACAGGTTTGAGAGGTTTCTTAGCAAAAGATTTATTTACATGAAAGATGTTAGGAACATCTTTCATAACATCACCATCAGACTCAGAGTTGTTACTAGAAACTTTTCTTTTCTTGGATGTAACTGACACTTTGCTCCATGTCTTGGGGGCCCTACAAGAGTTCTCTTCTTTTGACTTTTGGGAGGAGATTCCTCAAGCACATCTTTTCCTTTCCTGGCCACAAGTCTCTTGGCTATACCAGGGGCTGCATTCTTGATGAGCTCATCATCTGATGACACATCTTCAACAGTTACACCATTGTTAGGAACATCATTCATGACATCCTCATTATTCGTATTCTTGGCTTCATTATCATTATGGCCAGCATCATGACATTCCTCATGTACCACAGAGCTGGCAAGATTCTCCAGGTTCTCAGTGTTAGGGTTAGTATCAGTAGAGGGAAACTCAGTATTATCTTCATAGTTCTCACTAGGGATTGGGGATGGATCAACCCGAGACAGAGGGGTGGTGATCCCATGCACATTTTGTCCTTCCAAGAGAATCTTGGTGACCAGTTCATTGATAGAACTGTCCACATAGGCAGAGCCTTCCATTCTATTAATGTTGTCCATGGAAAATTCAGGGGTTTTACCTTTAGAAGTTGTTTTGCATGTGGAGGAGCAGAATTTGGGGCTTCACTAACCTTTCCAGGAACCATATTGAGAGGAACGATATCAAGGACATCATCCAGAGAGACACTCATGTGGTGAACATGGTAAGACTTAGCAGTACCATGCCTGGTAGGGCTGGATTTTTGTTGAGACATTGTAAGGGACTTTGGCCGTGAGAAGGAGGGTTTTCTATGGTTGTAGAGAGAGGTATGAAAGATGAAGACTTAGTGTGGGCACAAACTGAAGTAGCTGGACAGTGTGTAGGGGTGTGATTTCAAAAGAGGAGGGAACTCAATATTTTGACCAATCAGCAGATGATTAATTTTCAACATACAGTTCCCAATTTTCATTAATTGCTATAATTTCTCAAACAACCTCCTTCCCCACTTGCTTCTTACATTTCCTCTTAGAGTAGTTTTGTGATCCCTTGTGAAAATGTTAGCCCTTTGTATGTCATAGTCCTTAAGCTCCACACTATCTTCTCTAGAGTGATGTCTGTTATTACTATGTATTGCTCTATTAAGCTGAATGGAGTTCATATTGAAGTCACTAAGAGTGTCACAGAATAATGTCATGACATCTTGAGTGACATTGCTTCTTTTATGCTGATCACCTTTCATGGACTCCATTAGGTTCCAGTATAATAGATCTAGATTTCTATGATGTCCATTTTTTGGATGTCCTTTCTTGGCTTGCCTACCAGCCTGACATTTTCCACAACCTTTTCTATCATCTGGAGTTAGCTTTGAAGTTCCTCTTACTGCTTCCTTGGATAAGGTCTTCTTTATCCTTTGAATATGTCTGCCTTTCTCTAGCCATAGTTGATCCTCCTTTTCTTCTTTGATCAAGGCATTGAAAATACTTTTAGGCTCCCATGAGTAACAATTATTCTTAGTTGTAGATCCCCTCATGACTTCCTCACCTTCTTCATTGGTGACAACACATTTATCCTTAGTAAATTTGACATTGAGACCTTGGTCACAGAGCTGACTGATACTGATAAGATTTTCAGTCAGTCCTTTAACCAACATGACATTCTCCAGTTCTGGAACACCAGGACAATCTAGTTTTCCAGCACCTATGACTTCTCCTCTAGCTCCATCACCAAAGGTTACATGACTTGAGGAATGAGGTTTGATGTTCACCACAAGGTTCTCCATTCCAGTGATGTGTCTAGAACAGCCATTGTCAAAATACCAGTCTTCTTTGGTTGACATCCTTAGAGAAGTATGAGCTACTAGTGCCACATTTTTAGCAACCCATGGTCTTTTCTTGATGGGAGCAACCTATTTGGGTTTGACCTGATGCCTGTGGTTGGGAAATTCATGTAACATGAAGCAGAAAGGTTTAATGTGTCCAAGTCTTCCACAGTAGTAACATCTATACCCTTGGAATTTATTCTTGGTCATGTTCCTACTTTTGTTCCCCTGATGTTGTGACATTGGTCCTGACATCCGTTTTGACCTATGGTTTTCAGGCTTTGTCCTCTTGTCCCCCAAGATGGCTCCTTGTTTACCAACAAATCCCAGTCCAGCCATGTTTCCTGCTTTCTGACCACTTTGTAGAATTTTTTCTAGAGTGTCAATTCCAGGGTTTAACATCCTTATGGATTTTGACATCTGATCTAGTTTAGATTCCAACAAGCTGATCTCACTTTTGAGAGAGTCTATGGTTGCCAGATGCTCCATTTTCTCAGCCTCTAATTCCCTTATGTTTTTCTTCTGTTGCTCTCCTTGCTGATATATTTTTGCACTTCTGATGCATAACTTCTTATATGAAGCTGCAAGTTCATCAAAAGTCAGCTCATCTTCACTTGAGTCACCATCAGATATGCATACACTGTTCAGAACAGTGACATGTTTGGCAGATTCTTCTTTTGATCCACTCTCAGAATCTCCATCAGACCAAGTGACTGCTAGGCCCTTCTTTTGCTTCTTGAGATAGGTGGGACATTCAGCTCTAATGTGCCCATATCCTTCACATTCATGACACTGAACTCATTTGCCTTGGTTGGGCCTTTCTTCATTTTTACCTCTTCTGCTGATGTCAGAAGAAGTGTTCTTGTCATTAGGCCTAGACTTGTGATCTATTCTTTTGTTCTTCTTCTCAACCTGATCACACATTCCTATCTCAAAAGTTTGGAGAGAACCAATGAGTTCATCCACTTTCATGTTGCTTATATCCTGAGCTTCTTCAATAGTAGTGACTTTCATGGCAAACCTCTTACGAAAAGATCTTAAAATCTTCCTCACAAGCTTTTCTTCAGACATCTTTTCTCCTAAAGCTCCTGAGGTATTGGCAATCTCAAGAATATTCATGTATAATTCATGAATAGTCTCATCCTCCTTCATTCTCAGATTTTCAAACTTGGTGGTCAGCATTTGTAATCTTGACATCTTGACTTTAGAGGTTCCCTCATGAGTTATTTTGAGAGTATCCCAAACCTCTTTGGCCAGTTCACAATGATACACTAGTTTGAAAAATGTTCTTGTCTATACCATTAAATAAGGCATTCAAAGCCATAGAATTCCCAAGAGCCAAGGCCTCTTGCTCTTTGTTCCATTCCTCTTCAGGTATTAACACAGATACTCTATCTTTATCAGTCTTCACTGGATGTTCCTATCCTGAGTTGGCAGCTCTCCATGCCTTGCTGTCTAAAGACTTCAAGAAGGCTATCATCCTAGGTTTCCAGTAGTCATAATTTGACCCATCCAGAATTGGTGGTCTATTTGTGAAACCTATATCCTTGTCCATAGTACCAGAATTTATCTTCCCTAGATCTCACCCAGAAAATAACAGGCAGGGTGCCTGCTCTGATGCCAATTAAAATTATAGGTACCCAACAATGGATGTTATGACATCCACTATAACATAGACTACAAAACTTAATGACAAACTGTAAATGAAAACAGTAAATAACACAAGTAATTGTTTATCCAGTTCAGTGCAAACCACACCTACATCTGGGGGCTACCAAGCCAGGGAGAAAATTCACTATTAGCAGAATTTATTCAGAGTCAAACAACCAGTTTGCACTCTTCACTTAAGAACTACCCAATGACACTTCAGCCTAACACTAAACCTGAGTTACCAACTCACTCCCCCTCAATCACAGCAGTGATATCAACCAATTAAAGTTACAGATAAACTTGAAGACACACTTCAAACACACCTTGATCTTGCTTCACAGCTTTGATCAAGTGACACAACACTCTTGCTTAAAAGCTTAGAGTGACACACTTAACAGACAACTTAAGAACTCTAGACCAATGCAATCATACAATAGATAATTGCTTGGTTTACAAGTATTCCTAAGACACACAAATACACATGATGAACAAAATTCTTCACTCACAAATACATGTTCTCTAAAACCTTGTCAAGAACTGTCTTCAATAGGATTGTTACTTCTGTATATATAGGCATCATATAGTCCTTGGGCCTTAGTGAAGAAATTAGGTTTACCCATGGTAAACCTCTCTTCATGAAACTGCACACGTCTAATTTGGTCAGGGGCATTCCATGTTATGCTCAATAATGCCTGATATGTCGCCCAAGTTAACTAGGCTTCCTAAAATGTTTCCTGAAGTATAGCCTGAGCTAATACCAGAAACTAAAACCGACGTGCCCTGATGTCATACGCTTGATGTCATAACATCCAGCATGACATCCAACATAACTTGCTCTTAGCTATCCCAACTTACCCTGGAGGACACCCTTCATGTATGTCATAACATCAGTTATGACATTCACACATACTCCAATGTTTTGCCACAAAATACAGCCAATCAAAAGCATTTACAGTATACGTTCCTCTAAACTACAACTTATCTCCACAACGACTTCCACATGAAGTCCGGATGAACTAGGCACCCATCATGTATTCCCACCTAGTCATCTCCGCAAGACACATGACATGAAATGCATGACAACACCATTATGCAAATATAATAATAATTTCAAGCATAATTCACAATCATCAATGATCCACACAAGCCATTGTTAGATGCCCAACTTTGCTTATTTGAGCTATCAAATGTGGGTATCTTTCACTCCGTTTTGTCAAGAAAGTGTTAAAAATCACTCTTGCTTTGGTTGGTTTGCAACACTATGTGAAAGTATCTTGGTACCTTTGATTTGTGTGTTATTGTGGAGGAACTAGGCATGAAAGAGTAGAAATTAAGACACATGAATGATGACAAAGAAACCAAGACAACAAGCAAACAACAACAAGTTTGCTAGGCGAACTTTCCAGCGAAGCTCCCTCCAAAACTTCATAAAGTTCGCTAGGTGAACTTGTTGCACCCCAAAATTTGCCTAACCTTTTTCTTACTTGGCTTTTGTCTTATTGCATGAGCATATCATTGGTCTAGCATTTGCATAGCATAGCATTATTCATTTAGCAGGAGATCAAGTGTGGTTTATATCAAGAGGAGCCTATCTAGGGGTCTTATTCAAGCTTGAGAGGTCACCAAAGTCATCATAAAGTGGGGTGTGTTCTTGAGAAGGTTGGATGTTGGTATGTGGTTCATCTCCTAACTTGGGGGCCAATTGAAGACCATCAGTGGGTTGTGAAGCCTTGATCATGGATAGGATATGTGGATAGAGCTCATTGGAGGCCTTGAGGGGCATGGTAGAGTTTATTTAAGTGTTTATGCCAAGTGTGGAAAGTCACAGTTGAAGGTGTTGCAATTAGGGTTTTCATCTTGTCAACCTTGAGTCAACTGTGCAATTGAAGGAGATTAAGACTCAATTCTAAGTATTTGTGATCATGGAAGGATGTGTTGAGATACATGAGGTGATATTCCTAGATCAATTCAAGAAGAATTCAAAGTGTGAGGAGTTGCTAAACTAGGGTTCTCAGGGTAAAATCCCCTATTTAGTGCCTGGCTTCAAGACCACTTATCTAAAGATATAAGTTTCATCTAAATTTTTGACCAACATGGAACTTGTAGAGCATGTTCTTAGCTTTAATTTGAGTACTAGAAGTCCTTGATTGGATTTATAGAACTCAAGTTATGATCCAGACAAGTTACAGGTCATAAGATGAATGTGAATTTTATCTGTGAAAGTCCACCAACTTCCAAGGCACTTTTGACCTAGTAGGATGTTTCTCCTCAACTTTTAGCTAACATGAAAGTTGTAGGTCTTGGTATTATCTTTCCAAATTGTATTATAAGTCTTCCATCAGATTTGTAGAACTCAAGTTATGAGGTTTACAAGTTAGGGGTATTTTGGGAAAGTGAGATTATATGTCATTTTGGATTATGGGTCATTTTCACTATCTTGTGAGCTTCAAATGAAGTTTTTTCCAACACAAAACTTGCTCAAAATGGGATTTTAAGGTCAACCATGTATCCATGAGGCATTGATTTGGCTTATAACAAGAGTTGGTTTGAAGAAAATTGACAAAGGCATTTTTAAAAGGCATAAAAGGAGAAAATTTAAAATAAATTCACAAGTGTTCAAAACTTCACAAGTTTATGCATTTTCTGATTGAAAATGGTATTTTAAAGAGATTGGAAATTTCACATATTTGATTTGAGTCACATTTCATAGACATTGAGTGGATTACTTCATGATGAAGAAACATAATCAATCATGACCATTGGATCGATTCAAGCCTTCAAACTGGTCCATTTACATTCAAGGGATGTTATGCAGTGAATTTGAGTGGAGTTTGAGAGGAAACAGAGCCAGTACACGCATGTTCCATTGTTGAACTTTGGAGGAAAATGAAATTTTGGATATCTCAATTTGGGCCTCCAATGGGCCTGAGAATTGTCAAAACTGGTCATATATAAGTTTCTAATCGTGTTCAGATCATTTTTTGGAGGAAATTGGTGGAGAAATCAGTTACAGCAGTTGAAGATTGAAGCTCTCAAATCCAAAATCGGTTTTGCTTTTCTAGAAGATTCCAAGGCAAATTGTGGATCCTATTAGCTTCATTGATCATCAGTGAAGAATTCTGCTCTTTCTGGAAGCAAGTTTCGCTCTGCAACCACTCCAATTGTAAGCTTCAGTTCAGGTTGGTGAATTTCGAAATTGCTCTTGATTTAGACTGTTTCAGCATGATTTAGACTGTGATTAAGGATTAGGGAAGATCATAGATGAATTTAGGTTCATAATTTTGGAGTTTAGAGACAAATTAAGGTATGATCCAATTTCTGTTTGAGATTGTAACTACCTGATCTTGAGGTGTTAGCATGAATTGAATAGCTTAGGATGATCTCTGAAGAGTGAGGAAGAGATCCTTGGCTTTAATTTGAAGTTTGGTGATGATCAAGATTATGGCATATTTTCTGTTCACTGTCGTATTCCAAGATTCACGAAGAATTAGAGTGATTGGAGATGGTATTCATGATCAGGAGGAAAAAACAAGAATAATGGTACAAGTTTCTTTCAGTTTGGTTGAGATTTGAGGTTTTTCACTATGTGCCTCGCCGGAGAAGACGATCGGAGGTCTTCTCCGGCCACTGTCCTGATTCCCTCCCAGTTGCAGGATTCAAATGAAGATGATGCATGAGAGCCCTTAGATTTAGGTTTTGCACTTGACTTTGTAATCCGATCGTGCGCCTGTGATTCATTTTGAGCTTGGACCTTTGACCACAGCCAAACGCAGTCGTTTCATTAATGCGCTGGCACGCGCTGGGACCTTTAGATGGATTGACTAGTCCCCTGATCCAGCGCTTAGGATATTTTCTTGTTTTTTTTTATTCTTTAATTGTTTTTTCTATTTTCTTTTATTGATTTTTCTTCTTTAATTCATAATAAATAGAATAATGATCAGGAAAATGTGGAAAAAATATGTGAATGCTCCTGATCTAATTTCTGATTTTTTGATGCCTTTGGATTTTGTTTTTGTGCAATTTCCAGTTTATTTGCTTTTTTTTTCCATTTTCTTGATTTCATTTAATTTGGCATTTTATGCTTGTTTCTTTCTGATTTTTGTATGCTTTTTTTGTATGGATCTAGAGCTTGTTTTTTTGCTGGCTGGTTGTAGACTCATGGATGAGATTGTGTGATTTTTATCCTAATTTTTAGATAACTTTAAGTTCTGTTTTGGAGTAGGTTTTTAGAGGTTTCCCCTTTTGAACCTTCATTTAGTACCTTTTGGTTTAGGATTTCTTTAGTGCCCTTAAATGTTGATTTAGGCTCTGAACCTTTTACCCTAGGTTCTCAACACCTCTAGGATCCCTTAGAAAAATTCATAGCTTTTTAGAAGTTGGTTTAGTATTTTAATTAGATTTAATTCTTAGGTAGTTTTTAGGGTGCTTCTAACATAGTGCTTCCTCTAATTGAAATTCAACAGTGACCATTAGATGATTCTAAGCTTCATATCCTTTCTTGATAGAATATAAGTTAGGTATATCCCTCATTAGAACCTTGTTGGAACCTTGGTAGAGCTTTAGATTCCCCTAGTCTAGGTGATCCTTGTGGCTAGTCTGTAGGGTTTCTTGGAAGTGTTGTGTTGCCTTCTATCCCCTATGTGATTTCTTCCTTGGGCTTTGCCCTACCCTATTTCTCTAAGTCTTGAAGGGGAGCCCTCCTGGGAGAGCCTAATCCTTCCTTTGGTTGGATTCTGTGCACTCTTCAGGAGGTTGAGCCTTGAATTGACATTCCCCAGTATAGTACATTCCTCTGGTTTGTATTATCTTTCTCTTTCAAGTCTTGATGAGGAGCCCTCCTGGGAGAGCCTAATCCTTCCTTTGGTTAGATTCTATGCATTCCTCAGGAGGTTGAGCCTTGGATTGGCATTCTTGGCATGGTATATTCCTTTGGTTTATATACTGTCATCCATCTCAAAGTCCTTTTCTCCGGATCCCTGTTGGGAAAGCCTAATCCTTCCCTTGGTTGGATTCTGTGCATTCCTCAATAGGTTGAGCCTGAGATGGACATTCTGTGTTGCTACACTATACCAGTTACCTTAGATTGATATCTATGACTAATACCTAGTCTTTTATGTCCTATTGGCATAGGATCCCTCTTGGGAGAGCATAATCCTTCCATTGGTTGGATTATGTGCATTCCTCAAGAGGTTGAGCCCATGATGGACTCTGGTGTGGATACCCCTCCAACCTGATGTAGTCTGGGATGACTTCCTTGTTTCTCATTTTGGTTTCTCTTCCTTGTTTGCATTGCTTGATGCATTAGAATAGGTTCATATTTAGAATATTTTAGGCTAGGAGCATGACTGCTTAGAGGTTGAGTGGGTCTCCCTCTGCTTGTTTGCATTAAGGGTTGAGTCTGTCTCCCCTTGCTTGTGTGTTGTTTTTCTTTCTATCGGTGTGTTTGCATTAGAGGTTGAGTCTGTCTCCCTCTGCTTGTCTGCTACTGTTTGGCTTTTGCTTGTTTGCTCTAGAAGTTGAGTTTGTCCCCTTCTGCTTGTATTGCTGCATTGCATGCATTTTACTTACAGTTATTTCTTTCAGATTATTTCTTTTGCTGTTGCTTTCCTTTGCCATGTTCCCTTAGGGACTCTGACTTCTCTTGTTCAAGAGAAGTTATGACAATCATAGGATCAACTTTGCATGATAACTTTAGGATTGGATTAGTTCCCCTTTAGTGCGTCCTTTCTCTTCTCATCTCTAAAACAACAGTAAAAAAACATAATAAAGGCAAGTTAGTACAAGTGCATTACGAGCATTAAGCTACTTGGGTAATGATAATTGAGCGACCTCCTCTCAATCGTCTAGAGTGTTTAGTATACGTCCTTTGGACGATATGTGACGCATTCGTTCCCAAGTCATAGTCTCTAGAGCTGTACTAACTACAAACACCCATAAAAAAACACTTCTTCCGTAAAAGACTTCAAAAACAAAGATCAAACTTCTTTTGTCCTCTGGGACCTTTAATCCTTGGAAACCATTTTCATAACGAGAGTTTTGTTAACTCCCAGTTCTACCGCAAACCGTAAACGCCTAAGTCTCCGACGAGCGAGCTGCATACACCAACTGCTAGAACCTTCTGTTAACCCTACTCGGGTAAATATTTTGAACCAAACCTGTGGTCTTGTTGCCAAAACTACGTTTGCTCTGATCTTTCACGCCGTGTGAAAGTAAGTAGGCACGAGATGCGATATCTTGGGGAGCAACCTTCCCCTCGTAACTCGTAGTTAGGCGAACTACGTTGACTCTGATTTCTCGTTCTAGACGGGAATACGTAGGCATAGAACTGCTGTGTTCTGCCAAGTCATTTTCTTTTCTTTTCAGACAAGACTTTTAGCGTAGATAGATATAACCAACCCGTCAGATAAACAATTAAGCATGGATCCCATCGAGTACGACGGACGTGAGGGGTGCTAATACCTTCCCCTTGCGTAACCGACTCCCGAATCCAGACATGGTTGCGATGACCTTGTCTTATACCTTTTCGTCAAGTTTTTCCGATCGTTTCCTTTCCCTTTCTGTGGGATAAATAACGAAAGGTGGAGACTCTTCTGTTTTGCCGGCACCTTATTTTTGCAGTAGCGACAGCTAGCGACTCTGCTGGGGACTTTTCCGACTGCTGGGGAATTTTCCCATCCCCTATGCTGGGACCGTTTCCCATCCCCTATGCGAGTCAATACTAGCGCTTGCGTGTTTATCTGTTGGGTTTGCATTTATTTATCGCATTTTACTTTCCGCACTTTATTTTCAGTATGATATGATTATCTGTGCTGTTGTGGGAGGGGCATTCTGATGAGTGAGAAGCCAGACCCAGGCTTGAGAGCATATACATAGTATTAGAGTGGATTAGTGGCAGACATGCTTGCTTTGCTTGCATCAGTTACCATGTAATCCATACTCAGACGAGGTTCTCTTTGATGACTTCCTATCGGTACTTTGGAGTTGAGGGGATTTTGGATCTGAGGATTGTCGACTCTGGGGACCGATCATTTGGGATTCAGCTAAGTGAGGCCGCTTAAGAGATGATGATGCCACACCTTCCTGGGCATCGTATCATTGTTTCTTGAAAGTCTATGACACTGATGAACGCATAGGATGCCATACCTTGTCCGTGATTAGGTCCATACCTGTGAGCAGGGTCGGGTCATTACAGGAAACTTAACCTTCAGACAACCTGGTTTTTGACATTGAATCAGTTTTGTTGGTATCAGAGGGCTCTTATCATCAGAGATGTGTTCGTTCTCGACAATGCATAATTATTGGTCCTCTTCAGGGTTTTATTATCAGAGCAGTGTTGTGATTACGTTGAAACAGGGCCTTGGTCTCCTCAACAGCACAATCATCTTGATCTCCTGCTGCATGATTGCATTTTGCATTTTGCATCCTCATTTGCATATCATTAACGTGTATCTGTGTTGCAGGTGCATATTTCTCCCCTGGTTCTAGCGATCTTGATCCTCATGGCTGATATGACATCTCTGAAGAAGATTGTGGCTTACAAGCTACCAACACCTGACATCCAAGAGTTACGGGATTTGATTTCTTTGGCTGATAAGACAGTGATGGAGAATTTCAGAAAGAGTTATGGAAGACTTCTGGGTATTGTATGTAAGCTTTCTACGTACAAGTTGAACGGCCTCTACGCTCTTCTGCAGTTTTACGACCCGCAGCTCAGATGCTTCGTCTTTCCAGACTATGTCCTAGCTCTGACCTTGAAGGAGTCTTCTGACTTGCTGGGGGTACCTTTGTTGAATCAGATGCCTGATTACCGGGTTGATGGTGAACCTGACTTGGGTAAGTTGACTACCGCTCTTCATGTAGATGATTCAGAGTTGAAAGGGATGGTGTTCAGAAAGATTGGGGTTCAGGGTTTCTCTTTATCTTTCCTGATGGAAAAGTCCCGAAAGTTTGCAAAGAAGGGTCGCTGGGATGTATTCAATGCCTTCTTAGCCCTTTGCATTTATGGGATCATGCTATTCCCAAGTCATCCGGACTTCATAAGTATGGATGCCTGCCATATATTTGCTTCCGGGAATCCAGTACCCACTCTCCTCGGAGACGTCTACCATTCAGTTCACATCAAAAATGAAAACAGAAAGGGAAAGAACGTGGCATGTTGTGCTCCTTTACTGTATAAGTGGTTTGCTAGCCATCTTCCTAAGACGGATCCATTCCTTGATTCTGCTGAGTCTTCACCCTGGTCTGCACGTTTGATGGGTTTGTCTGCTGATAATATCATCTGGTTTGATAGATATCTACTTGACAAAGATATTGTGTATAGCTGTTGTGGCTTTCCTAACGTCCCTTTGGTCGGAAGGAATGGATGTATTAATTACAATCCCTCTTTGCTGGTTCGACAATTCAGGTATGTGTTACGAGGTCCTCCTGAAGAGGAAGAGATACAGGAATCTCTGTATCTCACAGGGTTGCTTGAAGGTGATACTTTGGTTAAGGTACATAATGCTTGGAGCAAAGTTCACCGAAAGGGGAAAGTCTTGCTAGGAAAAAGCAACAACAAGGCCTTTGATCCATATGTGGCTTGGGTCCGAGAAAGAGCCGCCAAGTTTCTAATGTTGTTTCCTGCAGTGGAACCATTGTATCCTCCTGTGTACAAAGAGCCTACCACAGTTGATATTCAAAAGTTCAACCAGGTACTCCGAGAGAAGGAAGAGCTACGAAAGGCCAACGAAGAGCTGGAGAGAGAGATTGCTCAACTTCGGAGTGAAAAGAAGGAAGTTATATACACCTGCAAGAAGCAGACATAGATGATCAACCACTTGGGCGCTAATTTGACCAAGGAGACTGATTCTATAGAGTGTCTTGGGTTGGACCTGAAGGCAGTGCACGGGGTATTGACCACCAAGAAGCAGGATCTGGATAGGGTATACCTGAAGTTGTCCAAGTATGAGAAATTGTGGAACAACACTTTGACTAGCCACAAAGAGCGGGAAGAAAAGCTGAAGCAACAGATAGCCCAGTTGGAAACTCAGATTGAGGTCAAGGACAAGAAGATAGAGGCTGAAGCCTCACTTCGACGAGATGTCCAGTATAGGTTGGTTGAGACCAAGGCGAACCTAATGGATTATCAACTCCGAGCTGACGCTAAGAGGAGTAGGGTGGAAAACTATTCTAAAGAGGGTGATTGTGGGAACATCGTCGAAGACCTCCCAGCTTCCATCAGGCAGAGGGATTTGTTGATCCAGGGTCTGCTCACCCAGCCTGATCACCCCACTACGAAGAAATTACTAGAGGATTTCCGTGCCCGTAGCCGCACCTGATTTCTTTATATTTCTTTGTATCTTTTATGCGTTGATATGTTGACCACCGCCAGGCCTGTTGGTTAGGGTCATGCCTTGTTGTTTCAAGTGCATGTGATTTCAGTTGTACGCTGCCCGCGCGGGTTTTTCAAATAAATATATGAGGATTTCTTTCCCATGATTGGAGGTTGGACTTTATTTGTCTTGGAAACTAGGATCGGGGGGGGGGGGGGATCTCCCCAAGGCACAGATACACGTTTGCATTTGCATGAATAATTTGCATAACAGGTACCTCTGGGCTATTTTTCTAACCCTCTGTTGATGCAGGTTTCAGGATAGCCGATCAGCGAATTCATCGTTACTCTACGAGAAGTAATTGTAAGAAATTTATGGATCAAATGCAAGTTGAGATGCAGGAGATGCGCGACAGGATGTCACAATTCATGCAGGTTATGGAAACTGTGGCCAAGGGCCAAGGTGCAGCCTCTAATTGCACGGGTTGACGGTCATGATATGCTACCTGGCAGAGTTGCTACTAATCCTTCTCAAGTCGGGACTCCTCGAGCGGGTGATGCTGTACCCGTGGTCGTCCTCAATACTACTGAGAACGATAATGGGGCTGGGAATGGGAATGTAGCTGGTAATGGTAACGGACATGTGGAAAATGTCGCTACTGCGAAAATCGGCGCCGGCTTGATAGGAGAGTCGCCACCGTGCGTTATTTATCCCTCAGAGCGGGAAAGGAAACGCTCGAAGTAAACCTCGCAAAGACGGGAAAGGTATGGTCATCGCAACCATAGCCTGGGTTCGGGAGTCGGTTACGCAAGGGGAAGGTATTAGCACCCCTCACGTCCATCGTACTCGATGGGATCCACGCTTGATGTTTATAGGTAAAGGGTGCATTATCTATCTACTCTAATGGTTGGTCTGAAAAGAAAATAAAAGGACAGGACTCGACAGAACATACGGTGTTCTGGGCCTACGTATTCCCTCGTGCAATGGGAAAGTCAGAGTCAACGTAGTTCGACTACCTACGTCTAAACGGGGGAAAGGTTGCTCGCCAGGACATCGCGTCCTGTGCCTACGTACTTCCACACAGCATGGAAGATCAGAGCAAACGTAGTTCGACTAACTACGGGTAAACTGGCGCTCTCACACAGCAGTGAGAAAACAAACTGGTCTCAAAGGTTCGGGAACCTACAACTACGATCTGGTCTCAAATGCGCTCGGGCAATAGAAAGGGATAACAATTAGTCGTTAGCGGGAAAGTCTCGATCGCACAGCCGCGAGAGAACCAAAGTTAGTTGTTAGTGTGCTCGCTAGGATATCGCATCCTGTGCCTACATATCCTTGTCTGGTACAAGGAATCAGAGCAGCTGTAGTTCAGCCAACTACGGATCAAGCTACTCAAAAGCTCCTACTGAAAGGAAAGGGAAACCCTAGAACTATATCTGAGAAACAGGGGAATCTACCTACTGCTATCATGCCTGGTTGACCATCCTAATGTCTATCATAACAACTCCGCAGCGGAGAAGTCAGAGCTCCTAAGGGATCATGGCAACAGGACTAAACGACAAACAAGAAATACTGCAAAGTAAAGGAATACTGAAAATATGCATGAATGCAACTACTAAACAAACAAGGCGCAAAGGCCGCAAACCACAAAGGTAAGGGAGCTCAGCTCTACCAAGTACCAACAAGCAAAGCCACGCAATAACAAACAAGCAGAAGGAGGACCACCTCAACTTCTCATGCACACAAAGTCTACTTCTAAGATGCACCTAACTCAGAACTATCTAGATGAACACCTAAGTCTAATGCAACATAACATCACACAAGTCAAACAATACGAAGAGAAGGCTAGCTAACCTGACAAGCCTCTATCTACAAAACAAGAAACCACTCCTGGGCAAGGCCCTCAACAAACCTGGAACAATCTCCTAATATATCTCTAAACAAAACCCTATACAACACCTTAAGCAAAGATCTAAGCAAACATTCTAAGCAAAACTCTAAGCAAGAGGAATCAATCCCAGTCTCCAAGCTTCGGAACAAGCTTACCAAAGAAAGGGAGCTAAGCAAACAAACTCATAGTGCCTTCCTCAGGAAAGTACCAGGAGGTTACTACTCAGGAGTCATATCCCATGCGGCTCGACAACTGTGATCAGTTTACATTCCTCCTCAGGAGAAATTAAACTCACATGAAGGCTCCGGCATCACTGGATATTTAAGAAACCTATATGCACTAAGAGAACTAAGTGAACAGACCCATATGACCTTCCTCAGGAAAGTACTAGGAAGCTGACACTTAGGAATCGTATCCAACGTGGCTCAACAACTGTGATCAGTTTACATTCCTCCTCAGGAGAAATTAAACTCACAAGTTGGCTCCAACATCACTGGATACTTGAGAAATCCTAGATAAACTAATGGAACTAAGTGAATAGACCCATAGGACCTTCCTCAGGAAAGTACTAGGGGGCTTCCACTTAGGAATCGTGTCCCATGTGGCTCAACAACATGTGATCAGTTTACATTCCTCCTCAGGAGAAATTAAACTCACAAGTTGGCTCCGACATCGTTGGATACTTACGAAAGAGGTGAGAAGAAAGAATGAAAGTCATTCATAGTGCCTTCCTCAGGAAAGTACCATAAACTCCCTTCAAACTTCAGGATCTCGAACCTCACAAACAGAGAACAAGCTCCTAGACTAAGCCTCAATCCAATGCCTCCTTGCAAGCTCCAACAGGACTTCAACCAGCTCCCATCTTTGAGAAGAACCCACAGGCCAACAAACCACAAGAGACCATCTCTGAAGTTCAACCACAGTTGGACTTCAAAGTCAGAAGTCATCAAGACTTCTTCTATCCTCAAGCTCAGACTAATCTTATCAGAACATCCTACAAAAATCTATCAAAAATATATGGGGAACCTACATGGCTCTATGACAACATGCTAAAAAATCAGAACAAAATTCAACACCAGATGAAAGAACTAAAATCAGCAACACAGACATATCCACAGACCAATTATTTAATAGCAAAACAATACAAAAAATGCAATTAAAACAAAAATGCATGATTAAGCTAATGTTTTTGTACTATAAAATCCTACATTGAATTACGAGTCTACAGAAAAAAGAACGGAATTATTTGACTAAACCTACTGTTTTTTATGAATTTTCTAATGATATGTATGCACTAAAGAATATTAAAAAAAGTCAATTAAATGGAAAATATACCAAAAATAGTAAACGAAAATAAAATGGCATTTTTATTTTTATTTAATTTTCTAGACATTATGATGAAATGGTAGAAAAAAGAAGAGTTAAAAAATCAATTATTTTTATTTTATTATGAATTTTTCAATGCAAGAAAATATGAAAAAGAATAAAAGAAAACAAAATTTGAATAAAATTGGAGGGGGGGTGAGAATAGCAGGACAAGCTAGTTCATTCTGGCTGGGCTCACATTGGTGGGGGTGCGCCTAGCAATACAGACTAGGCCCAACTCGTTTCAGAGAAGCAGAAATAAAACAAAACGCTGGGGGGGGGGCATCAGTAGGTTTCTCGTGTTGCTTCTCATTGGGCTTATGCCCAGGGGGTGTGGATAGTACTGGGGCCTAAGGCCCAAATCACACTCACCTGCCTCTCACACGCCAAGGGGGGGAATTTAGCAAATGGGGGGCGTGACTCAGCAAGACACATTTGGGCCTAAGCCCAAACCTAACCATAACCCAACGAAACCCTAAACAAAAAAACCTAATTCCTTCTCCACACAGATCACTGTTCATCAAACCGAACTAGCCGTCACCCTCTCATCTTCTCTCTGCAACTCATCTTCCTCTCTCAAACCATTCCCAGAAAAAAAAACCCAAATAACTTTCATTCAGCTCAAACTTCTACAAATCAACCCTAGAACCTTACTTCTCAAAACAAGAAACCTCATGCTATGAACATTAATGGCGATTATGAGAAAAGACAAACCTGAAACGATGACGTTGCTGGGATCCTTTGAAGGCTCAGCGAAAATCACCACGAGAGAGGAAGATCTTGACGTCTTCCTGATTGTTGAAGGAGCTCACGGAGGCCCTGAAGCACGCGTTGAAGCTCGTTCGAATTCTCTTGAACAAATTAGCAAAGAACTCAACGAGTTCTATGAAGATCTGGGATGAGGACTTCAAGAACTGACGAAGACATGATTCTGAAGCGGATGGATCTTGAAGATCCTTTGAGCGGCGTAAATGTTCTGAGGAAGATCTTCAGAAGATCTTAGAGTATCTTGATGAGGGAGGATGAACCACGAGGATCTTCTGTGAAGATCGTTGATGTTCGTTGGTTGATGGAGGTCCCCGGAAATTCCAGATGATGAATATTTGGTGATGTTCTGGAGAAGGCGTATGAAGTTTGGTGATGTTCTGGAAAAGGCGTATGAAGTTTCCGGTGAGTATGGGTTTTCCGGCGAGGTGGAGACGAAGGGGAACGGAGGAGATCGGAGACGATCGGAGGGAAGAAATGGATTTCTGGAGATTTCTGGAGATTTCTGGGTGTTTGGGGTTTCCGGCGAGGAAGACGGTGGCCGGAGACGGTTGGACGGTGGCTCAAGGCGCCTGCATGCCCGGCGGCGAGGTCCCGGCGATGCTCCGGTGACCAGCTGTGGTGGTTCCAAGTGGTGAAGGGAGAGGTTGGGTGGTGACACGCGTGAGGACGGGTGGCAGCAGAGAGAGAGAGTGGGCTCTGAGTGGGACGCGTGTGAGAGTGTGAGGGAGTCTCTGAGTGTGTGGTGGGGTCCTCAGAGTGGGACGCGTGTGGCCAACCTCGAAGCTACACGTGGCTGCTAGCTTTTAAATGCTGAGGTTTGCTGGAATACTCTGGGACGTTCTAGAAGTGTCTGGACGAATTGGGAAAAAGCTGGAAGAAACTTGGACCTTTGCTGCGAATTGAATTAGGCCCCTGCGAACTGGGCTTTGCAAAAACGCACATGGACCCAAACGAAAGTCATAAAAACTCAACAAAAAAAACTGAATTAACCCAGAATTAAAGTCCTAATTAATATCTAAACTCAATTAAACTAATTAACTGACTAATCCAAAAAATTAACTATCTTAATCCTAATTAGACCTAAACATGATTAAAATCCTAATTAAACCTAAAAAATGATTAAAAACCTAATTAAACCTAAAAAATGATTAAAAACCTAATTAACTCTATATTAACCTAATTAGATCTAAAAAGTGATTTAAAATCTAATTAACTCTATTTAAAAACTAGTAAATCTATTTAAAACTAATAAGAAAAATCTATTAAAAGATATTTTTTCTATTAAAACTATATTAACATAAAAGAAAAAAAACTATAATATTTCCTATATTATCTAAAACTATTAAATCTATTTAAAAAATCTATCATATTCTGAAAAAACTATTTAAAAATTCTATAAAATTCTAAAAAGAGAATTAAACTATTAAAAAATACAAAACCCTATTTAAATTCCAGAAAAATCTATAAAGCCTATTGAAAATCCACAAAAGTCTATTAAACCCTAAAAATGCAGACAAATGCAAATGATCCCCATAAAAGAGTGCACGAGACCAGATCGAATCGAACAGAGAGCCCCGGGCATCAGAATATCCCAAAATCACCATGCAAGCTAAAAATCACCGAGGAGCGCACAATTTCCCGAAAATAAAACCCTGATGATTTAGACTGGATCTGCCATATCTGATGGACGAAAATCAAACCGTAACCCTGATATCCTCTGTTTGCACAAAAATCATATGTCTGATTTGCGAATATGAATTTAAACCACGAGTCAGATAGGGGAATCGGTTGGTCAAATTTTAGGGTGCAACAGCTGCCCCTATTCAAGCGACTTGGACCTGAAGGGTTTTGAAGAGCGCGCAGCCTTCAAACATTCGGAGGTACGAGACGGTTGAATACAAATAAAACCCGAAAATTTGCCAACCGCGAGCATATACTGTAAACTGCTTGGGGAATAAAATCCAGAAAACCGAGTCCAGTCATTATGGCACCAAACTGATCAATCATCTGATAAAGGACTCCTGATTTGAATACCCGTTGCTTGTGATACCCCATATAACAAAACCCGAGGGCTGCAACAAAATACCTGATCCTTTCACATTGCCTACTGATAGGCAGGACGAGAAATATACTCACATCGTCCAAAGATGGACCGGAAGACCACATTAATCTCCATGCTCGCATCGTCTAAGGATAGACGGAATCATCCTGATTGATGAACAAATCAATATCCACATCGTCTAAAGATAGACGGGAAGAAATAACCTCTGTACTTGCATCGTCTAAGGGTAGACAGAAAGACACCATTAATCTCCACATTCACATCGTCTACGGGTAGACGGAATCATCCTGATTGATGAACAAATCAATATTCTCGTCGTCTAAGGGTAGACGGGATCATCCTGATTGATGAAACAAATCAATATTCTCGTCGTCTAAGGGTAGACGGGATCATCCTGATTGATGAAACAAATCAATATTCTCGTCGTCTAAGGGTAGACGGGATCATCCTGATTGATGAAACAAATCAATATTCTCGTCGTCTAAGGGTAGACGGGATCATCCTGATTGATGAAACAAATCAATATTCTCGTCGTCTAAGGGTAGACGGGAAGAAATAATCTTCGTACTCACATCGTCTAATGATAGACGGAAAGACATTCTTACGCAATTTCAACACCATCCCTCGAATTTCAGAATCCTTCTGTCTACGGGAATTGATGGAAAGATCAACATCCTTGAAGGGGCCACATCATCAGTATGGACCGACGGGAAGAAAACCACCTTTTAAAGAACCATGTCGTCAATAAGAATCGACGATCAAGAAAACTGAACATTCTTTGAAGAGCCTCGACATCAATAAGGATTGACAGTCAGGAAAGTACCTCTTGAAACGTCATCTCATCCAATAAACAGAAAGAAAACCATTATCCGAAATATCGTTTTGAAACCCCTCAACAATCGAAGATAGCCAGAGAAGACTCGCTGGGGAAACTCACCATGCGTATGATCTGGCAATAAGAAACCCGCTGAACAGTAACTCGAAACTTCACGTCGTCTACTGATAGACGGAAAGAAAAGCATATCTTGGGGAAACCCCTTCTTGAAACCCTACTGCGATCACTCGCAACTTCACATCGTCTAAGGATAGACGGAAAGAAAACCACATTCGTACTCGAGACGTCTAATGATAGACGGAGAAATCCACTTATCGAAGGAATACATCGTCAATATGAATTGACGGGAAGAAAAGTCTGTCGATATCAGATGACTGCTTGATCAAAGCATAATTGTTGTCTGATCTGAGATACAAATAATCCGCTGGATCGTCTGAATACTGTTGCTGGATAAATGCCCCTGAACTGATCACAGAGGAATTCACGCGCCATATGAGGCTGATAGAAAACCTGACTTATGCTTCGTATGCATATGCGTATGCTTTAATCTTTTCACGGCGTAATGCTCCACTCTAGATGGAAATGCTACGCATTTTGACGATGACATGCAAGTATGATGCAAATATAATGATGCATGCAATATGCTAATGCAGGCTCGAGCTGCCGGAGAAAGCTGGGTACAGAAAACCACTTCAGCAAAATAAATGTTGAAGACGAAGCCAACTCCGCTGGGGATAAACCGGACATCACAGGATTATCCCAGCAAAATAAATGCTGGGAGAGTGAAACCAACTCCGCTGGGGATATTGAGGACTTAACCGAACACCGTCGACGAAGTAATACCCTGCTGGGGAATGTAACTCCGCTGTGAAATAGCGGATGTGCTGAATATGATTGGACTCCTCTAGGGATAGCTTACCCGTGCCACTGACAAATTGGACTTTGCTGGAGAAAAATGGACGGAGTCTTCCCGCGTACTGATGAAGCTCGGATCTGGAAAACTGATGCGCCAACACGGATGGGCCTCACAGCGATCGCAAACATGGATTTGAGCTCTTAAGCTATCTTGCTGGGTCAGGTACAACTGACGCTGGAAAACACTCTGTTTGAATACGCAGCCTTTTAGTGGAAGAGTCAAGGGATAGTGACACGACTTCCCGCATTCGTCTCGCTCTCGAAAAGATTGGCTAAATCTGCTCGAACAACTCTGAATGGCCCCGCTGATACGGAGAAGAACCAAATATTTTGCTTATGATATGCCCCAGCCTGCGGGATCTCTGTGGGGATAGTCCTCGAAAGGAAATCTGCAAATCTGTTCCCTGATGGTCTGATATAACATGCCCCAGCATTCTGAGCTTCGGAGAGATGCTTCCCATCAAATGCTCCTCGAATAAAGAACAACCTCTGCGCTCTTAAGATGGCCTGCCCCTGACTGCAATGACCTTGTCTCGATTATCTGATTCAGAGTAGTGCCCCCAACTACGAGAGATTTGCCGAATCTCGACCTGATTGCCCCGGTATTCTGATTTCGAAAGGCTGACCTGACTGGGGACTACAATAATAGCTTGCCCCTGCTCTCGGAACATTCGGGCGCTCTGCATTCTATCTTGACCATACTTTCCACTGTAGGAAGCTTTTCTGCTGTCAAGCGCTTACTCGCAAGTAAAACAAGTTGTTCTGCGTAACAGATGTATTAATGCAACACATATGACAGCTTTGACATCCAATCTGTTCACTGGGAAAAGGAAAAACAGTTTATGGCATATAATGCACAAAACATTTACCAACATTAGTATCAACATGGTAAGAGGAACCTTTTTAGGAGTCGGAATCGACACGACCTTTACCGAAGTATGCTTTCGAAACAACCTGCTTCAATTAGGACTTTTGGAGGTTGTAACGCGGTCAGGTTCACGGTTAACAAGGAAAGATATAGGCTCAAAGTTCATTTTAACCCACCCATTCTCCTTGATGTTCTCCGATCCTACGTTCAGCTAATTCAACCTTAGCGCTCACCTCTCAGAGGTTGAAAGATAGGAGTGATAGTTCGAGGAATTATGATCGTTGGGAGTGACAGCCACTCACTCTTTCGTCTTTGACACTTGAGGTCACACGACTCGTATTTCTATCGAGGATTTTTCTTTTGATCCTTTTCATCTTTTTCTTTTCATATCCCTAACTTTTGCCTGGACTGACTCCTTTTGAGTTTCTTTTGATTTTTTTTTTTTAGTCCAGCGGGATGCCCTCATTTTTGCCTAAGTCATTTGTTTTGAAGTTTTCTTGACTTAGCGGGCTTTTGATTCTCTTTTTTTCGTTTTTTCTTTCGAACAAGTCGTGTGACACTGTTTGTCTGACTTTTTTTGGGGAAGGATGTAACTGCCCCACTCTTGATTGAACCATTGTGGTTTTTTAGGCACGACCTCTAGGGGTGTGATTGATCCTCGAACGGACACTCCTTTTGCAATTTGGACGCTCGGTCGAATTAGCTAACACCTACCCTGCCCCAGGTTAAGATTGAGGTTTTTCGTTTTCAGAGAGAAACTCCTACTACAAGGCTCAAAGGGGTTAACAAGGGATTATCTTCCTTATATCTCCGGTGTTTAGGGATTTGAAACAATGCCTGTACATCATCAACAGGTTTTATTTCAAAAGCATACAATATCGGTAGTTGCATGTCGTTCATTTTCGTCATCCTCCCCAAATTCTTCTTAACCAAGCGTTGGGCATTTGTAAAAGCAGTTAGTGAACACGAATGGATTTAATCAAAACCATGCATATTTATTTCATTATCATCAATTGAATGAAAACAACAAGTTTTACAAACGAGATTACAAATTCAAACAGGAAAGAAACTACAAATGTAAAGAAATGACAAGATAAAACAAAGAAAAATGCTAGCTTCCGAGAACCGGGCTTTCACATCTGTCCTGCTACTGAACCAGCTATCTTTATTAGAGACAATTCGATGCTGTCCTGATCTGCTTTCAACGACTCAACCAAATTATAGAGCCCTTCCTCCTTCATTCAGATGATTTGGGGACCTCCCGGCCCGAAGCTGATTGCTGCACTATCAAGCAGATCCTGCACTTTGTGCTTAAAAGCTTTACAATTCTCAACCGTATGGCCTGGTGCCCCAGTATGGAACTCACAAGTAGCATTGGCATCATACCCCGGTGGTGGCGCCCCTGTTAAGGGAGTCATTGTCCTCTTGTGAACCAATTGGAGCTGAAGCAGCGTTTGCAGAAGCTGTGCATATGGCATAAGTGGAGTTTCAAACTGACGATTTGCCAAAGGACCCCGATTCTGATATCTTTTATACCCCTGCTGGTTCTGCTGCTGAGGCTGCTGCTGCTGGTATCGGGTTGACTCTTGAACACCCTTCGTATCAAATGCAACATCGGTTTCTTGATCTTCAATGTATTGATTAACGCCCTCCTTATGCTTAGCCATTTTCTTTCTCAGATCTGCCCCAGGAATAGGCAACAGTTGTGGGCCTGGAGACTCTGACGCCCTGGAGTCCAGGATACGCTTCTGGCCCACTGCAGCTTTAGAAACAACTGCCATCTTAGCATCGACTGAGACAGGAGCCATACGCACAGCTACGCCGCCCGGCGTGAATTCAATATCGTGCGAGTCAATCAGGTCTTGAACATTGTGCTTAAAAGCATGGCAACCCTCGATGTCGTGTCCGAATGCCCCGGAATGAAACTCACATTGCTTACTGGCATCGTACCCATGAGGAAACGCTCTCGTTGGTGGCTCCAACGTTCTCTTCTCAACCAGATTAAACCTCAATAAAGTCTGCAAGAGCTCAGCATATGTCATAGGCGGTGCCTCAAACATTCTCTTTGGCTTCCCTTCCTGGATCATCCGTTGAGCCGGATGTATCTTCTGTTGCTGCTGCTCAGGTTCCACATGCACGGGTGGCGCGAGCTTCTTCATTGCGGCCTCAAATAGCTGATCGTCTTCTTTCCTAAGCACATTCTTGACTACCTCCATGATCAAGCTCACTTGGGTCTTTAGCTGACTGTTCTCCTCTTTGAGAATCTTCTGCTCCAGACGCATCTCTTGCATGTCTCTCATCATCTGCCCCAGCTGGCTTCGGACTTCAATCAATTCAAACTGATTCTGTTCCATGTCTCTGAAGGAGTTCCTGCAACAAACTGGACGATGAGGAAATGAGACCCACGGTTCTGATGTACCTGTTTAAACGATAACGCAATGCAGCAAGCAAACACATATTCATAACGAGACAAAGAGAAACTCAAGCTATCAACATACAGACAAACATCTTCCCCACATGTACAACCAACAAAATCAGCATGTAAGCACAAATGAGTACGAATATAATGACCCCAGCCAACAATCCTGGTGGTGGTCGACAACTACTGATGCACAAAAGCTAAACGGGTTAAGCAGAGAAAACAGATGCGACATCCGACGCAAAAACCTCTAGAAACTTCTCCCACACAACTGAACTCTCTGATTGACAATCTTCAGAGCACACACTTCCTGTGGAGTCTTCCATGACATTAACTGACGAACCCACACAACTGGAGGTTGGAAAGTCATTAATCTGAACAAAACCCTGAGGAGTGATGCAAATACGGCTAGAGTCTATCAGATCCTGAACCTGACTTCTAAGCACCTTACAATCATTTGTTGAATGCCCCCGTGCCCCAACATGGTACTCACAGCGGGCGCTGGCATCAAAACCTGGAGGATATGGTGGAATCACCGGCTTAGTCTCTTTCGGCATTATCAATCCGCTTCTGACCAGATCTGGCAGCAACTGACTATACGACACCGGTAGCTGAGTAAACTGCCTTTCAGGTTTCCTTGGTCTTCGTGGGGCATGCTGACGCGATCGGCGATAGGATGATCGTTGACTTGAAGTGTCTGAAAACTGATCCTGAGATGCTAGAGATTCTGAGGTGGCGTCATCTCCTACTTCCCACTCTTCTTGAGAACTGACAACTGACTCAATCTTGTCAACTGGGACGTAAGGAACATCTCGAAACTTTCCACTCCTGAGTCCTCTCTCAACAATCTCTCCCAGCCTCATCAGGCCCACAAAGTTTGTGCAACTGAACAATTTGTCAAAATAATGGCCTTTCAGAGTACCCAAGAAGATGTCAACCAGTTCTCTTTCCGGAAGCGGTGGTTGAACACCAGCAGCCAATTCTTTCCATCTTCGCAAATACCCTCTGAACGATTCATTCTCCGCCTGAGACAATTCTTGCAGATCTACGAGACTAGGAGTCAAATCCAGGTTGTAATCGTACTGCTTCATGAAAGCTCTGGCTAAATCCACCCATGATCGAATCTGATTACTTTCTAACTGCACATACCATCTCAACGATGCCCCAGTCAGGCTATACTGGAAGCAATGGATCATTAGTTGGTCATTTCGCACAAACGAAGTCATCCTTCGACAGAACATCCTCAAATGCAGCTTCGGACAGCTATCTCCTGTGTATTTTTCGAATTCCGGCACTTTTAACTTGTAAGGCAACACGAGATCAGGAACCAAACACATGGCCACAACATCCAGGTTAACGGCATCTTTCGCTTCTAAGGCTTTTAGACCTTCTTCCAATGCTCGGAGTCTTCTATCCTGTTCATGAGCTCTTGGATCTACCATCCCGGCCATTGGAATATCTCTCCGGTAGTTCATCACAGGGAAAGTGACACCTTGATTGTTGGCAGGAGGATAATGATCATTTCGGGCAACGAACTGCTCATGCCGATCTCGGTTCTCAACAGTAGGATGCACAACTTGGTCTGCAGTAAGGTTGTTCGCTTGCGGGAAGCCTTCCATAGAATCATACTGATGGTTGGACGCCATAGTAAACCCTGCCAAGGCGCTAGGAGCCTGGAAATTGGTCGTCTTCAACAATCCACTCTGGCCTCAAACAATCCCCCGAGAATCACTCTCTGGTGAAAACAAAGGCTGGATAAGTGCTCTGACCTGCTAGAGAAATGCTATGCAACATGATTTATGCAAACAGGAATACAAGAAAAAATGCTAACGTGCATGTGTGCATTAGAGATATTTCCCCTCCAATTCCAGTGTCAGTGGTAGCAAGACGAGATAAACCATAAAGACAATATTTAGAAAAACCCTCATATATTCATTATAATAACAGTCTTGTCAAGAGGTTACATAACTATGCTTCATACAGCTGATATGACAAAGAGGATCCCAGCCAACATGCCTGGTGGTGATCTCAACATACAGAATACAAGAGAGAAATCAAGTACTGGTACGGTTGCGGAAGTCCTCGACCATCTTCTTTGTCTCTGCATGATCTGGTTGATAAATCAAACCTTCTATCAGCCGATCCCTCTTCCTGACCGTCCCCTGGATGTCTCTGACAAAGTCTTCCCAAGCCTTATCATTGGCACCGCCCCCAGGTTTGGGTCTCTTGGCATCTGCTCTATGCTGGAAATCTTCCAAATTCTTCATGGCATCTGTCAACTTACGCTCGGCCTCGTATCGGCGGCAGGCTTCTTCTTCAAGCTCTTCATGCTTCACTTTGACCTGTTCTTCTAACTGAGCAATCTGTGTCTTCAGCTCTTCTTCTCGCTCCTTGCGCTTGGTCATAGTGCGATCCCAGTGCTCTCTGAACTTGGCTAGCTTCGTGTAGGCCCTTTCCAGCTCTTGCTTCTTAGTGGCCAACACACTACTAACTGAGTCTACATCTAACTCCAGACGCTTCTTGGTTTCAGTCAATTCCAATAGCGTAGTCTTCAGATGTTTCAGAGTTTCAGCCTGTGGCTTAGAAACATATCCTGCTTCAATCTTTTCATGCCGAAGCTGGGCATTCTCCTGCTCTAAAGCCTCTTTAGCCCTTGCTAGCTCCTCTTTCTCGGCCATCAGCTGCCTGAATACCTGCATGTCCACTGTGGTAGGCTCCTCCACCGGAGAAGGATGCAATGGCTGAACCGCTGGATAAGGCATCAGGAACTTCACAGCTCGCTCACGAATCCACTCCACATACGGGCCAGGAACCTGAGTATCCCCTCTGCTACCTGAAGGCTTTCCTCTCTTGTGCAAGTTTTTCCATGCCTTCTCGAGCTTGGTCAGCATTTCTTTCCCTATTGCCCCGGTGAGATACAGAGATTCCTGTATCTCCTCGGGTTTTGGAGCTTCTTGAGGTATATACCCAAATTTCCTGATCAATAAGGATGGGTTGTAATTGACACAACCTTTCCTTCCTATTAACGGGACATTTAGGAATCCTTCGCATTTGAGTATGACTTCAACTCCGAATACCTCTTCGTTGACCCATACCACGTTCTCAGCAGTCAATCCCATTAAGCGCTCGGGCCATCCTAGAGAATCAATAGAGGTGACAAATGGGCCTGACTTAGGCATATGACTGGTGAACCACCTACACAGGAGAGGTACACAACAAGACACATTCCTTCCTCGCCGCTTTTTATTCTGGTAGTGAGTTGAATGGTGGATATCTCCCAGCAAAGTAGGAACCGGGTTCTTCGCGGCCAAAATATAGAAGGCATCAGAATCAACAAAATCAGGAATGTTCGGGAACAACACGATGCCATACACACATACAGCAAGGATGACGTCAAAAACACCCCAGCTACCCTTCTGGGCATATTCCCGAGCCTTCTCTACCAAGACATCCAATGGAAATCCCCATACGTCTCCTCTTCTGATCATCTTCCCAGACAGCTCAGACTCTTTCAAGCACAGGATGGCAGAAAGCTCAGCCAGCTTAGGCTCAGCGTCCGTACGATAGAAAGGCATCTGCTCACGGATCGGTATATCCAGAAGTGCAGAATACTCCTCCAGGGTAGGAGCCAAAACAAAGTCGGGGAATACAAAACACCTAAGCTCCGCATCGTAGAACTGTAACAGAGTATAGATGCCGCTGGTCTCGTAGGCAGATGGCTGATAAACGTAGGTCAGAATCCTCCCATATCTCTTTCTGAAGTCACCCATTACCCTCTTCTTAGCAATAGTAATCAATTCTAACAATAGACTGATATCCGGAGATGGAAACTTGTAGGGCAATACTCTCTTTGTGGCTTCCATGTCTTGCTAGGGAGCGGACACCAGAACTGGAAGGGGAAAATATGTACCTGCAATACGCACACGTTAGTTGTATGCAAAATGGTAATGCAATGATGCAATATGGTAAATAATGCAATCTGCGAACACAGGGGCTATGCTGTAGCCTGAAGAGGAATATCTCTGTGATCAAGAACAGAAAACCAGCACGGTCATCAGAACTTCATGATACTAACTATCATCTGATACTCAAAATATCAATCCCCTGGTAAGAAAACCATCTGAACCTCTGTATCCGACGAGAAAACCATCTGATAATAGCATCAACCTCGGATAAGAAACCCATCTGACCCAGACAACACACCTGGAGATGAATCAAGAACACCATCTGATAAAGGTACTGAATCATGGTTTCTGAAGGCCAGTTTTCCTGCAATAACCCAATCCCTCTCACAGGTAGGATAGACCTAATCCACGGACAAAGGTACGGCATCCTATGCGGTCATCAGCGTCACAGACTTTCATGAATGACGATACGATTCCCAGAAGGAGTGGCATCATCGAGTTATAAAGAGGCCTCACTTAGCTGACTTCCAAATGATCGGTCCCCAGAGTCGACAATCCTCACGTCTGGACTCCCCTCAGATCCTCAGGACCGGAAAGGAGCACCTCTGCAAGAATCTCGTCTGAGCGCAGATTTTCGTAGGGAACTGTGCCTGCTCAGCAGACAGGTTCGTCTACTACTTCTCCGCAACTATATCTAGGTGTGTACTCAAGCCCAGGTTCGGCTTTCACTCACAGTAACCTCCCTTGCCCACAGCAATAATCATAATAATATAATGCTGGAAAATAAATGCGGAAAGGTAAAAGTACGGAAAAGTAAAGTGCAGAAAAGTAAAACACAATATGCACAACACCCAACAAATAAACACCCAAGCGCTAGGATTGACTCGCGTAGGGGATGGGAAACGGTCCCAGCATAAGGGAGGGGAAAAGTCCCTAGATGCTATAAGTCCCCAGCAGAGTCGCCAGCTGTCGCTACTGCGAAAATCGGCGCCGGCTTGACAGGAGAGTCGCCACCGTGCGTTATTTATCCCTCAGAGCGGGAAAGGAAACGCTCGAAGTAAACCTCGCAAAGACGGGAAAGGTATGGTCATCGCAACCATAGCCTGGGTTCGGGAGTCGGTTACGCAAGGGGAAGGTATTAGCACCCCTCACGTCCATCGTACTCGATGGGATCCACGCTTGATGTTTATAGGTAAAGGGTGCATTATCTATCTACTCTAATGGTTGGTCTGAAAAGCAAATAAAAGGACAGGACTCGACAGAACATACGGTGTTCTGGGCCTACGTATTCCCTCGTGCAATGGGAAAGTCAGAGTCAACGTAGTTCGACTACCTACGTCTAAACGGGGGAAAGGTTGCTCGCCAGGACATCGCGTCCTGTGCCTACGTACTTCCACACAGCATGGAAGATCAGAGCAAACTTAGTTCGACTAACTACGGGTAAACTGGCGCTCTCACACAGCAGTGAGAAAACAAACTGGTCTCAAAGGTTCGGGAACCTACAACTACGATCTGGTCTCAAATGCGCTCGGGCAATAGAAAGGGATAACAATTAGTCGTTAGCGGGAAAGTCTCGATCGCACAGCCGCGAGAGAACCAAAGTTAGTTGTTAGTGTGCTCGCTAGGATATCGAATCCTGTGCCTACATATCCTTGTCTGGTACAAGGAATCAGAGCAGCTGTAGTTCAGCCAACTACGGATCAAGCTACTCAAAAGCTCCTGCTGAAAGGAAAGGGAAACCCTAGAACTATAGCTGAGAAACAGGGGAATCTACCTACTACTATCATGCCTGGTTGACCATCCTAATGTCTATCATAACAACTCCGCAGCGGAGAAGTCAGAGCTCCTAAGGGATCATGGCAACAGGACTAAACGACAAACAAGAAATACTGCAAAGTAAAGGAATACTGAAAATATGCATGAATGCAACTACTAAACAAACAAGGCGCAAAGGCCGCAAACCACAAAGGTAAGGGAGCTCAGCTCTACCAAGTACCAACAAGCAAAGCCACGCAATAACAAACAAGCAGAAGGAGGACCACCTCAACTTCTCATGCACACAAAGTCTACTTCTAAGATGCACCTAACTCAGAACTATCTAGATGAACACCTAAGTCTAATGCAACATAACATCACACAAGTCAAACAATACGAAGAGAAGGCTAGCTAACCTGACAAGCCTCTATCTACAAAACAAGAAACCACTCCTGGGCAAGGCCCTCAACAAACCTGGAACAATCTCCTAATATATCTCTAAACAAAACCCTATACAACACCTTAAGCAAAGATCTAAGCAAACATTCTAAGCAAAACTCTAAGCAAGAGGAATCAATCCCAGTCTCCAAGCTTCGGAACAAGCTTACCAAAGAAAGGGAGCTAAGCAGACAAACTCATAGTGCCTTCCTCAGGAAAGTACCAGGAGGTTACTACTCAGGAGTCATATCCCATGCGGCTCGACAACTGTGATCAGTTTACATTCCTCCTCAGGAGAAATTAAACTCACATGAAGGCTTCGGCATCACTGGATATTTAAGAAACCTATATGCACTAAGAGAACTAAGTGAACAGACCCATATGACCTTCCTCAGGAAAGTACTAGGAAGCTGACACTTAGGAATCGTATCCTACGTGGCTCAACAACTGTGATCAGTTTACATTCCTCCTCAGGAGAAATTAAACTCACAAGTTGGCTCCAACATCACTGGATACTTGAGAAATCCTAGATAAACTAATGAAACTAAGTGAATAGACCCATAGGACCTTCCTCAGGAAAGTACTAGGGGGCTTCCACTTAGGAATCGTGTCCCATGTGGCTCAACAACATGTGATCAGTTTACATTCCTCCTCAGGAGAAATTAAACTCACAAGTTGGCTCCGACATCGTTGGATACTTACGAAAGAGGTGAGAAGAAAGAATGAAAGTCATTCATAGTGCCTTCCTCAGGAAAGTACCATAAACTCCCTTCAAACTTCAGGATCTCGAACCTCACAAACAGAGAACAAGCTCCTAGACTAAGCCTCAATCCAATGCCTCCTTGCAAGCTCCAACAGGACTTCAACCAGCTCCCATCTTTGAGAAGAACCCACAGGCCAACAAACCACAAGAGACCATCTCTGAAGTTCAACCACAGTTGGACTTCAAAGTCAGAAGTCATCAAGACTTCTTCTATCCTCAAGCTCAGACTAATCTTATCAGAACATCCTACAAAAATCTATCAAAAATATATGGGGAACCTACATGGCTCTATGACAACATGCTAAAAAATCAGAACAAAATTCAACACCAGATGAAAGAACTAAAATCAGCAACACAGACATATCCACAGACCAATTATTTAATAGCAAAACAATACAAAAAATGCAATTAAAACAAAAATGCATGATTAAGCTAATGTTTTTGTACTATAAAATCCTACATTGAATTACGAGTCTACAGAAAAAAGAACGGAATTATTTGACTAAACCTACTATTTTTTATGAATTTTCTAATGATATGTATGCACTAAAGAATATTAAAAAAAGTCAATTAAATGGAAAATATACCAAAAATAGTAAACGAAAATAAAATGGCATTTTTATTTTTATTTAATTTTCTAGACATTATGATGAAATGTTAGAAAAAATAAGAGTTAAAAAATCAATTATTTTTATTTTATTATGAATTTTTCAATGCAAGAAAATATGAAAAAGAATAAAAGAAAACAAAATTTGAATAAAATTGGAGGGGGGGTGAGAATAGCAGGACAAGCTAGTTCATTCTGGCTGGGCTCACATTGGTGGGGGTGCGCCTAGCAATACAGACTAGGCCCAACTCGTTTCAGAGAAGCAGAAATAAAACAAAACGCTGGGGGGGGGCATCAGTAGGTTTCTCGTGTTGCTTCTCATTGGGCTTATGCCCAGGGGGTGTGGATAGTACTGGGGCCTAAGGCCCAAATCACACTCACCTGCCTCTCACACGCCAAGGGGGGGAATTGAGCAAATGGGGGGCGTGACTCAGCAAGACACATTTGGGCCTAAGCCCAAACCTAACCCTAACCCAACGAAACCCTAAACAAAAAAACCTAATTCCTTCTCCACACAGATCACTGTTCATCAAACCGAACTAGCCGTCACCCTCTCATCTTCTCTCTGCAACTCATCTTCCTCTCTCAAACCATTCCCAGAAAAAAAACCCCAAATAACTTTCATTCAGCTCAAACTTCTACAAATCAACCCTAGAACCTTACTTCTCAAAACAAGAAACCTCATGCTATGAACATTAATGGCGATTATGAGAAAAGACAAACCTGAAACGATGACGTTGCTGGGATCCTTTGAAGGCTCAGCGAAAATCACCACGAGAGAGGAAGATCTTGACGTCTTCCTGATTGTTGAAGGAGCTCACGGAGGCCCTGAAGCACGCGTTGAAGCTCGTTCGAATTCTCTTGAACAAATTAGCGAAGAACTCAACGAGTTCTACGAAGATCTGGGATGAGGACTTCAAGAACTGACGAAGACATGATTCTGAAGCGGATGGATCTTGAAGATCCTTTGAGCGGCGTAAATTTTCTGAGGAAGATCTTCAGAAGATCTTAGAGTATCTTGATGAGGGAGGATGAACCACAAGGATCTTCTGTGAAGATCGTTGATGTTCGTTGGTTGATGGAGGTCCCCGGAAATTCCAGATGATGAATATTTGGTGATGTTCTGGAGAAGGCGTATGAAGTTTGGTGATGTTCTGGAAAAGGCGTATGAAGTTTCCGGTGAGTATGGGTTTTCCGGCGAGGTGGAGACGAAGGGGAACGGAGGAGATCGGAGACGATCGGAGGGAAGAAATGGATTTCTGGAGATTTCTGGAGATTTCTGGGTGTTTGGGGTTTCCGGCGAGGAAGACGGTGGCCGGAGACGGTTGGACGGTGGCTCAAGGCGCCTGCATGCCCGGCGGCGAGGTCCCGGCGATGCTCCGGTGACCAGCTGTGGTGGTGCCAAGTGGTGAAGGGAGAGGTTGGGTGGTGACACGCGTGAGGACGGGTGGCAGCAGAGAGAGAGAGTGGGCTCTGAGTGGGACGCGTGTGAGAGTGTGAGGGAGTCTCTGAGTGTGTGGTGGGGTCCTCAGAGTGGGACGCGTGTGGCCAACCTCGAAGCTACACGTGGCTGCTAGCTTTTAAATGCTGAGGTTTGCTGGAATACTCTGGGACGTTCTAGAAGTGTCTGGACGAATTGGGAAAAAGCTGGAAGAAACTTGGACCTTTGCTGCGAATTGAATTAGGCCCCTGCGAACTGGGCTTTGCAAAAACGCACATGGACCCAAACGAAAGTCATAAAAACTCAACAAAAAAAACTGAATTAACCCAGAATTAAAGTCCTAATTAATATCTAAACTCAATTAAACTAATTAACTGACTAATCCAAAAAATTAACTATCTTAATCCTAATTAGACCTAAACATGATTAAAATCCTAATTAAACCTAAAAAATGATTAAAAACCTAATTAAACCTAAAAAATGATTAAAAACCTAATTAACTCTATATTAACCTAATTAGATCTAAAAAGTGATTTAAAATCTAATTAACTCTATTTAAAAACTAGTAAATCTATTTAAAACTAATAAGAAAAATCTATTAAAAGATATTTTTTCTATTAAAACTATATTAACATAAAAGAAAAAAAACTATAATATTTCCTATATTATCTAAAACTATTAAATCTATTTAAAAAATCTATCATATTCTGAAAAAACTATTTAAAAATTCTATAAAATTCTAAAAAGAGAATTAAACTATTAAAAAATACAAAAACCCTATTTAAATTCCAGAAAAATCTATAAAGCCTATTGAAAATCCACAAAAGTCTATTAAACCCTAAAAATGCAGACAAATGCAAATGATCCCCATAAAAGAGTGCACGAGACCAGATCGAATCGAACAGAGAGCCCCGGGCATCAGAATATCCCAAAATCACCATGCAAGCTAAAAATCACCGAGGAGCGCACAATTTCCCGAAAATAAAACCCTGATGATTTAGACTGGATCTGCCATATCTGATGGACGAAAATCAAACCGTAACCCTGATATCCTCTGTTTGCACAAAAATCATATGTCTGATTTGCGAATATGAATTTAAACCACGAGTCAGATAGGGGAATCGGTTGGTCAAATTTTAGGGTGCAACAGAAACCAACGGAAATGTTGGAGCTGGAAATACTGGTTTTGGTGTTGGTGCTGGAAACACTGGTGTAGGTATTGGTGGTGCCAATCAGGGTTACGGAAATCAAGGCTTTGGCAATGCAGGTTTTGGCAACACAAGCAACAACGATGTTGGAATGGGTTCCTACAACGCTGGTTTTGGGCCGGGTGCTGCTAATCAGGGCTTTGGTAATGTGGGGTATGGTCCCAGGTTTAATCAGACTGGCTTTGGTCCTAATTCCGCTTACGCTGGGTATGATAATAAGGATTCTCATTGGGGCGAGGATCGTCAAGAAAATGCTTTCCCTCCGCTAGGGGGCAGGGGTTTCGAGGTGCCCACAGAAAATGACCGAAGGTTCAAGCTGTTGGAGGAACAAGTGAGAGGTCTTGCCAATCAGAATTCCATGGGGTTGGACATGGCTAATATGGGGTTGGTTCCTGGCTTGAGGGTGCCGCTCAAGTTCAAAGCGCCTACTTTTGACAAGTATAAAGGGGATACTTGCCCAAGAGTTCATGTACGGTCTTATTATCGGAAAATGTCTGCTTATTCTAATGACGAAAAGATGCTGATGCATTTTTTCCAAGATAGCTTGTCTGGGCCGTCACTCGAATGGTATATGGGGTTAGAGCCCACTCAGATCAAAGCTGGACAGAGTTGGCGGAAGCCTTTGTAAAGCATTATCAGTATAACAGCGACCTTGCTTCCAACAGGGTCCAACCTCAAAATCTTTCTCAAAAGAATGGCGAGAGTTTTAAAGAGTATGCCCAGAGGTGGCGTGAGCTTGCAGCCAGGGTGCAGCCACCCATGGTAGAGCGTGAATTGATGGATCTCTTTGTGGGCACTTTCTCTGGTTTGTATTATGATAAGCTTCTCGGTTGTGCAATGAGTAGTTTTTTTGATATGATACTCTTAGGAGAACGTATAGAGAACGGCGTCAAGATCGGTAAGATTCAAGCAGGAGAATCAACCTCAGCTGGAGGTGGTAAAAAGGTATTTGGAAATAAAAAGCAGAGAGACACTAATTTGGTATATAGTGCTCGGAGAAGGGATATAAGTCAGAATTGGCGCAAGCAACAGGTTGCTAGTGTGATAATTCCTGTACCTCAGTAGCAACAACAATAGCCGCCGCAGCAACAGGGGCAACAGAATTCTGCTCTGCAAAGGTTCCAAGGTCGGGATAGGGCCGTGAAAAGATTATTTGATGTGCCTCCAGTGCCTTATGCTCAGCTTCTTCCAACTTTGTTACAACTGCAGCTTGTTGAGAAGAGAACGTTAGCTCTGCCGAAGGGCACGCCTCCTTTTGGTTATGATGCCAATGCACATTGTGAATTCCACTCCAGGGCACCCGGTCACAGCATAGAGACTTGTCACACATTCAAACACAAAGTGCAGGACCTGATAAATAGTAAGGCTATAAACTTTGATCAGGGTGCACCCAATATCGAGAAATATCCGATGCCGCCTCATGGATCCGCAAAGGTGGGTGCTATCTTGGAAGATATCAGTCTGAATTTGGTCATGAATGTAGATGAATTGAAGACACCTCTTGGCTGTGTAAAGGGCAGGTTGCTGGAAGGGGGAGTTTTCCCTGGTTATGATGCAGATTGTGTTGACTGTTTAGCCCGGCCTGAGGGATGTGATAGCTTAAGAAGGGGTATTCAAGGTCTGATTGATGAAGGAGCGCTGCAATTCGACCGTACTGCTGAAGAGAAGCCTGTTGAGGCAATAGCTAAAAAGCAGGGCGAAGTTGCAACTGTTACGATCCCGTTTAAGACTGTCACGATATCGGCGCCTCCCAAGCGACCGACCATCACCATAACCAAAGCTGGACCCATTCCATATGAAAGCACTAAAGCCATCCCTTGGAACTATGGGGTAGAGGCCTACTGCAATGGAGAAAGGATTAACCTAGAAAGCCCGCCGGTAGGGTCCGTTGATAATCTTGTGGGAGCGGGGGGCATAACCCGCAGCGGTAGAATTTTCACGTCACCAGAAGTGGAAGCTGAGAGAATTGCCAAAGGGAAGGGTAAAGTCAATGAAGGAGGATCTTCTCAAAAGAAGGAGAAAGAGGCATTGACCAAAGATGTGGAATAGTTTATGAGACTAATCCGGAAAAGTGATTATAAAATTGTTGATCATCTGCAACAGACGCCTTCCAAAATCTCAATTTTGTCATTGTTGCTTTGTTCTGAAGCTCATCGGAACGCTTTACTGAAAGCTCTTGACACTGCTTATGTACCCCAAGAGATATCCGTCAATCAGCTCGAAGGAGTGATTGCGCACGTAAACGCAGGGCATGGCCTTGGATTTATAGATTTTGATTTAACACCCAGGGGACGCAACCATAACAGTGCGTTGCATATCTCAGTTGAGTGTCGAGGTACTGTTATGTCTCATGTCCTTGTTGACACTGGTTCGTCCTTAAATGTTTTGCCCAAGAAGGCACTTTTGAAGCTGGATACCCGAGGCATAATATGTACTCCAAGCGACTTGGTGGTGAGAGCTTTTGACGGGACTAGAAGGTCCGTGTTTAGGGAATTGACTTTACCAACCCAGGTCGGTCCAGAGGTGTTCGATACTGTGTTTTATATTATGGATATTCATCCAGCTTATAGTTGTTTGCTTGGACGACCTTGGATTCACTCTGCAGGGGCTGTAACGTCTACGTTGCACCAAAAGCTCAAGTATATGGTCGATGGTAGCATTGTCACCGTGTCTGGGGAAGAAGATATCCTGGTAAGTGTTGCACCCTAAAATTTGTTCAACCTATTTCACCTGGTTTATGTTTCAATTGCATTGTCATTTGCATAATAAGTCATGTACATAGTCTAATCATTTGCATAGCATAGCATAACAAGTCATCTAACAAGGGATCAAGTTCCATTCTTATCAGAAAGAGGCCCATCAAGGGGTTTTATTCAAGTTCAATACCATCCAAGTAATCAAGAAATGAGTTGAAGCTTTGAAAAGTTTGAAGGTCAACCAGTGGGTTTCTCTCCTAATTTGAGGTATATTGAAGATCATCAATGAGGGTGTGATCCATGAATGAGGGTATGGAATGTGTAAAAGGATCATGGAAGACCTAGAGGGTCATTTTGAAGATGAGACAAGTCATTGATACAAGTACAAGAGCCAGAGTTGAAGTACAGTCAACTAGGGTTTCATCTGGGTCAACCCTAGGTCAACCCTAGGTCAACTGAGTGATTGAAGAGCATCAAGGCTTAACTGGAGGATGTGGGGTTCATGAATTGATATGTGGATACATGTGTGATGTTGTGCCAAGGATAAATCCAAGAGAATCAAGAAGAGGAGGAGTTACCAAATTAGGGTTTCAGTGTAAAATCCCCTGATTTAGGTCTAAATTCCAAGCCAGATAAGTCAAAATGCAAGTTTCAAATGGATTCTTGGTCAACATTAAACTTGTAGAGCTTCTCAATAGCTTTAATTTGAGTACTAGAAGTCTTCAAGAAGATTTGTAGAACTCAAGTTATGGTTCTTGCAACTTATGGGTCCCCAGAGGACACTGAAATTTATCTGTGAAAGTCACTTGACTTCCAAGCAACTTTTGCCCATGAAGGAGTTTTCAAATGGATTCTTGGCCAACATAAGAGTTGTAGATATTGATCTTATATTTAATTTGAGTACTAGAAATCCTCAAGAGGAATTGTAGAACTCAAGTTATGGTCTTGGCAATCCAGGGGTATTTTGGGAAAGTTGAATTACAGGTCATTTTTCAACATAGGTCCAAATCTCCATCTTCCACTCCTCAAATGGAAAAATGTTCAACATGAGATGTGTTCAAAATGATGTTTTTAGGCTATATTAGAGGTCATGATATCTTGGAATGGCTTTCTTCACAAATTCACCAAAATGGCCTAAAATGAAGGTGAATTTTAAATAAACCAAAGTTGAAAATTGGGGTTTTTGATCTACAAAACCAAACCAAGCCATATGACATACCAATTTGACTGTAAAATAAATTTTGGGAACATTTACATTGCCACAATTTTGAATTGAGGGTTATTTCAATGACTTGATTTGTAAATGGGCTACTTGCATCATAAGGCACAATTGCAAAACCACACTTCAAGGCATAACCAAGGCTACATCCAATCCAAACACTTCCTAAATATCATTTGGAGTGAAATTAGACTCAGAATGAGGTGAATACAAGCTGCTATCATGAGCTGGTATGTGTGTAGCATAAGAAGAGATTTTCATGACATGAGATGGTGAATTTCTCATAGGATCAATCCAAAACTTTCTAGAGCCTTCATCCACATTCTATATATACCTATGAAGTGATTCAGAGCTAGAGTTGGAGAGAATTGAGGGAGATTGGAGAGATTTCATTTTCACTTTTCCATTTGCAAACAGAATTCTGTTACACGGTTTCAGCCACTTTCCATCCATTCTTTTGATCTAAAAAGCTTGCTCTAGCATTGGTGAATGATTCCAGATGGATAATTGAGCAAGATTGGTGAAGAATCGTGTGATAGCCTTTGAAATTTTTCATCTGCAACTTAAGATCGAATTCAAGAGTCCAAGCCATTTCAATCTCTTTCTTTGCATACAGAAGCATCATTTGGTGATAGTGAAGGAATCTGGAAAGTATTGAAGCTTATCTTGAAGCTTTGATCACTCTGTTCATCTCAAATTTGCAGGTATGCAAACTTCACTCCATGGCTTGATTTAGGTAGTTTCAATGGATTTTGAATAGCTAGATTCAATGTAGGTTAGTGTATGAAGCTTTCTGGTAGCATTAGGATGGATTTAGAGACAATTAGTTGAGTGATGCAATTTCTGTTCATGATCATATCTTCGTGTTCTTGATGATAGAATCTTAGGTTGATAGTTAGAATTGATCAGGTTGAAATGGTGAAGAGTTTAGGCCACTCAATTTTAGGTTTGGTGAGATTCCATTCTTGAGTGATTTCTGAGATTCCCATCGTGTTTGGAGAAGGAGAGTGTTTCAATGATTGTGAATGACATGATTGAATTGCTGGTGAAAATTGGAGTAAGTTAGGGTTTTTAATTTTGAGTTTTGATGAAGATTTGATGGAATACGAATTGGAGAAGATGAAGTTCATAGCTCTGAGCTTCCATGGCTTTTCCCTCCAAGAATGTTTAAAGGTTGAAGACAACTTTCTCACCCTTGGATCGTGAGAAGACTTTGACTGAAGAGGTCATCCAACGGCCACGATTTACTTTCATTTGTGAAGAAAGTCTGAAGAGATTCCAAACGCACTGTTTCATTAAGTTGCCAGCTTGGGCTTAAGTGAATTAATTGATAATCCCACCCCACTTCAGAGGCCCAATAGGTTTTACACGTAATTGGCTTGCTATTCGTACCGTGGTTTGTTTTATTTTCTTTCTATTTTTTTCCATTTAATTTCTGATGTAACTGGGCCTAATGTGCGCTTGGTTATTTGCACCCCCCTCTGGGCCCAGTTGATAATTTGAACTAGTCTCAATTGCTATTGGACACGCAGCTTTTCCATTTTCTCATATTTTCTTCTATTTTCACACATTTATTTTAAGTTCTTTGAAAATTCATAATAAATTCAAAAATTAACATTTTTGCATGGGATTTTTCCCTCATTTTCATCAAGACTTCAAGAAAATATTAAAACAATAAAAATGTCATTTCATTCATTTTTCATTTTTTTGGTTTATTTTTACTTTTAATTGCTTTTATTTCATTTTTGTTTGATAATGCAACTTGCTGAATTTAGTATGATCATGTGATTTTGATTTTTGATGTGATTCTTTTTGCCATAGTTAGAATAGAGTATTAGGTTCCCCCTGGATTTTTGTCACATTTTTGTGACTTAAATTTAATTGTTTTTGGGAGGTGTGAAGCAAGTGTGCTAGAATTAGGGTTTTACCTTAACATAGGTGCATTCAACACATAGTTTTTTGGGTTTTTATTTTGATTTAGGCCTTGGGGTTTATGTGGGGTATAGGGTACATAGCTAGGGTCCCTTAGAAATTAATATAGGATTTTATGATGAGTATTGCCATTTTATCTGATTTTTGCTATTTGGTTGATATTGGTATGTTTCCCTCTTGGGATATTGTTTGGTTTGATGGGTTTTGGGCCTTTTCTTTGGGTGTTGGGGTTTGTGCTTGGCTCTTGGAGCTAGTGAAGACTTTGAGGATGATTTTAGACAAATAATGATGCTTGGAGCTTGAAGTTGCTTGTGCTTGAAGATTGCTTTTGAAGACTTAGGAGATAGGAGATATAGGGAGAGCTCTAGAGTAAACTGATTTCTTCTGTCAAACATAGAGAGCTTCTTGTGCCTCTATTCCATCCTATGACACAAGGTCCCCTAAAAGAGCTCCATCTCTCCTTAGGAGGGATTTAGAGCATGCTTTGATTGGGTAGAACCTTGAGGATACCTCTCCCTTGCTATGATAAGATCTTAATGATTTCCCTGCGTTATCATTAAGTCTCTTAACATTCCAACTTCCTCTATTAAGTTGATTCTCTCCTGTGAGTGTTTGCATTGAAGATGGAAGCCTATTGAAGATGAAGTTCATTGATGATTAGAGAAGATGAAGCTTGTGCTTGTCAAAGTTGGGGATCTGTTGAAGATTAGGGTTTTGTTGCTGATTGAAGTTGTCTGCTTATTGGGGTTCAATGCTTGCTAAAGCTGAAGATTATTGAAGATAAGAGCTTATCTGAAGTTTGAACATCATTGAAGAGTGAAGATGGGATCTTGCTTGGATATTGTTACTGTCAACCTTTTGTTGTTAATCAACTGTAGCTGCCAGAGCTGGTGCTGTTTGAACTGCTTGCTGTAAGAGCTAGTGTGGTTGTCAGAGCTGGTGTTGGGTGTGGTTTTCTTTGCTGTATTATTTGTTGATTTTCCCTTAGGTTTGAAGTGAAGTAGTTTCAGTTTGCCTATTGTTTTCCCAGGTTCGAGGTTGAGTGGGACTCCCTTGCCTCGCTTGTATTGCTGCATCTCATGCATATTTACTGTTTACTGTATATCTGCTGTTTCTTTTCCATTTATCCCCTAGGATCTCTGTTTCTCTCTGTGCAAGAGAGAAATATGACAAACATTAGGTTGTAATCCATGCATGATAACATTAGGATAGTTTTGATTCCCTTTCAAACCCTAGGTCATTTTTGTCCAAACTACGTCATTTTTGTCCGCTTGGACTCTTAATCAGGAAAAACCCTTTCATAAGGAGATAAAAAACAGTCAGACAAACTTGTGTCTTCCGTAGCCCGAACTACGTTTGCTCTGATCTTTCATGTTGTATGAAAGTACGTAGGCATAGGATGCGATATCCTAGCGAGCAACCTTCCCCTCCTTTCCCGTAGGTAGGCGAACTACGTTGACTCTGATTTCTCGTTCCAGGAGGGAATACGTAGGCATAAAGTGCGATACTTTGCCGAGTCATTTTCTTTTCTTTTAACCTCAGACCTTTAGAGTAGATAGAATAACAACCCGTACTAGAAAACAAGCGTGGATCCCGTCGAGTACGACGGACGTGAGGGGTGCTAATACCTTCCCCTCGCGTAACCGACTCCCGAATCCAGGATTTGGTTGCGACGACCATTCCTTTCCCGTCTTTGCGTTAGGTTTACTTCGAGCGTTTCCTTTCCCTTCTTTGGGATAAATAACGCACAGTGGCGACTCTTCTGTTCAGCCGGCGCCGATTTTCGCAGCAGCGACAGCTGGCGACTATGCTGGGGACAGGAATATCCCCTATGCGAGTCAATCCTAGCGCTTGTTTTCCCGTCATGGGTGTTGTATAGATTTACTTTTCTGTCTTTACTTTCCGCATTTTATTATCAGCTCTATACTGTTATTGCTGCTGTGGGAAGGGGGTAATCTGTTGAGAGATAAGCCGGACCTGGGCTTGAGGTTACACATAGACTTAGAAGTAGAGAGTAGTGGTTAGCCTGCTTGCTTAGCTCGCACCAGCTAGCCGCGAAATTTACGCTCGGACGAGATTCTCTTTGATGCTTCTTGCCTGGCCCTTAGGGCTCGACAAGTTGTCTGACCCGAGGATTGTCGACTCTGGGGACCTATCAATTGGGATTCAAATAAGTGAGGCCGCTTCAAGGGATGATGATGCCACACCTTCTGGGTATCGTATCATCGCTCTTGAAAGTCTGTGACATTGAACCCGCATAGGATGCCGTACCTCGTCTGCGAGTTAAGTACATACCTGTGAGGGGTAGGTAGATCTGTTTGCAGGAAACCTTTGACCTCAGAATACTTGGTTTATCTCTGTCATTGAGATGTGGCTACAGGGTTCTTTTGAGTGGTTTGGTTTGAGATGAAGATTGGATGGTTCTCAGGCTTCAGTACAGAGCAGCCCAGTCTATCAGCATTGCACTTGGTCCCTTGTTTTCATATGCATGTGCATTTTCATGATTGCATTTCATTAACATGTATTTATGTTGCATGTGTTCATTTCCCTTTGATTCTAGTGTATCTCCTAGCCAGACATGGAGTCCCTGAAGAGGACAGTTGCTTACCGGTTGCATTCGCCAGATATCAGTTCCTTGATGTGTTTAGTTGCTCTAGCAGATGAGAGAGTGAGGGCTGAGTTCAGAGTATCTTATGGGAGACTGCTTAGTTTGTTGTACAGGCCTTCAGCATTTGAGACGACTAGGGTATATACTTTGATGCAGTTTTATGAGTCGCAGCTGAGGTGTTTCTTATTTCCTGACTATATTCTAGCACCCACTTTGGAGGAGTATTCTGCGATGTTGGGAGTTCCTGTGTTAGACCAGATGCCCTTCATACCTGTTGATGCTGCGCCGGAGTTGGTTACGCTTGCTGAGGTTGTCAGTTTAGATGCTTCTGAGTTTCCTGGAGGCTTGGTCAAGCTGAACGGAGCTTATGGTTTTCACCTAGCTTTCCTGGTTGAGAAGGCTACACAGTGCGCGAAGAGTGGATGTTGGGTTGCCTTCAGTGCTATTCTAGCTGTCTGCATCTACGGGATTGTCTTGTTTCCTAATGTGCCAGATTTTGTCGACTCAGACGCCTTCCTGATTCTTGCCTCGAAGAATCCAGTTTCTACTCTCTTGGGCGATGTTTATCATTCTATTCACTACAACAATGAAAAACATCGTGGCAAGAACGTTTCCTGCTGTCTTCCTCTTTTGTACAGGTGGTTCCAGGGGCACCTTCCGAAGACAGGGTCGTTTATGGATACCGTTGATACTTTGGATTGGTCTTCCCGGTTGATGGGGCTATCTGCTGAGAACGTCATCTGGTTTGATCGGAGCATGCTTGGTACTGATGTTATATATAGTTGCAGTGGCTTTCCGAATGTTCCCCTGATTGGACGGAAAGGCTGTATTAACTATAACCCTTCACCGCTGGTAAGACAGTTCGGTTACGCTTTGAGGGACGCTCCTATTGAGAAGGAGATACAGGAATCTCTGTATCTCACAGGGTCCTTAGACGCAGCTGTTTTGATCAGATTGAGACATGCATGGGCTAACATCCATAGGAGGGGGAAAGCTTTGCTCGATAAGAGCAACAACAGAGCTTATGATCCTTATTTGGCTTGGATCCGCGAGAGAGCTAGTATTTCTTTGATGCCTTATCCTGCTGTGGAACCCCTGTATCTTCTATTGATTGAGGTATTTCCTTCGGAGGAGAGTGAGAAGTATAACAAATTGTTGGCTGAAAACGAGGAACTGAAGAAAGCCAATGAGGAGTTAGAGAAGGAGATCCTCCAGTTACGTCGTGAGAAGAAGGAAGCCACCTTCATTGTGAAGGAACAGACTGAATTGATTAACAGGTTGGGATCGGAGCTGACGGAAGAGACCAACAAGAAAGAAAAAGTGGGAATAGCCTTAAACGGTGTTAGCAAGGTGCTTGCTTCCAAGAAGGAACTTCTAAGCAAAGCTTATGCCCGTCTCAGCAAGTGGGAAGCTTTGTAGAATGCCACGCTTACCAAGCGGAAGGAGCGCAAAGACAAACTGAAGCTGCAAATTGCCACGCTAGAGGCACAGATTAGAGCCCAAGACGCAAAGATTGCTGAAGAGACATCACTTAGGAGCGCTGTTGAGCTCAGAGTAAGTGACATTGACGAAAAGCCGAGAGGTTATGAAGAGAAGGCCGGTTCCAAGAGGTACAGATTTGACGAGAATTCTGGCAAAGGAACCTACCAGGACGATACCAAAAAGCTGAGATCCACTACCGAACGACATGCCTTACTGATTTAGGAGCTGATCTCCCGACTAGGGCACTCGGAGACGATGAGGATATTGGAGGACGTCAGAGCACGCCATTTGGCCTGATTTATCTTTGCCTTGCCTTTTTTATTTGTACTTGTATTTGGACCATCGCCAGGCTTGTTGGCCGAGGTCTCTTCAGTTGTATTAAGTTGTACTCTTGTACTCAGCCTCTTGGCGTGTGTTTATATATGAGGATTTTCGGATTCCTTGCTTGCTAGATGGGGACTCCATTGTCGTAATGGCCTTCTCTCCGAAACTAGAATCGGGGGGAATATAACCTGTAGCATATTTACATAATTGCATTTGCATTCATATTGCATGACCGGTATTCTTGAATCTGTACCTTATTTCCTGCATCTTCAGGTTTACAGGATTGACAAACCAAGAGTTCACCACTACTCAACCCGAAACAACTGCAAGAGAATCATGGGTCAAGTCCAAGTGGAGATGCAGGAAATTCGTGAGAAGTTGAACCTGTTCATGCAGGCCATGGAGAGTATTGCTAAAGGCCAGGAGAATCTCCAGACTTTGGTGCAGCCGCTGTTGACGCGGGCTAATGGGAACGGCAACAACGACCACAACTCTGCGCACGTTGAGACTATTCCTGAGGATGGGCCCCCTACGCCTGTGGTTCCTCCTGTGGTGACCCCACCTGTTGTGGTTGTAAACAATGACGCTGGCGCTGGCAATAGTAACGCAGGGAATGGAAATGAGACTGTTGTTAACAATGTTGGATTTGGAGATACCAATCTGGGCGGTGGTAACTTTAATGGCGGTAATGGTTTTGGTAACAATGGATTCGTCTATAATGACCAGGGGTTTGAGTACGGTAATCAGGGCAGAAAGTTCGGCTTCAACACTCAGGGTTTCGGCTACGACGGTTTCGGTAACGCTAACCAGGGTTATGGTGGAAATGGTGCTGGATTGATTCCTGTCAACACTGGTGTCGGGCATGTTGGGGTCAACCAAGGTTTTGGTAATGGGGGACGAGGTCCCATGACTAATCAGCAAGGGTTTGGTCGCAACACTGGTTATAACGGGTACGGAAATGAAAATGTGAATTGGGGCGAAGATTGTCAACAGGACGCCTTTTCTGGAAGGGGTATGGGATTTGAGGGACCCGTTGACAATACTCAGAGGATTAAAATGCTTGAAGAACAGGTGAAGGGTATGGCTAATCAGAATTCTGCCGGACTAGACATGGCTACTATGGGCCTGGTGCCTGGGCTAAGGGTACCGCTAAAATTCAAAGCCCCTACTTTCGACAAATATAAGGGGGACACTTGCCCTAAGGTGCATGTCTGTGCTTATTACAGAAGGATGTCCGCATATTCAGATGACGAAAGGATGCTTATGCATTTCTTTCAAGACAGCCTGTCAGGATCGTCACTCGAGTGGTACATGGGGTTGGAGCCCGCTCAAATAAAAACCTGGAAGCAATTGGCGGATGCTTTCGTCCTGCATTATAAATATAACAGTGATCTGGCACCGAACCGAGTTCAATTACAAGGTTTGTCGCAGAAGAACGGGGAAAGCTTTAAAGAGTATGCGCAAAGGTGGCGCGATATGGCAGCAAGAGTACATCCTCCGTTGGCTGAAAGAGAAATGAATAGTATGTTCATTGGGACATTTACGGGGATATATTACGAAAAATTGTTTAATGTTTCGTTGAGCAGTTTTTCAGATTTAATTCTTATGGGTGAGATGGTCGAAGATGGTATTAAGGTTGGAAGATTCCAAGCAGGTGGTCTGCCCCCGCAGGAGGTACTAGAAAAGCATTTGGTGGTAGGCGACAAGGTGATTCTAGTGCCGTGTTTGGTGGCAGGGGCCGGGGCAGAGGACGAAGTCAGTATGCTCAGCATCAACAGGTCGCTAGTGTTACCATCCCTTTTCCACAACAGCAACAGCAGCAGCAGCAACAACAAAGGCAACACCCCGCCCAACGCAAAATCCTAGAGGGCAAGCCAAGGAGAGTATTTGAAACGCCTCCTTCAACGTACGTCGAACTGCTTCAAACACTGCTAGGGTTAAAGTTGGTCGAGAAAAGGACCATGGCCCCGTTGACGGGCACTCCTCCGTTTGGCTATGATGCTGGTAAACACTGTGAGTTTCACTCCGGGGCGCCCGGACATGACATTGAAGGCTGTCATGCGTTTAAACATAAAGTCCAAGACTTGTTGGACAGCAAGGCTATCAACTTTAGGCAGGCGGGTCCAAATATAGTACAACAGCCTATGCCCAATCATGGGGCAAACGCCATCCTGACCGAGGAGAATTTGAATCTAGTGACGGATGTCAATGAGCTGAAGACACCGTTGGGTGAGATCAAAAGCAGGTTGTTAAAAGGGGGTGTATTCCCGGGGTGCGATGAATTTTGCTTGGATTGTTGGATAAAGCCAGAAGGGTGTAATGGTTTGAAACAGGGTATTCAAGAGTTGATGAAGGAAGGAACATTGCAGTTTGATAGAACCACAGTTGAAGAGCCTGTAGAGGCATTGTGTGATGAGCTGAACGATGTTGCCACAGTGACAATTCCGAGGAAAACAATAACGATAACGGCGCCCGTCAGGCGGCCGACGATCACTATTACCAAAGCAGGGCCAGTCTCTTTTGAGAATACTAAAGCAGTGTCGTGGACTTACGGGTTGGAGGTATATTGCGATGGTAAGAAAATTGAAGTCAATAAACAACCAACTGGGGTCGTAGATAATGTTGTTGGAACAGGAGGTATGACCAGAAGTGGGAGAATCTTCACATCGCCTAAGGTAGAGGCAGAAAGATTGGCAAAGGGGAAAGCCAAGGTAGACGAGAGCGGCCCCTCACAGATAAAGGAAAAGGAAACATCGCTTAAGGATGTGGAAGAGTTTATGAGGCTCATCCGTAAAAGTGATTACAAAATCGTTGAGCATCTCCAGCAAACGCCATCAAAGATCTCGATCTTATCACTACTATTATGTTCCGAGGCTCATCGGAACGCTTTGCTAAAGATCCTAGACACGTCATTCGTTCCTCAAGATGTTTCGATTAACCAGTTAGAAGGGGTGATGGCGCATGTTAATGCAGGGCACAGTTTGGGCTTTACAAATTTTGATTTGACTCCAAGAGGGAGAGAGCATAATATGGCGCTGCATGTGTCAGTTGAATGCAGGGGCACGGTCATGTCCCATGTGTTGGTGGATACAGGGTCTTCCTTGAATGTGCTTCCGAAGAAAGCAATGATGAAGTTGGATGCTAGGGGGATTATCTGCACACCTAGTGACTTAGTGGTGAGAGCGTTCGATGGAACGAGGAGGTCGGTTTTCGGATCGATAACATTACCTTTGCAGGTAGGGCCGGAAATTTTTGAAACTGAATTCTATATAATGGACATCCAGCCAGTGTATAGTTGTCTTCTGGGGCGCCCATAGATTCATGCTGCTGGGGTAGTCACATCCACGTTGCACCAAAAGTTGAAGTATATGGTGGAGGATAGTGTCGTCACTGTTTGTGGAGAGGAAGATATTCTGGTTAGCCATCTGTCTTCATTCAGATATGTGGAGGTCGACGGCGAAATCCACGAGACACCCTGTCAAGCATTTGAAGGGCTAAAGATTAAAGATAAAGCTCTAGTACCCAAGATATCAGATGTGGCAGTGTCATCATACAAAGAGGCTCAGGCTCTAGTGCAGGCAGGCGAGACCAAGGGCTGGGGTCAAGTGTTGGAGATTCCCGTGAAGAATGACAGGTTCGGGCTTGGATATCATCCTTCATCAACAACATCCTCTTCAGGAACGCCCAAGTTCAGAGGGCCAATAACCATTACGCCAAGTGGAGTGAGCTTCGAGACTATCAATGCTGTTTCCGATTCTGAAGAAGGAGATAGCGACTGTGATATGGACGCATGGATCAAGCCAAGCGTGCCAGGACAAAGTCTCTGCAATTGGTCTATCCAGGAAACTGTTCCTGTGACAACTAAACAGTAATGATTTGTTTTTTTAATTGTTGAATAATCATGTGTCCTACCCGGGGCAAAGTGATTTTGCTTAGGGCCGTTTGGTTATGTACATTACATTGTTTAATCATGAAATAAAGGCGTTTTTCATATACAAATGTTGTGATCCCTGTTTTTCCTATTTTTATCTTTTACAATAAAATGGCAATGAGGTTATTTGCTTTGTATGCGTTTTGAAGCATTTAACCATTTCCTTTGCAGGATTACTATTTCAGATGACATCTATGAACCGCCTATGACTCATTTCGACTTCGAGCACCCGATATTTCAGGCTGAGGAAGAGATTGTCGAAGATGGCGACGTACCAGAAGGGCTGACCTGGTTATTGAACCAAGAAGAAAGAGTCATTTTGCCTCATGGGGAAGTTATTGAGATTATCAATTTAGGGTCGGAAGGGGTTGAAAGGGACATCCGTATAGGGGCTGCGCTGCAAAGCGATGTCAAGCAAAGGTTGATTGAGATGCTCAGGGAGTATAGTGATGTATTTGCTTGGTCGTACGAAGATATGCCTGGGCTGGATACATATATGGTTGTTCACCGTCTGCCATTAAAAGAAGAATGCCCGCCTATTAAGCAGAAACTCCGAAGAACTAGATCGGGCATGGCTGTGAAGATTAAGGAGGAAGTGCAAAAACAGTGGGAGGCTGGTTTCCTAGTTGTTACAAAATATCCCTCATGGGTCGCTAGTATTGTGCCCGTTCCAAAGAAAGACGGTAAGGTGAGAATGTGCGTAGACTACCGTGACTTGAACAAAGCGAGCCCGAAAGATGATTTTCCAGTTCCTCACATCGATGTGCTGGTTGATAACACTGCTCAGTTCTCCATATTCTCCTTCATGGATGGCTTCTCGGGCTATAATCAGATCAAAATGGCGCCAGAAGACATGGAGAAGACTACCTTCATTACGCCTTGGGGAACATTTTGTTACAAAGTGATGCCCTTCAGATTAAAGAACGCTGGGGCAACATATCAACGTGCTATGACGACCCTCTTTCATGACATGATGCATAAAGAGATCGAGGTTTATGTTGATGATATGATTGCCAAATCCCAGACGGAGGAGGAGCATTTGGTTAATCTGTTGAAATTGTTCAAGAGACTTAGGAAATTCAGGCTGAGACTGAACCCTAACAAGTGTACCTTCGGGGTGAGATCGGGTAAACTACTGGGGTTTATTGTGAGCGAAAAAGGAATAGAGGTTGATCCTGCGAAAATAAAAGCAATACAAGAAATGTCGATGCCTAAAACAGAAAAAGAAGTGCGGGGATTTTTAGGGAGGTTGAACTACATCGCCCGGTTCATATCTCACCTAACTGTGACGTGTGAGCCGCTATTCAAGTTGTTGAAAAAGGACCAGGTTGTGACCTGGAATGAAAATTGTCAAAAGGCGTTCGACAAGATAAAAGAATACTTGCAGGAACCTCCTGTTTTGATACCCCTAGTGTCCGGGAGACCATTGATTATGTATTTGACAGTTCTTGAGGAAAGTATGGGTTGTGTTCTCGGTCAACACGATGAGACTGGACGTAAAGAGCATGCGATCTACTATTTGAGTAAAAAGTTTACTGACTGTGAGTCCAGATACTCAATGCTCGAGAAAACGTGTTGTGCGCTAGCCTGGGCCGCCAAACGTTTTAGGCAATACATGCTAAATCATACAACCCTGCTAATTTCAAAGATGGATCCAATCAAATACGTGTTTGAGAAACAAGCACTCTCCGGAAGAATTGCCCGATGGAAGATGGTGTTAACCGAATATGATATTCAGTATGTCTCGCAAAAGGCTATTAAAGGTAGTGTCTTGTCAGAGTACCTTGCGGAGCAGCCTATTGAGGACTACCAATCGATGAGGTTTGATTTTCCTGACGAGGATATCATGTACCTAAAGATGAAAGATTGTGAAGAACCGTTGCCAGACGAAGGACCAGAATTGGGTTCTAAATGGCAGTTAATATTTGATGGAGCTGTGAATTCCTATGATAGCGGAATAGATGCAATTATTACTACTCCTCAGGGGTCGCACATCCCATTTACTGCTCGATTGACCTTTCCAGTTACCAATAATGAAGTTGAATATGAGGCTTGCATCATGTGCCTTGAAGAAGCTATTGATTTGCGAATCAAACATCTGGATGTATACGGAGACTTAGCTCTAGTGGTGAATCAAATAAAAGGAGAATGGGAGACACGGCAGCCCAATTTGATACCATATATGAATTATGCAAGGAGATTATTGCCTTTCTTTGATAGGGTGGAATTGCATCATGTGCCGCGAGCAGAAAATCAAATGGCTGACACCCTGGCGACATTGTCTTCCATGTATAAAGTTAACTTCTGGAACGAGGCTCCCCGGATTGTTATCTCTCGGCTCGATAGGCCTGCCTTCATATTTGCTATTGACGAAGCATCTGATGATAAACCCTGGTACTATGACATCCAGAATTTCCTGAAGAACAAGGAGTATCTGGCTGGGGCATCCAGTCGAGATCAGAAGACTCTCAGGAGATTGGCTGGCAATTTCTATTTGAACCCGGACGGTGTCCTATACAAAAGAAACCACGACTTGGTGTTGCTACGTTGTGTAGATGAGAAAGAAGCAAAGTTGCTCATGGAAGAGATACATGAGGGTACATTTGGTACACATGCAGGTGGGCATGCTATGACGAGAAAACTGGTGCGGGCAGGTTATTACTGGCTAACTATGGAAACAGACTGTTTCAAGTTTGCAAAGAGGTGTCATAAATGCCAAATTTATGCGGACAAAGTCCATGTGCCCCCAAGTCCTCTAAATGTGATGTCATCACCGTGACCATTCTCAATGTGGGGAATTGATATGATTGGAAAGATCGAGCCTACGGCATCAAACGGACACCGGTTCATTTTGGTGGCAATTGATTACTTCACCAAGTGGGTGGAAGCATCATCATATGCCAATGTCACCAAACAAGTGGTAGCCAGATTTATCAAACGAGATATTATCTACAGATATGGAATCCCTGAGCGGATTATCACCGACAACGGTTCGAACTTGAATAACAAGATGATGAAAGAGCTGTGCCAGAATTTTAAGATCGAACATCACAACTCTTCTCCGTATCGACCCAAGATGAATGGCGCTGTTGAAGCGGCCAATAAGACATAAAGAAGATTGTTCAAAAGATGGTTGTAACGTATAAGGAATGGCATGAGATGCTACCTTTCGCTTTGCACGGTTATCGTACGACGGTACGCACATCAACCGGGGCAACCCCTTTTTCATTGGTATACGGAATGGAGGCAGTATTACCGTTGGAGGTTGAGATTCCTTCCTTAAGGGTGTTACGAGATGTCCAACTTGACGAGGCGGAATGGGTTAAAGATAGACTGAATCAGCTCAGTTTAATGGATGAGAATAGGCTAGCTTTTCTAGCATACGGTCGGTTGTACCAGAGCCGGATGAAGAAAGCGTATGACAAGAAGATATGTCCTCGAAGCTTTCAGATGGGCGACCTTGTGCTAAAGAGGATTCTCCCGCCACAAACAGATCACCGAGGCAAGTGGACCCCTAATTACGAAGGGCCATACGTTATCAGAAAAGTCTTCTCAGGAGGAGCTTTGCTACTATCTACCATGGATGGTGAAGACTTTTCGTCTCCTGTGAATTCGGACGCAGTTAAAAAATACTTTGCTTGAAAGTGACCCGCTGGACAGTAAAAAGAGAGTCCAGGCAAAAGTGGGGCATCCTGGCGAACCAAAAATAGAATAAAAGGTTCGGGCAAAAGTTAGGGATAAAATTGAAAAGATGTACACCCGCGAGGTCGAAAACTTGCATTGGGCGACTTCGGCAAAAAAGGGTATCCCGGTGAATTGAAAACCCGCAAAGGGCGATTCACGCAAAAGTTAGGGATTTAAAAGGCAAATGATTGCGGTTCGAATCTGATACTACAGTGCTTAGTGGTTTGGGAATACTTGAGGGTTCGTCTATCAGATACAATCTCTTCCGAAAATTGAATATCGGGAAAGCGCCAGAGTCAGGCGAGTCATAGGAGGATCAGCTCACGATGTTTGTCTGCGCCAAGTTGCCGACATGGGTACAAATTCGAGTTGTATGCTTTTTGTATGCATATATGTATGTGTGTGTACGTAACTTCCTCTTTTCAGGAGTTGCATCCGATGTACAAAACTTTGCCTATTCAGAGGCTTGTTGTTAATAAAACATGTTATTCAGTATTTGATGATTGTGCTTTACTGTTTTGTATGTGGAAAACGCCAATGTTCCGATGAACTTGCATGTGCATAACTTTGCTGGCCCTTGCCAATGATTGATAAAACTTTGAATTGACTGAAGTAATGTCACGGACACTAACCCGAATAGATTTGGTTGTACAGATTTGTGTTGTCTCGTTTGTGTTTTGCAGGGTTCTCGCCTTTAAAGCAGACAATCAGAAATTGTGTCCCCAGCCGGAGGTCCGTGGTGAAAGACTTGACTTTGTGCGACGCCAATCTCCATGCAGGTCGCACATCATCTTCAAAAGTTGGGATGATCGTTGTCCCTTACCGAAGAGATCAATTTCCCCAGCTAGTCGCAGCTTATCCCCAGAGGATATCCCCAACCAGTCAAGATCAGTATCCTCTGCAGAGGTTGCACTCCCCATAGAGCCGAGTATGTGAATGATCAATCCCCAGCTGGGAGGATTCCCGCAGAGTTTAGCCAAGTCATAGTTGGTTCAGAAGAATTATTCCCATAGAAGATGGTTTTCTTCCCGCAGGTCGTCATGCCTTCGTCAGGATGATTATCCCCAGCGGAGTGATAGCTCCGAGTTTGTAAGTTGTGCCCAGACAGTGCGTTTCCCCGGAAGGTTCATGTTTCCCCCGGCCAAGTCGCTTCTTCCCCAGCTGGGTCACTCTCCCCAGCCGAGGATGTTCGTTCCTCCCAGTGGAAATCGAAGTTTAAATTCTCCCCGGTGGAGTTGGTTGTATGTCCGGCATTTATTTTGCCGAAGGATTTTATGATGCCCGTTCATCCCCAACAGGGTGGTTTTTGCTCTTAACAGCCGTGTTGAAGTAAGCTTGGCAGAGTTTCCCCAGCAGCTTGGGCCTGCATTCGCATTTGCATATAGTGTCTTATTTGCATCTACCCAAAAACGCGTAGCATATCCGTGCTGTACGGAGCATTACGCCATTGTCAAACATGCGCATTTTGAAACATAAGCCAGGTTGGTTAACCTTTGGTTTTCAAGTGTTGTTTCCCTTGTAGGAGGAGAGAGCTCTTGCTCAGATCAGTTACCAAATGATCAAAGTCTTAGCATGAGACATGCGAGGATAATGTTCGTCTTGGCATTATTCCCCACAGAGTTGCTTGGTTAAGTTTCCCTGACCCCTCCAGCGGAGTGTTTTTTTAAGATTGTTGTTATGTCGTTATCAAAAGATTTCGTGAACCAATTTGTAGAAGTTGCCGCCTGTGTCGAAGTAGGTGTCTGGCAGTTTGATTTCAGAAAATCCCCATTAGAGTCCTTCTCAGATTTGCTGCCATGTCCGCGCAAAAAGTTTGAAGATTGGACCATTATGAGTTCATTTGATTGATGGAGTTAGCTACTGCAAAGATAGGCAGAGGAGCTGTATTCAAGATTATTACCCGTAGTGATGGCGGTGTTATTTTGCTGTAGTGATGGCAGAGTATTACCCGTAGCGATGGCGGTGTTATTTTCCTATAGTGATGGCAGAGTATTACCCGTAGCGATGGCGGTGTTATTTTCCTGTAGTGATGGCAGAGTATTACCCGTAGCGATGGCGGTGTTATTTTCCTGTAGTGATGGTAGAGTATTACCCGTAGTGGTGGCGGAGTTAGTTCCCGTAGCGATGGCGGTGTTATTTTCCTGTAGCGATGGCGGTGTTATTACCCGTAGCGATGGCGGTGTTATTTTCCCGTAGCGATGGCGGTGTTATTTTCCCGTAGTGGTGGCGGAGTTATTACCCGTAGTGATGGCGGTGATATTTTCCCGTAGTAGTGGCAGAGTTATTTCCCGTAGTGGTGGCGGAGTTATTTCCCGTAATGGTGGCAGTGTTATTTTCCCGTAGTGGTGGCGGAGTTATTACCCGTAGTGATGGCGGTGTTATTTTCCCGTAGTAGTGGCGGAGTTATTTCCCGTAGTGGTGGCGGAGTTATTTCCCGTAATGGTGGCGGAGTTATTTTCCCGTAGTGGTGGCGGAGTTATTACCCGTAGCGATGGCGGAGTTATTTCCCGTAGTGGTGGCGGAGTTATTTCCCGTAATGGTGGCGGAGTTATTTTCCCGTAGTGGTGGCGGAGTTATTACCCGTAGCGATGGCGGTGTTATTTTCCCGTAGTGGTGGCGGAGTTATTACCCGTAGCGATGGCGGTGTTATTTTTCTGTAGTGATGACGGAGTTATTACCCGTAGCGATGGCAGTGTTATTACCCGTAGTGATAGCGGTGTTATTACCCGTAGCGTTGGCGGAGTTATTTCCCATAGTGGTGGCGAAGTTATTTCCCGTAGCAATGGCGGAGTTATTTTCCTGTATCGTGGGCAGAGGCATGTTTTGTTGACAGAAGTACTTCCCTAGTGAAGTCGTCTAGGTTATTCCTATATTGACAAGTTTGGTGCTGCACAGGCGGTTAGTGTTGAAATCAGATCTGTATCATGTGGTTGATCAGTTGTTACTGTAACAATCAGGATCAATTGATGGATTTTTTTCCCCAAACAGTTATGTAGTTTATTTCTGCGGTTGGCAAATTTTCGGGTTCTTGGTATTCAACCGTCTCGTACCTCGAATGTTTGAAGGTCGTTTGCTCTTCACCCAGTCGGGTCCAAGCCGTTTGAATAGGGGCAGCTGTTGCACCCTAAAATTTGCTCAACCTATTTCACTTGGTTTATGTTTCAATTGCATTGTCATTTGCATAATAAGTCATGTACATAGTCTAATCATTTGCATAGCATAGCATAACAAGTCATCTAACAAGGGATCAAGTGCCATTCTTATCAGAAAGAGGCCCATCAAGGGGTTTTATCCAAGTTCAAGACCATCCAAGTAATCAAGAAATGAGTTGAAGCTTTGAAAAGTTTGAAGGTCAACCAGTGGGTTTCTCTCCTAATTTGAGGTATATTGAAGATCATCAATGAGGGTGTGAGCCATGACTGAGGGTATGGAATGTGTACAAGGATCATGGAAGACCTATAGGGTCATTTTGAAGATGAGACAAGTCATTGATACAAGTACAAGAGCCAGAGTTGAAGTACAGTCAACTAGGGTTTCATCTGGGTCAACCCTAGGTCAACCCTAGGTCAACTGAGTGATTGAAGAGCATCAAGGCTTAACTGGAGGATGTGGGATTCATGAATTGATATGTGGATACATGTGTGATGTTGTGCCAAGGATAAATCCAAGAGAATCAAGAAGAGGAGGAGTTACCAAATTAGGGTTTCAGTGTAAAATCCCCTGATTTTGGTCTAACTTCCAAGCCAGATAAGTAAAAATGCAAGTTTCAAATGGATTCTTGGTCAACATGAAACTTGTAGAGCTTCTCAATATCTTTAATTTGAGTACTAGAAGTCTTCAAGAATATTTGTATAACTCAAGTTATGGTTCTTGCAAGTTATGGGTCCCCAGAGGACACTGAAATTTATCTGTGAAAGTCACTTGACTTCCAAGCAACTTTTGCCCATGAAGGAATTTTCAAATGGATTCTTGGCCAACATAAGAGTTGTAGATATTGATCTTAGCTTTAATTGGAGTACTAGAATTCCTCAATAGGATTTGTAGAACTCAAGTTATGGTCTTGACAATCCAGGGGTATTTTGGGAAAGTTGAATTACAGGTCATATTTCAACATAGGTCTAAATCTCCATCTTCCACTCCTCAAATAGAAAAATGTTCAACATGAGATGTGTTCAAAATGATGTTTTTAGGCTAGATAAGAGGTCATGATAGCTTGGAATGGCTTTCTTCACAAAGTCACCAAAATGGCCTAAAATGAAGGTGAATTTTAAATAAACCAAAGTTGAAAATTGGGGTTTTTGATCTACAAAACTAAACCAAGCCATATGACATACCAATTTGACTGTAAAATACATTTTGGGAACATTGACATTGCCACAATTTTGAATTGAGGGTTATTTCAATGACTTGATTTGTAAATGGGCTACTTGCATCATAAGGCACAATTGCAAAACCACACTTCAAGGCATAACCAAGGCTACATCCAATCCAAACACTTTCTAAATATCATTTGGAGTGAAATTGGACTCAGAATGATGTGAATACAAGGTGCTATCATGAGCTGGTATGTGTGTAGCATAAGAAGAGATTTTCATGACATGAGATGGTGAATTTCTCATAGGATCAATCCAGAACTTTCTAGAGCCTTCATCCACATTCTATATATACCTATGAAGTGATTCAGAGCTAGAGTTGGAGAGAATTGAGGGAGATTGGAGAGATTGCATTTTCACTTTTCCATTTGCAAACAGAATTCTGTTACACGGTTTCAGCCACTTTCCATCCATTCTTTTGATCTAAAAAGCTTGCTCTAGCATTGGTGAATGATTCCAGATGGATAATTGAGCAAGATTGGTGAAGAATCGTGTGATAGCCTTTGAAATTTTTCATCTGCAACTCAAGATCGAATTCAAGAGTCCAAGCCATTTCAATCTCTTTCTTTGCATACAGAAGCATCATTTGGTGATAGTGAAGGAATCTGGAAAGTATTGAAGCTTATCTTGAAGATTTGATCACTCTGTTCATCTCAAATTTGCAGGTATGCAAACTTCACTCCATGGCTTGATTTAGGTAGTTTCAATGGATTTTGAATAGCTAGATTCAATGTAGGTTAGTGTATGAAGCTTTCTGGTAGCATTAGGATGGATTTAGAGACAATTAGTTGAGTGATGCAATTTTTGTTCATGATCATATCTTCGTGTTCTTGATGATAGAATCTTAGGTTGATAGTTAGAATTGATCAGGGTGAAGTGGTGAAGAGTTTAGGCCACTCAATTTTAGGTTTGGTGAGATTCCATTCTTGAGTGATTTCTGAGATTCCCATCGTGTTTGGAGAAGGAGAGTGTTTCAATGATTGTGAATGACATGATTGAATTGCTGGTGAAAATTGGAGTAATTTAGGGTTTTTAATTTTGAGTTTTGATGAAGATTTGATGGAATACGAATTGGAGAAGATGAAGTTCATATCTCTGAGCTTCCATGGCTTTTCCCTCCAAGAATGTTTAAAGGTTGAAGACAACTTTCTCACCCTTGGATCGTGAGAAGACTTTGACTGAAGAGGTCATCGAACGACCACGATTTGCTTTCATTTGTGAAGAGAGTCTGAAGAGAGTCCCAAAGCACCGTTTCATTAAGTTGCCAGCTTGGGCTTAAGTGAATTAATTGATAATCCCACCCCACTTCAGAGGCCCAATAGGTTTTACACGTAATTGGCTTGCTATTCGTACCGTGGTTTGTTTTATTTTCTTTCTATTTTTTCCATTTAATTTCTGATGTAATTGGGCCTAATGCGCGCTTGGTTATTTGCACCCCCCTCTGGGCCCAGTTGATAATTTGAACTAGTCTCAATTGCTATTGGACACGCAGCTTTTCCATTTTCTCATATTTTCTTCTATTTTCACACATTTACTTTAAGTTCTTTGAAAATTCATAATAAATTCAAAAATTAACATTTTTGCATGGGATTTTTTCCCTCATTTTCATCAAGACTTAAAGAAAATATTAAATCAATAAAAATGTCATTTCATTCATTTTTCATTTTTTTGGTTTATTTTTACTTTTAATTGCTTTTATTTCATTTTTGTTTGATAATGCAACTTGCTGAATTTAGTATGATCATGTGATTTTGATTTTTGATGTGATTCTTTTTTCCATAGTTAGAATAGAGTATTAGGTTCCCCCTGGATTTTTGTCACATTTTTGTGACTTAAATTTAATTGTTTTTGGGAGGTGTGAAGCAAGTGTGCTAGAATTAGGGTTTTACCTTAACATAGGTGCATTCAACACATAGTTTTTTGGGTTTTTATTTTGATTTAGGCCTTGGGGTTTATGTGGGGTATAGGGTACATAGCTAGGGTCCCTTAGAAATTAATCTAGGATTTTATGATGAGTATTGCCATTTTATCTGATTTTTGCTATTTGGTTGATATTGGTATGTTTCCCTCTTGGGATATTGTTTGGTTTGATGGGTTTTGGGCCTTTTCTTTGGGTGTTGGGGTTTGTGCTTGGCTTGTGGAGCTAGTGAAGACTTTGAGGATGATTGTAGACAAATAATGATGATTGGAGCTTGAAGTTGCTTGTGCTTGAAGATTGCTTTTGAAGACTTAGGAGATAGGAGATATAGGGAGAGCTCTAGAGTAGACTGATTTCTTCTGTCAAACATAGAGAGCTTCTTGTGCCTCTATTACATCCTATGACACAAGGTCCCCTAAAAGATCTTTATATCTCCTTAGGAGGGATGTAGAGAATGCTTTGATTGGGTAGAACCTTGAGGATACCTCTCCCTTGCTATGATAAGATCTTAATGATTTCCCTGGGTTATCATTAAGTCTCTTAACATTCCAACTTCCTCTATTAAGTTGATTCTCTCCTGTGAGTGTTTACATTGAAGATGTAAGCCTATTGAAGATGAAGTTCATTGATGATTGGAGAGGATGAAGCTTGTGCTTGTCATAGCTGGGGATCTGTTGAAGATTAGGGTTTTGCTGGTGATTGAAGTTGTCTGCTTATTGGGGTTCAATGCTTGCTAAAGCTGAAGATTATTGAAGATAAGAGCTTATCTGAAGTTTGAACATCATTGAAGAGTGAAGATGGGATCTTGCTTGGAGATTGTTACTGTCAACCTTTTGATGTTAATCAACTGTAGCTGCCAGAGCTGGTGCTGTTTGAACTGCTTGCTGTAAGAGCTAGTGTGTGTCAGAGCTGGTGTTGGGTGTGGTTTTCTTTGCTGTATTGTTTGTTGATTTTCCCTTAGGTTTGAAGTGAAGTAGTTTCAGTTTGCCTATTGTTTTCCCAGGTTCGAGGTTGAGTGGGACTCCCTTGCCTCGCTTGTATTGCTGCAACTCATGCATATTTACTGTTTACTGTATATCTGTTGTTTCTTTTCCATTTATCCCCTAGGATCTCTGTTTCTCTCTGTGCAAGAGAGAAATATGATAGACATTAGGTTGTAATCCATGCATGATAACATTAGGATAGTTTTGATTCCCTTTCAAACCTTAGGTTTTGTAGACTTCTTTCTCTTCTACCTCAAAACGTTTCAAAACACAGTAATAAGGATAATCGATGTCGTACGCTACGAGCCTTAAGCCATTTGAGAAAGGTTGCTGGAGGGTCACTCTTCAGTAATCTGATTGCTTAATGTGTTACCCTTAGGGTTACATACAACGTAGTCACTCCCAAATTATAGTCTCTAGTGCGTCAGAGATTGCAAACATCATAAAAAAAACAGTTCTTGCATAAAAGACTGAAAACAAACATCAAAGTGTCATTTTTGTCCGCTTAGACTCTTAATCAGGAAAAACCCTTTCATAAGGAGATAAAAAACAGTCAGACAAACTTGTGTCTTCCGTAGCCCAAACTACGTTTGCTCTGATCTTTCATGCTGTATGAAAGTACGTAGGCATAGGATGCGATATCCTAGCGAGCAACCTTCCCCTCCTTTCCTGTAGGTAGGCGAACTACGTTGACTCTGATTTCTCGTTCCAGGCGGGAATACGTAGGCATAAAGTGCGATACTTTGTCGAGTCATTTTATTTTCTTTTAACCTCAGACCTTTATAGTAAATAGAATAACAATCCGTACTAGAAAACAAGCGTGGATCCCGTCGAGTACGACGGACGTGAGGGGTGCTAACACCTTCCCCTCGCGTAACTGACTCTCGAATCCAAAATTTGGTTGCGACGACCATTCCTTTCCCGTCTTTGCGTTAGGTTTACTTCGAGCGTTTCCTTTCCCTTCTTTGGGATAAATAACGCACGGTGGCGACTCTTCTGTTCAGCCGGCGCCGATTTTCGCAGTAGCGACAGTAAGTCACATGTCATCGTTCAAATATGTTGAGGTGGATGGTGATATCCATGAGACAGTATGCCAAGCTTTTGAAGGGGTGCAGATCAGAGACAAATCTCCTGTCATAAGCAAAGGGCCAGAGGTGGCTATGTCTTCATACAGAGAAGCCCAAGCGGTAGTTCAGGCTGGGGAGACTAAAGGTTGGGGTCAAGTTCTGGAGATTCCTGTTAAGCAGGACAAGTTTGGCTTGGGATATCGCCCGTCATTGTCATCTTCGTCATAGAGCGCGCCACGGTTCAAGGGGCCGATTGTGTTTACTCCAGGAGGAGTTAATTTTGAAAGGATCAATGTTGTGTCTGACAGTGAAGATGGAGATAGCGACTGTGACATGGATTCATGGATCAAGCCCAGCGTGCCAGGACAAAGCCTATGCAACTAGTCTATTAAGGAATTTATTCAAGTGACGATGAAACAGTAATGCCTTGTTTTTTCCGATTATTGTACAATCCTATGTCATACCTGGGGCATAGTGGTTTTATTTCAGGGCCTACTTATTTATGTGTATGATTTGCTTTAATCATCAAATAAAGGCGTTTTTCTCATGCAAATTTTGTGATCCCTGTTTTTCTGTTTTTATTTTAACAATAAAATGGCAACGTAGTTGTGTGTTTTGTTTGCATGGCATTTGAAGCATTTAACCATGTCCCTTGCAGGATCCATATTTCAGATGACACCGATCTAGAACTCCCTATGACTCGCTACGACTTTGAGCATCCGATACTTTAAGTCGAGGAAGAGATTGTTGAGGATGACGACTTACCAGAAGAGCTGACTCGACTTTTAAGACAAGAAGAGGGAACCATTCTGCCTCATCAGAAGGAAATTGAGGTCGTCAATTTGGGTTCCGAAGAAGTTGTCAGAAATGTCCAGGTAGGGGTTGTGCTGCAAAGTGATATCAAGCAAAGACTGATCGAGATGCTTCGAGAGTATAGTGACATCTTTGCTTGGTCTTATGAAGATATGTCTGGGTTAGACACTGATATTGTGGTCCACCGCTTGCCATTGCGTGAAGAATGTCTGCCGGTCAAGCAGAAGCTCAGAAGAACGAGACCAGATATGGCCGTAAAGATTAAAGAGGAGGTACAGAAACAGTGGGACGCTGGTTTCCTAGCTGTTACAACTTACCCTCCTTGGGTCGCCAATATAGTACCTGTACCGAAGAAAGATGGTAAGGTACGGATGTGTGTTGACTATCAGGATTTGAACAAGGCAAGCCCTAAGGATGATTTCCCGGTTCCTCATATTGACGTATTGGTCGACAATACTGCTTAATTCTCTGTGTTTTCCTTCATGGATGGCTTTTCGGTCTATAATCAGATTAAAATGGCACCGGAGGATATGGAGAAAACAACTTTCATTACCCCATGGGGAACATTCTGCTACAAAGTGATGCCCTTTGGTTTGAAGAACACTGGGGCAACATATCAGCGTGTTATGACAACACTCTTTCATGACATGATTCATAAAGAGATTGAGGTCTATGTTGACGATATGATTGCCAAATCCCAGATGGTGGAAGAGCATCTGGTGAATCTTCTGAAATTTTTTGAGAGGCTTAGGAAATTCAGGCTGAGGCTAAATCCTAATAAGTGCACCTTCGGGGTGAGATCTGGAAAGCTATTGGGGTTCATTGTTAGTGAAAGAGGAATTGAGGTTGATCCTGCAAAAATAAAAGCTATACAAGAAATGCCATCGCCAAAAACAAAGAAAGAGGTTCGTGGCTTTTTGGGGAGACTGAACTACATTGCCCGATTCATATCTCATCTCACAGCCACGTGTGAACCAATGTTTAAATTGTTGAAAAAAGATCAGGCAATTGTCTGGAATGAAAATTGTCAAAAGGCGTTTGAAAGAATAAAAGAATACTTGCAGGAACCTCCGATACTGATGCCCCCAATAGCCGAAAGACCACTGATCATGTACTTGACGGTTCTAGAGAACAGCATGGGTTGTGTTCTCGGTCAACACGACGAGATTGGACGAAAAGAGCATGCGATCTATTATTTGAGTAAAAAGTTCACAGATTGTGAGTCCCGTTACTCAATGCTCGAAAAGACGTGTTGTGCACTTGCTTGGGTTGCCAAACGTTTGAGACAATACATGCTAAATCATACAATCATGCTGATTTCGAAGATGGATCCGATCAAATATGTTTTCGAGAAGCAGGCGCTTTCAAGAAGGATAGCCCGATGGCAGATGGTACTGATAGAGTACGACATTCAGTATGTTTCGCAAAAGGCTATCAAAGGTAGCGTGTTATCAGAGTACCTTGTCGAGCAGCCAATCGATGATTACCAGCCAATGAGGTTTGATTTTCCTGACAAGGATATTATGTACCTAAAGATGAAAGATTGCGAGGAACCATTGCATGGTGAAGGTCCTGAGTGGAGTTCCAAATGGCAATTAATATTTGTCGGGGATGTTAATTCATACGGAAGTGGAATCGGGGCAATCATTACTACTCCCCATGGGACGCACATCCCGTTCACTACCAGATTGACATTTCCAGTTACCAACAATGAGGCCGAATATGAGGCGTGTATCATGGGTCTCGAGGAGGCTATTGATTTGAGAATTAAAAATCTTGATGTGTATGGAGACTCCACGCTAGTCGTGAACCAGATCAATGGATAATGGGAGACCCGTCAGCCTAATCTGATACCGTACATGAATTATGCAAGGAGGTTGTTGAAGGTGAGAAAAACACTTAGAGGGGGGGGGGGGTTGAATAAGAGTTTTAAGAAATATGGCAATAAAAACAACTCAGGATTTTTATCCTGGTTCGTTGAACTCAACTACTCCAGTCCACCTTATCAAAGATGATTTGCCTTTCTCCACAAGGACTTAATCCACTATTAACACTATGCCAAAAAAGACCTTTAGCAGCGCTTTTTTTGGCCTTTAGCAGCGCTTAAAAGCGCTGCCTAAAGTGGTGTTGCTAAAGGTAAAGGCAGCGCTTTTTTTGGCCTTTAGCAGCGCTTTTTTTTGCCTTTATCAGCACTTTTAGCAGCGCTTTTTTTTTGCCTTTATCATCACTTTTAGCAGCGCTTTTTTCACCCTATAGCAGCGCTTTTATAAGCGCTGCCTAATCCCACTTCACCTCCCCCCTTTAGCAGCACTTTTTAAAAGCGCTTTCTTAGACCCCCCCCCTTTAGCAGCACTTTTTTAAAGCGCTGTCTTAGACCCCCCCTTTAACAGCGCTTTTCTAAAGCGCTTTCTTAGACCCCCCTTTTCCAACCTATAGCAGCGCTTTTTTAGGCCTCTTTTTGCCCCTTTAGCAGCGCTTTTTTTAAAAGCGTTGTCTATTCTTCACGATTTTGAATTTTTTTTTTAAATAATCACATTTTTTATATATTTTTCAATAAACCTGCTTATAACAAATACATTCCCTGCTTATAATCCAGGCCTTTAGTCCAACAGTTTGCTCTTATATATAACAATTATTTTGGCCTTATTTTTGTGTATTCATCACTTTGCAATATTATTCACAATAACTAAAGTATACATTATAATTCATCACTTTGCAATATTATACACATAAACCTGCTTAAATATATTACAACACAGTCCGATCCTCAGAACAACATCACATATACAATCAATTTACATATAATTACAAATCCGATAACTTTACAAATAAATACATTATAGAATTCTCAACTCAAGAATAAATTGACACCATTCCTCCTTAATTTCTTCCAATCTTACTTTCGAGTAAGTACCGCACTTGAAATCATCAAAATACTACATAATATAACAGAACATGCACGATTTAATTTTAAAACTAATTACTCAGATAAAATATCAGTTAATTATCAAAATGAATCATATAACTTATGAATTGATCCATACCATGATTGGAATCTCTATTTGACTAGAAAGAATAATTTTCTTCATAAAGCGCAATACAAAAGAGATTCTAAACACACAAACCTCATTTCGAAGCTCGGCGTAGTAAACAGATCCAAAGCCACCTCGACCGATTATATTTGCCACGCTAAATCTTTCAGTAGCTTTGACTAACTCCTCATACGAAAACTCCACTGACTTATCAACCGTAATACCTGTCAACCTCGGAGAAGCAATAGTATTCGATTCAAAGGCCTTATCCAAGCTGCTTCCACAACCTAAATCCATGGAACAGATAATACTCATATACAGTTTCACATTTTGCATGAAAACTTAATCTTCAATTTAGAACTAGAAAATCTCACTATACAGTTTACAACAAAATATGATATACCATGTTGGAGTTGACTATATTGATCTTCGGACACACCCGGGACTGGTAGAAAAGTTACATGAGCACCTTTTTTTCTTCTATATAGCACAAAATAGAGAATGAGTGCCAAAAGTAAAATCCCAAAAGCTCCTTCAACAACTATGCCAGCAATGGCTCCTTTGGACATTCCTATATACAACAATGTCAGCATCACATAGCAATATTTATTTACCCTGCCATGATTTTTCATGTCACTCTTTTAACTTTATATATATATATATATATATATATATATATATATATATATATATATATATATATATATATATATATATATATATATATATATATATATATATATATATATATATATATATATATATATATATATATATATATATATATATATATATATATATATATATATATATATATATATATATATATATATATATATATATATATATATATATATATATATATATATATATATATATATATATATATATATATATATATATATATATATATATATATATATATATATATATTGATTAACATATTTATGAAACTGCAATGTGTATTGTACATCACCTGATCTGCAAAAATGAAGAAAAAAACAAAGCATAGATGTTCAAGTTAGAAATTAATATATATATATATATATATATATATATATATATATATATATATATATATATATATATATATATATATATATATATATATATATATATATATATATATATATATATATATATATATATATATATATATATATATATATATTGAAGAGAAAATGTTGGAATATTCAAATCAAATTTAGCATGTAGGATGTAAGGTTATGGAAATTTCAGCATACATTAGCTGCAGTGGTGGAAAGTTTCCATATTCATCTGCAAAATATGATTGATAAAATAATCAGAAAAAACTATAAAAAAATAAGTGACAATGCATAAACTAAGTATAATATAATCTGTATTTTTTTGTTTTAAAGCCAGATAGTGCCAATTGTTCTTAATAAAATAAACATTTTTCTTGATCAAAAGTATAAAAATAAGCATCTCTTATAGCTTCTTTTTTTATTAATTTTGTCATGTTGATATATTTCCAAATGCATGGGTGGAATATGCTGAATCTTTTTCATATTCCATTATTTTTCATTACAAAGCTTCACTATCCAACAAGTGTATGAAATTGTGTCAAAAGGAATGTGAAAGAGACATAAATAGGTGGGTTTAGCTAGGCTCTTTCTTTTGAATCCTACTCCTTATGTCAACCAAATCAAAACTGAAATATTCACTGAAACAATGAACCACATAACAGTTTTCCTTCGTTGTTTTTCAACTTTTGTAGCTAGCAGAAGAAATAAGGAGACTAACAGCAACACTTTTTAACCAATATTTTTCGCACAATGAAATTAATCGATGCAAACATTAGCGGCAATAGCGAGTCGAATAAGTATGAGACCTTAATCAATCTATACCATAGATAGCAACACATCATAACTATTATATTTCCAATTCTACACTGCATATGTTATGTATTAAGAGAATGTGAGATAGTTATGGAATGGTTATGGAGAATGTTAAAAACAGAATATAATATCAGTTCAAATATTATATGAGAACAACCTAAAGCAACTAAAAGATTCAAACTCCAATAATGCATTCAACTATGAGAACAATAAAAATGGAAAATGAAAAACTTCAAATACCTTAAAATGGTGGAAATGCACTAGTGGAGGACGGATATGACCGTCAAAAATGGACGGACGACGGCAGAATGAGGTGACGACGGAATGACCGGAGGAAACACGACGGACGGAGGCTGTCGGACGGAGGCGCGGACGGAATGCGTCGACGGTGACTTTTCTAATTCTGAATAGGGCAACGTTCGCGAGTGGAAATAAGAAAGAAGAAGACTGTTCTGATTCTGCGAAAATATTGGGATTTTTTAAATTTATGCTACTTAAATCTATAGCAGCGCTTTTTTTGGCATTTAGCAGCGCTTTTAAAAGCGCTGCTATAGGGCTGCCTTAGGACCCCCTTTAGCAGCGCTTTTTTTGGCATTTAGCAGCGCTTTTAAAAGCGTTGCTATAGGTCTGCCTTAGGACCCCCTTTAGCAGCGCTTTTAAAAGCGCTGCTATAGGTCTGCCTTAGGACCCCCTTTAGCAGCGCTTTTTTTGGCATTTAGCAGCGCTTTTAAAAGCGCTGCTATAGGTCTGCCTTAGGACCCCCTTTAGCAGCGCTTTTTTTGGCATTTAGCAGCGCTTTTAAAAGCGCTGCTATAGGTCTGCCTTAGGACCCCCTTTAGCAGCGCTTTTTTTTGGCATTTAGCAGCGCTTTTAAAAGCGCTGCTATAGGTCTGCCTTAGGACCCCCTTTAGCAGCTCTTTTTTAAAAGCGCTTTCGTAGACCCCCCCTTTAGCAGCGCTTTTTTAAAGAGCTTTCTTTGACCCCCCCCTTTAGCAACGCTTTTTTAACAAGCGTTGTCTTAGGTATGCTATTTTTTTGTTTTTTTTTTCATGACCCTTTAGCAGCGCTTTTTTAGAAAGCGCTGTCTTTTGTTGCGCTGCTAAAAGTCATTTCTGGCGTAATGTAATCAACTGATTACAATAGTAAGCACTAAGAACAATTGTCTTAGTCTTCTCAAGAACTACTGACCAACCTTGGTCTTCTTAAGGAACTTCTTACAAATTAATGTAAACTAACAAGTGTTTGAATGCTTCTAATAAGCTGTATCACAACTGTGATATTTACACTTAAGATTAAGTACAACTAAAACTATACAGTTTTATGAAAGATCAAATGAATAAGATCTTTGTGAGATTTTCACTTTGATGAATCAAGCGTGTATGAATATTTCTTTCTGAGTGAACTAGCAATGAGCAAGTAATGAGCAGGAAATTAGCAGCTTCAAAATGTTGTAGAAGTTCTCCTATTATAGCTTTTCCAATTTGCTTTGAATGATGTGCAGCTGAATATTATATTAGAATATAAGACTTTTCATTACCAAAAAGTATGGGCAGAGATATGCTTTCTGCAGGAAAAGTATGGTTGTAGAAGCCTTGGGATTTGCACCACGTCACTTCTTTGGACAAAATAGTCGTTGGTTACTTTGGAAGTAGCACCACGTCCAATCAAGTTTACAGCTTCTTCAACAAGCTTCCTTCAGGATGAAGTCTTCATAATCTGCACTTCAGAACTTGTAGCAAGCTTAAAGGAATGAAATTCTTTAAGATGATCAGAGCTAAAATGATTGAGATGTTCAGAGCCTTGATAGATGATCAGATCTTAATATATCAGAGTCTCAATCTTGATCAGAGTCTTTATCAGAGTATGCAGCAGTATGTGCTTTGAGCAAGAATAATAATGATAAGAGTCTGAATATCAAAGCCTTTGTTCTTGCAGTGAAAAGAACTTCAGAGTCCGATTATCAAAGCTTTCAACTCTTTGTACACTTCTTTCATTAACGCTTCAGATCATTCTGTAGCTTCTGCTTCAGATCCTTCTGGCAGCGCTTCAGAATCTTCTGATAGTCTTGCATCTGATGCTTCAGAGCCTTGCATAGTTTCTTGTACTTATGTATTTTGCTTCTTTAAGGGTTTTTAATTTAATACCTGAAACAATAATACTTGAAAAAATTTTAGAGTATACATATTCTTAATACAAACTTCCATAAGAGTTATCATCAAAACATAGAGATATAAGAAACACCAATCTGTGTTCTAACAATCTCCCCCTTTTTGATGATGACAAAACATAGGAAATTTTGTTCAATAAAAAATAACTCTCCCTGAGATTAAGAATCTCCCCTTGAAATGAATACTCTAATAGAAGAGAACACTTCCCTTTTTGCTTGAGTAACTTTCAGAACCTGGTAGAAATCCTTGTTAAGAGAAAGAATTAGAGCTTGGATGCTTTCTAGAATCAGAGTATGATGATTTCTTTCAAATGAAGAGTCTGGTGTATCTTCCAGAATCAGAGTCAAATTTGTTTCAAGGATCAGAGCCTGGTTGGGTAATTCTCAGGGTAACTTCAGATAATTTTTGTCAGATGAAATAATACGATCTGAAAGTCTTAAGATTCAATGTTAGATTAATACTATGTCTGAATTTCATTTTAGTATTGCTTATGGATTGAACAATCAAATTCTCTTTCTCCCCCTTTTTGTCATAATCAAAAATAATTTAAAAGACAGAAAAGATAACTGAAGAAGAGAAAACACAACACATAAATGAAAAACATAACAGCCATATTCATTCAGATTCAAACAGAACGAAAAGATAAGATGTTCATACAACAGATGATAGAAAATAGAACAACAGAAAACAAGTGCAAAACAAGAATGCAAAAAACATGGAAAAGAAAACTAGGGCTGGCGAGAAGCAATCAAGGTCAGAAGATCAGTAATCTTAGCAGTGGACTCTTCTTGCTTGGCCATCCAAGTCTTGATCTCTTCAGTAGTCTGTTCCTGTTTTATCATCCATGATCTGATTTCCTTGACTTCTTGGACAACATCTGGAGTCTCAGTCTTCATCTCAGATGCAGAGGGTGCAGAAGCAGATGCAGTTGCCATAGGATGATCAATCTCCATGTCAGATGCAGGAGTATCTTCTATCATTGCAGTATCTTCAGCAGGAGCATCTTCTAGAAGAAGCACTGGGGTTGTGAGAATGCTCAGCAGAGTCTGTCTGACCATTTCCGCAAACTTTGCCTTTGCATCATCAGCACAAAGTGTTCTGAGATCAGATGCAGCAGAGTTGAACTTTGAGATGAATCTGTTCTAAGAAGCTTTTGATTCAGCAGGATCCATACTAGCCATGCGCTCTTTCTCTACAGAAGCAATCCCCATACGCATTTCCTTCTTGAAATTCTTAAACAAGGTAGAAACATCTGATCCGGGTTTGGGGTTCAGAAAGTCTTCTATGGCGACTTTTTGTGATGGTTCAGGAGGTGTTTGGTTTTGTTCAGGAGGTGGGTGATCAGATGATGGTTGTTCAGATGGTGGTTGTTCAGATGGTTGTGGTATGGATGTTTGTGGTATGGTGAGTTGAGGAGTAGAGGTGTCACCATCAGATGGTGTTGATGTAGCAACATCAGATGAGGGTGGTATAAAATCTGTGAAGTTAAATTTGGAGCAAAGAGAAAGGTGATGAAGGTGGTGTTCAGAAGCAGGTAGGTCAGATGGAAGTGGTTTATAAGGATCAGGAATTTGTAAGCTAGTTGGTGAGGGGACTTCAGATTCATCAGAATCAGATGATTTAGTTGAATGACATGAAGTGGAAGATAAGACATACATGGTTGCAATGGGGTGCACATGCAGAATGTCTTCAGATTGTTGTGGGATAGAGGGTTCAGGATTTTGGATGGTTGGTTCTTCTGGTGGTTGAGTAGAAGAGAGAGGTTCAGATTGTTTTTGTGGTTCAGAAGATGGTTGGTGTTATGGTTCAAATTGTGTTTGTTGAGGGGGTTGTTGTTCAGAAGATTTTTGTAGAGGGGGTTCAGATGGTTATTGAACAGAAGATGGTTGAGAATGTGTATGAGGAGATGAAATGGGTTCAGATGAATAAGGTTCAGATGGTTGAGGAGGAGATGGTGGAGGTGAAGGTGAGGGTGAAGGGGCAGATGGTTTTGGATCAGATGTTAATACCTGTTGAATTATTTCTCTTATTTCCTCCAAGCTAGCTTCTGGAGGATTTTCCTTCTGCTTCTTGTCCTTCTCAGGCTTGTCAGCAGCATCAGAGGCTTTCCTCTTAGGCTGTGCAACAGATCCTTCCTCAGCTTTCCTCTTCTTGCGCCTTTCTCTCAGAAGATTTGGCAATACTTCTCCTTCCTTCTGAACTATGTTGGTAGGCAGAGAAATACCATCTCTCAAACATTCAGCAATGAATGCCAGAATGATTTCCCTAGGTTCATCTGCATTGAACATGGGAAAATCTGCTAAAGGAATTCTCCTTCTGCTGACTTCCTCAGAGTTAAACTTCTTGGGTTTGCCTGCAAGCTCTGAAATAACCTTCATCCTTTTCAGAGTGTTCCCATTGATGACAGATCCTACAATATAAGACAGAACATCTGTCACTCCAGCATTAGTCAGATGCTTCACAAGACCATTCTCTGTTAGAATGTCTGATATCAGTCTTCCCATAGGGATCCAATTTCTGATCTTTCCAGCTTTAACCCTTACTTCTTCTCTTGTTTCCTTAATGTGATTCAGAAGATGACTGAACAGAAGATAAGGCAGATCCACCTTCTTGCCTTTACACATACAGAACATGAAGTACATTTGTTCTGAGTTGACATAATCTGGAGAGTTTTAAGATTTTCTGTGAAAGATAGAACTCATGAAAATCTTAGCCCAAATTCTGTAAACAGGCTTCAGATCTCTGACTTTGTTAGATGGTTCCCCAGAAACACAAACTTCTTGAAAAATGTCAGCCAAGTCCACACGAGCAGTAGCCATACTTGTGATTCCATCAGTTTCCTTATACTTAATCAGTTGTCTGATTAACTTCTTAGTGATAACAATTTCCTTTCCAAGAACAGAAGAATGAATGAACTTAGGGAAAACTTGAGCGTGTATCCAGAACTCCTTCACCAATGTTGGATAAACAGGACCCATCATCCTGTCAAAATACTTTTCCCAGTTCTAAGTTTTGATGGTTGGGTAGAGATCAAAACCATTTTCTTTAATGGAATCAAAATCCACAAAGTTCTCACACAGAACCTCAAGATCCTTGATTGGAGTGAGAAGAGTTCTCACTGGTTCCTTGTAGACAACAGCAGTTGGAGATGAAGCAACAGCATTTGGAGATGATGCAGCAGCAATTGAGGTTTGCATCTGAGCAGATGTTGAAGATGATGATGCCATTGATGTTCTTGAGATGCGTCTGGGTTTACGAGAGGTTTTGGGTTTTGAAATGAGATGGAAGCAATAGAGAAGACAAAAATGCATATGATAAGTGTAAAGAGTGTAAAGTGTGATTTGTGAAGTGTTGTGAGAATATATAGAGCAATTTAGGGCAAGCAAAAGTCACAAATAATCTCACGCGTACACATAAGCATTGAATGAAGTGAAACATAATCATATCAAGCAATTAATGCAAAGAATAAAATCATATCAAGCATTTAAGATTCTGACAGAAGGGGGAAAATCAAGAGATTTTGGATTTTCAAAGCAATACCTCAAACGTCAATTCAGTATGGTGCACTCTACCTTTCCAGATTCTGAGCTACACGTGTTTGCTTGCATGTGCCTCTGAAACTCTTTGAGAAATGAAACGTTTGGCAACGTTCAGATCCTCTGAGTCTTGTTAGTTCAGATTTACACACAAATAAGTAAACACAGAATTAAAAAAGAAGAAATACTTCAGAGTTTAGACATTTATCATCTGAGAAAAAATTTCATCTGATGAATATTTTATTCTGGACAGAAGTCCATACTTATATTTTTCAGAATAAATTTAAATCTATCTTCAGCAAGAGGTTTTGTAAAGATATCAGCCCACTGATGATCTGTATCCACAAAGTTTAAATTGATAATTCCCTTCTGAACATAGTCTCTGATGAAATGATGTTTAATCTCTATATGCTTAGCTTTAAAGTGTAAAATGGGGTTTTTAGATAAGCATATAGCAGAAGTATTATCACAGAAGATAGAAATGTTACTCTCAAAAATCTGATAATATTCCAGTTGACTTTTCATCCAGAGCATCTGGGTGCTACAACTAGCAGCAACAATATATTCTGCCTCTGTTGTTGAAAGTGCAATTGTGGGTTGTTTCTTGCTGAACCAGGAGATCAGATGACTTCCAAGAAATTGACAGCTTCCAGAAGTACTTTTACATTCTACTTTGTCTCCAGCATAATCAGCATCACAGAATCCAACTAATTTATACTCATCAGATCTTCTGTAACACAGACCCACATTAGTAGTACCTTTCAGATACCTTAGAATCCTCTTAACAGCTGTTAAGTGAGATTCTCTAGGATCTGATTAGAATCTAACACACAGACAAACACTGAATAGAATATCAGGTCTTGAAGTAGTCAAAGATAAGAGAGATCCAATCATACCTCTGTAAAGTTTTTGATCAACTTTCTTACTTACCTCTTCCTTACCAAGTGTGCTTGTAGGATGCATTGGAGTATTTTCCAATTTGTTTTCATTCAGATTGAATTTCTTCAGAAGCTCTTTGATATATTTAGTCTGGTGAATATATGTGCATTCTGGAGTGTGATTTACTTGGATTCCCAGAAAGAATCTAAGTTCTCCCATCATCCTCATTTCAAATTCAGCCTGCATAGACAAAGCAAACTCCTTTCCCAGCATAATATTGGTAGATCCAAAAATAATATCATCCACATAAATTTGACAGACTAGTAAATCTTTCTTAAATGTTTTACAGAAAAGAGTTGTGTCCACTTTTCCTCTGATAAAATTCTTTTCCAGAAGAAAATTACTCAACCTTTCATACCAAGCTCTGGGAGCTTGTTTCAAACCATAAAGAGATTTTTTGAGTTTGAAAACTTGATCTGGAAATTTATCACTTTCAAAACCAGGAGGTTGATGGACATAAACTTCTTCTTCTATAATACCATTTAAGAAGGCACTCTTAACATCCATCTGATATAGAGTGATGTTATGTTGTGCAGCAAATGAAATAAGAAGGCGTATAGATTCTAACCTTGCCACTGGAGCATAAGTTTCAGTGTAATCAATTCCTTCTTGTTGACTGTAACCTTGTGCTACTAACCTTGCTTTGTTCCTAACAACTTCTCCTTGCTCATTTAGTTTATTTCTAAATACCCACTTTGTTTCAATAATGTTGAAACCTTTTGGTCTTGGAACCAGATCCCACACATCATTTCTTGTAAATTGATCTAGCTCATCTTACATTGCAAGTATCCAATCATTATCACTCAGAGCCTCATCCACAGATGTTGGTTCAATAATAGACACCAACCCAAGAAGTGATGTTCCAGATGATCTGATAAACGACCTTGTTCTTATAGGGTCATCTTTCTTTCCAATAATCATTTCTTCTAGATGAGAAGCTTTGATTCTGGATGATCCTTTAATTGTTGGTTCTTCAGAAATGTTCATGTTATTCATCTGAGCAGCCAATGGAGTTGCATCTGGCGTAGCTTCTTCTTGAGCTTTCACTACCTCTGGTTTCTCAGATTCTGTGAGAATAACCTCTCCATCTGCAGAGTTTTCAAGCTGGTTTGGCTTTTGATTGCCAAGCTTATCATCAAATCTAACATGTATAGATTCCTCTACAATCTGTGTCTCAATATTGTATACTCTGTAGCCTTTAGAGTGTTCAGAATATCCAAGCATGAAACACTTTTGTGTTTTAGAATCAAACTTGTTAAGATTCTCTTTAGTGTTCAGCATAAAACAAGTACATCCAAAAGGATGGAAATAAGAAATGTTTGGCTTTCTATTCCTCCACAATTCATAAGGAGTCTTTTCCAGAAGAGGTCTAATAGACACTCTGTTCTGAATGTAACATGCTGTTTTAATTGCTTCTGCCCAAAAATGTTTTGCCATGTTAGTCTCATTGATCATGGTTCTTGCCATCTCTTGCAATGTTCTATTTTTCCTCTCCACAACTCCATTCTGTTGTGGAGTTCTAGGACAGGAGAAATCACGAGCAATGCCATTTTCATTAAAATATTTTTCAAAATGTTTGTTTTCAAATTCACCACCATGATCACTTCTGACTTTAACAATTTTGAAATCTTTTTCAGTTTGGACTTGTTTGCAGAAGTCAAAGAACACAGAATGTGACTCATCCTTGTGTTTTAGGAATTTTACCCATGTCCATCTGCTGTAGTCATCAACAATGACTAATCCATACTTCTTGCCTCTGATGGATGCATTTTTCACTGGTCCAAACAGATCAATGTGAAGTAACTCTAATGGTTTTGAAGTTGAAACAACACTTTTGGATTTGAAAGATGATTTTGAAAATTTTCCTTTCTGACATGCTTCACAAAAAGCATCTGAGTTGAACTTCATATTAGGAAGTCCTCTGACCAGATTAAGCTTATTAATCTGAGATATACGTCTCATATTAATATGACCCAATCTTCTGTGCCAGACCTATTGCTCCTTATTTACAGACATAAGGAATTTAACATTCTGAACCTTAAGTTCTGAAAGACTAATTTTATAAATGTTGTTTTTCCTTTTACCATTAAAGAGGATTGAGCCATCCTTTTGACTAATATTTTTGCAACACTTTTGATTAAAGATCATGTCATAACCATTGTCACTTAATTGACTTATGGATAATAGATTATAAGTTAATCCTTCAACAAGCAAGACATTAGTTATGGAAGGAAGTTTACCATTGCCTATGGTTCCAGAGCCAATTATCTTGCCCTTCTGATTCTCTCCAAACTTGACATCTCCTCCAGATCTAAGCTCCAGACTTTGGAACATAGACCTTTTTCCCGTCATATGTCGTGAGCATCCAGAGTCCAGATACCACGACTGGAGTCTTGACTTTGCTGCTAAGGATGTCTGCAACATAGATTATCTTATCCTTAGGTACCCAGATTTTCTTGGGTCCTTTTTGGTTAGTTGTCGTAAAGCTTTTTCTAAACTTCTGTCTTTCAACATAAGACTTGTTCTGATTAGCTTTAGATTTATTAAACACAGGTTTGTTCTGATTAGAACTTGTGTGTTTAATATCATTTAAGTGACCAAATGTAAACTGAGAATATAAAGGAGGATACTTGATATCCAGTTTATCTACAGATTTTGGATTTGAATCTTCATAAGAGAAACATTTATATCCAACACCTTTTCTATAGTTTCTGCTAATACCATAGATCATTGAAGCCATCTTGGTTCTATCTAGGCTTTTAGTTAGAAACTTCCTGAAACTATAGTCATACTCTTGTAAAATATTTTTAGAGCATGGTTCAGACTTTGAATTAGAGTTTAGTTGAGCAGATTCTAAATTATTTTTCAATTGAAGATTTTCAGCTTTTAGCTCAGCTATTTCTGATTCAAACTTGTTACTCTCAAATTCAATATGCTTTAGAAGCGTTTTGTATTTGAGTTTAACTTTGCTATAGTTTTCAAGAATATCAGATAGACTTTCAACAAGTTCTTGTCTAGAAAGTTCAGCAAATACCTCCTCAGAATCAGATTCTGATTCTGATCCAGATGATTCAACACTGTCTTCAATGTCAGCCATGAATGCTACATTAACACATTCCTCTTCTGACTCTGATGACGAATCAGATGCATCTGAGTCATCCCAGGTAGCCATCTGAACTTTCTTTTTGTGATCTGACTTTCTCTTTGGGTTCTCCTTCTGAAGCTTTGGACATTCACTCTTGTAGTGCCCAGGTTCTTTGCATTCATAGCAAAAAACCTCTCTTTTTCCATATCGTCTGTGTCTAGAGGATTCTCCAGATCTTCTGTATCCAGAGTGTTCTCCAGATCTTCTGTTTCTAGAAGATTCTTTGTGTTGATCTGGTTTTCTGAAGTTCTTGAACTTCCTTTGCTTATTCTTCCAGAGTTTGTTGATTCTTCTAGACAGCAAGGATAATTCTTCTTCATCTTCAGAAGCAGACTCTTCAGAGCTTTCTTCTATTACCTACAATGCTTTAACAGATTTATTAGATTTTAAAGCAATTGACTTACATTTCTTTAGAGGCTCATCTTCCTCTAGTTCAATCTCATGACTCCTCAGAGAACTGATTAGTTCCTCCAGCGTAATCTTGTTCAGATCCTTTTCCAGCTTCAGAGCAGTGACCATGGGTCTCCATCTGGTTGGCAAGCTTCTGATTATTTTCTTGACATGATCTGCTATAGAGTAACCCTTGTCCAGAACCTTTAGGCCAGCAGTGAGAATCTGGAATCTGGAAAACATGGCTTCAATAGATTCAGATTCTTCCATTTTGAAAGCTTCATACTTCTGGATCAGCGCTAGAGCCTTGGTTTCTTTAACTTGAGAGTTCCCTTCATGAGTCATCTTCAGGGATTCAAATTTATCAAAGGCAGTTTCTCTGTTGGTTATTTTCTCATACTCAGTATGAGATATAGCATTTAGCAAGATAGTTCTAGCCTTGTGGTGATTTCTGAATTCCTTCTTTTGCGCCTCAGTCATTGATTTTCTGTCAACTTTCTTGCCATTCCCATCAGTGGGATGAACATATCCATCAATAACTAAGTCCCAAAGATCAACATCAAATCCTAGAAAGAAACTTTCTAGTCTATCTTTCCAATAGTCAAAATTTTCCCCATCAAACATGGGAGGTTTTGTGCTGACTCTTTCTTCATATTTGTTGTTGTTGGGTGTTGAAGTTTCAGCAGCCATAATGTATATCAACCAAGAATATCAAGAGTTTTTCCCACTGGATCTTTTATGGTCACGGTTAAGTGATAGCACAAACAGAACTAGAGCTCTGATGCCAACTGAAGGTGAGAAAAACACTTAGAAGGGGGGGGGGGGGGTTGAATAAGAGTTTTAAGAAATATGGCAATGAAAACAACTCAATATTTTTATCCTGATTCGTTGAACTCAACTACTCCAGTCCACCTTATCAAAGATGATTTGCCTTTCTCCACAAGGACTTAATCCACTATTAATCAACTGATTACAATAGTAAGCACTAAGAACAAATGTCTTAGTCTTCTCAAGAACTACTGACCAACCTTGGTCTTCTTAAGGAACTTCTTACAAATTAATGTAAACTAACAAGTGTTTGAATGCTTCTAATAAGCTGTATCACAACTGTGATATTTACACTTAAGATTAAGTACAAGTAAAACTATACAGTTTTATGAAAGATCAAATGAATAAGATCTTTGTGAGATTTTCACTTTGATGAATCAAGCGTGTATGAATATTTCTTTCTGAGTGAACTAGCAATGAGCAAGTGATGAGCATGAAATTAGCAACTTCAAAATGTTGTAGAAGTTCTCCTTTTATAGCTTTTCCAATTTGCTTTGAGTGATGTGCAGCTGAATATTATATTAGAATATAAGACTTTTCATTACCAAAAAGTATGGGCAGAGATATGCTTTCTGCAGGAAAAGTATGGTTGTAGAAGCCTTGGGATTTGCACCACGTCACTTCTTTGGACAAAATAGCCATTGGTTACTTTGGAAGTAGCACCACGTCCAATAAAGTTTACAGCTTCTTCAACAAGCTTCCTTCAGGATGAAGTCTTCATAATCTGCACTTCAGAACTTGTAGCAAGCTTAAAGGAATGAAATTCTTTAAGATGTTCAGAGCCTTGATAGATGATCAGATCTTAATATATCAGAGTCTCAATCTTGATCAGAGTCTTTATCAGAGTATGCAGCAGTATGTGCTTTGAGCGAGAATAATAATGATAAGAGTCTGAATATCAAAGCCTCTATTCTTGTAGTGAAAAGAACTTCAGAGTCTGATTATCAAAGCTTTCAACTCTTTGTACATTTCTTTCATTAACGCTTCAGATCATTCTGTAGCTTCTGCTTCAGATCCTTCTGGCAGTGCTTCAGAATCTTCTGATAGTCTTGCATCTGATGCTTCAGAGCCTTGCATAGTTTCTTGTACTTATGTATTTTGCTTCTTTAAGGGTTTTTAATTTAATACCTGAAACAATAATACTTGAACAAATTTTAGAGTATATATATTCTTAATACAAAATTCCATAAGAGTTATCATCAAAACATAGAGATATAAGAAACACCAATCTGTGTTCTAATAGTTGTTGCCTTTCTTTGACAAAGTAGAATTTCACCATGTGCCACGAGCAGAAAATCTGATGGTAGACGCTCTTGCGACATTGTCTTCAATGTACAAAGTTAACTTCTGGAATGAGGCTCCCAGAATAGTTATCTCTCGCCTTGATAGGCCCACTTTCATATTTGCCATTGAGGAAGCTTCCGATGGCAAGCCGTGATATTTTGATATCCAGAAATTCCTAAAGAACCAAGAGTATCCGACTGGGGCATCCAGCCGCGATAAGAAAACTCTTAGGAGATTCGTTGGCAATTTCTACTTGAATCCAGATGGTGTTCTGTACATGAGAAACCACGATTTGGTGCTATTACGATGTGTGGATGAGAAAGAAGCTAATCTGCTTATGGAAAAGGTCCACGAAGGAACATCACAACCAATACACGCACAACAAAGTATAAAATGACTAAATAATTTAAATAGGGTGTTACAGAGTTCACTTATAATAACAGTTATCATTCCAGTATTAGAATGACGCCTTTTGAAGCCTTGTATGGTAGAAGGTGTAGGACATCTCTGTGTTGGCATGAATCTGGTGAGAGTGTAGTACTTGGACCTGAGATTATTCAATAAACTACTGAGAAGGTGAAGTTGATTCAGGAGAAGATAAAAGCTTCGCAGAGTAGGCAGAAGATTTACCATGATAAGAGGAGGAATTATCTTGAGTTTCAAGAGGGAGACCATGTAATCTTGAGATTCGCTCTGGTGACCAGTGTCGGATGTGCTTTGAAGTCGAGGAAGCTTATACCTTGGTTCGTATCTTGAGCTGTTTGGATCAGGTACATTTTTGATGATGAAAATATTCTAAGTGGGGGATAGTTGTAACGCTCCGACTTATTTTATTTATTTTCTTTCGTAATTTAATTATGTGATGTTGTGAGTATATATGTGTTTATCGGTGTTTTTAGTGTGTTGGAGTACCTTGTGGTAAAGGTAGTGGCACTATAATTATAGACTTTAAGGGTTGAGGGGTGTGTGTTCAAAATGGTAGAACATGGTGGTATGGTGAGTAAGACTAGCCAGTTTACATTAGTTACTATATATTTAATAAAATAATAGGAGGTGAATATTATTTAAATAAATATTTAGTGTCGTTATTATTGTTATTATTTAATTTAGTGGTATTAATAATAATATAAATAATAATAGAGAAGGAAGAGAGATGAGAAGTTATGAGATCGTGAAAGCAGAGAAAAGTGAGAAAAAAGGAGAAAGAGGCTAGGGCTCAAAGAGGAAGAAAGAAGACTTTATTGTTGAGATAGAAGAATTTTAAGAACTCTAAAGTAAGGGTGAGATTTTAATTATCTAAGCATTAACATGATGATGGTAGGTAGATTATGTATGTGCTTAGGTTGTGTTCTTCTTCTCTCCATATATGTATGATCATTGTTGCAAATGTATGCTGTTGGATTGAATCTTTGAATTATGAATTTTGTGTGGCATGTTGATGTTGTATTCGATGTTTGATTGTGATATTCGTTGTACTGTTGCTGTTGGAATTATGATTCCAATGAAATTGCTGATGTAGATATTGTATTGTTGTGTGTGATCGCGAGTCAGAGTCGGAACAACGTAATAAATTTTTTGGGGAAATAAATTAGGGACTTAGATACTTGGAAAAGTGAGTTTTCATAGTAAAATGTTGTACAAGTGATTTGTAGAAAAAACGAGTTTTTGAAATGACTCAAAAGTGATTTTCGTGTAAAAAGTTGCAGAAAAGTGATTTTGCATACAATGTAATCGGCTACCATGATTGTAATAACCGGTTACACTGCTCTTAAAACATTTTTTGGGCAAAAATGTGAGGGTGTAATTGGCTACCATAATTTAGGTAACCGGTTATACTGCGTGGATCTTGCGGGGCAGTAGCTGGTTACAAGGGGTGTAACTGGTTACCTCCATTTGAGTAACAGGTTACACTAAGACCAATTTTGAAAAATATTCAAAAATTCATAACTTTTGTTCAGAAGGTCCGATTCGAGTGCCGTTTGAAGCGTCAAAAAGCTGACGTGACGAACTTTAATCTAAAAATAGTTTCGGTGACAGAAGTTGAATAGTTATGTTGTTGTTGGGTTAAATGCATTACTATCGTTATGTTGTGGTGTGATATAATTGTAAATGTCTTGTGGATGCTTGCTATGTTGTATGTCGTTGTTGCTGGACTGTATGACATGTTGCGTTGCGGCCTATAGTGGCATGATTCATTGATTAGATGATGGTCGTTGTTGTTATTGTTGTCATGTATTTCATGATTGCATGAGTTGTAAGATAAGTCGTGTGTCCATGTAGGGTGTGAGCGTCTTATCCGAATTCCAATTGTAGAATCGTGTTGTTGTTGTTGAGGTGATCGTGTGCCCATGTGAGGTGTGAGCGATCATGGAAGTCATGTGCCCGTGTGGAGTGTGAGCGACATAATCCAAATTCTGATGGGAATTGTGATTCTGAAATAGGGATCGAGTTCTGAAATAGGAATCGAATGGCACCACATGCATTGAGTCGAGTTGTGAGTCCTAATGCATTGTATTTTAGTTGTATTTGTTGTTGTATTAGATTTTGGTTGTGTGAATGTATATTGTGGAATTGGTGTCTGTGCATGTAATAATCTGCTACTTACTTATTATCATGTTTTTATTTATATAATTATGATATCTCACCCTTTCTGTTTGAATGTTGCCTTTACATGGGCATCGTGCACATAACTCGCAGTAGAGCAGTTGATGTGAGTGGAAGATGAAGTCTTCTGTTTTATCTTTTGTGTCGGCGTCTGCTATGATGTGTAACACTGGGGTTTATGGAACATTATATCTTTAATGTTTTGATAGATATTTTTGGATATCTCTATATTGATTGTTGTCCATGTTTATTTTAAAAACATAGTATGTTCTGAATAATTATTTGATTTTGGTGCTTCTGCTGTTTCAATAAAAACTGATGTTTGAGACATGTTTGGTTGCTATAACTGTTATAAATAATTGTTAAAAGTTGCATGTGTTACATATCGTGTATATGAGCAGCTGTTTTATGATTGTGTGACGTCCTAAATATTATTTTATTCAATTTAATCTGATTTATATTTAAATTACACAAGGTATATTTGAGGTGTTACATGAAACATGGTTATTGTTTGGGAAAGTAGTTTGGGTTGTGCCTGGAGGGTTGGCTGCAATGGGCTGCAAAATTTGATTTTTCAAGTGATGTATGCAGAAAGGATGTAAAGTATCATCTAAAAAGTTATGTGCAATATTAGAGGGTAAATGTAGCTTAGTACTGAACTTGAGTTTCATCAAAGACTACATGTCGTGAAATAATTATTTTTTTGTTTGACTAATCATAACATTTATATCCTTTGTGATTGGACGAGTAGCATAAGAAAACACATGGAGTATAGTGGGGTTGTAATTTATGGATATTGGTAGAAGGAAATAGTGGATAGCATAAACAACCAAAAACCCGAAGGTGTGTATAAGTGGGATCTTGGTGATACAAGATTTGAGCAGGTGACTTGTGATTCAGAGATTCATGTGGGAGAATATTTAACATATAAGTTTCCATTTGAAGAGTATGATGCCAAAACGAAGTGAGCATGGAAGAATGGACAAGGAAAGTGCAAATCATGTTACTCATGACGCGTATTTTTCGTTCCGCTTTATCATTATGAGAAGAAGTATGTGGAAAAGAGAAACGAAAAATAAGACCATTAGTATCACAATATTTTTTGAAAGACTCATTGTCAAATTCATGTCCACTATCACATTGAGAACATTTGATGGTTTTATCAAATTGGGTTTTAATGAGACAACTCAAGGATGAAAAAAATAGAGTAGACTTGTGATTTTTTTTTTCTAATAGGAAAAGTACACAAAAAATTAGAGTAATCATCTAAGAATAAAACATAATATTTATGCCCATAAGTGCTTAAAGTATGAGATTGAGAAGCATAAATGACAATTTAACATGTTTCCCAAAATCACAATAGTCATAAATGAAATTTGAAATTATATTTTTGCGATCAATGAACTTATTTTTGTTAAGAGACAACAAAACAAATGAAGTTTTCTGGTGTTCCTGCTCATTCTGGTATTGCAGGATAGTGTTTTTGTTGCACCTTTTGGCATCTCTTATGCATGTTCTTATTAAATTTTCAGTTTGGATGCTTCAAAAAAAGATAACAAAATAGATGAACCCATATGTCCTAAGCGATAATGCCATAAACTGCAAGTAAGAGCTGCAAAAGTGGATGGATGGGAAACTGAATGATTATTCGTGATGGGATAAAGATCCCCAATAATATCACATCTCACAGTGGCATCTCCGTTTGAAAATCATTCATAGAGAATCCCAAAGGGTCAAAAGTAATATAAATATTATTGTCAAAAGTGAGACGTCGCACAAAAATTAATTTTTTAATAATTTGAGGGGTATGTAGGATATTTTGTAGTTTTAAAGGTTTTGTAGGTGTGGAAAGGGTTGATTATCCATAACCATAAATTGGAATTTGTTGTTCACCACCAATAATAATATTTTGATTTGAATTACTCATATTAGAATAAGATGAAAGATTACCTTGTGATGTCGTCATATGAGAGGTTACTCTATTATCCATATACCACTGGAAATTGGGAGGACTGAGGGACATGGTGTGCATGGCGGCTTCAATATCAGTGGGTGCTAGAGAAGGAGTGTTGACTGCATATGCATGCGGACATGGACCTAATAGATCTTGTTGCTTTGGAGTACCACTCGGGCGAGTCCACTGAGAAGACAAATATGGACAAGGAGGGAGTCCCCATGGTTGTCGATAATGGAGACGAGTTTGAATATACACTGCGATGATGCCATAAAGAAAGAAGAAGAAGCGATAACAGAAAGAAGGAGAAGTAATGAAAGGGCAAAAGGTTGTCATCATTCATCTAACTAACTCAATACAATAATGATATCAGTATATATACAAGTATTTGTGTGAACCAATAATGGTATGCCAGCTGTACACTAAACTTATCTAGTTACATTAGGATAAGAATCTAAAGGTATAATACTGATATGCCCCCTCAAGTTGGACTGTGTAAGTTGCAGAGTCCTAACTTGGTCATAATAGAAGAAAAAGCTGGAGAATGCATTGGTTTTGTGAAAGCATCAGCTAACTGAGCTGAAGAAGAGACAGGCAGCAAGTGAATTAATTTGGAGGTTATCTTTTCTCGAACCACATGGCAATCCAACTCAATATGCTTGGTACGCTCATGAAAAGTCGGATTATGATCCAAATAGATAGCAGACTTGCTATCACAATACACAAATGTCGGTCGAGAGAAGGTAATCTTGAAATCCTGAAAGAGGTATTGCAGCCATTGTATTTCACAAGTGAGAGATGATAAAGCTCTGTATTCAGCTTCAGCGGAAGATCTGGACACAGTGCTTTGCTTCTTGGATTTCCAGCAAAGAAGGGAAGAACCAAGCATGACACAAAAGCTAGTAAAAGATTTTCTAGTGGTGGGATATCTGGCCCAATCAAAATCAGAAAAAGCATAAAGTGTGAGAGAACTAGAAGCTGAAAACATTATACCTCTAGCAGGGGATGATTTCAAGAATCTCAGCACTTTAGTAGCAGCTTGATAGTGTGACTCAAGGGGTTTTGAAATAAATTGGCTGAGATGTTCTACTGTAAAGGAGATATCGGGTGTAGTGTTGGTCAAATAGATTAATCTCCCAATTAGGCACCTGTAGACAGTAGGGTCAGTGAGAGGTGCACCATCAGTAGGAAAGAGTATGAGGTTAGGATCAAAGGGAATGGAAGATGGTTTGACTGCAAGGAAACCCGTGTCTTCCAAAAGCTCAAGAGTATACTTCCTTTGGTTCATAAATATACCTTTGGTGGATCGATCTATCTCAAACCCTGAGAAAAACCTAAGTTGGCCAAGGTCCTTGATCCTGAATTTCTTGTCTAGAACAGTCTTCACATGCTGAATTTCAGCCATGGAATTGCCTGCAATGACTATATCATCCACATATACTAGGATTGTAGTAAAAACATCATCATGAGATTTCACATATAAAGAGTGGTCAGCCTATGACTGAGAATAGCCAAGAGATATTAAGAAGGAGGAGAGTTTAGAATACCATTGCCTACTTGCTTGTTTGAGACTATACAAAGATTTTTGTAGCTTGTAAACTTGAGAAGGAGAAGCAGTAGTAGAAATGTCACGGGGAGAGACATGTAGACTTCTTTATGCAAATCTCAATGAAGAAAAACATTATTGACATCCATTTGTTCAAGATACCAACCTTTTATAGCAACAATAGACAAAAGAACTCTGACTGTTGTTATTTTGACTGCAGGAGAAAATGTGTGAAAATAATCAATTCCCTCCATTTGTGTGTAGCCTTTTGCTACTAACCTAACCTTATATCTTTCTATGGAGCCATCTGATTTGTATTTGATTTTATATACCCACCTGCATCTAATAGGAAGCTTTCCTGGTGGGAGATCAACAACACTCCAAGTTTGATTTTCTTCAAGAGCAAGAAGTTCAGCATCCATGGCATTTTTCCAACAATCCATTTTAATGGCTTGGTTTAATGTTTTGGTTCAGTATTGAAAGACATAGAATAATAGAAGTGTTTATAAGATGGTGAGTAATTAGCATAAGAGAGTACAGAAGATAAGGGATACAGAATTTTGGAATTGCTATCAGACACAGAAGAATAGCAATGATAATCCTTTAGATAGTGAGGAGGGTGGGAAGCTCTAGAGGATTATCTTAAGGGAAGGGAGTTATGATCTGCAGAGGTATTTTCTATTGAGTTATGAAGGGTGAGAATATGGTCATTTGTTTGTTCTACAGCAGAGAGATGAGGAGAGTTTGGAGAAATTTGGGACTGATTTATATCAGAAGAAAGAATGGATGTGGACTGATCTTTGGAGTTGTCAAGCACATTGTGATAACGCAAAATCGTATATATATAATGACATACATTTTAACTAATCTATGACTGGTTTCACTCCGATTTCGGGTTTTTCCACGTTATTTGTCTAGTATTTTGTAGGTATTCAAAGTTCATGTTCAAATGGAGCAAGATGAAGAAAATAAGCAATTACAAATGAAAACCAGATGAAAATCAGATGAAAAACAGCAGATACAGATTTTGCTGATATGACGGTCGTCACATGACCATTATGACCGTCATGCGTATTACGACCGTCACATTCCATGACGACCGTCATGCAGACAAAATATGTAGATAGTAGTCACGTGCTGTAACTGCCCTCAAAGACCAAAAGGAGTGGACCACTAACTCCTACTTTTTCTGACATCACTCCCACTTCCTGAAGCAATTAACCGTTGGAAATTCCATCTATAAAAGGAGGAGGCTGAGACCAGAAAAGGGGAGCTGCATTCAAGACCACGAAGTGCTGCCAAGTTATTTTTCAGAGCGAATTTAAGTTTCAGATTTCTTTATTGTTTCCTTTTCCTTTCCTTGCAATTCTGTTTGTACTTTTCAATTCTATTCTGTACGAGTTATTGGTACCAAGACTAAATCCTGCCGACATCGTGGAGGATTTCCCAAAGGCCAATTGAATTACTTACAGGTTTTTATTATAATTGTTAATTGAATTTTATTTTCCATTATGATGCATGCTTATATTTTATGCCATTGTTTACGTGTTATTAGTTTATATTCCATGTCTAGCTAAATTAAAGTAATCGGTATGTAATAGGTAGTCAGATGGGATTCGACAATAACCGGTGTATTCTTTCCTTTTCAAACTTATTTCTGGCTTTAGTTTTTAAATTGAATTTCTAAATAAATGTTCGTCGCAACAGCGAGAACTTATTTAAAAGTAGTTTTGCCACGACAGTGGGAAATTCATAAAGGTATGAACCAACAAGCGACAACTGAGGTTAGGACCAGATAGTAAAAACTAAGCATTTGTTTTAATAATAGCGATAGCGCTTTAAAAAGGATTAGAACTTAATGGTTTTCAAAAAGTAATTTTAACCCCGAACGAAATAGCGACAACATACGTTCCGGCTTAGGGTTGCGACTAGCGTCAACAACCATCGTGAGACAAAGGTCTTTAAACCGTCATTTTCTTCTTAAACTATTTTTGAAAACACCTAATACGTTGGTAACTTGTTGAATCCTTGAAGAATCAACATATTGCATACTGATTCACGCATTTATACCTTAAGTAACATTTTTAGTTTCCCTTTATTATACATACTTCTTTTGCTTTTATTCCCCTAAAACCATACCAACCTAGCTAAACATAGTAACACTCGAGAATACTAGCTTGATTACGAGTCCCTGTGGGATCGATATCTTTTATTACTACGCGGTAGACTGTGCACTTGCAGTTAGTTCAGTTAGACATAGAAAGTCGCGATCAAGTTTTTGGCGCTGTTGCCGGGGACCCGTTTAGTCAATAGTGTAATCCTTTGTTACACAGTATAGACTAGGTTAACTATTCTCTCTCCCTCTACTTGTTCGTCAGTTGTATGCCAAGTACTCGCTCACAAGGCGACATCTTACAACCTACAATCGCCGAATTAGAGCGCCTCTTACACTTAAGAAGGCGCATCCTTGAATATCAATGAAAACACAATATTCCTGATCTTCTAGCTCATACTCCTGTTGAAGAATCGAAGATGGCTGAAGGACCTCAGAACAAACCGCTGAAGGACTACGCTACCCCATCTCAGCTGGAGCCTCGAAGTAGCATTGTTGCCCCCATTATTAATCGGAACGATTTCGAGCTGAAACCGTCATTGCTGTCAGTTGTACAACAACATCAATTCTCAGGAAATGCAACTGAGGATCCAAATGAACACTTAACGAAGTTTGTGCAATACGCAGACACAGTGAAGGAAAATGGAGTAACTCCAGATGCAATAAGACTTCGTCTCTTTCCTTTCTCTCTTAGAGATAGAGCTTAGACTTGGTTACAATCCTTACCATCCAACTCCGTTACGACGTGGGAACAGTTGAAGAACGTTTTCTTAGCAAGATACTTACTTTCTACAATGGGTTTCTATAGAACACCAGATTAACGGTAGACGCCGCCGCAGGCGGTGCACTTATGGATAAGCCATACGATGAAGCCTATCAACTTATCGAAAACATGTCTCAGAACCATTGCCAATGGGGAGGTGAAAGAACTCCATCAGAGAAACCCGCAGCGAAAGGTCGCATGTACGAGAACAACAGTCTTGAAAAGTTCAACGCTAAGGTGGATGCTCTAACGCAAAAAATCGACAGTCTAACTGTAACACCACCTACAACCGTAGCTGCTGTAACTCTAAATTACGAGTTATGTGGAATCGCCACTCACAATGCGCCCGAATGCCCATTATTGGCAGGAATTCCACCAGACCAAGTGAACTACGCTCAAGGTAACCCTTACGCGAATACTTACAACCCAGGATGGAGGAACCACCCAAACTTTTCCTACAAAAGCGATAATGCCTTGCAAGCACCGGCTGCTCCGCCAGGATATCAGAAACCAGCCGCAACTGCCCAGACTGCCCCTAGGAAATCAAATCTCGAAGTGATGATGGAAAAATTCATAGCTACTCAAGTTTAAACAAATAAAGAATTCCTGAATCAAAACATACACACTAGCGAGCAAATTAAACAGCTGACCGGAAAAGTAGACGCTTTAGCCACTCATCATAAAATGCTTGAAACACAGATATCACAAGTGGCTCAACAACAAGCCTCTGTAGCCGCACCAACTGGGACATTTCCAGGTCAGCCAGAACCTAATCCAAAGGGTCATGCAAACGTTGTCATATTGAGAAGTGGAAAAGAATTGGAAGGCCCAACAGATCCTAGGAATGAAGATTCATCCATGCATCAGAAATCTGATAAACCAACAGAAAAGGAGTCTGAAACCGAAAAGAAGGAAGGTGACGAGCAAGAGGCTGCCAAAGATGAAAACTCATATGTGCCTCCACCGCCATATAAACCACTTATTCCTTATCCTCAAAGATTCATAAATTCCAAAACTTCAGGACAATTTAAGAAATTCGTTGAACTTCTGAAACAACTGAATATCACTATTCCTTTCACAGAAGAGATAACCCAAATGTCGTCATATGCTAAGTTTCTTAAAGAAATCTTGTCTAACAAAAGGAAAATCGAGGATAACAAAATAGTTACACTTACTGCCGAATGTAGTGCAATCATTCAAAATAACATGCCTCCTAAACTAAAAGACCCAGGTAGTTTCTCCATACCATACGTCATAGGAAAGTTCGTCATAGACAAAGCTTTATGCAATCTAGGAGCCAGTATAAGTGTTATGCCCCTGTCTATATGCAAAAAGCTGAACATGGGAGAACTAAGACCAACTAAAATGTCCGTGCAATTGGCAGACCGATCAGTCAAATATCCCATCGGTGTGCTGGAAAACGTTCCAGTACGCATAGGTCAATTCTATATTCCAACCGACTTCATAATCATGGACATCAAAGAGGACTCTGTTACCCCAATTATCTTAGGAAGACCCTTCCTAGCAACAACCGGAGCTATCATAGACGTAAAGAAAGGCAGGCTAACATTTGAAGTAGGAGAAGAAAAGATAGAGTTCATCCTTACTAAGTTCTTGAAGGTACCAGCCATAGATGACACATGCTATATAGTAGATGTCATCGACGAATGCATACGAGAACTGGAGAAGGAAGAAACTAAATATTCTGAAATCATGAAGATCCAAATCCCTGATATTCATGAAGATGACAATTGGCGTGCGCCATATAAAGATGATAGCCTGAGCGAGATCTTAGCACTAACTCCAAATCACATGCCAGGTCCGAAAAACCCAGCTTCATAACTTAAAGAACTACCTAAAACCCTCAGGTACGAATTCTTAGACACAGAATTCAAAAAACCAGTAATAGTCAACGCAAATTTAGGAAAGTCAGAAACTGAGCAATTACTAGAAGTTCTAAGGAAATACCCAACTGCGCTAGGCTATAATATAAGCGATCTTAAAGGCATAAGTCATTCCATCTGTATGCATCAAATCATGCTAGAGGAAGACTGCAAAACCTCAAGAGAACATTAGAGAAGGATAAATCCGATCCTAAGCACTGTAGTCAAAGACGAGGTGAAAAAGTTACTAGACGCAGGAATCATATACCCGATCTCCGACAGCCAGTGGGTTAGCCCAGTGCACGTAGTGCCAAAGAAAGGAGGCGTTACTGTAGTAAAGAATGCAAAAGGTGAATCGATAACCCAAAGAGTTGTGACTGGAAGCAGGATGTGTATCGATTACAGAAAACTGAATAAGGCAACTCGGAAAGATCACTTCCCTCTACCTTTCATAGACCAGATGTTGGAAAGACTAGCGAAACAATCGTACTTCTGCTATCTAGATGGTTATTCAGGATTCTTCCAAATTCCTATTCACCTCAATGACCAAGAAAAGACAACATTCAACTGTCCTTATGGCACTTTTGCTTATCGCCGAATGCCGTTCGGACTATGCAATGCTCCAGCAATCTTCCAAAGATGCATGATGGCAATCTTTGCGGATTTCATAGACATGGAAGTGTTCATGGATGACTTCTCTGTATGTGGACAAAGTTTTGAACGCTGCCTGTCAAACTTAGAAATGGTACTCGAAAGATGCGCTAAAGTGAACCTCGTTCTAAATTGGGAGAAATGCCATTTCATGGTCCGACAAGGCATAGTTTTAGGACACGTCATATCTGAAAAAGGGATTGAGGTTGACAAAGCTAAAATAGAGATCATAAAGGATCTTCAACCTCCGAAAACCATACGAGAAATACGAAGCTTTTTAGGACACGCCGGATTCTACCGAAGATTCATAAAGGATTTCTCGAACATCACAAAACCTCTGACAGGTTTGTTGATGAAAGATGTCGAGTTTGTTTTCGACAAATAATGCTTGGAAGTATTCGAAACTCTAAAGACAGCACTCATTACCGCACCAATCATGCAACCCCCAGATTGGCGACTACCATTCGAAATCATGTGTGACGCGAGTGATTATGCTGTAGGCGCAGTTCTAGGACAAAGGAAAGACAAGAAGCTTCACGCAATCTACTATGCCAGTAGAACTTTAGACCCTGCCCAAATGAACTACGCCACAACAGAGAAGGAACTTCTAGCAGTTGTGTTTGCACATGACAAATTTTGTTCCTACTTGGTAGGAGCCAAAATAATCATATACACAGATCACGCTGCCATTAGGTACCTAATAGGCAAAAAGGATGCCAAACCAAGATCATTGAGATGGATCCTATTATTACAAGAGTTCGACATAGAAATTAAATATAAGAAAGGAACCGAGAACATAGTTGCAGATCACTTATCCCGGATAGAAGGCATTAAACAAGAATCAGTGCCTATCAATGACGATTTTCCCTACGAACGTCTGATATCCAAATTGGAAAGCAATATGCCCAACTTAACCTCGGAAGAACCAGAACTTGAAAAAGTCGTGGAAGCTGTCTATGCCCAAGCCACTTTCCCTTGGTATGCCGACATCGTCAATTACTTAGCCGCAAGCGTGCTTCCATTGGATCTAACTTATCAGCAAAAGAAGAAATTCTTCCCCGACTTAAAGCATTATTATTGGGACGAACCTCTACTCTTTAAAGGAGGCACCGACAACATATACCGTCGCTGTGTCCCAGAGGAAGAAATAGAAGACATCATTTCCCATTGCCATTCATCACCTTATGGTGGTCATGCTAGTACTTCAAAGACATGCGCTAAAATTCTACAATCTGGCCTATTTTGGCCCAGCCTCTAGAAGGATGTCCATATCGCTGTACTCAAATGCGACCGGTGCCAACGCACTGGCAACATCTCACGACGCGATGAAATGCCTCAGAAAGGAATTTTAGAAGTAAACATCTTTGACGTATGGGGGATAGACTTCATGGGACCTTTCCCGTCGTCTTTTGGAAACAAATTTATACTCGTCGCGGTCGACTATGTATCTAAATGGATAGAGGTCGTTGCCGCTCCAACAAATGACGCGCGAGTAGTCGTCCAACTCTTTAGAAACACAATCTTTCCTAGATTCAGTGTGCCCAGACTTGTCATCAGTAACGGTGGTTCACACTTCATATCGCGAATCTTTGACAAACTTCTCTCTAAATATGGAGTCAAACACCGCGTAGCTACACCGTATCATTCGCAAACTAGCGTACAAGTGGAGGTTTCGAACAGAGAAATAAAAAAAATATTGGAAAAGACTGTCGCAACCTCTAGGAAATATTGGTCATCGAAACTGAACGAAGCTTTATGGGCCTATAGGACCGCTTTTAAGACACCAATAGGCACCACACCATTTAAATTGGTTTACGGAAAATCATGTCACCTGCCAGTGGAATTAGAGCATAAAGCCTTTTGGGCTATTAAGACGCTGAACTTCAACTACACCGAGGCAGGAGAGAAACGAATCTTGAACCTTCATGAATTAGAAGAACTCAGATTGGACGCATACGAGAATGCCCGCATCTACAAAGAAAGAACCAAGAAATGGCATGATAAACGTTCAGTCTAGAAACAATTCAGTGTGGGAGACGTCGTGCTCCTATTCAACTCAAGATTGAAACTTTTCCCAGGAAAATTAAAATCTAGATGGTCTGGACCTTTTGAGGTAACCAAAATCCTTTAAAGTGGAGCTGTTGAAATTAGCGATAAAACCAACGCGCCGTTTATAGTAAACGGACAGCGTTTAAAGCATTATAATCAAAACGAAAATAGCCACCACGTGAGTAGTGTGCAATTGCTCGAGCTTCCCGCTCAAACCCCCGAATAGCTTGTCACCAAGCTATCGTCAAGCTTTTGACGTTAAAAACAACGCTGATTGGGAGGCAACCCAATTTTCCCCGTTTTTCCCTTTTGATTTATAATTTTGCATAAAATCCTATTTTCTTATTTTCTACTATTTCCTTTACTTTATTTTTCTTATTTTTATCACCTTTTGCTTCTTAAAATCTAATCTAAGTAAATGTGATTTCAACTTTTCCAGGATTTTAAAGCCTTCCTACCTTTCTCCTATTTTTATCTGACTAACTTCCGAGTATGGCTGACATCGACTTTACGACCATTGTTTTTAGAGGACTACCTCACAAGGCCAGATTTGAGGCACTGACTTAGAGAGGCATCGCTTTGACTTTGTACTATGATAGATCCACCATGGATAAGCTAGGAATCCACGATAGCATTGAGTATCTATTTAACCAATTAGACTGGGAGCAAACTGCTCTAAAGACCCGATTTGCTACCTATCGTGAACTCACGTTCGAATTCCTTAGCTCCTTAAGCTACTTACCCGAATATGGCTATGGATCCACCAAAGAGCTGATAACCTTTAGAATGTTTGGAATGGACCACACCCACAACCGTACGTCGTTAGCTAACATCCTAGGATTCCCTAGCGGACCTTATGTGTTTACCGACACCGAAGAGGATATTGATATCGAGTTAGAACAATTCTGGGGTACCATCACAGGTAACTATCACCCTGAACCTAATGACATGCACAATAATGAGATACATAATCCAGCACTCTGTTACTTTCATAGGATTTTAGCCCATACCCTCTTTGGGAAGGAGGAAAACATTACTACAGTTTCTAAGGAAGAGTTGTTTATCCTGTTATATGCTTCACAAGGTCGTCCTGTCAATGCTGTACCTTTTATGATGAGATCATTCACACGCCTTAATCAGGAACCACATTCACCCATCTTAATAGGAGGCCTAGTCACCATGATTGCCCATGAAATTGGCCTTAGGTACCACCTGAATGGAGCCATTCGTTTTGGCACCATCAGACCAATGGACATTCAATTTTGCTTCAACAGACGTATCTTAGGTAACTTAGGACCAGGAGCCTACGAATACCTTATTGATAATCTACCTGTCCACCTTTTCACATTGCCTAACCATGAGCTAACGAGTATCCACAACATAAACAATTGGCTTTATGAGTTGGACGAGCCTATGGGACCTCCATCACCTATCCACACCCCAGGCCTACGTGTACGACAATGATCACATATCAGAAGCACAAGACTATATGTATTACGAAAATTATGTTTCCGAAGTGGAGACAGATCCTGAGACCCCTCCTAATTACCATAACTTTCCTGATCCTACTCCTGAACAACGCACAGACAAGTTGGACAATATTCTGAAAACTATGAAAGATTTCAAGCTGGAATTAACCACTGTAAAAGATGAACTAACACGACTTCACATGGATGTCATTACTTTTATGGACGTAGTTAGCAACCAGTTTGAAGACATTACTCAGCAGTTCAACAAATTGAAGCAACAAAAGTATTGATGTTTTAGTTTCTTTTTAGTTTAGTTTACTGCATTTCGCGTTATTTCCCATTTTTAAATTTCGCAATTGTTTTTCTGATTATTGTACTACATTAAACATGTAATTCAATTAATGATATTTCATTTTTGTTTCGGTATTACTTTACTCTTGGTTGTTCCGTTAATTTCCATTTTTTATCTAGTCTCTTATACTGCAATATCACAAAAATCGCCATTTAAAACTGTGAAAAACGCCCCATATGCAAAATTCTGCAATTCTGCAGAATTTGCTGATGTGACGATCGTCACACATCCCTTACGGTCGTCACGCGTATTACGACCATAACAATCTGTAACGGTCGTCACGCGTATAGAACCTAACTTCTGTCAAAAAAAGGGGTTACGAACCTTTCCCCCTCCACTCTCTTAACTTCCCACTTTCTCACATTCAAACCCCATTACCACGTTCCAAATCCCTCATTACTCAACCACTTCTTCCAACTTCCATTTCACCCCTATAAATCCACCTTTCCATTTCCCTGTTCTCCATCCACAGAACCCTCACTATTTTCCCTCTCTGAACAACTCTCACAAAAATCGCAAGGCAAAACCGTGAAATCCCCAATCTGAGCAACATCCTCTTCAGAGAAGGCGAGTCCGGAGAAAGGCAAAGGACCAATTACATGGCTTTCCATCAACGATCGCTTCAACCGACCCGCTATGCTCACATTGAGTCTTTAACAGAGCTTGGAATTCTGGATGGTGTCACCTGGATGCTGCAGAGGGCCGGTATTTGGCATCTCTGCACAAACCCTCAACCTACCTACGAGTCACTCACATTGGAGTTCCTCAGTTCCTTCACATACGTGACTTCGGCCGGAGATACAAATCAGCTTATCGGCGCCGCTTGCTTCCGCATGTTCGGCACCGAATACCAAATCAACCAGAATCGAATCGCCGACATGCTGCAGTTTCCTCACGGCGACGATGCTCATCGCCGCCCCTCCGATCAGTTCTACCATGAAGCCTTCACTCTTTGGAACCAACTGACCGACACCACAACTGACAGTTGGGAGACTCTGAATGCCACCCACATCCACAATCCTACCATCAGATACTTCCATCGAGTGTTGAGCAACACTATCTTCGCTCATGATAGTAACCACAAAGTCAATTCGAAGGAACTGTTCTTTCTCCGTTGCGTGTTTACTTCAGAACCCGTTGACGCCGCACCGTTCCTCTTGGCTCACATTCAAGCCAACTGCAACCGCGGCTCAAAACCGTTCTATTTTGGTGGCATCATCACTTCCATCGCCTTAGGCCTCGGCCTTGGCAACCACCTCCAGAACCTTCGCCCGATGCCTCTTGTTTTTCTCGACACCGACCATTGTTGCGCTTCTCACCTCATCAGGTCCCGAGCAGATGGCAAATATCATCCGGTAGTGCGAGGCCGCACTATCCAAAGCATTATCATGCCCTCTCGTACCCGAATGCATCCTCAGGACAGAGCCAACGGGCTCTTTGATCCGAATGCCCTTGCTGCTACTGCTGCCCCAACTCAAGAAAATGCCCAAGGGCCTATGGATGAAGTTCAAAAAGAGTTGGATAGAGCTAACCAAGCTGAGGCATCACAACCACCTCCTCCTGAAGGTCCCTCCTCACGTCGCCTCCGCCGTCCTGAAACCGATTACACAAACGCGGATCTCCACCGCTCCATCGAACAACAGAATTAGATCATGATTATGATGCAACAACAAAACCGGCGGGCCGAAGAGTTCGAAGCTTGGCAGAGAGCACAACTTGATCAAATTAAGACCTCCATGCAGCAGCTCCAAGACGGCCAAACCGGCCTGATCGATGACATGGCCACTCTCACTTTGCGAGTCGACGACCTCCGGGACTATATTTACCACACCGGAGCTCTGAACCTCGACGCACGCAACGAAAGAGCCAGAGGTATTGGAAGAGACAGAGGCAGAGGCCGGGACTAGTATTACTATTTATTTCTTGTATTTTGTTTTTCTTTCCATTGTACTTTCCCTTCTGCATTTTTTTTCAAATCAGTGAGGACACTGATTGAGATAGTGTGGGAGCGGAGCGTTATTTCCCTATTTCCCTGTTATTTCCTATTCCGCTTGTACTTTCATTCATAATTTTCAATTTAAAGTATTTTAATTTTGGAAAATAAAGCTCATTTATATATCTCTTTCCGTTACGTGAACTCTCCGCGCTTTATTCGACATATACAAAAACTTTTGTCCTCCTCAAAGCATCACGTGACACGCCAAAGTTTAACCGAGTTTGGAATTCCCGAGAAGAAAATTCTAACAAAACCATTACCGCCCTGACACCTTAGACCTCCGGTTTATGCGAGTCAGTTTCACTACTTACTTGTACCAAAGCCGCAAGTTTCAACTCAAACAGAGCCCCCAGTAGTTTATACGAGCAGCCAGCACCATCCTAAACACTTCTAAGTAAGAAACCGATGCAAATAAGTGCGTGATCTCTAGTATGAAATGAAAAATCATGAAAAAGAAAAGCCATATAGCCTGAATATAGAGACATGTCCCTTCTAAGTTAGGTGCTCCTCACCCAAGCATTTAGCCCAACGGTACAAAACTCTTCAAGATCAATAGCAAAATAAGCATATGTGCGAAGAAAAATCGAATTAGCAATGAGATCATAGTCACTAACAGGTTTACTTGCCATGAACGTGTATGGACAACGGGCTTAATGTGATTGCGCCAGAACGAAACCGGGTAAAACTTGTTGCAAGAAACTTAACGCCGAGCTGCAGTAGCATGATTGGGACTGAATTGCATAAAAGAGAGGCCTTCGAAGACTTACAGTTCAGTGTCATCGCCGTATACATTTTGTTTCCATTGGACTCCCGATTTCCTAACTTGACGTCTGAAAAGTCTTTTCGAAAGAAGAGTGTGCTGCGTGCTTGCTAAGTTTATAAATTTTTCCTACCTTTACTTGAGGACAAGCAAGGATTCAAGTTTAGGGGAGTTTGATAACGCGAAATCGTATATATATAATGACATACATTTTAACTAATCTATGACTGGTTTCACTCCGATTTCGGGTTTTTCCACGTTATTTGTCTAGTATTTTGCAGGTATTCAAAGTTCATGTTCAAATGGAGCAAGATGAAGAAAATAAGCAATTACAGATGAAAACCAGATGAAAATCAGATGAAAAACATCAGATACGGATTTTGCTGATATGACGGTCGTCACATGACCATTATGACCGTCATGCGTATTACGACCGTCACATTCCATGACGACCATCATGCAGACAAAATATGTAGATAGAAGTCACGTGCTATAACTGCCCTCAAAGACCAAAAGGAGTGTACCACTAACTCCTATTTTTTCTGACATCACTCCCACTTCCTGAAGCAACTAACCGTTGGAAATTCCATCTATAAAAGGAGGAGGCTGAGACCAGAAAAGGGGAGCCGCATTCAAGACCACGAAGTGCTGCCAAGTTATTTTTCAGAGCGAATTTAAGTTTCAGATTTCTTTATTATTTCCTTTTCCTTTCCTTGCAATTTTGTTTGTACTTTTCAATTCTATTCTGTACAAGTTATTGGTACCAAGACTAAATCATGTCGACATTGTGGAGGATTTCCAAAGGCCAATTGAATTACTTACAGGTTTTTATTATAATCGTTAATTGAATTTTATTTTCCATTATGATGCATGCTTATATTTTCTGCCATTGTTTACGTGTTATTAGTTTATATTCCATGTCTAGCTAAATTAAAGTAATCGGTATGTAATGGGTAGTCAGATGGGATTCGACAATAACCGGTGTATTCTTTCCTTTTCAAACTTATTTCTGGCTTTAGTTTTTAAATTGAATTTCTAAATAAATGTTCGTCGCGATAGCAAGAACTTATTTAAAAGTAGTTTTGCCACGACAGTGGGAAATTCATAAAGGTATGAACCAACAAGCGACAACTGAGTTTAGGACTAGATAGTAAAAACTAAGCATTCGTTTTAAAAACAGTGACAACGCTTTAAAAAGGATTAGAACTTAATGGTTTTCAAAAAGTAATTTTAACCCCGAACGGAATAGCGACAACATATGTTCTGCCTTAGAGTTGCGACTAGCGTCAACAACCATCGTGAGACAAAGGTCTTTAAACCGTCATTTTCTTCTTAAACTATTTTTGAAAACACCTAATACGCTGGTAACTTGTCGAATCCTTGAAGAACCAACATATTGCATACCGATTCACGCATTTATACCTTAAGTAATGTTTTTAGTTTCCCTTTATTATACAAACTTCTTTTGCTTTTATTCCCCTAAAAACATACCAACCTAGATAAATATAGTAACACCCGAGAATACTAGCTTGATTACGAGTCCCTGTGGGATCGATATCTTTTATTACTATGCGATAGACTGTGCACTTGCAGTTAGTTCAGTTAGACATAGAAAGTCACGATCACATTGTTATTTTGTTCAGGAATAGAAATATGAGCGGGATGTGAAGTAGAAGGATTGTCCAGGTCAGGTATAAGGACATCTTTAGAGATAATAAAGTCATTGTGTATAGGCACATCCGCTGGAATAGGACTGGGAACATCAGCTGGATTAGGACTAGGACTGTCAGGCTGATGAGATGTACCATCAGGACTGCTATGTGTAGAGGTGGAGTTGTCAAGTGAAAAGGACAAGTCAGTGGTACTAGGAGGCTGGCTATTAGGCTGACTAAGAAAGATATTATGAGGTGCATAGGGAGGATCATCAAGATGTGGGACAGATTGTGTAGGTGAAACAGAAGGGTGATTTTGACGTTTAAAGGGAAATATATTCTCATAGAAAATCACATTCCTTGATATAAAAATGTTGTGAGTTTCAAGATCATACAGAATATACCCTTTGCTACCTTCCTTATATCCAAGAAAAATAGATTTCTTAGCTCTTGGATTGAACTTGGTTCTATGTGCTTGAAGAGAGCTAGGATAAGAAAGGTAGCCAAACACTTTTAGGTGAATTAAGGATGGACATTGCTTAAACAACAGTTTATATGGACTTTTAAAGTTAAGGAGTGGTGTAGGTAATCTATTGATAATATGAACAACATGTGAAATGAAAAAATTCCAAAGATTTAGAGGAAGGCTAGAGTGAAAAAAATGGCTCTAGCTACATTGAGGATGTGTTGATGTTTCCTTTCAACCACCCCATTTTGTCGGGGAGTCTCAACACAAGTTCTTTGGTGAAGAATACCCTTCGATAATAAGTAGTCAGATAGAGCAAGAAATTTTGTACCATTATCTGATCTTAAACATTTAAGAGTAGTTTGGAATTGGTTTTCTATGTAAGTTATGAAATTGATAAGGCTTGGTTTAGTTTGGTCTTTGGTTTTAAGGAAAATAACCCAAGTATGTATTGAATAATCATCAACAAGGGTTAAAAAATACTTGTGTCCTAAAGTGGAGATTGTGAAGAAAGGACCCCATAGGTCAGCATGCAAAATATTAAAAGGAACATTAGAATGAGATACACTATTTGGAAAAGGAAGTTTTCTTTGTTTAGCAAAGTGACAAGAGTCACATGGTACATTATCGTTATTGCAAGAAATGAAAGGAAAATACTTTGAGATGGTGTGTAAACCAATATCAGATAGGTGGCCTAGCCTTAAGTGCCACAAATTACAAGATGTACGAGAAACAAAATTATGAACAAAAGAATTATTAGCATGAGAAAGTGAAGGTGTGGTGTCAAGAACATAAAGTCCCCTGTGTAAGCTAGCTATACCAATCATTGCCTTGGTATGATTCTGCATAATATGGCATGTGTTAGCACGAAATTGAACAAAACATTGATTACTAGCAACAAGTTTAGCTACAGATATAAAGTTGACATTAAAGCTAGGAACATAAAGCACATTGTGAAGAGTGAGATAGGGTGATATAGCTACTGTGCCAGAAATGGAAGTCATGACTTGTGAACCATCAGGTAGGCTAACATGGATGGGGACTATGTTCTTATGAGTAATAAAGGAAGATAAATCAAAAGAGAAATGGTCAGTAGCTCCAGTATCAAAGACCCAAAGGTGAGGGTGCTTACCGTTCACATTGGTTGAGTGAGAATGCATGACAAAAGGTGATGTTGAGACAGAATTGACAACAGGTTGAGGCTTGGATTACTAAATCAATGCGAGGATGTTGTCATACTGCTCCTTAGTAAAACCAAATGAAGATGGTGCTGAACCCTGAGAAAAGGATGTGGATGCATTACTAGCATTTACAGCTAATGAAGATGATGCAAACCCTTGAGCTTTGGATTTATTTCTGTAACCTGGTGGGTATCTGTGCTTGCTGAAAAAAGTTTCAATGGTATGGTTTGTCTGGCCACAGTGAGTACAAACTCTGTTAGAACCTTTTGCAGGAGGTGAACCTTGAATCTTAGAATGATAGGTGTTGGAACCTTGTCTACCAGAATGGTTCCCTTCCTGAGCTTGAACTTGTAATGAAGAGGCTTCTTCAGTGGAACCTGTAGGGGCAACAACACTTGATGTAAAGGTATCCATTTCTCGTTCTTGTTGAATCACAAGCGAGAAGCCCTTGTCAATACCAAGCAACAGATTCATCATCATAATCTGAGATTTTGAATGAGCAAATTTCTCAGATAACCGTTTGAGAAAACGAATTACGTAGTCTTGTTCCCTATACCGTTTAACAGACGTTATGGCACTGCAACAATAAAACGGAACCGGTCGATAGTTCTCTAATTCGTCCCACATAACCTTCAATTGTGTAAAATAGTTAGAGACGACGAGATTACCTTGACAGAATTTGTACAAGTCTTCTTGAATGACAGATATGCGGAAGATGTCGCCTTGAGAAAACCTAATTTGCAAATTCTTCCATACGCCAAATGTTGTATCAATCCACATAACAGACTTCGCTATTGGTTCCAAAATCGATCGTTGAATCCATGCAAGTATGGTAATTGGTGCATACATCGGATCCAAAACAGGTGGCTTGGTTAGGGTTCCATCAATGAACTTCTCCTTGTTCTTGGAGATAAGTGAAATGTGCACCAATTGAGCCCAAGTATGGTAATTTTTATCAGTGAGAAAAGGCGTAACAAGAACAAGAGCTGGATTCTCGTTCGGATGGAGATAATAGGGATTTGCAAAATTAGTTGCGAAATCAGCGTAGCTCTGGTTCGCCATTGAATAACAGAAAAAGATGAAAGCGATTAAGAAAAAGATGAACGATGAAAAACAGAAAGAACTCACAAAGGAGATGAACAAATATTGCAGAAGAAAGAACAATGGCTACCAGAGCTTTTGAAGCTATGATACCATGTTGATAATGGAGACGAGTTTGAATATACACTGCGATGATGCCATAGCAGAAAGAAGAAGAAGCGATAACAGAAAGAAGAAGAAGTAATGAAAGGGCAAAAGTTTGTTATCATTCATCTAACTAACTCAATACAATAATGATATCAGTATATATACAAGTATTTGTATGAACCAATAATGGTATGCCAAATGTACATTAAACTTATCTAGTTACATTAGGATAAGAAACTAAAGGTATAATACTGATAATGGTGGTGACATCGAACCGCAATGATACTAATTCCATGGAGCGAGAGGAGAGTGCCATGGTGAAGTGTTGTTTTGCTGGGACAGTTGACCACCATCATGTCCGCTGCCATGTTCACCACGTCTGTTGTTTCTACCGTAACTGATGTAGTTTTTATGAGTAGAATTCTGACTGTTATTCTTCTTGCCTCCACAGTTATCATCATAGGAGGAGGGTTCAACAAGGTCCTTTGGTTATGTCACAACCATTGAAGCATGTGCTTAGGTAGCCACCATCTTAATTATATCGGCTTCTTCAAGAGTAAGCATTGAGTAGGTCTGACAAAATTATGGAAGAGGGTTTCTTTGATTAATTAGTATATCGACCCCTTTATATGAATAAGTGAGGTCGGAAACAAGTTGGATAATGATTTTTCGATTAGAGATAGGGGCTCCAACATTCTTTAATGGATTAGAAAGCGTTTTGAGTTACTGACACTATGCAGAAACGGTGGGAAAATCCTCCATGCAAACTGAGGAAAACTCGTGCTCAAGAGTGACTGCCAGAGTGTTTTAATTGTCTTGGAAAATGTTGGTCAAATGATTCAAGGTCTGCTAGAACACAGATTGGTGTTTAGTATAATCTCTATGTTTTGATGATAACTCTAATGAAATTTTGTATTAAGAAAATAGATACTCTAATTTTGTTCAAGTGTTTTGTGTTTCAGATATTAAAATAAATATCATTATGGAAGCAAAATGCATCTGAACAGCAAGTTACGCAAAGCTCTGAAGCATCAGAAGCAACTCATCAGAAGACTTTGAGCGCTGCCAGAAGAGACTCTGAAGCAGAAGCTGCAGAAGACTCTGAAGCAGAAGCATCTGAAGCGTAACTGAAGATTTTGTATGAAAAGTTTCAAGCATTGTTTCAGAAGACTCTGAATGTACATTACGCTGCATGTACAGAGGCTCTGATAAACAATTATGCTCTAATCAGATCACTCACACTAAAGCACTATTGCTGCAACTCTGATATCATTGAATCTGATCTGAAGAACAAGAAGCACATCAGTGGATCTGATGTTGTTTACGTTTGAAAAGATGTCAGCACGTGAATAGACTTGGTACTATTCTCAACGTACACTCCAACGGAACTATTCCTTATTTGTGATAGACACAAGGATTCAGGCAAAGGGCATTTATCTGAACATTCTACTTGTGAGAAAGGAAAAGTCATGTGAAGACAAAAGGCTACAGCTACTCTACTTGCGCAGTCTTCAAGCATTGGACTATCAGCACTATAAAAGGACGTCTTCAACATCTCTTCAAGGTTAACGAATCTTTGACGAAATTGAATCAATTGAAATTATTCTCAACTTTCATACAATCATTCAAAGCTGAATAGTTTTATCTTTCGTTCTTAATCTTGTGTAAAAAATCACAGTTGTGATTAAAGCTTGTTAGAAGCAAACTCAAACACACTTGTTTAGTTTACATTAATTTGTAAAAGGTTCCTTAAGAAGACCAAGTTGTGGTCGTTAGTTCTTGAGAAGACTAAGACAGTTGTTCTTAGTGGTTGACACTGTAATCTGTTCGAATATAGTGGATTAAGTCCTTGTGGAGAAGGCAACTCACTCTTGATAGGGTGGACTGGATTAGTTAATTTCAATGAACCAGGATAAAAATCATTGTGTTTTTATTGCCATATTTATTTCTAAACCCTTATTCAACCCCCTCCCCCTTCTAAGTGTTTTTCTCACCTTCAGTTGGCATCAGAGCTCTAGTTCTGTTAGTGCTCTCACTTCACCGTGAACAGAAAAGATCCAGTTGAGAAAACTCTTGATATATTTTAGTTTATACATTATGGCTGAAGCTTCAACATCCAACAACAACAGATATGAAGACAGAGATAGAATCAGCACTAAACCCCCTATGTTTGATGGGGAAAAGTTTGACTACTGGAAAGACAGAGTTGAAAGCTTCTTTCTAGGATATGATGCTGACCTTTGGGATTTAGTCATTGATGGCTATGTTCACCCCACTGATGGGGATGGTAAAAAGATAGACAGAAAATCTATGACTGAGGCTCAGAAGAAAGAATTTAGGAATCATCATAAAGCAAGAACCATACTACTAAATGATATATCTCATACTGAGGATGAGAGATTACTAACAGAGAAACAACATTTGGTATGTTTGAATCTTTGAAGATAACTCATGAAGGGAATTCTCAAGTCAAGGAGACCAAGGCTCTGGCGCTGATCCAGAAATATGAAGCCTTCAAAATGGAGGAATCTGAATCTGTAGAAGTTATGTTCTCTAGATTCCAGATTCTCACAGCTGGCCTGAAAGTTCTAGACAAGGGTTACTCCACTGCAAATCATGTTAAAAATATCATCAGAAGTTTGCCAATCAGATGGAGACCAATGGTCACTGCTCTGAAGCTAGCAAAGGATCTGAACAAAATCATGTTGGAGGAACTGATCAGATCTCTGATGAGTCATGAGTTTGAACTTGAAGAAGACGAGCCTCAAAAGAAAGGTAAGTCAGTTGCATTAAAGTCTAACAAATCTGTTAAAGCGTTGCAGGTTTTAGAAGAAAGTTCTGAAGAATCTTCTTCTGAAGAAGAAGATGAATTGTCCCTGCTGTCCAGAAGGATCAACAAACTCTAGAAGCATAAATAGAGGAAGTTCAAGAACTTCAAGAAACCAGATCAACGTAAAGAGTCTTCTAGACACAGAAGATCTGGAAAGAAAGAGGTTGTCTGCTATGAATGCAAGGAACCTGGGCACTACAAGAATGAATGCCCAAAGCTTCAGAAGGAGAAGACAAGAAGGAAGCCTGAGCATAAAAAGAAAGTTTTGATGGAAACCTGGGATGATTCAGATGCATCTGAATCTTCATCAGACTCAAATGAAGAATGTGCAAACATGGCACTCATGGCTGACATAGAAGACCATGCAGAAACATCTGGATCAGAATCAGATCCTAAGGAGGTATTTTCTGAACTTTCTAGAGCAGAGCTTATTGAGAGTTTATCTGAAATGTTAGAAAACTATAGTAAGATTAAGCTCAAGTACAAGAATCTTGAAAGCAAGCTTGTATCTGAGAATGATCTTTTGAAATTAGAAGTTGCTGAGCTCAAAGCAAACAATTTGAAAATTAAAAATGAATTAGAAAAAGCTCAACAAGATTCTGAAGTTGAAACGAAGTCAAAATCTAAAAACATTTTAGAAGAATATACTATAGTTTTAAGAGATTTCTAGCAAGAAGCCTAGAGAGAAGCAAGATGGCTTCAATGATCTATGGTGTAAGCAGAAATAACAGGAAGGGTATTGGATATGAATCTTCTGCTGAGAATGATTTAAATCCAACATCTGTTGATAAACTTATCATTAAGCATACTCCTCTGTATTCCACTTTTAAGTTTGGTCATCTTAATGATATTAAACACACTCGTTCTGGTTAGAACATTCCTGTGTTTAAACCTAAAGTTAGTCAGAACAAACCTGCTGTCAAAAGACAGAAGTTCAGACAAAACTTTAAGGCAACTAACCCTAAAGGACCCAAAAGATCTGGGTACCTAAAGACAAAATAATATCTGTTGCAGACATCTTTAGCAGCAAAGTCAAAACACCAATCTTGGTACTTGGACTCTGGCTGCTCGCGTCACATGACGGGAGAAAGGTCTATGTTCCAAAGCCTAGCACTTAGATCTGGAGGAGACGTCAAGTTTGGAGGGAACCAAAGAGGCAAGATAGTTGGCTCTGGAACTATTGGCAATGGTAATCTTCCTTCCATTTCTAATGTCTTACTCGTTGAAGGATTAACACATAACTTATTGTCCATAAGTCAATTAAGTGACAATGGTTATGACATAATCTTCAATCAAAAATGTTACAAGGCTATCAGTCAAAAGGATGGCTCAATCCTATTTAATGGAAAGATGAAGAACAACATTTATAAAATCAATCTTTCAGAACTTAAGGTTCAGAACCTAAAATGTCTTCTGTCTGTTAATGATGAGCAATGGGTCTGGCACAAAAGATTGGGGCATATTAGTATGATACGTATATCTCAGATTAATAAACTCAATCTGGTCAGAGGACTTCCTCAGTTGAAGTTCAACTCAGATGCTCTTTGTGAAGCATGTCAAAAAGGAAAATTTTCAAAATCTTCTTTTAAAACTAAAAATGTTGTTTCAACCTCAAGATCATTAGAGTTGCTTCATATTAATCTGTTTGGACCAGTGAAAACTGCATCCATCAGAGGCAAGAAGTATGGATTAGTCATTGTTGATGACTACAGCAGATGGACGTGGGTGAAATTCCTAAAACACAAGGATGAGTCACATTCTGTGTTCTTTGACTTCTGTAAACAAGTCCAAAATGAAAAAGATTTTTAAATTGTTAAAGTCAGAAGTGATCATGGAGGTGTATTTGAAAACAAATATTTTGAAAATTATTTTAATGAAAATGGAATTGCACATGATTTCTCCTGCCCTAGAACTCCACAACAGAATGAAGTTGTAGAGAGGAAAAATAGAACATTGCAAGAAATGGCCAGAACCATGATCAACGAGACTAATCTGGCTAAACATTTTTAGGCATAAGCAATAAACACAGCTTGTTATATTCAGAACAGAGTGTCTGTAAGACCTCTTTTGGAGAAGACTCCCTATGAATTGTGGAGGAATAGAAAGCCCAACATTTCTTATTTCCATCCCTTTGGATGTGTATGTTTTATGTTGAATACTAAAGAGAATCTGAACAAGTTTGATTCTAAAGCACAAAAGTGTTTCATGCTTTGGTATTCTGAATGCTATAAAGGCTACAGAGTATACAATACTGAGACATAAATTGTGGAGGAATCTATACATGTTAGATTTGATGATAAGCTTGGCAATCAAAAGCCAAAGCAGCTTGTTAATTCTGCAGATAGAGAAGTAATTCTCACATACTCTAAATACTCAGAGGCAGAAAAGGCTCAAGTGAAAGAACCAGAAGCAACGCCAGATGCAACTCCATTGGCTGCTCAGATGAAAAATTTGAATATTTCTAAAGAACCAAATGTTAGGGATCATCATCCAGAATCAAGGCCTCTCACCCAGATCATCTGCAATGTCACTTTTTGGGTTGGTGTCTATCATTGAACCAACTTCTGTGGATGAAGGTCTGAATGATAATGAGTGGATAATTGCTATGCAAGAAGAGCTAAATCAATTCACCAGAAATGACGTTTGGGATCTAGTTCTAAGACCAAAAGGATTCAATATTATTGGAACCAAATGGGTCTTCAGAAACAAATTGAATGAGCAAAGAGAAGTTGTAAGGAACAAAGCAAGGCTAGTTGCTCAAGGGTATAGTCAGCAAGAAGGAATTGACTACATAGAGACTTATGCTCCTGTGGCCAGGTTAGAGTCTATACGCCTACTCATTTATTTTGCTGCACAAAATAACATCACTCTTTATCAGATGGATGTTAAGAGTGCCTTCTTAAATGGTATTATAGAAGAGGAAGTTTATGTTCACCAACCTCCTGGCTTTGAAAGTGATAAATTTCCCGAACATGTTTTTAAACTTAAAAAATCACTCTATGGTTTAAAAACAAGCTCCCAGAGCTTGGTATGAGAGATTAAGTAATTTTCTTCTGGAAAAGAATTTTATCAGAGGCAAAGTGGATACAACTCTCTTATGTAAATCATTTAAGAAAGATTTGTTAATTTGTCAAATTTACGTAGATGATATTATATTTGGATCTACCAATGTTACGCTGGGAAAGGAGTTTGCTCTTTCTATGCAGGCTGAATTTGAGATGAGCATGATGGGAGAACTCAGATTCTTTCTGGGAATCCAAGTCAATCAAACTCCAGAAGGCACCTACATACATCAGACTAAGTATGTGAAGGAGCTTCTGAAGAAGTTTAAAATGACTGAAAGCAAATTGGCCAAGACTCCAATGCATCCTACGAGCACTCTGGGTACGAAAGAGGTAAGTAAGAAAGTAGATCAAAAACTCTACAGAGGTATGATTGTTTCTCTTTTGTATCTGACTGCTTCTAGACCTGATATTCTATTCAGTGTTTGTCTGTGTGCCAGATTCCAATCAGATCTTAGAGAATCACACTTAACAGCTTTTAAGAGGATTCTAAGGTATCTCAAAGGTGTTACTAATGTGGGTTTGTGTTACAGAAGATCTGATGATTATAAATTAGTTGGATTCTATGATGCTGATTATGCTGGAAACAGAGTTGAAAGAAAAAGTACTTCTGGAAGCTGCCAGTTTCTTGGAAGTCATCTGATCTCTTGGTTCAGCAAGAAGCAACCCACTATTGCGCTCTCAACAACAAAAGTAGAATACATTACTGCTGCTGGTTGTAGCACTCAGATGCTCTGGATGAAGAGTCAACTAGAAGACTATCAGATCCATGAGAGTAATATTTCAATCTTCTGTGATAATACTTCTGCTATATGTTTGTCTAAAAACCCTATTTTACACTCCAAGGCAAAATATAGAGATAAAACATCACTTCATCAGAGACTATGTTCAGAAGGGTATTATCAGTTTAAACTTTGTTGATACAGATCATCAATGGGCTGATATATTTACAAAACCCCTTGCTGAAGATAGATTTAAATTTATTTTGAAAAATATAAGTATGGGTTTCTGTCCAGAATAAAATGTTTATCAGAAGAAAATTTTCTCAGATGAAAATGTTTTTAACTCTAAAGTATTACATCTATTCATTTACTGTGTGCAAATCTGAACTAACAAGCCTCAGAGGATCTGAACGTTGGATAACGTTTCATTTCTCAAAGAAGTTTCAGAAGCACATGCAAGCAAACACGTGTAACTCTAAATCTGAAAAGGTGGAGTGCACAATACTGAATTGACGTTTGAGGTACTGTTTTTGAATATTGAGTTTCTCGTTTTCCCCCCAATTGTCAGAATCATTAATTGCTTGAAATGATTATTTTCTTTTCATTAAATGCTAAGTGCAAGCGTGCTGAACGTGTGACTCTTGTGTGCCCTAATTTCTTCTATAAATGCCACAACTTTACACATTTCACACTTTTCACTCTCACGAACACCTTGTATGCATTTCTTCTTGTTTCATTGTTTCCATCTCTCTCCCAAACCCAAAACTGCTCGTAACCCTAAATCTTCAAGAACAACAATGGCAACTTCTTCAACAATGGCAACATCTTCACCAACATCCCAACAACTCCAATCAACTATGGTTGCTATTTCCTCAGCAAATATGGGTATTATCGCCTCCAGGGAACCAGTTAGAACCTTACTTACTCTAGTTGATAAGCTTGAAGTGTTATGTGAATCTATCGTGGATTTTGAATCCATTGCTTAAAATGGGTATGACCTTCGTCCATTTATTGATGCTCAATGTTGGACAAAGTTCTTTGACAGGCTAATGGGTCCAGTGTATCCTTCCTTGGTGAAAGAGTTTTGGATCCATGAAATCACTTACCCTAAGTTCATTGTATCTTTTGTTCTGGGAAAAGATATCATCATCACTGAAGAACTGATAAGGAAACTCATTGGGTATGAAGAAACAGATGGAGTCACAAATCTGCCAGCTGCGTGTATGGATATGACTGATGTGTATAGAGAAGTTTGCTCTTCTGGAGAAGTCTCTAACAAGGTAAAGGATTTGAAGCTAGTTTACAGGATCTGGGCTAAGATTTTCATGGGTTGTATTCATCATAGAAAATCTTCAAATTCTACAGACTATGTCAACACTGATCAGCTATACTTCATGTATTGTCTGAGTCAGAAGACTAAAGTGGATCTGCCACATCTTCTTTTCTCTCATCTGATGAGCCACATCAAGATGTCAAGAGAAACTGTTAAGATAAAGCACCAGAAGATCAGAAACTGGATATCAATGGGAAGATTGATATCAAACATTCTGACAGAGAATCAATTGATTTCTCACTTGACAGAAGCTGGATTGACAGAGGATCTTGCTTATTTAGTTGGAAAGCCTTTAAATGGGAAAAGTCTGCAAAGAATGAAAGTGATTGAAGAACTATCATCTAAACCTGCTAAGCTCAATGTAGAAAGAGTTAGTCAGAGGAGAGTTCCTTTGGATGACTATCCTATTTTCTCTGTTGAAGAACCAAGGCATGCTATCCTTGAGTACGTTCAGTTGTGCAAGGCAGAAGGAATTCCAGTTCCTGCTGATCTGATTAAAAGGGCTAGAGAACCTGGGCCAGACTTTTATGAGGAGAATATGAGGAAGAAAAGACAGTTATAAGCAGAAGAAGCTGCTAGTCAGAAGAAACAGAAAACTGCTGAAGAACCACAGAAGAAGAAGAAGAAGAAGAAGAAGAGAAAGGCTTCTGGAGAAGCTTCATTTGTGAAAATAAAGCGTGTCAAGAAAACAGGTACTGATTCATCTTTACCTATTATTTCTAAAATTGCAATAGAATCATCAACAGTTAGCTCTGTTCCTAAACCACCTCCTTCTTAAACTCAAACCACTTATGTACCTTCTCAATCATCTGTACAACCACCTCCATCATCTGAACCCATTACATCTGATCAACCTGAACAACCAAATGTCTCTGAACCAGAAATTCAAACTGACTCTGTTCCCACTGAACCAATACCTTCTACACTCCCAGAATCCACACCAACAGAATCTGCACCACAACATTCATCTGAAACTCCCCCACCAGAACCACAAACTTCAAAACCTACAGAACCAGCACCACAAGAACAAACACAACCAGAAGAAATTTTAACTTCTGATCCACAACTAGATATTCCTGAACCAGAATCTATCCAACCATCTGAACCTTTAATATCTGATTCTGATGTGTTAGATATTCAACCTCTGACAACTTTGGTTGAAATGTCTTCCACATCCTGTCATTCATCTGAATGATCTGATTCATCTGAATCTGACTTACCACCAGAAATTAACTCACCACCATCACTCTGTGGCTATGAACCTAGAACTTTTGAGTTTGTTTCATTTGCTTCTTTTAAACCTCATCCTTCTGATCCCCTTCCATATGGTCTAAAACTCAAAAACGTTTATACCAAAATAGAAGCATCTGACCCTTCCATTCCACATAAACATATTTCTTCAACTATCCTTCCATCTGTCCTCCAAACCTATCTAAAACAACTACTAGATATCATTCCATCAGAACCTCTGCACTCTCATAATTCTGTTTTTACCCCCTATACTTCTACACCATTTGATGTCATTCCCTCAACATCAAATTTCAAACAGTTTCTGTTTCCCAAATAATCTTCATCCAGACTCAAAGCTTTCACTTCATCTGAACATCCTTCACTACCTTCTTATCCTCGTCCTCTGTTCATTATCCCAACCTTTACCATACCACCTCCACTAGAACAATCCAAACCATCACCTCTGGAAGCCTACCTTAAACCTAAATCTAGGCTGAATGTTGATGTTTTATTTGCAAATTTTAAGAAAGCGATATGGATGAGTTTAGACTCTGTGAGGCAAGAATGTCTCTCAAGCATTAATCCAAAAGCTTCTGAAGAATGCTGGAATAAGTTCATTGCCAGATTCAACTCCGTGGCTTCTAATCTGAAGACCATTTGCTCTGATGACACAAAGGTCAGATTTGCTGAAGTTGTCAGACAGACACTATAGAATGTGAATAGATCTCCAACATTGCTTCTTGAGGATGCACCTTCAACTTCTAGAGTAACTGCTACTTCTGAGACTTTTGAAGAATCTGCTCCTGAAGTCACTCTGGAAACCAATCCATTAGCTCTGATGATTGTAGACCAACCATATAAATTTGTGCCTCCAGAATCTGCATCTACAATGGTCATTGACTCTGCTCCTACTCCTGCATCTAAATCTGCTCCTTCTACTTCTTCTGAGGTTAAGAAAGAGAATCCAGACCTAGAAGACAAGATTGTTGTGCTGGAAGCTGGTCAATCTGAAATAAAATCTTGGATGGCAAAACAAGATGAGAAGACAGACAACATACAGAAATGGATGGCTAAGCAAGAGGAATCTACTTCTGAGATGACCCACATCCTTAAGCTTCTTGCATCACGTTTATCTTAGTTCTTATGTTTGTGTACTTTAAGTGTTATTTTGTTCTGTTTTTGCTTTCTCTGAATCATGTTTTGTTCTGAATGTACTCTGATTATCTATGAATGAATCTATCTGTTTGATTATTTGTTTTACATTTGTTGATGTTATCAGCTTTATTCTGTTTTCTTCTGTTAACCTTTTATTTGTCTTTAAAAGTTTTCTTTTTGATTATGACAAAAAGGGGGAGAAAAAGAAATTCTATTTGTTCAAAAATAAACAGTTACTAAAATGAAATTCAGACATAACAAATTTTATCTAACATTGAATTTTAGTCTTTCAAAACTATAATGTATAATCTGACAAAATTCATTGAAGTTACCCTGAGAATCCCCAAACCAGACTTTAACTCAAACCAGGTTCTGATTACCAGGCTCTGATCCTAGAAGTTAACCAGGCTCTAATTATGGAAAATAAACCAGGCTCTGTTCTGGAAAGAAAATCAGTAAGAGTAAACTAGACTCTGTTTCTGGAAAGAAAATCAAGCTATTACCAGGCTCTAATTCTAGAAGGAAAATCAAGCTCTGATTCTGGAAAGTATATTCTAAGCAGGATTACAACCAGAAGTTTTTAACCAGGCTCTTAATCTGAATAGTATACTCATGCAAAAAGGGAAGTGTTTTCTTCTATTAGAGTATTCATTTCAGAGGGAGATTTCTTATCTCAGGGGGAGTTATATATTTATCCTTTTTATTGAACAAAATTTCCTATGTTTTGTCATCATCAAAAAGGGGGAGATTGTTAGAACACAAATTGGTGTTTAATATTATCTCTATGTTTTGATGATAACTCTAATGAAATTTTGTATTAAGAAAATATATACTCTGAAGCAAAATAAATATCATTATGGAAGCGAAATACATCTGAACACCAAGTTACGCAAAGCTCTGAAGCATCAGAAGCAACTCATTAGAAGACTCTAAGCGTTGACAGAAGAGACTCTGAAGCAGAAGCTGCAGAAGACTCTGAAGCAGAAGCTGCAGAAGACTCTGAAGCGTAGCTGAAGATTTTGTATGAAAAGTTTCAAGCATTGTTTCAGAAGACTCTGAATGTACTTTATGCTGCAAGTACAGAGGCTCTGATAAAAAATTATGCTCTGATCAGATCACTCACGCTAAAGCACTATTGCTGCAAATTTGATATCATTGAATCTGATCTGAAGAACAAGAAGCACATCAGTGGATCTGATGTTTTTTACGTTTGAAAAGATGTCAGCACGTGAATAGACTTGGTACTATTCTCAACGTCCTCTCCAACGAAACTATTCCGTATTTGTGATAGACACAAGGATTCAGGCAAAAGGCATTTCTCTGAACATTCTACTTGTGAGAAAGGAAAATTCATGTGAAGACAAAAGGCTACAGCTACTCTACTTGCACGGTCTTCAAGCATTGGACTATCAACACTATAAAAGGACGTCTTCAACATCTCTTCAAGGTTAACGAATCTTTGACGAAATTGAATCAATTGAAATTATTCTCAACTTTCATACAATCATTCGAAGCTGAATAGTTTTATCTTTCGTTCTTAATCTTGTGTAAAAAATCACAGTTGTGATTAAAGCTTGTTAGAAGCAAACTCAAACACACTTGTTTAGTTTACATTAATTTGTAAAAGGTTCCTTAAGAAGACCAAATTGTGGTCAGTAGTTCTTAAGAAGACTAAGACAGTTGTTCTTAGTGGTTGACACTGTAATCTGTTTGAATATAGTGGATTAAGTCCTTGTGGAGAAAGGCAAATCACTCTTGATAGGGTGGACTGGATTAGTTGAGTTCAACGAACCAGGATAAAAATCATTGTGTTTTTATTGCCATATTTATTTCTAAACCCTTATTCAACCCCCCCCCCCCCCTCTAAGTGTTTTTCTCACCTTCAAGACCTTCATAGAAGTGGTGTCTGGTTCAATGATGGTAGCCAAAAGATCGTTGGATTTAATTAAATAAATCCGATCTAGAACTGTTGCATAAAGAGTTGCCCACAATTCTTGCTCATCATCGGTTTCAGGTGTCTTCTTTTCCTTGCTTGGTGTTGGAGGAATGATGTGATGAAGGACCTTATGAGAGCGAGCATGGATTTCCAAAATTTCAACCCACGTGCTAAATTGAATGTTTTCCATCTCAAGAAAAATGGGGGTGTGGTTCTTGATGTTGGTTACGACGATAGTCAGATGGAAGGGGTTCTTTGGTGAACAAAAGGGAAGCGGTATAGGAATAGCCACATGGGTTAGGGTTGACATGATCATTGGGTAGAGAAATGAAAAGAAAAAAAACATGTAACAGAAGGTTGAGAGGCTAAGCGGTGCAACCTAGGTCTCTTGATACTATGAAAGAAATTATTTTTTTTGTCCTTTTTCATTAATTTGTATCCATATAAATACAATGACCATGTGTGACCAATATAGAAGCCTATTAAATACACATTAATGATTTGACTAAAATAGATTATGAAGGAATTGCATATTCTATGAATGGAAATGATATAGATGTAATTACAAGAATATTCTAACAAATATTCTAGTCTATCAGAAAATAAAAGATAAAGAAAGAGTAAAGGCAAGACTTAAAATAATTCATCATCATTAATCTTATTTTTGTCGACATGAAAATCAAGATGGAATACCTTTCTCTCATTCCTCTTGCATTGGGAAATAGTTTATGTAATTAGGATTTGGGGATTTCTGCCTATGGAGGTTAGATTATGATGGATGTATGACATTCTTAGAAATATTTATTATTGTATTTGTATACTTTCATTGGGTTGAATTTGATTAGTTATTTGAGTCTTTGTGTTGTATGAATGGCAATCTTCAACTATAAATTATAATGATTGTCATGAATAGGTTGATGATATAATGAAAACATTTTCGAGAATATTGACATTTGTCCTTTATGCCATTTAGTTTACTTTTGTTAACTTAGTAAAAATATGAAAAATGTGTGGCATGGTGTATGATGAATGATATATTTATAACTTTAATTTTTTGAATTATGCATATGATATGAAACAAATATATGATTTTTTTTAAAAATACAAAAAATGAACTATTCCTAAAAATCAAAATATGAGAAAATGAGAAATTGTTTTTAAACTAATGCAAAAATGTGGAATAAAAATGAATCATTCCAAATCGACACGAAAATACAAATATGCAAACATGATATGAAATGAAAAATGTCAGGACAAAATTAGGGTACAATGTTGCACCCCAAATTTGCCCAACTTTTCTTTACCTAGCTTATGTTTCATTTCATTCACATTAGCATTATCATTTGCATTTTATTGACATGTGCGCAGGACATCAAGAGGTATGACTAACAATCAAGAGCTATACAAGACTTTGAAGCTAGATAAGAAGGTTATTCAGGTGTTCAAGGGTTGATATCCTTACCAGAGAAGTTAAAAGATCCTTAGAGAATGGTTGAAACCAAGTATGTGGGTCTCCTAACTTGAGAGTTGTGGGAAGATCATCAAATGATTCTGAGGCCATAGAGCTGGACTTGAGGTCTTGAGAGAGCTCATGAGAAGTGTTGAAGTTCATTTTAAAGCCTAGACAAGTCCTTATGCAAGATTAAGAAGCCTCAACCATGATTGGTGCAGCTAGGGTTTGACTGGGTCAACCCTAAGTCAACTGATGATTTGAAGAAGGTTGAGACCTAATTCAATAGCCATGTGATCATGGATTGATACATTGAGATATTCTAATGATGATTCCAAGGTCAAATCATCATGATTGAAGAGTTTGAGAAGTTTCAGGCTAGGGTTTCTAAGGCTTGACAGTGTAAAATCCCCTAGCTGGACCCCTGACTTCAAGACCACTTAACTCAAGATCTGATCTTCATCTCATCTTGACCCCAACATCATTGTTGTAAGGCATGATCGTAGCTTTAATTTGAGTACTAGAAGTCCTTGATAGGGTTTATAGAACTCAAGTTATGAGCCAGACAAGTTACAAGTCATCTGAGGCATGTGAATTTGGAGCTTGAAAGTTACCCAACTTGCATGACACTTTTTCCCTAGAAGGATGATTTCTATGAACTTTTGGTCAACATGAATGTTGTTCCTTATTCTCTTAGCTTTCTAAAGAGTACTAGAAATCCATGATTGGATTTGTAGAACTCAAGTTATGGCTTTGACAAGTCAAGGGTATTTTGGGTATTTGGACATTACAGGTCATTTTGAATTATAGGTCAATATCACTATCTTGAAGCTTCAAATGGAGTTTTGTTCAACTGGAAAGTTGCTCAAAATGATATTTTTAGTCCAACCATGACCCAAGCAACCATTGATTGGATTAGAGCAAGCATTAGTTGAAGGAATTTCTCAAAAAAGGCCATTTTAATGAATTAAAATGGAAAAATTCAAAACAATTGATAATTGAATGATTTCAAACCAAATTGGTGCTCATTTTGATTATATTCTAAACACTTTGGCATTATTACATTTTTGAGTTGATACTCATTTCATGGTCATTTGGTGGATTACTTCATGATAAAGTAACACTTCAAACACACATCTTTGGTTGAAATCAAAGGAGGGAACTCATTCATTTACAATCCATAACTCTCAAGTAAGTGAAATGAAGTGGATTGAGAGCAAGAACTAGGCAAATTCGTGCACACCATAAGTGAATTTTTGAGAAAAACTTGAAAGTTGGAAATCACAAATTGGGCCATGAATGGGCCTCCAAAAGTGTCAAACAGAATATAAATTGATTTTAGATCATTCCCAGAAGCTTCTAGTGCCAATTTCTGTTGAGAATCAGTTAGAGCAAGTGTGTGAAGAAGCTTGAAACTTGGTTTTCGAATTTTGAGATTGAGAGAGTTTTAGAAGGAATTGGACTTCAAGAATTGTTCATCATCATCCATTGAATGAATCTGCACCTTTTGGAAGCAAGTGGAGCTCTAGAAGTCACCATATTCGAAGCTTTGCATCAGGTTCTTCCTTTTAAAATTACTCTTAATTTATATGCATTTAACACCTTAGATACATGCGGTTATGATATAATTGAAGCATAGATGGATTCTATATAAGTTTTCGGGTGAATCGTGAGAGTTTGTGTTATGGAGTTCCAAGTTGTTGTTCGTGTTTCTCTCTGAATAATAGTTAAAAACGAAAACGGAACCTAAATTAGTAACCTAGGGAATGGGACGAGTAAAACGGTATAAGAAAATGGAAGTTTCGTTGATATTGGATTTTTGGTTACTGTACATTATCGCCGGAGAAGAAGACCGGATCTTCTCCGGCCACCACGAGCACCACCGTGTGTATTTCCCTCCGTTTGAGTATTTTGAATCTCAGTTTGCATCATGTCCGTTAGATCAAGATGGATTGTTGAATTTGTAATCTCATCGTGTGGCCAATATTCCATTTCACGTGCAGCTTTCCACTTGTCCCTTCCAGTGTTAATGAAACGCAGAGTTTCATTAAGTGAAACTCTGGGCTTTGATCAGCATGTTATTCACACCCCTACCCCACTCGGCCCAATGAGATTAACACGTGAAAACGCTACTCTCTACACCCCCTGGCCTGTTTCATTTAGGAATAAAAAAAGCTGAGTTTTTAATCTGGCTGGGCCCATTCCCCCAGCGCTGTTCGCACCTCACCTTGTTGGGTCCAAGCGAAATAACACATGGACTAGTTGCTGAGCGCACCTCCCTCCATTTATTTCTTTTACTTATTTTTCTTTATTTTTTGTTTTATCACTTGTTAGTTTTAATTCATAAAAAAATAATAAATGTTGTTAATAATTCCTAAAAAAATACGTGGATATAGTTTGGAATGTCTAGAATATTTCCATGTTTTTTATTTTAATTTTCCATTTCTTTTGCAATGAATTTCATATTTCTATTGTAGTATGTTTTTAATAATAGGATGATTGTATGTTGAGCTTGTTGATTTTATTTCTCATTCATGGTATTAAATTAAGACTTAAAATTTTGTGTGCTAGTTATATACATGTTGATGATGTTATGTGATTTTTGTTATGTTTTTTAGATGATTCTAAGTAGGATTTTAGGGTAGTTGTTTAGGAGTGTTCTTTGTTGAATCCCTTTAGTGTACCCTTGAGGTTTTAGATTTAGTTTGAACCTTTTGATTTAGGTTTAGTCCCTGATTTTTGGACCATAGCATGTTGATACATGTAGGATAGTGTAGTATTTTCCTTGGAAATTTTAGGAATGATTTTCTATTAAGTTCCCATTTTACAAATTGGCCTTAGTTTAGGTGATTCTAACTAGGTTAAGTGCATAGGTTAGGCTTGTAAATGACCTTTAGATGATTCTAGGTCCCATTTCCTTTCTTGATAGATTGGTGTTTAGATAAAAACCTCTTTTAGAACCCTTGAATATTTAGGATAGAGGTCTTTAGAAGGTAGCATTTGTGGTTTCTTTAGAAGCTTAAATAGGTGGATGATTCTTCCTATAGGGGTAGTTTCCTCTTCAATTTTCCTTGCTTGATTGAAATCCCCATTGTGAGCATGTTTCCTCCTGTGGAGGAATACGTTGCACTATCATAAAGGAGTTGAGTCCATGAAAGCTCCCTCTCTCTCTAAGGAAGTGGAGTTGGTTGAGTGTTTGTGGCAAGTTCCTGTGGAACTTACCTTGCTTCTCATCTCAATTCTCCTAAAAAAATTCTTGTTCATTTCTTCTTAGGAACCCTCTTGGGGTAGCATAGTCCCTCCTGTGGGGGGAATGTTGCACATCTCTTGAAGGAGCCAAACCCCTAGGATTCCCCAAAAACACTGTTAGTTGGTTGAGTGCCTGGGATAAGTTCCTGTGGACCTTACCCTGGCCTCCCAACACCCAATTTCTTTCCTTAGGATAGAAGCCTTGTATGATTACTTGTGGAATGAATCCATTATTTGTCATAAGTCCTTTTCCTCATTCATTGATTGAGTGGTGTGTTGCATTAGGATAGTGCATGTTTAGGATAGTTTAAGCATAGATGCATGACTGCATTAAGAGGTTGAGTGGGTCTCCCTCTGCTTGTTTGCATTAAGGGTTGAGGTGATCCTCCCCTTGCTTGTGTGTTGTTTTTCTTTTTCTACTTGACGTATTTGCATAATAGAGGTTGAGTGAGCTCCCTTTGCTTGTTTGTTTTGACTGTTTTTCTTTGCTTGATTGCTAAGAGGTTGAGTGAGTCTCCCTCTGCTTGTATTGCTGCATCGCATGTGCATCTTTACTATTTATCTGTTTATCTGTTTGCTGTTAAGCTGATGCTTTATCTGTTTTTGTATACCATTGACATGATCCCCTAGGAATATCACTTCCTTTGATAAGGAAGTGATGATTAGAACTTTAGGTTGAAACCTATGCATGATAACATCTAGGAGTTCCCTGTTTCAAACCTCAACCATAGGATGAATCCTTGGCATGACAAAATTAGGACTTGACAGTCTCCCCATAGAGTTCGTTTTCTTCTCATCTCCAGACAACAGTAAAAAATGTAATAAAGGCAAGTTAGTACAAGCGCGTTACGAGCCTTAAGTTACTTGGGAAATGATGATTGAGCGGTCTCCTCTCAATCATCTAGGATGTTTAGTATATGTCCTTTGGACGCTATACGACGCATTCGCTCCTAGGTCATAGTCTCTAGTGCTGTACAAACTACAGACAATCATAAAAAACAGTTCTTCCGTAAAAGACAGAAAACAAACTTCAAACCTTTTGCCCCGTGGGCCCATAATTCAAAGGAAGCTTTTCTGAAGAAAAGAGTGTCGTTAACTCCCAGTTCTACCGCAAACGGTAACGCTTAAGTCTCCAAGGGTCGAGCTGCGTGTGCCAAACTGCTGGAACTGTTTGTTAACCCTACTCGAAAAAATAGATGAATCTGAATTTTCGTAATCCGCATTATCCCGAACTACGTAAGCTCTGATCTCTCATATCTGTTGAGAGCACGTAGGCACAATACTGATGTATTGGCGAGCCACCTTCTCCGTAATCCGTAGTTAGGAGAACTACGTTGACTCTGATTTCTCAATCTCTGATGAGAATACGTAGGCATAAAGTGCGACGCTTTGCCGAGTCATTTTCTTTTCTTTTCAGACCAGCCTTGATAGGTAGATAGTTAAACCAACCCGTCAGATAAACACAACAAGCATGGATCCCATCGAGTACGATGGACGTGAGGGGTGCTAATACCTTCCCCTTGCGTAACCGACTCCCGAATCTAGACGTTGGTTGCGGTGACCTTGTCTTATACCTTTTCGTCAGGTTTTCCTGATCGTTTGCTTTCCCGTTCTGTGGGATAAATAACGAAAGGTGGCGACTCTTCTGTTTTGCCGGCACCTTATTTTCGCGGTAGCGACAGCTGGTGACTCTGTTGGGGATTCGATGTCCCATGCGCGAGTCAATCCTAGCGCTTGCGTGTTTACCTGTTGGGTTGTGTTTATTTATCGCATTTTACTTCCCGCATTTTATTTTCAGTATGATATGATTATCTGTGCTATTGTGGGAGGGGCTTTGATGAGTGATAAGCCAGACCCAGGCTTGAGTATGTACATAGTTTTAGAAGCAGATTGGTGGTGAACCTGCATGTTAGGCATGCACTAGTTCCCACACAATCTGCACTCAGACGAGACTCTCTGAGATGATTTCCATTTCCAGCCCAGTGGGCCGTCGAAAGGATTTCAGATCTAAGGATTGTCGACTCTGGGAACCGATCACTTGTGATTCAGCTGAGTGAGGCCACTTCAAGAGATGATGATGCCACACCTTCTGGGTATCGTATCATCGTTTCTTGAAAGTCTGTGACGATGATGAACGCATAGGATGCCGAACCTTTTCCGTGATTAGGTCTATGCCTGTGAGCAGGGTCGGGTTATTGCAGGAAACCGTAACCTTCAGACATCCTGGTTCTCTTGACAGTGAATCAGTATTGTGGGTATCAGAGGGTTCTTATCATCAGAGATATGTTTGCTCTTGACAAATCAGATTCGTGGTCCTTCTCCTTAACAGCACAGTCATCTTGATCTCCTGCTGCATGATTGCATTCTGCATTGTTTGCATCCTCATTTGCATATCATTAACATGTGTCTGTGTTAGGGGTGCATATTTCTCCCCTGGTTCTAGTGATCTCGATCTTCATGGCTGATATGGCATCTCTGAAGAAGACTATGGCTTACAAGCTACCAACACCTGACATCCGAGAATTACGAGCTTTGATTTCGTTGGCTGATAAAACAGTGATGGAGAGTTTCAGAAAGAGTTATGGGGGACTTCTGTGTATTGTGTATAAGCTTTCTACGTACGAGTTGAATGGCCTCTACGCTCTTCTGCAGTTTTACGACCCGCAGCTCAGATGCTTTGTTTTTTCAGACTATGTCCTAGCCCCGACCTTGGAGGAGTATTCTGACCTATTAGGGGTGCCTTTGTTGAAGCAAATGCCTTATTACCATGTTGAGGGTGAACCTAACTTGAGTAAGTTGACTACCGCTCTTCATGTAGATGATTCATAATTGAAGGGGATGGTGTTCAGAAATATTGGAGTTGATGGTTTCTCTCGGCCTTTCCTGATGGAATAGGCCCGAAAGTTTGCCAAGAAGGGTCGCTGGGATGTATTCAATGCCTTCTTAGCCCTTTGCATTTATGGGATTGTGCTATTCCCAAATCATCCGGACTTCATAGGTATGGATGCCTGCCATATATTTGCCTTCGGGAATCCAGTGCTCACTCTCCTCGGAGACGTCTACCATTCAGCTCACAGCAAAAATGAAAATAGAAAGGGGAAGAATGTGGCATGTTGTGCTCCTTTACTGTATAAGTGGTTTTCTATCCATCTCCCTAAGACGGGTCCGTTCATTGATTCTGCTGAGTCTTCACCCTGGTCTGCATGTTTGATGGGTTTGTCTGCTGACAATATTATCTGGTTTGATAGAGATCTAATGTGCAAAGATATTATACATAGCTGTTGTGGCTTTCCTAACGTCCCCTTGGTCGGAAAGAATGGATGTATCAACTACAATCCCTCTCTGCTGGTACGACAATTTGGGTATGCACTACGAGGTCCTCCTGAAGAGGAAGAGATACAGGAATCTCTGTATCTCACGGGGTTGCTTGAAGGTGACACTTTGGTTAAGGTACAGAATGCTTGGAGCAAAATTCACCGAAAGGGGAAAGTCTTGCTAGGAAAAAGCAACAACAAGGCCTTTGACCCATATGTGGCCTGGGTCCGAGAAAGAGCCGCCAAGTTGCTAATGTCGTTTCCTGCAGTGGAACCATTGTATCCTCCCGTGTACAAAGAGCCTAACACCGTTGATAGTCAGAAGTTCAACCAGGTACTCCGGGAGAAAGAAGAGCTATGAAAAGCCAACGAAGAGTGGGAGAAAGAGATCGCTCAACTCCGAAAAGAAAAGAACGAAGTCGTGCACACATGCAAGAAGCAGACAGAGATGATCAACCACTTGGGCGCTAATTTGACCAAGGAGACTGATTCTAGAGAGCGTCTTGGGTGGACCTAAAGGCAGTGCATAATGTGTTGACCACCAAAAAGCAGGAGCTAGATAGGGTGTACCGGAAGTTATCCAAGTACGAGATGTTGTGGAGCAGCACCCTAGCCAAATACAAAGAGCGAAAGGAAAAGCTGAAGCAGCGAGTAGCAGAGCTAGAAGTCCAGATTGAAATCAAAGACAAGAAGATAGAGGCTGAAGCCTCACTTCGACGCGACACCCAGTATAGATTGGTTGAGACCAAGGCGAATTTACAGGATTGCCAACTTCGAGCTGATGCTAAGAGGAGTAGGGTGGAAAACCGTTCTGAAGAAGGTGTCTGCAGGGGCGTTGCCGAGAACCTCCCAGATACCATCAGGTAGAGGGATCTGTTGATCCAGGGTCTGCTCACCCAACCTAATCATCCCACTACGAAGAAGTTACTAGAGGATTTCCGTGCCCAAAGCCGCACTTGATTTCTTTGTATTTCTTTGTACATTTTATGCATTGATATGCTGATCACCACCAGGATTGCTGGTCGGAGTCACGATTGTTGCTTCAGTTTTATGTGATTACAGTTGTACGCTACCCGCACGGGTTTTTCAGATGAATATATGAGGATTTATTTCCATGAATGGATGTTAGACTTTATTTGTCTCGGAAACTAGGATCAGGGGGAATCTCCCCAAGGCACAGACACACGTTTGCATTTGCATGAATCATTTGCATAACAGGTACCTCGAGCTGTTTTCTTAACCCTCTGTTGATAAGGTTGTTTCAGGTTTGTCTCAGGTTGATCCGAGCAATGGAACAGGTTCAAGCAGAGCTGAGGGAGGTCCAAGGCCAGATGGGGCAGCTCATGAGAGACATGCAGGTGCTCAAAGAGGAGAATAACCAGCTGAAGAATCAGGTGGGCATGATGGCGGAAGTGCTAAAGAACATACTCCGAAGAGAATGTGAGCAAAAGCCTGAGGCTGCAGCCGGCATACTTGCTCCACGGGTATCTGACGAACCCGCACCAAGGCATGATAACCCTAACAGATCCTCTACGCAGCATGAAGCTCGAAACGTTTCCCGTCAGCAGCCACGTCCGGTTCCGCAAGACAACCCTAGAAGACAGGGTCAAAAGAGGAAACTATCTGACAGAATCCTTGATCCAATCCCGATGGATTATGAACAGTTGTTGCAACTCCTGCTCCAACTACAGTTGGTTAAACTTCGAACGTTGGTTCCAATGACTGGATAACTGCCACCCGACTACGACGTGAACGCCCGTTGTGAGTTCCACTCTGGAGCACCGGGGCACGATATATTGAACTGTAGAGCTTTTAAGCATAAGGTTCAAGACATGATTGAGTCAAGAACAATTGAAGTCGTGTCGGGCGGCATAAAAGCATCAGGAAAATTCATCTCTTATCGTGCAAGAGAAATGGATGTTCCCATGATCTCATCTGAAGATGAGAAGGATCAGGAGTATATCCCCCGGTCTTTGAGGTCTGAATCGCCTTGCCCGCAACTTTTTCATGTTCCAGGGTCGAGCTCCAAGATGAAAACCCCTGAACAGAGAGGATCCTCACTAGGTCAAACCTCGTCTCCGAATTGTTTCTGCCATACAGAATCGGCAACCTCTCGCTCCGTTGCAGCGAAACTATCAGAGCCCGAATCAGAGCCAACCTCACAGCAGTCGTTCTTCTGATTGAGTCTGAAGACTTCAAGGGTAGCTCCCCTCAGCAGCAAATAGGTGTGAAAGCCCAGTTCCCCAAAAGCTGGCAATCTGCATTTTATCATGTCATTTCTTTACATTTGTAGTTTCTTTCCTGTAGAATTGCAAATTTTGCTTGTAAAGCATGATTGTTTTTCAATTGATATTGATAATGAAATAAATATGCATGTTTTGAACTAATCTATTCGTGTTCACTCTATTGCTTTCTTTTATTTCAAACGCTTGTTTAAGTGGAATCCGGGGAGGATGACGAAATCCAATGATGCGTAAGCTTCCGAGGCTATGCTTTTGAAGAAAAAAAAACCTGTTGATGATGTACAGGCATTGTTTCAGATCCCAAACACCGGAGATATAAGGAAGAGAATCCCTTGTTAAACCCTTTGAGCCTAGTTGTAGGAGTTTCTTTCTGAAGATAAAAAACCCTCAATCTTAACCCGGGGAAGGGTAGATGTTAGTTAATTTGACCAAGCGTTCAAATAAAAAAAGGAGTGTCCATTCGAGGACCAATCACACCGCTATAGGTCGTACATAAAAAACCAGGATGGTTAAACCTGGCCGATCAGGAGTGAAACAGTCACAATCTCTTTAACAAGTCATGCGAGCCGATGCCATACGATTTGTTCAAAAAAAAAGAGAAAAAGAGAAAGAAAAGAATCGAAAAGAAAAGCCCGCTAAGTCGAATCTTGAAAGCAAGCGACTTCGAAAAAACTAGGGTACCCCGCTGGACTTTAAAACTGAAGAAACTCTAAAGAGTTAGTCTAGGAAAAAGTTAGGGAACGAAAAACAAAAAAAACGAAAAACGAAAAGCGAAAAAGGATTATGAAAGAAAATCCTCGAGAAAGAACGAAATCGTATGGCTACCGGTGCCTAAACAAAGACGAAAAACAAATGACTGTCACTCCAAAAACTTGTGGTTTCCTGAACCATCACTCCTGTCATATAACCTTTGAAAGGTGAACGCTAAGGTCGAATTAGCTGAACGTAGGATCGAAGGACATCAAGGAGAATGGGTGGGTTAAAACGAATTTTGAGCCTTTATCCTTTCTTTCTTAAACCGTGAACCTGATCATTTTACAACCTTTAAAAGTCCTAATTGAGATAGGTTCGTTTCGAAAGCATACTTCGGTAAAGATCGCATCGAAACTGACTCCTAAAAAGGATTCTCATTACAGCGTTGTGTTAATATCAACATGTTGATGAATGATTTCATATATTTTATGTCATAAATTTTTTTTCCAGTGAACAGGAATGGATTTTGAAAACTGCCAAATGCATTGCATTTGATATGTCTTTTATGCAGAACAACTTGTATTACTAGCGAGTAAGCGCTTGACAGCAGGAAAGTTTCCACAATGGAAAGTCTGATCAGGATAGAGCGTAGAACGCCTGAGTATTCCGGTGAACCGGGGCAAGCTATGTCAAATGATCACACTATGGGAGTCAGCCATCAAGAAATCCTTAATCCGGGGCAATCAGGTCGAGATTTGATGAATCTCTCGCAGCCAAGGGTACTACTCCCCACAGATCCGCCCATGAGGGGCAAAGTCATGACAAGACTGGGGCAGGTCACCCCAAGAGCGTTGAAGCCATCCTTATCTTGAAGGTTATTAACTTGGAGCGCCTCTTCGAGGGTTAAGATGCTGAGGCAGATCCGGGGGCAGAGAGTGCAGAGTTCCTTTCAAGGAACATCCCCACAGAGATCCCACAGGTTGGGGAAGAAGTTGAAAGTGAAAGAGTCGTTCCTCCCCGTGTTGGCATAGATTGTCAGAGTTTGTCAGAAGTTGTCGGAAGATTCTAGGGCAAGCCATCTCGAGTTCGTTTCATGGCATGTTTTCCAAGCAGGGTGATTCCTTCTTCCCCGACGAGTTCAGCGGTGTTTCCCCATGGAGTCTGAACATGGGACCGTGAGCATTGATATGTCTCCCCAAGCAGAGAAGATTCTCCCCGACCAGATGTATCCTGAGGAAGGATCATCATTTCCCCAGCTGAGCCATGCGCTGAGGCGTATGTTCATTCCCAACACTGAGTCAATGTGTAGTTCTCTCGTAGAAGACTATTCGCAAGTGTTCAGCTTCCGATAGTTCAAGACTGAAGTCTCCAGCGGAATTGAGATTCCCCACAGAGTTTTACTCTCCCCGGCAGGTAGGATTGATTCCAGCGTCTGGTTACCCTCCCCAGCCGAGTTTGCAATTCTCCAAGAGAGTCGAGTCCTTGGAAGCCGTTGAAGCCATGATTGGTGCTCCCCAGTAGAGTGTTGAATAGCTGATGTTGTATTTCCCCATCGGAGCCCATTTCTCCAGGAAGTTTTAGCTGCAAAGGCCGTGTAGTTTATTTCTGCGATTGACATCAGTTCCCTCAGCAGTTTGTGGTTCGTACACCTAGTTGAGCGAGTTTAGGTTCTCGTAGAGCTTCAATCCCTTGCAGCAGTCAGCTGGAGTTCGTGTCCCCAGGTTTAGTCCAATCGAGATTGGTGTGACTTCTTCTCCTCGGTAGGATGATTACTCCTCTATACCAGAGTGGCTTTTTCTCCTTGACAGGAGGATTTTCCCTTCAGCATTTATTTTGCTGATGGGGTTGTAGCATTTTGCATGATTGCATAGCATCTACTCTAAATGCGAAGCATTTCCACCTTGTGGAGCATTGCGCCATTGTCAAACATATGCATATGAAGCATGAGCTAGGTCGTTACCGTTCTTGTTTTGCAGGTGTTCCTCCGCAGAATGGTTTGCTTAAGATGATTCTTGAATTCTCCAGCAAAGTTGATTGCTTAAGATGATTCTTAAAATCCCCAGTGAAGTCGCCAGAATTGGTTGCTCAAGTTGATGCTTAGAGTCCCCTCCAGAGTGTTTGCTCAGGATGATTCTTGAAATCTCCAGCAGAGTTATTGGTTCAGGATGATTCTTGAAGCCCCCAGCGAAGTTGTTGGTTTAGGATGATTCTTGAAGCCCCCAGCGAAGTTGTTTGCTCAGGATGATTCTTGAAGCCCCCAGCGAAGTTATTGGTTCAGGATGATCCTTGAAGCCCCTAGCGAAGTTGTTGGTTCAGGATGATTCTTGAAGCCCCCAGCGAAGTTGTTTGCTCAGGATGATTCTTGGAGTCCCAAGAGAAGTTGTTTGCTCAAGATGATTCTTGAAGTCCCCGACGGAGTTATTTGTCCCAGATGATTCTTGAGGTCCTCAGCAGAGTTGATTCACCCGGAATGATTTCTGGATCCCCGAAGCAGAGTTACTTGATAGTTCTCCAGGATCCCCAGTGGAGATATGTCATCCCCACCAGGTTTTAAACCAGAGAAGTTGAAATTTCGTTGAAGACTTGATGATTGAAGTTCAGCAGTGGTGCCAAAACCCCTGACTTACTGATGAAATCTAACTGCGATGTCAAAGCAGTTCTCCCAGCTGACGCGGAGTGCCTGACGGGAAAAGAATGTATATCCTTATTGGTCCGTGATTGATTAAGGATTCCATTTGAAGACTTACTGATGAAGCCCGACTGCGACGTCGAAGCAGTTCTCTAAGCTGATGCAGAGTGCCTGACAGCAAAAGATCGTATACACTTATTTGGTTCATGAGTGATTAAGAATTTTATTTCAAGACTTACTGATGAAGTCCAACTGCGAGGCCGAAGCAGTTCTCCCAACTGACGCGGAGTGCCCGACGGCGAATGAAATATCCCTATTGGGTTCATGATTGGCCGGGGATTCTATTTCAGACTTGCTGACAAAGTCCGGCTGACGCCCGAGATGTTCTTTGAATGCCCGACGGCATAATTAACTTGATTGTTAAAAAGTTCCTAGTGACCTGATGAGTCCCGAGGAATCCTTCTGCCGCAATGTTGTAGAATGCCTGACGGCAATATCAGCTATGTATCGCCGGTTACCGAGTGACCAGTGATCCCTTGATGATTTGAGGAAGAAGCTGCAGCGAAATCTGATAATCATCCCGACGGAGATTTGAGAGTAGTCCTTCACCAGTTACCGAGTAACCGGTGATCCCTTATTGACTTACTGATGAAGTCCGACAAAGATGTTATCGACGTGCCTAGCGACACGATGAGTCCATAGGTGACGATAAGAAATTCTTCTGCAGTGGCGCAGATTGCCCAACGGTATAATCAACCATCATTCACCAGTTACCGAGTAACCGTTGATCCCTTATTGACTTACTGATGAAGTCCGACAAAGATGTTGTCGACGTGCCTAGCGACACGATGAGTCCATAGGTGACGATAAGGAATTCTTCGGCAGTGGCGCAGATTGCTCGACGACATAATCAGCCATCATTCACCAGTTACCGAGTAACCGGTGATCCCTTATTGACTTACTGATGAAGTCCGACAAAGATGTTGTCGACGTGCCTAGCGACACGATGAGTCCATAGGTGACCATAAGGAATTCTTCTGCAGTGGCGCAGATTGCCCGACGACATAATCAGCCATCACTCACCAGTTACCGAGTAACCGGTGATCCCTTATTGACTTACTGATGAAGTCCGACAAAGATGTTGTCGACGTGCCTAGCGACACGATGAGTCCATAGGTGACGATAAGGAATTCTTCTGCAGTGGCGCATATTGCCTGACGGCATAATCAGCCATCGTTCACCATTTACCGAGTAACCGGTGATCACTTATTAACTTACTGATGAAGTCCGACAAAGATGTTGTCGACGTGCCTAGCGACACGATGAGTCCATAGGTGACGATAAGGAATTCTTCTGCAGTGGCGCAGATTGCCCGACGGTATGATCAGCCATCATTCACCAGTTACCGAGTAACCGATGATCCCTTATTGACTTACTGATGAAGTCTGACAAAGATGTTGTCGACGTGCCTAGCGACACGATGAGTCCATAGGTGACGATAAGGAATTCTTCTGCAGTGGCGCAAATTGCCCGACGGTATGATCAGCCATCATTCACCAGTTACCGAGTAACCGGTGATCCCTTATTGACTTATTGATGAAGTCCGACAAAGATATTGTCGACGTTCCTAGCGACATGATGAGTCCATAGGCGACGATAAGGAATGCAGCTATCCTTCACCAATTATCTTGTGACTAATTCCCCAGCAGAGTTGTCGTGAAACTGTCATGCTCAGTTTCAAAGTTTTTCCTACCAACTGGAGTATCATTTACTTGTAAGGTTGGCAAATTTCCGGTTACCGTGTAACCGATTCCCCAACAGGTTGCCGTGCAACTGTCATTTTCAGTTTCGAAGATGTTCCTACCAATCGGAGTACCGTTTACCCGTATGGCCGGCAAATCACCAGTTACCGTGCAACCGGTGATCCCTTGACGATTTGAGGACGCCATGATATTAGATAAATCAGAGAATCATCCTGACGGAGATTCAGATCAGTATTTCTCCAGCTAGTTGCCGTGCAACTATTATTTCAGTTTCCGAAGATTTGTCCCCATCAGAGTACCGCGTACTTGTGTAGTTGGCAAATTTCCGGGTTTATTGGTATTCAACCGTCTTTTAACTTGATTGTTTGAGAGACGTTCGCTTCTCACCCAGTCAGGTCCAAGCCGTTTGAATAGGGGTAGCTGTTGCACCCCAAAATTTGCCCAACTTTTCTTTACCTAGATTATGTTTCATTTCATTCACATTAGCATTATCATTTGTATTTCATTGACATGTGTGCAGGAGATCAAGAGGTATGACTACCAATCAAGAGCTATACAAGACTTTGAAGCTAGATAATAAGGTTATTCAGGTGTTCAAAGGTTGATATCCTTACCAGAGAAGTTAAAAGATCCTCAGAGAATGGTTGAAACCAAGTATGTGGGTCTCCTAACTTGAGAGTTGTGGGAAGATCATCAGATGATTCTAAGGCCATAGAGCTGGACTTCAGGTCTTGAGAGAGCTCATGAGAAGTTTTGAAGTTCATTTTGAAGCCTAGACAAGTCCTTATGCAAGATTAAGAAGCCTTAGCCATGATTGGTGCAGCTAGGGTTTGACTAGGTCAACCCTAAGTCAACTGATGATTTAAAGAAGGTTGAGACCTAATTCAATAGCCATGTGATCATGGATTGATACATTGAGATGTTCTAAGGATGATTCCAAGGTCAACTCATCATGATTTAAGAGTTTGAGAAGTTTCAGGCTAGGGTTTCTAAGGCTTGACAGTGTAAAATCCCCTAGCTAGACCCCTGACTTCAAGACCACGTAACTCAAGATGTGATCTTCATCTCATCTTGACCCCAACATGATTGTTGTAGGGCATGATCTTAGCTTTAATTTGAGTACTAGAAGTCCTTGATAGGGTTTATAGAACTCAAGTTATGAGCCAGACAAGTTACAAGTCATCTGAGGCATGTGAATTTGGAGCTTGAAAGTTACTTAAATTGCATGACACTTTTTCCCTAGACGGATGATTCCTATGAACTTTTGGTAAACATGAATGTTGTTCCTTATTCTCTTAGCTTTCTAAAGAGTACTAGAAATCCATGATTGGATTTGTAGAACTCAAGTTATGGCTTTGACAAGTCAATGGTATTTTGGGTATTTGGACATTATAGGTCATTTTGAATTATAGGTCATTATCACTATCTTGCAAGCTTCAAATGGAGTTTTGTTCAACTGGAACATTGCTCAAAATAATATTTTTAGTTCAACCATGACCCAAGCAATCATTGATATGGATTAGAGCAAGCATTGGTTGAAGGAATTTCTCAAAAAAAGGCCATTTTAATGAATTAAAATGGAAAAATTCAAAACAATTGATAATTGAATGATTTCAAACCAAATTGGTGCTCATTTTGATTAGAAATGATATTCTAAACACTTTGGCATTATTACATTTTTGAGTTGATACTCATTTCATGGTCATTTGGTGGATTACTTCATGATAAAGTAACACTTCAAACACACATCTTTGGTTGAAAACAAAGGAGGGAACTCATTCATTTACACTCCATAACTCTCAAGTAAGTGAAATGAAGTGGATTGAGAGGAAGAACTAGGAAAATTTGTGCACACCATAAGTGAATTTTTGAGAAAAACCTGAAAGTTGGAAATCACAAATTGGGCCATGAATGGGCCCCAAAAGGTGTCAAACAGAATATAAATTGATTTTAGATCATTCCCAGAAGCTTCTAGTGCCAATTTCTATTGAGAATCAGTTAGAGCAAGTGTGTGAAGAAGCTTGAAACTTGGTTTTCGAATTTTGAGATTGAGAGAGTTTCAGAAGGAATTGGACTTCAAGAATTGTTCATCATCATCCATTGAATGAATCTGCACCTTTTTAGAAGCAAGTGGAGCTCTAGAAGTCACCATATTCGAAGCTTTGCATCAGGTTCTTCCTTTCAAAATTTATCTTAAATTATGTGCATTTAACACCTTAGATACATGCGGTTAGGATATAATTGAAGCATATATGGATTCTATATAAGTTTTAGGGTGAATCGTGAGAGTTTGTGTTATGGAGTTCCAAGTTGTTGTTCGTGTTTCTCTTTGAATAATAGTTAAAAACGAAAACGGAACCTAGATTAGTGACCTAGGGAATGGGACGAGTAAAACGGTATAATAAAATGGAAGTTTCGTTGATATTGGATTTTTGGTTACTGTACATTATCGCCGGAGAAGAAGACTGGATCTTCTCCGGCCACCACGAGCACCACCGTGTGTATTTCCCTCCGTTTGAGTATTTTGAATCTCAGTTTGCATCATGTCCGTTAGATCAAGATGGATTGTTGAATTTGTAATCTCATCGTGTGGCCAATATTCCATTTCACGTGAAGCTTTCCACTTGTCCCTTCCAGTGTTAATGAAACGCAGAGTTTCATTAAGTGAAACTCTGGGCTTTGATCAGCATGTTATTCACACCCCTACCCCACTCGGCCCAATGAGATTAACACGTGAAAACGCTACTCTCTACACCCCCTGGCCTGTTTCATTTAGGAATAAAAAAAGTTGAGTTTTTAATCTGGCTGGGCCCATTCCCCCAGCGCTGTTCGCACCCCACCTTATTGGGCCCAAGCGAAATAACACATGGACTAGTTGCTGAGCGCACCTCCCTCCATTTATTTCTTTTACTTCTTTTTCTTTATTTTTTTGTTTTATCACTTGTTAGTTTTAATTCATAAAAAAATAATAAATGTTGTTAATAATTCCTGAAAAAATATGTGGATATAGTTTGGAATGTATAGAATATTTCCATGTTTTTTATTTTAATTTTCCATTTCTTTTGAAATTAATTTCATATTTCTATTGTAGTATGTTTTTAATAATGGGATGATTATATGCTGAGCTTATTGATTTTATTTCTCATTCATGGTATGAAATTAAGACTTAAAATTTTGTGTGCTGGTTGTCGCTTCCGCGAAAATAAGGTGCCGGCAAAACAGAAGAGTCGCCACCTTTCGTTATTTATCCCTCGGAACGGGAAAGGAAACGATCGGAAAAACCTGACGAAAAGGTATAAGACAAGGTCATCGCAACCATTGTCTGGGTTCGGGAGTCGGTTACGCAAGGGGAAGGTATTAGCACCCCTCACGTCCATCGTACTCGATGGGATCCAAGCTTGTGGTGTTTATCTGACGGGTTGGTTTTATCTATCTACCTATCAAGGCTGGCTTAAAAGAAAACAAAATGACTCGGCAGAGCGTCGCACTTTATGCCTACGTATTCTCATCAGAGAATGAGAAATCAGAGTCAACGTAGTTCGACTAACTACGGGTACGGGGAAGGTGGCTCGCCAATACATCAGTATTGTGCCTACGTACTCTCAACGGGCTTGAGAGATCAGAGCTTACGTAGTTCGGGATAATACGGCTTACGGGAATTCAGATTCATCTGTTTTATCGAGTAGGGTTAATAAACAATTCCAGCAGTTTGGTGTATGCAGCTCGACCCTTGGAGACTTATGCGTTACCGTTTGCGGTAGAACTAGGAGTTAACGACACTCTTTTCTTCAGAAAAGCTTCCTTTGAATTATGGGCCCACAGGGAAAAAGGTTTGAAGTTTGTTTTCTGCCTTTTACGGAAGAACTGTTTTTTATGGATGTTTGCAACCAATATCGCACTAGAGACTATGACCTGAGAGTGAATGCGTCGTATGTCACCCAAAGGGTGCCATACTAAACATCCAAGCTATCGAAAAGAAACTCTCGCACAACCCTTTCTCAGATAGCTTAAGGCTCGTAATGTACGACATCAGTTAACCTTTATTACTGTAGTTTAATTTGTTTTGAGATGAGGAGAGAGAACGAACAGGTTCAACTAAGGGGAGACTATCAAGTCCTAACATTGTCATGCCAAGGATTCATCCTATGGTTGAGGTTTGAAACAGGGAACTCCTAGAAGTTATCATGCATAGGTTTCAACCTAAAGTTCTAATCCTCATTTCCTTATCAAAGGAAGTGAGATTCCTAGGGGGTCATGTCAATGATAAACAGAAACAGATAAAGCATTAGCTTAAACAGTAAACAGTAAACGACTGTAAAATGCATGCAATGCAAGTGAGAGAGGAAATGTGTGTGGGGCATCAGCCTCCACAAGCTCATCTCGACCTCAAGCCAGATATGAATAACTGTAATCATACAAAGAAAATGACATGCTATCAAGCAAACACAATAACTGGAATCATACAGAAGAAGTAAAATGCCATCAATCAAAACACAAACCACATAGGCAAGGGAGCAGGGCTCTACCGAATACTCGCAAGCAAAGCCATACAGTAAAAAAACAAGCAGAGGGAACAACTCAACCTCTAGTGCAATCATGCTCCTAGCTTAACACAATCTAAACATGAACTTATTCTAATGCATCAAGCAAATCAAACAAGTCACAGCAATACAGTTGCACAGAAAGCAAACAGACAAGAAAAGAAAGCAGATCAACCACTCCTACAGCCTTACAACAAAGCAACCCTCTGACAGCAGTTCAGTCCTCAGTCTGCACTTACTCTTCAAGGCTATCAACTTTAATAGCAAGTATCAACTTGCTTCTCTGAGCTTTTAATACATCCAACATAAGTATCAACTTATTCTTTCTTCTTCCTCAAGCTTCAGCTCTTCCCTCAAAATTCAATTTGATCTTCTTCACAAGTATCAACTTGTTCTTCTGGACCTTCAAGCTTCAGCTCTCTCCTCTTTACAAGTATCAACTTGCTCTTCCTGATCTACAAGCTTTAGCTCCTAAGAGTAATCTTCAAACACAAAGAAGTATCAACTCCTACCCCTCAATCTCTTCAAGCAAGGAACTCCATCCTCTAGCAAGGGAGAAAGATTCATCTAACAAGAGCAAAGTTGGGAAGATTGGTAGCAGAGTGAAGACCAAAGGTCACCACTAAGCATCATATCATCAGAGAAAGGGACCCTCAAAGGTTCTCCCAATTTGTAAAGAGCCACACATCCTACCAAAGGAGGGATGAGGCCTTTACAAAGGGACCTTACATCATAGGGAAGAATGGAAGTGATCAACATCTTCCATGTTTATGAAGGAAGAGAATCTATCTAGAAGCTCTGCCTACAAACCCTAATCTTAACACCTAATCAACACTACACCAAAAGAAGGTAAGATATTCACATCCAAGCTTCTTCAAGCAATCCATTGCATCTTCAACTTGCCTTCAACATCATCCAAGAGCAAGAGAGACAAAACCCTAATCTAAGGGAACTAAAGAAGTCATTCTAGTTGAATTAGTGCATTAGAATCATCCAAAGTAAGCACCTAAACTAAAATCAAACAAAAATAGCAAACTACATTGTAAATTCCTACAAAAATTCCTAAGGGACCCTAATTCAATCATGAATATACCATACAAAAATCAGAGGTTGAATCATCCACCAAGTTCTAGATATCAAACCTAAATCATAAGGTATCAACCAAAAACCCTAAAAATGGAGCCCTTAATGTTTCAACCTAAAACTACCACCTAAATTCATCACAAAAATGTGATAAAAATCTAGGGGTAACGTGCATATCTATTCTAGCTACACACAAAAAATCAAGGCAAAAATCCTCATCACATGATCAAACCAAATTCAACAAAATCAAGCATCAACCATGATTATTTTAATATCAATTAAAATGTAAAAAATGCTAATAAAATCAAAAATGCAAGAAATATTAATATTTTTTCTCTAAAAAAAACTAGATTCACTCATGAATCAATGGAAAAAAGAATGGAGTTAATTGAGTTATTTTTCAATTTTTTATGAATTTTCCAATAACCATGAATGAAATGAAAAATAAAATAAAAATCAAAAGAAATTAATAGGCGCGTGGTGCAGGTAACAACAAAATTCAGTTCATTTCAGGGTTGGGCCCAAAAAGGGGGTGTGAGTATCAACTATTGACTAAGCCCACCCAGATCACTTAAATGAAACGCTGCGTTTCATCTCAACTCTGAATCCTTCACAAACTCAAATCAATCTGTGGCCGTTAGATCCCACTCTGGTCAAAGGTCCACCTCCAATCTAATGGCCATGAGGTCGTCTTCCTCATTTCAAACTTCTGAGTTCTGTTCACCTGCGCGCGCTAGAGTCACCGCCGGTGACTTCTCCGATCAGCCCCTCACAACCATAACTCTCTCTAGAATCCACCATTGGCCACGATTCCTTGATGAATCTTGTCCCAAATTTCACAAGGAATCTTCCTATGCTACTTAATCATTCTAAAAGTTCAAGATTTGCAAAAACACGATCTCAACCGAAAATTGTATAAACCCTAATTGGTCACTAATTTCCAAATTAACGATCCAGAAACCTTCCTACATCAATCCACAATGCATTTAACCTAACAAACCCTCTTGATTCTACTTAAATTAAGCTATGGAATGAGGTTTACATACCTGTCAAAATCGCGTGAACAGATTGCTCAAACCTTCAAATCAACCCTCAAGAACTTCCAGACTCCTTCACTAGCATCCAAGGAAGGTTATGTATGCAACCAAATGGATTGAAATACTCTGAATCTTTGAACCCGACTATGAGTTGCAGATGAAGAAATCCAAGTGCCAACTCCCAATTCTCCCACGATCTTGCCTTGAATTTGATCTGAAATCAATCACCAACTCTAGAGCAAGCTATTGAGATCAATATCTTGGATTGAAATAGCTTCAAACCTTGTAACAGATTTTGATTTGCAAGAAGAAAGTTCACAATGCAATCTCACTCTCCTTTCTTGATTCTCACCAACCTTGGCCTTGGATCACCTCATATGTTTATATAGAACATGAAGGAATGATCTAGAAAGTTCTGGATCATTCTAATGAGAAGTTCAATATCTCATCTCACGTGAAATCTCATGATATGCTATGTGTATGACAGTCCTTGCAGCAGCTTGTATTCAATATGCTCTTCATCCAAATTCTCTCCAAATGAGATTATGAAAGTGCTAGGATGTGTTTGCACCTTGGTTTTGATCTTATGATAAGTTTGACATATGTTACTTAAGTCTTAAGCAAGCAAAAGCAACTCCATGATTTTGACCTCAAATGAGAAAATTAATATTGCCAATGTATTTAAAATGTCATTTCTGATCAAAATGACATATTACATGCCTTATCTTGGCCTTAAAATGAAAAATCCCAAATTTGGTCCTTTTGATGAACTTTAAATCTTCCTTTTTAAGTCAATTTTTCAATTTTGAGTTACAAGCAATTCCAACCTCTCATGACCACTTGGCTAGCCTTAAAACATCATTTTGAACAAGTTTGATGTTGGACATTTTCCCATTTGAAGCTTGCAAATAGGAGTTATGGCCTTATGCTTGAAATGACCTGTAATCTCCAAATGACCAAAATACCCTTGACTTGTCAAAGCCATAACTTGAGTTCTACAAATCCTATAAAGGACTTCTAGTACTCTCTAGAAATCTAAGAGGATAAGGAACAACATTCATGTTGACCAAAAGTTCATAGGAATCATTCTTCTAGGGCAAACGTTTCATGCAAGTTGGACAACTTTCAAGCTCCAAATTCACATGCCTCAGATGACTTGTAACTTGTCAAAGTCATAACTTGAGTTCTACAAATCCTATCAAGGACTTATAGTACTCAAATTAAATCTAAGATCATTCTCTAAAACATTCATGTTGGGGGAAATATGAGATGACAATCACATCTTGAGCTAAACTGCCTTGAAGTCAGGGGTCAAACTAGGGGATTTTACACTGTCAAGCCTTAGAAACCCTAGCTTGAAACTTCTCAAACTCTTCAATCATGATGAGTTTACCTTGGAATAATCCTTATAACATCTCAATGTGTTAATCCATGATTACATGGCCTTTGAACTAGGTCTCAACCTTGTTCAAATCATCAGTTGACCTAGGGTTGACCCAGTCAAACCCTTGCTGCACCAATCATGGCTGAGGCTTCTTATTCTTGCACAATGACCTGTCTAGGCCTCAAAGTGATCTTCAACACTTCTCATGAGCTCTCTCAAGACCTAAAGTCCAACTTCATGGCTTCAGAATCATCTGATGACTTCCCACAACTCTCAAGTTAGGAGACACACCATCTTGCCTTCAATCACTCTCTCTGAGGATCTTTTAACTTCTCTGACAAGGATATCAACCCTTGAACAATTGAATAACCTTCTTAGCTAGCTTCAAAGTCTTGTGTATCTCTTAATTGGTAATCATACCTCTTGATCGCCTGCACACATGTCAATGAAATGCAAATGATAATGCTAATGTGAATGAAATGAAACACGAGCTAGGTGAAGAAATGTTGGGCAAATTTTGGGGTGCAACAGCTGCCCCTATTCAAACGGCTTGGACCTGACTGGGCGAGAAGCGAACGGTTCTCAAACAATCAAGGTACGAGACGGTTGAATACCAACAAACCCGGAAATTTGCCAACTGCACAGGTACACGGTACTCTGATGGGGACAAATCTTCGGAAACTTAAATGATGGCTGCACGGCAACTAGCTGGGGAAATGGTTACACGGTAACTGGTGAAGGGTCTAATCTCTAGTCTCCGTCAGGATGATCATCTGATTTTGCTGTAGATCTTCGTCCTCAAGTCATCAAGGGATCACTGGTCACGCGGTAACCGGTGATACACGGTTGATCATGTCGTCAGGCATCAGAATTCCTCGGGACTCATCATGTCCTTGGGAACTTTTTTAACAATCAAGTTAATCATGCCGTCGGGCATTCAAAGAAACTTTCGGGCGTCAGCCGGACTTCGTCAGAAAGTCGGAATAGAATTCTTGGTCAATCATGAACCCAATAAGGGTATACGACCTTTTACCGTCGGGCACTCCGCATCAGCTGAGAGAACTGCTTCGTCAATACAGTTGGACTTCCTCAGTAAGTCTTCAGAGGAAACTTCAACTCCTCCATTCAAAACCTGCTGGGGAGGACACATCTTCGCTGGGGATTCTGGAGAACTATCAAGTAACTCTACTTCAGGGACTCAGGAATCATCCTGGGTGAATCAACTCTGCTGAGGACATCAAGAATCATCTCGGACAAACAACTTCGTCGGGGACCTCAAGAATCATCCTGAACCCATAACTCTGCTGGAGATTTCAGGAATCATCCTGAGCAAACACTCTGCCGGGGACTCTAAGCATCAACTTGAGCAACCAACTCTAGCGACTTCACTGGGGATTTTAAGAATCATCTTAAACAATCAACTTCGTTGCGGGAATTCAAGAATCATCTTGAGCAAGCGACTTTGTTGGGGAATTCCAGAATCATCTTGAGCCACACAACTCTTCTGAGATTTCAGGAATCATCCTGAGCAAACACCCTGTCGGGGAACACCTGCAAAACAAGAACGGTAACAACCTAGCTCATGATTCATATGCCTATGATCGACAATGGCGTAATGCTCCACACGGTGGAAATGCTACGCGTTTAGGGTATACGCTATGCAATCATGCAAGATGCTATGACCCTATCAGCAAAATAAATGCTGAAGGGAGGATCCTCTTGTCAAGGGGAAAGGACCACTCTGGTGGAGGAAGGACTCATCCTGTCGAGGAGAAGAAGTCATGCCAATCTCAATTGGACTCCGCCTGGGGAAACGAACTTCAGTCGACTGCTGCAGGGGAGTAAAGTTCTCCGAGAATTTGGACCTGCTCATCTAGGTGTACGAACCACAAGCTGAGGAAAACGATGTCAATCGCAGAAATAAACTGCACGGCATTCGCAACAAAACTTTCCTGGAGATAACGATTCCGGTGGGGAAATACAGCATCAGCTACTAAACATTCTACTGGGGAAAACCAATCATGGCTTCAACGGCTTCCAAGGACTCGACTCTCTAGGGGAACTGCAGACTCGGCTGGGGACGTAGGAATCATCCTGCTTACAGGGGAGAGCACAACTCTGTGGGGAGTTTCAATTCCGCTGGAGACTTCAGTATGTACTATCGAGTGTTGCACACTTCAGTATACGACTCAGTTGGGGAGACGACGATCCTTCAGGATACATCTGATTAGGGAGAGAATCTTCTCTATTTGGGGAGACATATCAATGCTTACGATCTCATGTTCAGACGCCGCGGGGATATGCTGCTGAACTTGCTGGAGAAGAAGGAATCATCCTGCTTGGGGAAACATACGGGGTACTGCCTGGAATATGCTATACCTGCAACAACACAAACAAACAGACAAGATACCCTTCTCAAAGGGACCTATCAAGGTTATCATCTTGTGACAATGTTCAAGTAATTCATTATTTCAACAATCAGTGGCCTGAGCCAGTAAGTTTATGTATGCGCATTTTATCAAAAACATCGGCGTTCTCTTTCGCAAACAAAACAGATAGATGCTAAGCAGGCAAACAAAATTGCTGAATAGTATACATTTTATTGATAACGAACCTCTGAATGGGTAAAAAGTGTTTTACAACAGATGCAAGCTCCTGGAATGAGGAAGCTGCGCAAACAATAAAACATAAATATACATCAGTATATACACAAATGTCGGCAATGAGGCGTAGACGAACACCATGAGTTGATCCCTCTATGACCCACTCGACTTCGATACTTCTCCGACGCTTTAGCTTCAGAAGAGATTGATTCAGATAAATGGCCCTCAGGTCTTCCAAACCACTAAACAATGAAAGTCCACATGCGAAACGCAGTCATTTGCTTTTTCAAATCCCTAACTTTTGCTTGAATCGCCCTTCCGGTTTTTCGATTCACCGGGATACCCTTTTTTTCCAAAGTCGCCCATCCGGGTTTTTGACTTTGCGGGTGTACATTCTTTTCTTTATATCCCTAATTTTTGCCCGAACCTTTTTTCATTTTTTATGGTTCGCCGGGATGCCCCATTTTTGCCTGGATATTCTTTTTCTTTCCAGCGGGTCATTTTTTAAGCAAAGTATTTTTTAACTGCGTCCGCGTTCGCCGGGGATGCAAAATCTTCGCCATCCATCGTGGACAACAATAAGGCTCCTCCCGAGAAGACCTTGTTGATGACGTACGGACCTTCATAATTGGGAGTCCACTTGCCCCGGTGATCGGAGTGTGGAGGAAGAATCTTCTTCAGGACGAGATCAGCCGTCTAAAAGCTTCTAGGACGCACCTTCTTATCATAAGCTTTCTTCATTCGGCTTTGGTACAGACGACCATACGCAATCGATGCTAATCTCTTCTCGTCCATCAGGCTGAGTTGGTTTAGTCGGCTCTTAATCCATTCTGCCTCGTCGAGTTTCATGTCAACCAAAACTCGCAAAGAAGGAATCTCAACTTCCAACGGTAGGACAGCTTCCATACCGTACACCAATGAGAAAGGGGTTGCCCCGGTTGATGTATGTATCGTTGTACGATAACCGTGCAGTGCAAATGGCAACATCTCGTGCCAATCCTTGTAGGTCACAACCATCTTCTGTACAATCTTCTTGATGTTCTTATTGTCCGCTTCAACGACGCCATTCATCTTTGGCCGATAAGGAGATGAGTTGTGGTGTTCAATTTTGAAACTCTGGCACATCTCCTTCATTATCTTGTTATTCAGATTCGAACCATTATCAGTAATGATCCGCTCGGGAATTCCGTAACGACAGATGATATCCCTCTTTATGAATTTAGCCACCACCTGCTTGGTCACATTAGCATATGAGGCTGCCTCCACCCACTTGGTGAAGTAGTCGATAGCTACTAGAATAAAGCGATGACCGTTAGATGCAGTGGGCTCGATCTTGCCTATCATGTCGAGGCCCCACATGGAGAAAGGCCACGGGGAGGACATGACATTTAACGGGCACGGCGGCACATGAATCTTATCAGCATAAATCTGGCATTTATGACATCTCTTCGCGAATTTAAAGCAATCTGATTCCATCGTCAGCCAGTAGTATCCTGCTCTCAGGATCTTTCTCGTCATAGCATGCCCGTCGGCGTGCGTACCAAATGTGCCTTCATGGACTTCTTCCATGAGCATACTCGCTTCTTTCTCATCTACACATCTGAGTAGCACGAGATCGTGGTTTCTTTTATATAAAACTCCATCAGGATTGAGATAAAAATTTCCAAACAGTCTCCTCAGAGTCTTCTTATCCTGGGTTGACGCTCCCGCAGGATATTCCTTAGTCATAAGGAAGGTCTGGATGTCATGGAACCATGGCTTGCCATCGGAGGCTCCCTCGATCGCAAAGACGAATGCAGGTCTATCAAGACGAGAAAGGACAATTCTTGGAGCTTCATTCTAAAAATTGACTTTATACATCAAAGCCAACGTGGCTAAGGCATCAGCCATCTGATTTTCAGCCCTGGGCACATGATGGAGCTCCACTCGATCAAAGAACGGAAGCAGCCTTTTGGCATAATTCATGTACGGCACCAAATTCGATTGACGAGTCTCCCACTCCCCTTTTATCTGGTTAATCACAAGCGCCGAGTCACCGTATACATCTAGGTTCTTGATTCTCAAATCAATTGCCTCTTCTAGACCCATGATGCATGCTTCATACTCCGCTTCATTATTGGTGACTGGAAACGTCAGTCTCGCAGTGAACGGGATATGGGATCCATGGGGAGTCGTGATGATTGCCCCAATGCCACTTCCGTAAGAATTAACTGCCCCGTCAAATATCAATTTCCATTGGTATTTCCTATCTGGACCCTCGTCGGGCAACGGTTCATCGCAATCTTTCGCTTTGAGAAACATGATATCCTCATCAGGAAATTCAAATTTCATCGGCTGGTAATCCTCGATCGGTTGTTCGGCAAGGTATTCAGACAATACGCTTCCCTTGATGGCCTTTTGGGAAACGTACTGAATGTCATATTCCGTCAACACCATTTGCCATCTAGCAATCCTGCCCGAAAGCGCTTGCTTCTCGAAGACGTACTTGATCGGGTCCATCTTCAAAATTAGCATGGTTGTATGGTTAAGCATGTACTGTCGTAAACGTTTGGCAGCCCAGGCTAGTGCACAACACGTTTTCTCCAGCATCGAGTAATGAGATTCACAGTCTGTGAACTTTTTACTCAAGTAGTAAATGGCATGCTCCTTTCTGCCCGTCTCGTCGTGCTGACCGAGAACACACCCCATACTATTCTCAAGAACTGTCAAGTACATGATTAAGGGTCTTCCGGCCACTGGGGGTATCAAGATTGGAGGTTCCTGTAGATACTGTTTTATCTTATCAAATGCCTTCTGGAAATCCTCGTTCCAGATAATCGCCTGATTTTTCTTTAACAGTTTGAACATCGGTTCACACGTGGCCGTGAGCTGAGAGATAAACCTTGCAATGTAGTTTATTCTGCCCAGGAAACCACGAACTTCTTTCTGTTTTTGGCGCTGGCATCTCTTGTATTGCTTTTATCTTCGCAGGATCAACATCAATGCCTCTTTCACTCACGATAAACCCCAGTAGTTTTCCAGACCGTACTCCGAAAGTACACTTGTTAGGATTCAGCCTCAACCTGAACTTCCTAAGCCTCTCAAAAAGCTTCAGCAAATTGACCAGGTGTCCCTCCTCCGTTTGGGACTTCGCAATCATGTCATCAACATAGACTTCAATCTCATGATGAATCATGTCATGAAACAAAGTGACCATTGCTCGTTGGTAAGTGGCCCCTGCATTCTTCAGACCGAAAGGCATTACCTTGTAGCAAAAAGTTCCCCAGGGTGTAATAAACGTAGTTTTCTCCATGTGTTCTGGCGCCATCTTGATCTGATTGTAACCAGAGAAGCCATCCATGAACGAAAATACGGAGAACTGAGCTGTATTGTCGACCAACACATCAATATGAGGGAGCGGGAAATCATCTTTAGGGCTCGCCCTATTCAAATCCCGGTAATCGACGCACATACGTACCTTACCGTCCTTCTTCGGTACAGGCACTATGTTGGCGACCCACGGAGGATAAGTAGTGACCGCTAAGAAGCCAGCATCAAGCTGTTTCTGCACTTCTTCTTTGATCTTAACGGCCATATCTGGTCGCGTCCTTCTAAGCTTCTGCTTAACGGGAGGACAATCTTCTCGCAGCGACAAGTGGTGGACCACGATGTCAGTATCAAGTCCGGGCATATCTTCGTATGACCAAGCAAATACGTCACTATACTCTCTTAGCATCTCGACCAATCTCTGCTTGACATCACTCTGCAATGCGGCCCCTATCCTGACGTTCCTGACCAGTTCTTCAGAACCCAGATTCACGATCTCAATCTCTTCCTCATGAGGCAGAATAACTTTCTCTTCTTGTTTCAACAAGCGGGCCAACTCTTTGGGAAGGTCTTCGTCTTCATCAATCTCTTCTTCGGCTTGATAGATCGGGCAATCGAAGTCGAAGTGAGTCATAGAAGGTCCAGAGTCGATGTCATCTGCTATGTGGATCCTGCAATAACAAGGGCTAAGCTTAAAACAAGGATATGCCGGTTAGCACAAACCCCATTGCCATTTTGTTGTTTTTCAAAACAAATATAAAACAGGAATAACAGAGATCACAACATTTGAATAAGAAGAAAAACGCCTTTTGATTTTTTGATAAAATGCATGTACATAATCAAACAAGGCCCTGACAATAAAACGACTATGCCCCGGGCAGGACACAGGGTTGTACAATGATTGGAAAAAGTAAATCATTACTCTTTGTCTGTCATTTGGATGATATCCTTGATGGACCAGTTGTTAAGGCTCTCGCCTGGTTTGTTTGGCTGGATCCAAGAGTCTAGGTCGCAATCGCTGTCCTCGCCGTCTTCAGACACCGCGTTGACACTTTCAAATATCACCCCGCCACTGGTAAATTGGATCGGCCCTTTACCTCGCGACGCACTGCTAGAAGAGGAGGCTTCAGCCGCAGGAGAGTACCCTAACCCAAATTTGTCCTGCTTGTTAGGTATCTCCAGAATCTGCCCCCAGCCTGAGGTAGATCCGGCTTGAACAACGGCCCGGGCTTCCTTGAAGAAAGAGAGAGTCATCTCTGGTTTCTCAGTGATTACAGGGGCCACGTTCTTGACTTTAACAGCTTTGAACGCCTGACATAGGGTTTCGTGGATTTCTTCGTCCATCTCAACATATTTGAAGGACGACAAATGGCTCACCATTATATCTTCCTCGCCACAAACGGTCACAATGCTGCCTCCAACAGCATACTTGAGCTTCTGGTGCAACGTGGAGGTCACGGCGCCAGCAGAATGGATCCATGGCCGGCCTAAGAGACAGCTGTAGGCTGGCATGATGTCCATGATATAGAAAACTGCGTCGAATGTCTCCGGCCCAACTTGGATTGGTAGCGTCACCTCCCCGAAAACATGACGTTTGGTTCCATCGAACGCTTTCACAACCAGATCACTGGGTGTGCAAATCAATCCTCGAGTATCCAACTTCATCAATGCTTTCTTCGGAAGAACATTGAGCGATGACCCTGTGTCCACCAACACATGAGACATAATCGTTCCCCTACACTCTATCGAGATGTGCAGGGCACTGTTGTGGTTTCTTCCCTTCGGCGTCAGCTCTAGGTCAGTGAACCCTAACCCGTTTCCAGCATTTACGTGGGCTACGACCCCTTCCAACTGGTTGACCGATATTTCCTGCGGTACATACGTGGCATTCAACACCTTCAGCAGCGCGTTGCGATGGGCCTCAGAACATAGCAACAAATTCAGGATGGAAATTTTCGAGGGTGTTTGATGGAGATGATCCACGATCTTGTAGTCACTCTTCTTAATCAAACTCAAAAACTCTTCAGCGTCTTTAACAAGTAAGTCCTTCTCTACCCCACGAGGGGTTTCCTCAACGAATTTACTCTTTCCCTTATCGGTTACATCAGCTTTGTCCGCTTTGTCCGCCACGATCTCAGGTGGAGCGAATACTCTTCCGCTGCGAGTGATTCCGCCAATGCCCACTAGGTTATCCACAGACGACCCGGATGGTTCCAGTTCCAACTTATGTCTGTTGCAGTAGACGTCTGCCCCATAATGCTATGGGACAACGTTGGTGTTTTCGAAAGGTATCGGCCCAGCTTTGGTGATGGTAATCGTGGGCGACATGGGTGCAGAAATAGTTATCGTTCGGCGAGGGATGGTGATGGTGGCAACCTCATCATCTTGCTTCAGCATTACCTCTCCCGATCTACATTTGGCCCTTCGGCTAAACTGCAAGATTCCTTCGGTCATCAGACTCTGAATCCCTTCTATCAACTGTTCACATCCATCAGGACTAGTCGCACAGCCCATACACAGTTCTCCACAGCCCGGGAAGAAACCTCTTTTCATCAGCTTGGCTTTAACGAAGCTAAGCGGTGTCTTCAGATCCTTGACGTCAGTCAACAAATCCAATCTCTCGTCTTCAATAATGGCATTTACTCCACCTCCCCGATGATTCGGCATAGGGTTCTTCGTGACATTTGGCACATTATCTGAGAAATTGATGATCTTAGCATCCACCATATCATGCACCTTGTGCTTGAAGGCTTTGCAGTTTTCTATCGTGTGGCCTGGTGCCCCCGAGTGAAACTCACAAGTTGCATTCGCATCATAACCTGGCGGAGGTGCCCCTGTCAAGGGAGCCAGGGTTCTCTTCTGGATTAGCTGTAACTGGAGCAGAGTCTGTAACAGTTGAGCATAAGACATGGGCGACGTCTCGAGGTGACGACTTGACAGAGGTGCCCTGTTCTGATACTTTCTGTACCCCTGCTGATTCGGCTGCTGCTGCTGTGGCTGTTGGACCGTGGGGATGGTTATGCTGGCCACCTGCTGGTGCTGGCCTTTGCCTTTCCTTCGAGCGTTGGACACAACGCTCGTCTCTCCTTCTCGAATTTTGCCACCATACGGCTTCTTTCCTCCTCCAGCTGAGGATAGATCACCTTGAATTTTCCCCAGTTTGATCCCATTTTCGACGTGCTCACCCGTGATAATGAGATCTGAGAAGCTTCCAGACATACTGCTAACCAATTTCTCGTAATAAACCCCTAGGAGAGTGGCTACGAACATTTCGACAAGCTCGCGTTCAACCATCGGCGGCTGAACTTTAGCTGCCAATTCACGCCACCGCTGGGCGTATTCTTTGAACCCTTCGTTGTTCCTCTATGACAAATTCTGCAGTTGGACCCGGTTCGGAGTCAAGTCACTGTTATATTGGTAATGGTGCACGAATGCTTCAGCAAGTTCCCTCCACGTGCGCATACTGGTAGGTTCCAGACTCATGTACCATTCTAGGGAGGGCCCAGACAAGCTATCCTGAAATAAGTGCATCAGCAACTTCTCGTCTTCAGAGTGAGCGGACATTTTCCGGTAGTATGATCTCAGATGGACGCGAGGGCAAGTGGTGCTCTTGTACTTCTCAAAGTCGGGTACCTTGAACTTGGGAGGCACCTTGAAATCAGCAATCAGTCCCAACTTGGACATGTCAACACCCATGGTGTTCAAGTTCTCGAAATTCCTCATCTTGTCCTCGAGTGCCTTAAACCTCATACGTGCTTCAGCAGTCAGTTCTCCCTCAGCACCTCTCTGTGAGAACATATCGTCTTGACGATCTTCTAACCATGGCTGAGGCCCATACAGATTTCCACCACCCGTGTTGCCGTTGCCCAGCCCCACATTAACATTAGCTTCGAAATTCCCATTACCGACGCCAGTCGTATTACCATTGAGCCCCATGTTAGCGATCACGTTGTCGTTGCCACTGCCATTCCCCCCAGTCACGGGGACGCCATTCTGAGGAGTTTCAACAGGTGGAGGGGTTGGAACAGTCCCACCATGGAGTACACCATTGCTGTCAACCCTTGAAATCAGAGGCTGAACCAATGTTCTAAGCTGATCCTGGCCGTTGGCAACCACTTGCATGAGTTCCATGAAGCGGTCCATCCTCTCTCGGAGTTCTTGAACGTCAGTCTGCGCTTGCTCCATAGCTCTGGCTTGATTTTCTCTGGTCGGATAGCGGTGGGTTGGCCTTTGATCAATCCTGGAACAGCCTGCATACACAAAGGGTTAGAAAAACGACAAAGTGCTCGTTATGCAGATGCTTCATGCAAATGCAAACGTGTGTCTGTGCGTTAGGGAGATTTCCCCCCTGATCCTAGTGCCTGAGTGCCAGTGCGGATAATAAGAAGTCTGAGTCCAGTCATGGAAATAACATCTCATATACATAAAGAAAACCCACTAAGGCAGTACACAACGTCACTGAGTACAAGCTGAATCAATAGCATGACCTCGACCAACAAGCCTGGTGATGGTCAGCATACAACAACGATCAAAACAAAGGATTACAAATATAGTTAAGTACGGCCACGGGCGCGAAACTCTTCTAACAACCCCTTCGTTTCTGGATGATCAGGCCGAGTGAGCAACCCTTCGACGAGTAACTCCCTCTGCGTAATAGTCTATTGAAGACCTTCAACTGAGTCTTCCCATGCTCCTTTGCCGAAACAATCCTCTAACTTCCGCTTCTTGGATTCAAACGTCAGTTTGCGCTCCTTGAGGTTAGCAAGGGCCTTGTTGAGCAGGCCTTCAGCGGCATATCTGCGAGCGGTTTCTTCATCAAACCTCTTCTCACTAGCTTTCACCTGGGCTTTCAGCTTGGAGATCTGTTGCTTCAGCTTATCCTCCTGTTCTTTGCCGTTGGCTAGGGTGGCCTTCCAATGTTGATTAAACTTGGATATTCTCCGGTACGCTTCATCCAAGTGCTGCTTCTTGGTGGCCAGTACGTCATTGACAGCTTTGAAGTCCTGGCCCAAGCGCTCACGCTCAGCTATCTGCTTAGTCAAATCTGTCCCTAACTGGTTCACCAGCTCCGTCTGCCTCTTGAAGGAATGGACGGCTTCGCTTCTCTCGCTTCTGAGTTGAGCCAATTCTTTCTCCAGTTCTTCATTTGCCTTCTTCAGCTCATCTCTCTTAGCCAATACCTGATTGTACTGCTGAATAGGCACGGTGGTAGGCTCTTCAATCACTGGAGGGCTTTCTAGCTTGGCATGTGGAAACGGCATCCTTATAGCATCTGCTCTGGCTCTGATCCAAGTCACATATGGAGCGTAGGCTTGGTTGTTACTTTTCCCCAGCAACGGCTTTCCCCGCTTACGGATACCATTCCAAGCGTGCTGAAGTTTAGATAACATATCCCCCTCTAGAAGTCCAGTGGGGTACAGAGATTCCTGCACCTCTTCATCCTTCGGCGGAGCCTCAAAGCATAAGCAAACTGTCGGACCAGCAGAGATGGATTATAGTTTATACAGCCCTTCCTGCCTATCAAAGGCACGTTCGGAAGCCCGCTGCAGCTGAATATAATCTCGGTACCCAACCTATCTCTATCAAACCAGTCAATATCCTCCATTGACAGACTCATCAAACGCTCGGACCACTCAGTTGTGGCTGCAGACGAAGCAAAGGGACCCCTCTTGGGTAGGTGACTATCAAGCCATCTATAGAGTAGGGGTACGCAGCACGAGACATTCTTACCCCTTCTGTTCTTGTTTTTGTAGTGGACGGAATGGTAGACATCTCCTATCAAGGTAGGGATGGGATTCCCTGATGCAAAGATGTGGAAGGCGTCGAAGTCTACAAAGTCAGGCATATTGGGGAACAGAATGATGTCGTATATGCACAGAGCAAGGATGGCGTTGAACACAATCCAACATCCGTCTTTGGCACACTGTTGAGCCTTTCCCACTAAGAACTGCAAGGAGAAACCGGGAACCCTGTTCCAACTAGACAAGACCAACTCGGAGGCATCCAGGTGAAGTGAAGTAGCTAGACTAGCCAGATTAGGCTCAGCACCCATGTGAACAAAGGGCATCTGAGTCTTGATAGGCACACCTAACAAATCAACATACTCCTCCATTGTGGGCGCGAGAATGAAATCCTGAAAAGTAAAGCATCTCAACGGAGGATCGTAGAACTGCAGCAGGGCGTGCAACTCATTCAACTCAAACACAGAGGGTTTACGAACCAAACTGAGCAGTTTCCCATAAGACTTTCTGAATTCATCTCTCACAGAATCATCTGCCAAAGCAATCAAACCAGTCAGCTGAACAACATCAGGAGTGGGGAGTTTGTAAGCCACAGTCTTCCTCAGAGAACCCATAGAAGGCAAGAAAACCTGAATCGGGGGAAACGGTACCTGCAACACAGACACACGTTAATGAAATGCAGATGAATATGCAAAACAATGTAAAATGCAATCATGCAGCAGGAGATCAAGACAACTGTGCTGTTGAAGGGATGAAGGTTTTGTATCAACAAAACCACAATACTGCTCTGTCAAGAACAACCACTATCTCTGATAAGAAGAAAACCCTGGTATCGGACCATAAACCTGTTCTGTCAAGAACACACATATCTGAAGACAAGGACCTCTGATACCGGACCATAACTCTGAGAATAAGGACCTCTGATACAGGACCATAACTCTGCTTTGTCAAGAACAAATATATCTCTGATGATGAGAACCTCTGATACCAACAAAGCTGATTCACTATCAAGAAAACCAGGTAGTTTGAAGGTTAAGGTTTCCTGTAACAAACCCGACGCTGCTCACAGGTATGGACCTAAACTGACACAAGTTTGGCATCCTATGCGGTCATCAGCGTCACAGACATTCAAGAGGGGTGATACGATACCCAGAAGGTGTGGCATCACCATCTCCTGAAGCGGCCTCACTCAGCTGAATTCCAAATGATCGGTCCTCAGAGTCGACAATCCTCCAAACCAACAACCCCTCAGGCCCAAAGGGCCGGAAAAGAAGTCAACCGGGAGAACCTCGTCTGAGCGTGGATTTCATGAGACACTAGTGTCTGCAAAGCAAGCATGCGCCCACTAATTTCCACAACTAATGCTAGGTACACTCAAGCCTGGGTCTGGCTTCTCACTCATCAGAATGCCCCTCCCACAACAGCACAGATAATCATATCATACTGAAAATAAAGTGCGGGAAATAAAATGCGATAAACAAACACAACCCAACAAGTAATCATACAAGCGCTAGGATTGACTCTCGCAGGGGACGTTGGATCCCCAAACTGACTCGCACACGGGACGTTGGATCCCAGGAAACTATCAAGTCCCCAGCAGAGTTGCCAGCTGTCGCTTCCGCGAAAATAAGGTGCCGGCAAAACAGAATAGTCGCCACCTTTCGTTATTTATCCCTCGGAACGGGAAAGGAAACGATCGGAAAAACCTGACGAAAAGGTATAAGAAAAGGTCATCGCAACCATTGTCTGGGTTCGGGAGTCGGTTACGCAAGGGGAAGGTATTAGCACCCCTCACATCCATCGTACTCGATGGGATCCATGCTTGTGGTGTTTATCTGACGGGTTGGTTTTATCTATCTACCTATCAAGGCTGGCTTAAAAGAAAACAAAATGACTCGGTAGAGCGTCGCACTTTATGCCTACGTATTCTCATCAGAGAATGAGAAATCAGAGTCAATGTAGTTCGACTAACTACGGGTACGGGGAAGGTGGCTTGCCAATACGTCAGTATTGTGCCTACCTACTCTCAACGGGCTTGAGAGATCAGAGCTTACGTAGTTCGGGATAATACGGCTTACGGGAATTCAGATTCATCTGTTTTATCGAGTAGGGTTAACAAACAGTTCCAACAGTTTGGTGTATGCAGCTCGACCCTTGGAGACTTATGCGTTACCGTTTCCGGTAGAACTAGGAGTTAACGACACTCTTTTCTTCAGAAAAGCTTCCTTTGAATTATAGGCCCACAGGACAAAAGGTTTGAAGTTTGTTTTCTGTCTTTTACGGAAGAACTGTTTTTTATGGATGTTTGCAACCAATATCGCACTAGAGACTATGACCTGAGAGTGAATGCGTCGTATGTCACCCAAAGGGTGCCATGCTAAACATCCAAGCTGTCGAAAAGAAACTCTTCGACAACCCTTTCTCAGATAGCTTAAGGCTCGTAATGTACGACATCAGTTAACCTTTATTACTGTAGTTTAATTTGTTTTGAGATGAGGAGACAGAACGAACAGGTTCAACTAAGGGGAGACTATCAAGTCCTAACGTTGTCATGCCAAGGATTCATCCTATGGTTGAGGTTTGAAACAGGGAACTCCTAGAAGTTATCATGCATAGGTTTCAACCTAAAGTTCTAATCCTCATTTCCTTATCAAAGGAAGTGAGATTCCTAGGGGATCATGTCAATGATAAAGAGAAACAGATAAAGCATCAGCTTAAACAGTAAACAGTAAACGACTGTAAAATGCATGCAATGCAAGCGAGAGAGGAAATGTGTGTGGGGCATCAGCCTCCACAAGCTCATCTCGACCTCAAGCCAGATATGAATAACTGTAATCATACAAAGAAAATGACATGCTATCAAGCAAACACAATAACTGGAATCATACAGAAGAAGTAAAATGCCATCAAGCAAAACACAAACCACATAGGCAAGGGAGCAGGGCTCTACCGAATATTCGCAAGCAAAGCCATACAGTAAAAAAACAAGCAGAGGGAATAACTCAACCTCTAGTGCAATCATGCTCCTAGCTTAACACAATCTAAACATGAACTTATTCTAATGCATCAAGCAAATCAAACAAGTCACAGCAATACAGTTGCACAGAAAGCAAACAGACAAGAAAAGAAAGCAGATCAACCACTCCTACAGCCTTACAACAAAGCAACCCTCTGACAGCAGTTCAGTCCTCAGTCTGCACTTACTCTTCAAGGCTATCAACTTTAATAGCAAGTATCAACTTGCTTCTCTGAGCTTTTAATACATCCAACATAAGTATCAACTTATTCTTTCTTCTTCCTCAAGCTTCAGCTCTTCCCTCAAAATTCAATTTGATCTTCTTCACAAGTATCAACTTGTTCTTCTGGACCTTCAAGCTTCAGCTCTCTCCTCTTTACAAGTATCAACTTGCTCTTCCTGATCTACAAGCTTCAGCTCCTAAGAGTAATCTTCAAACACAAAGAAGTATCAACTCCTACCCCTCAATCTCTTCAAGCAAGGAACTCCATCCTCTAGCAAGGGAGAAATATTCAACTAACAAGAGCAAAGTTGGGATGATTGGTAGCAGAGTGAAGACCAAAGGTCACCACTAAGCATCCTATCATCAGAGAAAGGGACCCTCAAAGGTTCTCCCAAAGGAGGGATGAGGCCTTTACAAAGGGACCTTACATCATAGGGAAGAATGGAAGTGATCAACATCTTCCATGTTTATGAAGGAAGAGAATCTATCTAGAAGCTCTGCCTACAAACCCTAATCTTAACACCTAATCAACACTACACCAAAAGAAGGGAATATATTCACATCCAAGCTTCTTCAAGCAATCCATTGCATCTTCAACTTGCCTTCAACATCATCCAAGAGAAAGAGAGACAAAACCCTAATCTAAGGGAACTAAAGAAGTCATTCTAGTTGAATTAGTGCATTAGAATCATCCAAAGTTAGCACCTAATCTAAAATCAAACAAAAATAGCAAACTACACTGTAAATTCCTACAAAAATTCCTGAGGGACCGTAATTCAATCATGAATCTACCATACAAAAATCAGAGGTTGAATCATCCACCAAGTTCTAGATATAAAACCTAAATCATAAGGTATCAACCAAAAACCCTAAAAATGGAGCCCTTAAAGTTTCAACCTAAAACTACCACCTACATTCATCACAAAAATGTGAGAAAAATCTACGGGGAACATGTGTATCTATGCTAGCTACACACACAAAATCAAGCAAAAATCATCATCACATGATCAAACCAAATTCAACAAAATCAAGCATCAACCATGATTATTTTAATATCAATTAAAATGTAAAAAATGTTAATAAAATCAAAAATGCAAGAAATATTAATATTTTTTCTCTAAAAAAAACTAGATTCACTCGTGAATCAATGGAAAAAAGAATGGAATTAATTGAGTTATTTTTCAATTTTTTATGAATTTTCCAATAACCATGAATGAAATGAAAAATAAAATGAAAATCAAAAGAAATTAATAGGCGTGTGGTGCAGGTAGCAACAAAATTCAGTTCATTTCAGGGTTGGGCCCAAAAAGGGGGTGTGAGTATCAACTATTGATTAAGCCCACCCAGATCACTTAAATGAAACGCTGCGTTTCATCTCAACTCTGAATCCTTCACAAACTCAAATCAATCTGTGGCCGTTAGATCCCACTCTGGTCAAAGGTCCACCTCCAATCCAATGGCCATGAGGTCGTCTTCCTCATTTCAAACTTCTGAGTTCCGTTCACCTGCGCGCGCTAGAGTCACCGCCGATGACTTCTCCAATCAGCCCCTCACAACCCTAACTCTCTCTAGAATCCACCATTGGCCACGATTCCTTGATGAATCTTATCCCAAATTTCACAAGGAATCTTCCTATGCTACTTAATCATTCTAAAAGTTCAAGATTTGCAAAAACACGATCTCAACCGAAAATTGCATAAACCCTAATTGGTCACTAATTTCTAAATTAACGATCCAGAAACCTTCCTACATCAATCCACAATGCATTTAACCTAACAAACCCTCTTGATTCTACTTAAATTAAGCTATGGAATGAGGTTTACATACCTGTCAAAATCGCGTGAACAGAGTGCTCAAACCTTCAAATCAACCCTCAAGAACTTCCAGACTCCTTCACTAGCATCCAAGGAAGGTTTTGTATGCAACCAAATGGATTGAAATACTCTGAATCTTTGAACCCGACTATGAGTAACAGATTTTGATTTGCAAGAAGAAATTTCACAATGCAATCTCACTCTCCTCTCTCCATTCTCACCAACCTTGGCCTTGGATCACCTCATATGTTTATATAGAACATGAAGGAATGATCTAGAAAGTTCTGGATCATTCTAATGAGAAGTTCAATATCTCATCTCACATGAAATCTCATGATATGCTATGTGTATGACAGTCCTTGCAGCAGCTTGTATTCACTATGCTCTTCATCCAAATTCTCTCCAAATGAGATTATGAAAGTGCTAGGATGTGTTTGCACCTTGGTTTTGATCTTATGATAAGTTTGGCATATGTTACTTAAGTCTTAAGCAAGCAAAAGCAACTCCATGATTTTGACCTCAAATGAGAAAAGTAACATTGCCAATGTCTTTAAAATTTCATTTCTGATCAAAATGACATATTACATGCCTTATCTTGGCCTTAAAATGAAAAATCCCAAATTTGGTCCTTTTGATGGACTTTAAATCTTCCTTTTTAAGTCAATTTTGCAATTTTGAGTTACAAGCAATTCCAACCTCTCATGACCACTTGGCTAGCCTTAAAACATCATTTTGAACAAGTTTTATGTTGGACATTTTCCCATTTGAAGCTTGCAAATAGGAGTTATGGCCTTATGCTTGAAATGACCTCTAATCTCCAAATGACCAAAATACCCTTGACTTGTCAAAGCCATAACTTGAGTTCTACAAATCCTATCAAGGACTTCTAGTACTCTCTGGAAAGCTAAGAGGATAAGGAACAACATTCATGTTAACCAAAATTTAATAGGAATCATCCTTCTAGGGAAAAAGTTTCATGCACGTTGGACAACTTTCAAGCTCCAAATTCACATGCCTCAGATGACTTGTAACTTGTCAAAGTCATAACTTGAGTTCTATAAATCCTATCAAGGACTTCTAGTACTAAAATTAAAGCTAATATCATGCTCTACAGCATTCATGTTGGGGGCAAGATGAGATGACAATCACATCTTGAGCTAAACTGCCTTGAAGTCAGGGGTCAAACTAGGGGATTTTACACTGTCAAGCCTTAGAAACCCTAGCTTGAAACTTCTCAAACTCTTCAATCATGATGAGTTGAACTTGTAATCATCCTTATAACTTCTCAATATGTCAATCCATGATCACATGGCCTTTGAACTAGGTCTCAAACTTGTTCAAATCATCAGTTGACCTAGGGTTGACCTAGTCAAACCCTAGTTGCATCAATCATGGCTGAGGCTTCTTATTCTTGCACAATGACCTGTATAGGCCTCAAAGTGATCTTCAACACTTATCATGAGCTCTCTCAATACCTCAAGTCCAACATCATGACTTCAGAATCATCTGATGACTTCCCACAACTCTCAAGTTAGGAGACACACCATCTTGGCTTCAATCACTCTCTCTGAGGATCTTTTAACTTCTCTGACAAGGATATCAACACTTGAACACTTTAATAACCTTCTTAGCTAGCTTCAAAGTCTTTTGTAGCTCTTAATTGGTAATCATACCTCTTGATCCCCTACACACATGTCAATGAAATGCAAATGATAATGCTAATGTGAATGAAATGAAACACAAGCTAGGTGAAGAAATGTTGGGCAAATTTTGGGGTGCAACACTGGTTATATACATGTTGATGATGTTATGTGATTATTGTTATGATTTTTAGATGATTCTAAGTAGGATTTTAGGGTAGTTGTTTATGAGTGTTCTTTGTTGAATCCCTTTAGTGTACCCTTGAGATTTTAGATTTAGTTTGAACCTTTTGATTTATGTTTAGTCCCTAATTTTTGAACCATAGCATGTTGATACATGTAGGATAGTGTAGTATTTTCCTTGGAATTTTTAGGAATGATTTTCTATTAAGTTCCCATTTTACAAATTGGTCTTAGTTTAGGTGATTCTAACTAGGTTAAGTGCATAGATTAGGCTTGTAAATGACCTTTAGATGATTCTAGGTCCCATTTCCTTTCTTGATAGATTGGTGTTTAGATAAAAACCTCTTTTAGAACCCTTGAACCTTTAGGATAGAGGTCCTTAGAAGGTATCATTTGTGGTTTCTTTAGAAGCTTAAATAGGTGGATGACTCTTCCTATAGGGGTTGTTTCCTCTTCAATTTTCCTTGCTTGATTGGAATCCCCCTTGTGAGCATGTTTCCTCCTGTGGAGGAATACATTGCACTATCACAAAGGGGTTGAGTCAATGAAAGCTCCCTCTCTCTCTAAGGAAGTGGAGTTGGTTGAGTGTCTGTGGCAAGTTCATGTGGAACTTACCTTGCTTCTCATCTCCATTCTCCTAAAAAATTTCTTGTTCATTTCTTCTTAGGAACCCTCTTGGGGTAGCATAGTACCTCCTGTGGGGGGAATGTTGCACATCTCTTGAAGGATCAAAACCCCTAGGATTCCCCAAAATCTCTGTTAGTTGGTTGAGTGCCTAGGATAAGTTCCTGTGGACCTTACCCTGGCCTCCCAACACCCAACTTATTTCCTTAGGATAGAAGCCTTGTATGATTACTTGTGGAATGAATCCATTATTTGTCATAAGTCCTTTTCCTCATTCATTGATTGAATGGTGTGTTGCATTAGGATAGTGCATGTTTAGCATAGTTTAAGCATAGATGCATGACTGGATTAAGAGGTTGAGTGGGTCTCCCTCTGCTTGTTTGCATTAAGGGTTGAGGTGATCCTCCCCTTGCTTGTGTGTTGTTTTTCTTTTTCTACTTGACGTATTTGCATAATAGAGGTTGAGTGAGCTCCCTCTGCTTGTCTGTTTTGACTGTTTTTCTTTGCTTGATTGCTAAGAGGTTGAGTGAGTCTCCCTCTGCTTGTATTGCTGCATCGCATGTGCATCTTTACTGTTTATCTATTTATCTGTTTGCTGTTAAGCTGATGCTTTATCTGTTACTGTATACCATTGACATGATCCCCTAGGAATCTCACTTCCTTTGATAAGGAAGTGATGATTAGAACTTTAGGTTGAAACCTATGCATGATAACATCTAGGATTTCCCTGTTTCAAACCTCAAAGATAGGATGAATCCTTGGCATGAAAAAATTAGGACTTGACAGTCTCCCCATAGAGTTCGTTCTCTTCTCATCTCAAAACAACAGTAAAAAACGTAATAAAGGCAAGTTAGTACAAGCGCGTTACGAGCCTTAAGTTACTTGGGAAATGATGATTGAGAGGTCTCCTCTCAATTATCTAGGATGTTTAGTATATGTCCCTTGGACGCTATACGACGCATTCGCTCCTAGGTCATGGTCTCTAGTGCTGTACAAACTACAGACAATCATAAAAAACAGTTCTTCCGTAAAAGACAGAAAACAAACTTCAAACCTTTTGCCCCGTGGGCCCATAATTCAAAGGAAGCTTTTCTGAAGAAAAGAGTGTCGTTAAATCCCAGTTCTACCGCAAACGGTAACGCTTAAGTCTCCAAGGGTCGAGCTGCGTACGCCAAACTGCTGGAACTGTTTGTTAACCCTACTCGAAAAAACAGATGAATCTGAATTTCCGTAATCCGCATTATCCCGAACTACGTAAGCTCTGATCTCTCATATCTGTTGAGAGTATGTAGGCACAATACTGATGTATTGGCGAGCCACCTTCTCTGTAATCCGTAGTTAGGCGAACTACGTTGACTCTGATTTCTCATTCTCTGATAAGAATAGGTAGGCATAAAGTGCGACGCTTTGCCGAGTCATTTTCTTTTCTTTTCAAACCAGCCTTGATAGGTAGATAGTTAAACCAACCCGTAAGATAAACACAACAAGCGTGGATCCCATCGAGTACGATGGACGTGAGGGGTGCTAATACCTTCCCCTTGTGTAACCGACTCCTGAATCCAGACGTTGGTTGCGATGACCTTGTCTTATACCTTTTTGTCAAGTTTTCCCGATCGTTTCCTTTTCCGTTCTTTGGGATAAATAACGAAAGGTAGCGACTCTTTTGTTTTGCCGGCACCTTATTTTCACAGTAGCGACATACGGCAATAACGTTTTGAACACATATAGAGAAACGATCCTGCAAGTGTGTATCAACATAGATTTCAAAGAAGCTAGGATGAAATACCCCTAAGCCATGATATAATCTGCACATGCTGACAAAATAAAGTATTATAGGTTCCACAAATTTCACGGGTATGAAACTGAGGAGTGTATCCATCTCAAGGATGAAATTAAAGACCTAATCAAGAAAGGGAGACTTGGTAGATACATCAAAGAATATGTTAGAAAAGAGGATAACAAGACATGTAAGGACTTTCCATGGAAATCTGCCAATAAGAATTAATCTCTATGATGAAATTGTTCCCTTCCCCGTGGTGATACCCTGCCTAGAAAGACAATTAAGGTAGTAGAAGAAACCAACAAGAGGAGATAAAGGAATAAACAAAAAGAACCAAAGAAAGGGAAAAAAACTTCAATAGCCTCTATCTCGAGAGGTCATTGTTTCATTGCATCAATCACATGAGGGTTACCATAAAGAGAACCGTATAAGGGAACTATAAAGAGAGGATAGTATGGTTGATTTTCATCAATTAGAATCAGGAACCAATGTCAAGCAAGAGCTCTGAGCAGAGCCTTCTAGAATTTAGAAACGACGAAAGAATAATATACCTAACGTTATTTTTCTGTTAATAATCACGACGAACATGGCCAATTTCAACCTCTCATGACATATTTGTTCTTGCTTGATGTTCAAAGGTGTTTAACTCTCTGTGGGCCTTCTATTAGGTTTGAAGGTACCCTTATCTTTGATTGGTTGTGGGAAATGATTTCTACATTGATTCGAGGATTCAAAACCTCCTTTATTGCACTCCTCTGTGTCTCGGTATCTATTTTCAACATTGATTTCTTTGCCTTTGACATAACACTCTACCTTCTCCATGATTTCCTCTATTGAGTCTCTGGGCTTCTCGGAGAGGGTCTCGTTGGAGTGTCCAACTCTGAGTATGTTCTAAAAAACTCCCTCGAACATCTCCTAGTTGGGTTTATTACCTTGATGGTGACCTTATTGAATTGGGCCAAGTATTATCGTAAAGACTCAGAATGTCTTAACTTACATTGAATAGGCTTTTTGTGGACACCTTATGGTGTTTTATTATTGAAAACTAATAGATCAAATATATGAAAAAGTCTTAATGATTGATCACAAAGAACTCGGGGAGGTTCACGTACCAGAACAAGGTCACTTCCTTTAGTGTTCTGAAAACTAGTTTGCACTTGAGGGAGTTCGTTGCACTAATCATCATCATCTGTGTAGTTATGACATTAACATGCTCTTGGGGATCATTATTTTCGTCAAATGTCACTAATTAGGGTGACTTGAAATTATCTAGAATTAAGGAGTCTCTGATCTCGACACAAAGGGGTTAGGGATCCAACAACTTTATGCCCTTTTGTTCATCGTCGTCCTGATGCTGATGTTCTGAATGTTAACTGGTAGAGTTTGGTCTCTTGGTCTCTTTATGGAGACAACTTCTCCATGGAAGAATGTATCTTTGTTATGGTCTCTTGGTTTCTATTACTGGATGTAACCCTCGTGGACACCATCGTGAAACGAAGGTTGTGTCAGTCAAAAGTTTTTTTTTCCTGAAATATGTGTCGTCCAAGTCAGATTTATGAGACTCGTTATGGGCGCCAACTGTCCTTATGGTGAGTACAATATAGGTGACCCTACATACGATAAATCAATCAAGAGCTTTTAAGTTTCTTATATGTGAATAAGTGATGTTTTAACCTAACTCTCGAGTTTGATATTTATAGATTCAACCCATCTCTGATATATGTCGGTCTTTTTACATACAACCTCGGTCACATACAACTTGACTTTGACCCATTAGAGAGTGTGGTGAATGACTCATCCTTAAATATAAGAGACATGGTTTAGTCAATCAACGATACTTTTAACTATCCTGTTATGACAAAAATAGTCTCATTAGCTACTGAAACGTGTTTGGTGAGTCATTCCCTATCATGCAGGGGAATATGGAAAGCCTGCTCCCACGTGTGTCACATGTTTAACCTTACTAACCTCTTTTTGGTTCTCTTTGTCCCATTTACAAGATGAGGGATGAATGGATCGAAACCATTTGATATTTAATGAGTTTAAATTGTAATTTAATAGTCCATAATCTCTTAGTTATGAAACATATAATAACAAAATGGTTAAAATAGAAACCTAGCAGTCCATAATCCTTCAAGCAGGTAAAATACTAGAGCAGAGACATAACTCTCATTACATTTACATTTATCTTTACATAAATTAACTAACTTGAAATTGCTCATTAAAAAAAACTTGAAATTATTTATTCACCCCATGCATATGGTTAATTTTATTTATTGATACTAACATGTCCATTATTTTTTCCATCTCTACGCATGATGTCCCACATGGAATGTGTTAAATATAATTCATTGTGATTTGATATGATTAGATTTGACATCATATGATTAGATTTGATATCATATGATTAATTTGATATGATATGATTAGATATCATATGATTAGATTTGATATCATATGATTAGATTTGATTTAGAATATTTTGGGCCTTTTATGGTTTGGGCTAGTGTAAACCTAAAACTATAAATAGGGTGCCTTGCTTTGTATTCTACATCACAACAGAACAGATTTCACAGTTGCAGTTAGCAAGTGAAAGTTCAATAAGAAATCCCACAGTTGTGGGTAACACATTCTCTCCAAATACTTCTTCTCTCAGTCTTCTCTTTCTTGTTTGTTATTCTTCTTCTCTTTTGTTGTTCTTGATAATTACTTGTTATTACCATTACTATCATATTGTGGGTTTGTTCATCAATCTTGAGATTAAGATTGAAGGGAATTCTTCATAGGGTGTGAGGTGAATTTCCAACATCTGGTATCTAGAGCTCCGGTTAAGAGATTCAAGGAAGGAAGATAGTGATGGCGATGAACTATCCAAACGGCAACTTTCCGGCGACCCTGCCAATTCTCAAGAAAGACAATTATGAGAATTGGTGCAAGCAGGTTAAGGTGATCTTCTGTTATCAAGATCTTTGGGATCTTGTGAAGGACGCAGTAACATCGCTGGTGGAGAACGCAACGGAGGCGAAAAAGGCTGCGCACAAAGAATTGAAGAAGAAGGATTATAAAGCACTCTTTATAATTCATCAGTGTGTTGATCTTGATAAATTTGAAAAGGTTAGTGATGTTGATTCAGTAAAAGAAGCATGGGAGATTCTTGAAAAGTCGTTTGGAGGCGCAGAGAAGGTGAAAGAGGTGAGGTTACAAACTCACAAGAGAACCTATGAGTTGCTTCAGATGGAAGACAACGAAAGTATTACAGATTTCTTCACCAAAGTTACAAGGTTGGTGAATCAAATCAAAGTATGTGGAGAAGCGCTAACGACGAAAGCAGTTGTCTCAAAGATTTTGAGATCGTTGGCTCCAAAATTCGACCACGTGGTAGTTGCCATAGAAGAGTCGAAAGATCTGTCAGTGTTGACGAAGGAAGAGCTTCAAGGGACTCTTGAGTCTCATGAACAGAGGATGGCTGAGAGAGCTGCATGAAAGTCGAAAGATATGGCTTTGCAGGCACAGACGGAAAAGGAGAGAAAAGACAAAGGTAGCTAGAATGGCAACAAAGGAGGAAACCAGTCGAATCAAAAGAAACCTTGGAACCAAGGCAACCAAAGAGGTGGTGCTGCAGGTAAAGGAAGAGGTGGTGATCGAAAGACAGACAAAAGCCACATTCAATGTTTCAATTGCCAGAAGTATGGTCATTATGTTAGTGATTGTCCAGAAAAGAAGAGAAATCAAGAGACTGATGCAAAGCTGGAGAAACATGAAGAAGAAGAAACGTTGCTAATGGTCACAACAAATGATGAAGAAAGATTCCAAGATCAGTGGTACTTGGGCTCAGGATGCTCATCACACATGACTGGAAGGAAAGATTGGTTTGTCAACATGAAGCCCTCGTCGAAGAATACGGTGAAGTTTGTAAATGACAACACTCTAGCAGCTGAAGGTGTTGGTGATGTTCTGATTATGAGGAAAGATGGCAAAAGGTCAACAATTTCCAATGTGTTGTACATACCAGGCATGAAGAGTAATTTGCTCAGTATAGGGCAGCTTGTCGAAAAGAACTACAAGGTAGTTGTCGAAGACAAGGTGATGAGAGTCCTCGACGCAGATGGTAGACTAATCTTGAAGGCTCCAATGTCTCAGAATAGGACCTTCAAGATTGGACTCAATGTGATGGAGCACAAGTGTTTAGCAACTGCAGCCACTGAAGTCGAAATAGAAGTTCGACAGGAACCAGTTGCAGATGAAGCAGGTTCAAGCAGACCTCGACGAACTAGACACATGCCTGCAAGGTTGCAAGAATGTGTAATCACATCAGATGATGTAGTCGATGAAGAGGGTGAGCTGGTACGTTATGCTTTCTACGCAGATGTCGAACCAGTCAATGCAGCTGAGGCATTGAAAGATTCGAAGTGGGTGAAAGTAATGATTGAAGAGTTAGAGTCCATCAAAGTCAATGATACCTGGTCACTTGTCAAATTTCCGCAAGGCGAGAAGGAAATTGATGTGAGGTGGGTTTACAAGGTGAAGGTAAATCCTAAAGGAGAAGTAACTCGACACAAAGCGAGACTTGTGGCGAAAGGATTTCTTCAGAAGGAAGGAATCGACTTCGATGAAGTATTCACACCTGTTGCTAGAATCGAAACAATCAGGTTGGTTGTTGGTCTAACAAATATGAACAACTGGAACACATGTCAGATGGACGTGAAGTGTGCATTCCTTAATGGCCCCTTAGAAGAAGAAGTTTATGTTGCACAACCAGCTGGGTTTATGAAACAAGGCGAAGAACGAAAGGTGCACAGGCTTCATAAAGCCCTGTATGGACTTAAGCAAGCTCCAAGAGCTTGGAATAAGAAAATTGACAGCTTCTTAAGGGAGAAGGAATTTGTGAAGTGTACAACTGAGCATGGAGTATATGTAAGAAGAAGCAATGGCGAATTGCTTATACTATGTCTCTATGTTGATGATTTGTTGATAACAGGGAGTTCCAAGAAAGAGATCGAAGATTTCAAACATGACCTGAGTAAGGAGTTTGAAATGTCAGACTTGGGAAATCTCTCATATTTCCTTGGCATCGAATTCTACAAGACAAGTAGAGGTTTGATGATGCACCAAAGAAGATATGCAGGCGAGATACTCAAGAGATTTGAGATGTAAGATTGCAACCAAACTTCGACTCCAGCTGAGCCCAGATTGCAACTGTCGAAGGATTCAGATAAAGATGATGTCGACCCAACCCAATACAGAAGACTTATTGGGTCACTTAGATACTTTTGCCACACAAGGCCTGACTTAGCATACAGTGTTGGTATGATAAGTAGATTCATGCAGAAACCAAAGGTATCACACCTAGCAGCGGCGAAGAGGATACTGAGGTATCTGAAAGGAACTCTCGACTATGGCATTTTGTTTCCAGCAGCTGATGAAGGAAAAGAATGCAAGTTAGTGGGATACACAGACTCCAGTTGGTGTAGTGATGCTGAGGATCGAAAATCCACAGCTGGATATGTGTTTATGTTAGGTGGTGCACCAGTTGCTTGGAATTCGAGAAAGGAACCAGTGGTGGCATTATCATCATGCGAAGCAGAATATATAGCTGCTTCCCTTTGTGCATGTCAAGCAACTTGGATGGTGAACTTGGTCGAAGAAATCACAGGGAAGAACCATGGAGCAATTACCATGAAGATAGACAGCATGTCAGCTATCAACTTGGCAAAGAATCCAATAGCTCATGGTCGAATCAAGCACATCGAAATGAGGTTCCATTATCTCCGAGAGCGGGTAGCAGAAGGGAAGATGAAGTTGGAACACTGCAGAACTGAGAATCAGATTGCAGATATCATGACGAAGGAAGTGCAGGTCGAAGCCTTCAGAAGACTAAGGGCCATCATGAATGTAGACAGTTTAGACACAATGAATTAGGTGGTGTGTTAAATATAATTCATTGTGATTTGATATGATTAGATTTGATATCATATTATTAGATTTGATATCATATGATTAATTTGATATGATATGATTAGATATCATATGATTCAATTTGATATCATATGATTAGATTTGATATCATATGATTATATTTGATTTAGAATATTTTGGACCTTTTATGTTTTGGGCTAGTGTAAACCTAAAACTATAAATAGGGTGCCTTGCTTTGTATTCTACATCACAACAGAACAGATTTCACAGTTGCAGTTAGCAAGTGAAAGTTCAATAAGAAATCCCACAGTTGTAGGTAACACATTCTCTCCAAATACTTCTTCTCTCATTCTTCTGTTTCTTGTTTGTTATTCTTCTTCTCTTTTGTTGTTCTTGATAATTACTTGTTATTACCATTACTATCATATTGTGGGTTTGTTCATCAATCTTGAGATTAAGATTGAACGGAATTCTTCATAGGGTGTGAGGTGAATTTCCAACAGAATGGTTGGGATGTTCCACTTTCCAAAATACTTCGGGCCATTACTTTAAACGACTAACAAAAGTTAACTCTAGTAATTTGATGTAGCTGCGTCAATCAAGTAATTGTATTATGCTAGAAGTAATGATCAATTTCAAAATTTATTTTTTATTACAGAAAGTTTAGGTGAATCGGGTTCACCAAAGACGACTTAAAGACTCAAAAAATACTTAGAGGTATTTACATATCACCTATCAAAAATATCCTTACATAGTGGGAATTAAATTCACAATCTAACTATATGTGAGTCAACTCTTTAACAACTGAACCAACCTTCCTCATAATGATCAATTTCAAATTTAAGATATAAGGTTTGTTTGATGGCTAATGTGAAAGAGTTAAGAAGCAATAGATATTAATAAATTAATATATAAACACTAATCCTATTTACAAAACATAGTGGAGACAGATAGAATTAATCCTTGTCGTAAAAGCTTCATTGTGGTTATATTTTAAATTTTAATAGTTTTTTAAGAAGCTGAAAAAGAAGTAATTATTTTCTTATAATATACTAAACTGAGATGTAACCAATCTCACCAAACTAAATTACCAACTAAACAAACTAAAACAGTGATATAGATCAGATTTTATTTTCCCATGCACGGTTGCACACGTGACAACTATACTCTTGTATTTATCTGGTTCAATTGAATTTTCCTCTGCAATGACATCTCTGAAAGATGTGTGTCATTGTTATTAACCGACACTTATAATTATATTTAATTTATTTACTTTTTAAATTATTATCGGTGTTAAGACATGTTGGCGTCGGTTTCATGTCAATTATCTCGCTATAAAGTGACATATATTAAATAGAATTTTCTTACTTAGGCAACAAGAACATTGGTTGAGAGAGCTACATCAGTTCCTAATAGATGCATTCCTGCATACACGACAGTGTATCAAACAAACAGCAAATGATAGCTAACAGCTAAAACTATCATAGAAAATTAGCCATAGAATTTTGTTAATGACTTTGACTTAACAAGAAGGAGATAAAACTAAATTGGATGTCTTTCACACCACTCTTAAGTTGTTCTAACTACTATTCTTGTTCAATGACAACAATGTTCAGTTCTGCTTCTATTTGAATCACTATATTTTTGTCACCTAATCAAGCAACCAAATGCTCTCATTCTTCTATATATAGACCAGCATTTTTGTAACATTCCATCAACATAGTTCAAACTAAAACATAACATTTGCAAGTTAAAAGAAAGCACCTTCACTCATTCAGAGAAAAAATGGCTGTTTCCGTTTTTTCGTCACGTAAAATCCCAGTGTTCTTTTTGTCATTGATGATTTTTTGTATGGTTGAGCTTGCACTGGCTGGCACTACCAAACACTACCATTTTGATGTACTTTCTTGAAACTGTAATTTTTTGTTGTTTTTGTTTCTTTTACTCTTTTGCTTGTAATAACATGAGGTTATTTATGCAGATAAGGTACCAAAATGTGACAAGATTGTGCCACAACAAGAGCATGGTGACGGTGAATGGTCGGTTTCCAGGACCTCGCATTGTGGCTCGGGAAGGAGACCGTCTTCTTATCACGGTTGTTAACAATGTGCAAAACAACATCTCTATTCACTGGTAAAGAACACTCTATTGTAGTGACTTTGTTAAACTTAGAAGCATAAAAGTAATGTGTCAAGAACTTGGATATCTTTGAAATAGGCATGGCATTCGACAACTTCGATCAGGATGGGCTGATGGACCAGCATATGTGACCCAATGCCCCATCCAAACAGGTCAAAGCTATGTCTACAATTACACAATCAAAGGCCAAAGAGGCACACTCTTTTGGCATGCACATATATCTTGGTTAAGATCAACAGTCTATGGTCCACTCATCATACTCCCCAAGAAAAATATTCAATATCCTTTTGCTAAACCACACAAGGAAGTTCCAATCATATTTGGTAACGACTTTACTAACACGATTAACCTCAAGCTCAATTCGTTTTTAAATTTGCATAAGCTAATAATACTCTTGAATTTTGGTTTTAGGAGAATGGTTCAATGCAGATACGGAGGCCATCATAGCACAAGCCCTGCAAACTGGAGGAGGACCAAATGTTTCTGAAGCCTACACAATTAACGGACTTCCAGGCCCGTTGTATAACTGCTCTAAAAAAGGTATCAAGTAATTTCTGACTGCACATCCACGAATTTAGGCACCAACTTTTGCAAAAGCATATTGAACTCTTTATGAAATGGTATCTGTAATTTTGTTTTAATCGTTATAAAACATTCTTCATCACAGATACATTCAAGTTGAAGGTGAAGCTCGGAAAGACTTACCTTCTACGTTTCATCAACGCTGCACTAAATAATGAGTTATTCTTCAGCATTGCAAATCATACCCTCACAGTTGTCGAAGCAGATGCAATTTATGTAAAACCTTTTGAGACTAACACAATCCTTATTGCTCCTGGCCAAACCACTAATGTTCTTCTTAAAACCAAGTCTCACTATCCCAATGCAGCATTCTTAATGACTGCTAGACCATATGCCACTGGCCTTGGAACTTTTGACGACACAACTGTTGCCGGTATCTTGGAATATGAAATCCCATCTAATACTCATAACGCAGTTGCTCCACTGAAAAAGCTCCCACTTCTTAAACCTACTCTCCCAGCACTTAATGACACTTCTTTTGCAACAAAGTTCTCCAACAAACTCCGTAGTCTTGCCAGTGCCCAATTTCCAGCTAACGTTCCCCAGAAAGTAGATAAGCACTTTTTCTTCACAGTAGGCCTCGGTACCAATCCCTGCCCGAACAACCAAACTTGTCAAGGACCCAATGGAACAATGTTTGCAGCATCAGTGAACAATGTGTCTTTCACACTCCCAACCACTGCACTTCTTCAATCCCACTTCTCTGGGCAATCCAAGGGGGTCTACGCCCCTTATTTCCCAACCAGCCCCTTGCACCCATTCAATTATACTGGCACCCCACCAAACAACACCATGGTAAGCAACGGAACGAAGGTTGTGGTTCTTCCTTTCAACACAAGCGTGCAGCTTGTGATGCAAGACACCAGCATTCTTGGTGCTGAAAGTCACCCTCTCCATTTGCATGGATTTAACTTCTTTGTTGTTGGACAAGGATTTGGTAACTATGATCCAAGTAAGGACCCAAAAAACTTCAATCTTGTTGATCCTGTTGAACGGAATACAGTTGGTGTACCATCCGGTGGATGGGTTGCTATCAGATTCCTAGCGGATAATCCAGGTTAGTTCATAGTTTATTCATATCAATATTGTCAATTGCAGATCGCGAACAATAACCTTTCTATTCTACAATCATTTATACGAAATAGTGTATCGCGGAACAATAACAATTTGTTTAAATTCCAGGAGCATGGTTCATGCATTGCCACTTAGAAGTACATACAAGTTGGGGTCTTAAGATGGCATGGATTGTGTTGGACGGAAAGCTCCCAAACCAGAAGCTGCTTCCGCCGCCGGCTGATCTTCCCAAGTGTTAACTTCAAACTAAAATTACTTTCTTTTGATTGACCATTTTGGCCCTTTTTGTTATTCGACACTGCGCAGAGTTATTTTAGTTTGTTTTCTGCTATGGGTTTTGAGGCTTGACATGAGGTTGAGGTTGTGCCTTTATATTTCTTTGGATGAGATATTTATTTATACGATATGCTGTGACTATATGCAATGTATTTGATTCGTTTGAGTGAAAATCCCCTATTCAAAGTTTCTTAATATAACAATTTGCTACTTATATTCACAGTTGAAGAAAAACTAACAATGCATTGAATTAAAATGAAAGTAATAAAATGAAATTGGTAGATTCAAGATGTTTGAATTGATCAAAAAATGAAAAGAGTAACTTCTTTAATGGTAAAAACCTATGAAACACCGATATCTTTTTCATAATTATTCATTGTGGTGTGTTTCTGGCGCCAAAGTCAGGGAAAACATACCTATCGGTTTTCTCTATTTAAACTCCTATAAACAAAAATAGTGTTTATTATTTTTTTTTTAACAATTGCGTAGTTCATGATTTAAATCATATTCAATAATTTTTATAGCATGATTTAAACCATAAGCTACAGCACCAATTCTCTGCAAAATGTGATATGACCCAATAAACTTAGGATCCAACTTCTTGAACTTCAATGCACGACCCACATCAGTCATTGGGTTAACTCTTAGGAACACACGATCACTTTCACTGAATTCTATTTCTTTTCTTCGGTTATCATGATAACTTTTCTGCCTACTCTGAGACGCTTTCATCTTCTCGCGAATCATCTGAATCGTCTCAGTAGTTTGCTGCACAATGTCTGGTCCCAATACCACATTCTCACCTGTCGCATACCAACACAGAGGAGTTCTGCATCTTCTACCATATAAAGCCTCAAACAGTGCCATTCCGATACTTGAATGGTAACTATTGTTGTACGTGAACTCGATCAACGGTAAATGAGTATCCCACGCACCATCCTTTTCCAATACACAAGCTCTCAGCAAATCCTCCAGCGACTGAATAGTCCTCTCTGACTGACAATCGGTTTGCGGATGGTAAGCTGAACCCAACTTCAACTTAGTACCCAAAGCTTCCTGTAAACTCCTCCAAAATTCTGAAGTAAACCTCGGATCTCTGTCCGACACGATACTCGACGGAACACCATGTAGCTTCACAATTACCCAAATGTAAATCTCTGTTAGCTTCACCAACGGGAAACTGATATTAATCGGCACAAAATATACGGACTTCGTAAGTCGATCCATAATTATCCAAATAGCATCAAATCCCTTTGTTGTGTTCGGCAAACCCGTAACAAAATCCATGGTTATGCAATCCCATTTCCAAACCGGAACTTCCAACGGTTGCATCATTTTAGAGGGTCTCTGATGTTCCACCTTCGATTTCTAACATGCCAAACAGGCGTAAACAAATCGAGCTATATCTCTTTTCATACCGGACCACCAAAATAACTTCCTTAAATCGTGGTACATCTTCGTAGCTTCCGGATGGATACTCAGACTACTACGATGTCCTTCACTCAGAATTGACTTCTTCAGTTCATCATTATCCGGCACACAAATCCTACCTCTGAATCTCAGCACACCTGCACTATCCAACTTAAAATCACTATCAGAGTCACTCCCTACTCCCGACATCAAATCCACTAACTTCACATCTAAATTTTGGTTTTCCTTAATCATATCCAAGAAATCATTGTTCACTTGCAACTTGCCCAACATCACACCACCTGCCGTAATTTCACAAACCATGCTCAAATCTCTGAACTGCACCATTAGTTCCATTTCTTTAACCATCAAAGCCGACATATGAATTATTTTTCTGCTCAAGGCATCTGCCACTACATTTGCCTTTCCTGGATGATAACTTAAACTGAAATCATAATCCTTTAAGAATTCCAACCATCTCATCTGTCTCATATTTAGTTCCTTCTGATCGAACAGATATTTCAGGCTCTTATGGTCACTGAACACCTTAAATCTCGAACCATACAAATAGTGCCTCCAGATCTTTAACACGAAAACTACCGCAGCCAATTCAAGGTCATGAGTAGGGTAGTTCCTTTCATGCACCCTCAGTTTCCGTGAAGCATACGCCACTACCTTACTATTTTGCATGAGAACTCCATCTAATCCCATCTTAGACGCATCACAGTACACCACAAAAGGTTCACTCGGATTTGGCAATATTAACACCGGTGCCATAGTAAATCTCTTTTTAAGTTCCTCAAAGCTTTCTTCACAAGCAGCATTTCACACAAAAAATTGATCCTTCCTCGTCAACTAAGTCAATGGCAACACCAAATTAGAAAACCCTTCAATAAACCTTCGGTAATATCCTGCCAATCCCAAAAAGCTTCTAATTTCCGTTGCTGTCTTCGGCGGCTCCCACTGCAGCACTGCACTCACTTTCGATGGGTCCACCGCTATACCATCACTAGTTATTACATGCCCCAAGAAACTCACCGTCTTCATCCAGAACTCACACATCGATAGTTTAGCAAACAACTTATTATCTTTCAGCACCTGCAAAGCAATTCTCAAATATCTTGCATGCTCTTCATCAGACTTAGAATAAATCAGTATATCGTCAATAAACACAAAAATAAACTGATCCAAATAAGAATGGAAGATTCGGTTCATATACTCCATAAACACTCCTGGCGCATTAGACACTCCAAAAGGCATTACAGTATATTCGTAATGTCCATAACGAGTTTGAAATGCCGTCTTCTGAATATCACCTTCTTTCACTCTGATCTGATGGTAACCCAACCTCAAGTCAATTTTACTAAACACACGAGCTCCCACCAACTGATCCATCAAATCATCAATCCTTGGAAGAGGATATTTATTATTAATGGTCACTTTATTCAACTGACTATAATCGATGCACAGGCGCATACTGCCATCCTTCTTCTTTACCAACAGCACTGGAGCTCCCCACGGTGACACACTCGGTTTGATAAACTTTCTATCCAAAAATTCTCCAATCTGAGATTTCAATTCAGCCAATTCCACCGCCGACATCCTGTACGGCGCCATAGATATAGGTCACACGAAGTTGAGAGGAACATCCGACCTTGCCGTCATGCATATGTTAATTAAATAGGCATCGAACCCGAAGGCCGGCTCAACCAAAAGTTGAGAAGAACATATGACCTCGCTGTCAGGCATCTGTCAAACAAACAGACATCGAACCCGAAGGCTGGCTCAATGAAAAGTCTAGAAGAACATCTGACCTCGCCGACAGGCATCTGTTAAACAAACAGGCATAAAACTCAAAGGCCGGCTCAACCCGAAGTTGAGAAGAACATCTGACCTCGCCGTAAGGTGTAACACCCATTTTAATTTAGTCATTTTATTATTATTTTAAATATTATATGTTGATATTCCCTTTGGTAGGGTGTATTTGATGATGTTTGGTGGGTGTCCCTGAGATGGGAGGATCATTGGTGGTAATTTGGTGAGTTTATAATAATATAAATAATAATAGTAATATTGGTGGTGGTATTATTATTATTATTATTATTATTATTATTATTATGATTATTATTATTATTATAATTATGATTATTATTAATAATTGTAGTAATATTATTAATATGGAGAATATAATATTATTATTAATATAGTTATTATATTATTATGATTTTTGGTGTGAATATGATAATATAATGAATAATAGTAATATTGGTGGGGGTATTATTATTATTATTATATATTATTATATTTATTAGTATTATTAATATTATTATTATTTTGGTGAGATAATAATATTATTACTATTATTATTATTATTTTGGTGAGATAATATTATTATTATTATTATTATTATTATTATTATTATTAGTACTATTATGATTAGTATTATTAATATTAGTAATATTATATTAGTATTATTAATATTAAGATTATTATTATTAATATTATTTTATTATTAGTATTAATATAATATCATTAGTATTATTATTATTATAATTATAATTATTGTTGGGTGTATTACTATTATTATTATTATGTTGAATATTACTATAATATTACAATAGTATTATATTATTATTATTATTATTATTATCATTATTATTATTATTATTATTATTATCATCGGTATGAATATTATTATTGGTGGGTGTCCCTGATATGGGAGGATTATTGGTGGTGTTTTGGTGAATATAATAATATAGTGTATAATATTGATATTGGTGGGAATATTATTATTATTATTATATTTATTATAGTTACTATTGTTATTAACATTATTATTATTTTGGTGAGATAATAATAGGATTATTATTACTATTATTATTATTATTATTTTATTAAGTTATTAACATTATTATTATTTTGGTGAGATAATAATAGGATTATTATTATTATTATTATTATTATTATTATTATTATTATTATTATTATTATTATTATTTTATTATCATTATTATTAAGTTATTATTATTATTGGGATTAAAGAATTAAAATAGAAACGGAGGGATTAGTAGTTTTACGATACATTGTGAGAAGTTAGAGAAAGTGGAAAAAGAACGATAGAAAGGAGAGAACGGAAAAGGGAACGGAAAAGGGAGCAAAGAACGAAGGATACAGGGGAAAATCAGAATTGGCCAAACCTTGGAGGGTTCTTTCATCGATCAACCGATTAACAAGGTAAGGGGGGAGAAACTTGATTGGGATGGTATATACATGTATAGGGTAGAGGGGAGTCCTTAACCCCGTAGAAAAATTCCGATCTATGAAGTTTTATATTGGCATGCTTGTTATTGTTGTTGCTAATGCTAAATTGATGCTTGATATTGATGAATTGTTGATTGGTATTGGTGAATTTGGTGTATATATATTATGGTGATGTTAGTGAGATTATATGTTGTTACTGTAGTGTTGATAGTAAATATAAATAGAGTTTTTGTGAGATTCTGTGTTGTTACTGTAGTGTGCGTAATGACCATGATTATAGCTTTGGGGGAAATTATGTGTTGTTTCCCTATAGTGTCGTTAATGACTATGGTTAGGACCTTGGAGAGATTCAGAGTGACTCTGAAGTGTCGGTAATGTACCGTAATGTTGGTTCTAGAGTAGGAAGTATAGGATAATTGGTAAGTATAATGTTTATTGGTGTGTTTGTGTTTGATGATAACTAGTAATTGATAGTGATGGAGTATAAGTCAATGTTAACGAATTGGTGTTTTGGGTTGATTTGGCATATAGAGCATATAGGGTGTTTTACAGTTTTTAGGGAAAGTTCTGTATGGCTTTTGAGGTATCGATAAAGTGTGTAGGTGATGATTTTGGGAATAGGAATTAGAAACCGATTGCTTACGGTAATAGGCAAGATTGGTACTAGAATAGGCTGGGAATCTGAGTTGAGATGTGTTTATATATGGTGTTAGAGTGTGAACTCGTTTAATATCTAATTTAATTAAAATGAATGATTGGTGTATCATGTATATGATTATGGTGCAGTGATCAGTAGGATCGTGTATTCCCCGAGTGTTGGGATGTGTTTATACATGGTGTTAGTATGTGAGATTGCTCACTGTGTGAATTGATTTATATGGTGTTGGTGTATGTTATATCTGTACATATATGCATTGATGTATGATGATATGATCAGGAGGATCGTGTGTGCACGTTGAGTGCCTAAATATATTAGTTATGCATTGGTGTGTGCATATCATGGTGTTTTGGTGGGATGAATCATGTCTCAGGAGGAGCGTAAGTGATTCATCCGTACTCCTTTGTGGAGAATGGTGAGGGATAGATCATGTCTCAGGAGGAGCGTAAGTGATCTATCCAGGTTCGATTGAATGAACCAATGAGTCGGTACCGTATGCATGGTGTTGAGTTGCATATTTGCATTATAATATGTTATATTGTAATTTGAACAGTAGGTTCGTCATATGGAGTTGTTGGGGGTGAATATTGGTGTGTTGGTGTGTTTTACTACCTTATTTACATGTATTACATTACCATTATATTCTGATCATTATTTCTCACCCCTTTGTTGTTGTTGTGGTCTGTGCTTCTTCGGAAGTACAGATAATCCAGGTGTTTAGCTAGCTTGGATATTGGTGTGACTGTCGAGTCTAGGATGCTCTGATACGTAACACGGGATATGGGTGTTGTAATTGTTTTATGTCAAACGTGTTGAAATCCTGTGACGTATCATGTTTTGATGTATTTTACTTTATGAAACAAATTCCGCTGTATTATTTTGAAAAGAATGAATAAAGTATTTTTATAAAATTTGGAGATGTGATATCCCACTTTTTGGCGAAAACTCTGATTATTATTATAATATTTATAGTTTATTTAATACGGGAAGTGGGGTGTTACAATTGGTATCAGAGCAGGTTGGTCCGTCCGGCCAGTGTTGTTGAGTTGAGTTGAGTCTGTCCTTTGGGATGGAGACTGTGTGTTGTTTAACCTGGTGTTGTGGTTTAAATCCCTAGTATACGGCATGTGTGTGAAAACACTGTCGGTACGTGTTTATTTCCTAACCTTGTCTGCAGAAGCAGGAATGATTCCAGTGGGGGAGAAGTTTGTAATTCTCCGGAATGCTACGGTGTGGTGGCTTAATGTGTTGAGGAATGCTATCATAGTTTGGTAAAGATGGTTTGTACCCCATCATGATTTCGGCTGTCTATTAACAAATTGAGGAACTGATCACCCTTAATCTCTTGTTAATAGTAGACGGGATTGTGTTGGATGGGATAAACGTGTCTTGCAAGCTTGTGTGGCGTGAGCAATGAATTGTCCTGAGTTAAGCTAAGTGCTTAAGGGATTATTTTGAGGAGTTGGCGTAATACGGTGTTGAGACGTTTATTTTGACGGAACCTTCGAATGAGAAGGAAAGTGAGAAAATTGGGATTTGTCAATTTGTTGAAATTGTCGGAGGTTCCCTGAGGAAGTAAGCGATTTACTATCGGAGTGTGAAGTAAAGCTTACACGTTTATTTTGTTTTTGGGACGAGTCTGATATTGATGACTCCATATTGTATGTTTACGTTGGGATTGGATAAGTTGAAGAGTCAACTTGAAGACCCGCTGGGGGAGAGGTCCTTTTGTTTGAGTGTGTTACCGTAAGGTGCACCAATTTTTGTTGGTTAGACAGACAGAAGGTTTTGTGAAGCTTTGGGTGAACTATAGATAAGTGAACAAGGTGACTGTCAAGGATAAGTGTTCGCTTCCAAGAGGTAATGATTTGATGGATCAATTGATTGAAGGATGTTAGTTTCCGTGTTCGTGAGATCGCGAGTAGAATTATTGTGTTGTGGTGTCGAAGGTCGAAGTGGTATCGTAATAGGAGGCTCCACGATCTGTTGTTGAGATTGGAAGTGATCGGGTTTTAAAATATTTAAAGATTGAAAGTGTGTTGGACGGCCTCCTAAGTATGAAATTATGGTTATACGTTGGATTCCGAGATCGCAGATTTTTACGGAATCGAAATCGGACACTCGGAAGTCAGGTAACGGTCGAAAATAGAATTTCGGGACTGTCATGTTCGCCGAGATTCGCCTGGCGAAGTGCCCTGAGCAGAAAGATGTTGTTGTGGTATTTTTGTCGTAACGGGAGAACCGTAACTCGGAATGACGCCCGGTTCGAAGCGTTGGAAAGCTATTGAAATTATCTATGAGATGGTGAAGTATTGACATAGATTTAATCTATTTATTGATGAAGTGTGTTTGAATGTGGTGGTAAGGACGGGCGGTACGGTATGTGTTCCCGCTATAACTCACAACTTGTTTGTCCACTTGGCATGGGATCTTCTTTAATTATTTATATAAGGCAATGGTTGTGTTGATAAATGATATTTTAAGGTATTCAAAGGTTATAGAGGATTATGTTGAGCATAAGGAACTGGAGTTATCAGTGTTAGAAAAAGAGCGGTGATATACTTCCGTAAGGAAAGTTCTGCCGAATCCGATAGAACTAATTGTGGTGTTTGTGATGCTTGTTGATATAATTAGGGGATTTGCTAAAGACAACTTCAGCGAGTTTCAGTTATGCAAAAGGCAACTCGAAGTGTGTAAGAGAAACCATCCGACCAGTGATTTAGAGTTGGTTGCTATTGTGGTTGTACCGGAGTCGGAGGCTTCGAAAGTTCAGACTGAGATCGGAGATGTTTGGTGATCTTAAGAGTTTAAGGTGTTTGTTTGATTTGAAAAAGTTGAAAATGAGGCAGAGGAAATAATTAGGATTTCTGAAGGATTACGACTTTGAGTGTAATTACCCTTTGGGTAAAGTGGATGTGGTAGATGATGCAGTGAGTTGGAAATGTTTGTGTTTACCGAAGATGATGGTGAAAAGAGTTAGAACTAATTGAGCAATTTCATAATATGAGTTTTGTGAGTAAGGAGACTTCTTATGGAGTTAAGCTTTTATTATTAAGATCTGACTAGTGATATCCTTGAGCAGAATCGAGAAAGTCAGAAACTTGGGTTGAGTAGTGAATTAGTTGAAATTGATAAATTAGAGTCGAAGAGTGGATTGTCGGATTTGTGGAAATAGTACCATGATGTGTTATGATAGGGTATGTGTACCAGATGTTGTTGAGGGGAGTAGGAGTACTCGTGAAGAAATACATTGAGGTAGATGGAGTATCCATCCCGGTGCTATGAAGAAGTAACCGAATTTGAGTAGATTGTTTTGGAGACCATGGATAAGGGGAGGAGTAGTTGAGGTGGAATATGCTGGTTAGAATTGTAGGAATTCGAAGAGTGAACATCAGAGACTGTTGAGTCTGATGCATTCGTTAAATATTCCAGAGTGGAAATCAGGTAGTATTTTCACGAAATTGGTGTTGAGATTTCCAAAGAATTTGTAAAGACATAATTTTAATTTGAATTGTAAGGAGTGGATTAACTATTCCGTGTTGAGGATATACGAGATGCATATTGAGAAAGTGGTGAAGTTGGATGAGATACTGACGAATATTGTGTCAGATGGAAATTTGAGGTTTATATTGAGATTTTGGAGGGGCTTACAGGAAGCTTCGGGTGCTAAGTTGAAGCTGAGTTTCGACCTACCATCCGCAAACTGATGGTCAGTCAGAGAGGACTATTGAGTCTGTAGAGAATTGGTGAGAGCTTGGGTGTCGGATCAAGGTGGAGCGTGGGATGATTAATTATCGTTGATTGAGTTACCTATAATAACGGTTACCATCCTAGTGTCGGAATGGAACTATATGGGGCTTGGTGAAATAGGGAGTGTAGGACTCTCCTGTGTTGAAATAAATCGAGTGAGAGTGTTGTACTCAGACTTGAAAATTATGCTTGAGATGGCTGAGAAGATCGAGAGGATCCGAGGCAATATGTGTTTTGAGAGTCACGCCGGTGACCGGTGTTGGTCGAGCTTCGAAATCTCAGAAGTTCGCACCGTGTTCTGTAGTTGTATCAGAGTGGCGCAGCAGAGGCATGGGAGGAGTAACATGTTAGACTGTTTTTCCGTTGTCGCTGTGAATTGGCATGATATGTTTCATGTGTCTTAGTCGAGAAAGTACATTGAACCAGGTGGATGATGTACAAGTGAAAAATATTCCGATTGTTGAGGCATTGCTAGTTCGTTTTGGCGAGCGAGGAACAACTCCGAAGGGAGGAGATATCTTTGGTGAAAGTAGTATGGGGAGGTGCTGCAGAAGGCAGTGTGACCTGAGAATTGGAATAAAGGATGCGGGGAGCGTATCCGGAATTATTTCCATCAGGTAATTTTCGAGGACGAAAATAATTAAAGTGGGGGAGAGTTGTAACACCCATTTTAATTTAGTCATTTTATTATTATTTTAAATATTATATGTTGATATTCCCTTTGGTAGGGTGTATTTGATGATGTTTGGTGGGTGTCCCTGAGATGGGAGGATCATTGGTGGTAATTTGGTGAGTTTATAATAATATAAGAAATAATAGTAATATTGGTGGTGGTATTATTATTATTATTATTATTATTATTATTATTATTATTATTATTATTATTATTATTATTATTATTATTATTATAATTATGATTATTATTAATAATTGTAGTAATATTATTAATATGGAGAATATAATATTATTATTAATATAGTTATTATATTATTATGATTTTTGGTGTGAATATGATAATATAATGAATAATAGTAATATTGGTGGGGGTATTATTATTATTATTATATATTATTATATTTATTAGTATTATTAATATTTTTTTATTTTGGTGAGATAATAATATTATTACTATTATTATTATTATTATTATTTTGGTGAGATAATATTGTTATTATTATTATTATTATTATTATTATTATTATTATTATTATTATTATTATTATTATTATTATTATTATTATTATTATTATAATTAGTATTATTAATATTAGTAATATTATATTAGTATTATTAATATTAAGATTATTATTATTAATATTATTTTATTATTAGTATTAATATAATCGTTATTATTATCATTAGTATTATTATTATTATAATTATAATTATTGTTGGATGTATTACTATTATTATTATTATTATGTTGAATATTACTATAATATTACAATAGTATTATATTATTATTATTTTTATTATTATCATTATTATTATTATTATTATTATCATCGGTATGAATATTATTATTGGTGGGTGTCCCTGATATGGGAGGATTATTGGTGGTGTTTTGGTGAATATAATAATATAGTGTATAATATTGATATTGGTGGGAATATTATTATTATTATTATATTTATTATAGTTACTATTGTTATTAACATTATTATTATTTTGGTGAGATAATAATAGGATTATTATTACTATTATTATTATTATTATTATTTTATTAAGTTATTAACATTATTATTATTTTGGTGAGATAATAATAGGATTATTATTATTATTATTATTATTATTATTATTATTTTATTATTATTATTATTAAGTTATTATTATTATTGGGATTAGAGAATTAAAATAGAAACTGAGTGAGAAGTTAGAGAAAGTGGAAAAAGAACGATAGAAAGGAGAGAACGGAAAAGGGAACGGAAAAGGGAGCAAAGAACGAAGGATACAGGGGAAAATCAGAATTGGCCAAACCTTGGAGGGTTCTTTCATCGATCAACCGATTAACAAGGTAAGGGGGGAGAAACTTGATTGGGATGGTATATACATGTATAGGGTAGAGGGGAGTCCTTAACCCCGTAGGAAAATTCCGATCTATGAAGTTTTATATTGGCATGCTTGTTATTGTTGTTGCTAATGCTAAATTGATGCTTGATATTGATGAATTGTTGATTGGTATTGGTGAATTTGGTGTATATATATTATGGTGATGTTAGTGAGATTATATGTTGTTACTGCAGTGTTGATAGTAAATATAAATAGAGTTTTGGTGAGATTCTGTGTTGTTACTGTAGTGTGGGTAATGACCATGATTATAGCTTTGGGGAAAATTATGTGTTGTTTCCCTATAGTGTCGTTAATGACTATGGTTAGGACCTTGAAGAGATTCAGAGTGACTCTGAAGTGTCGGTAATGTACCGTAATGTTGGTTCTAGAGTAGGAAGTATAGGATAATTGGTAAGTATAATGTTTATTGGTGTGTTTGTGTTTGATGATAACTAGTAATTGATAGTGATGGAGTATAAGTCAATGTTAACGAATTGGTGTTTTGGGTTGATTTGGCATATAGAGCATATAGGGTGTTTTACAGTTTTTAGGGAAAGTTCTGTATGGCTTTTGAGGTATCGATAAAGTGTGTAGGTGATGATTTTGGGAATAGGAATTAGAAACCGATTGCTTACGATAATAGGCAAGATTGGTACTAGAATAGGCTGGGAATCTGAGTTGAGATGTGTTTGTATATGGTGTTAGAGTGTGAACTCGTTTAATATCTAATTTAATTAAAATGAATGATGGGTGTATCATGTATATGATTATGGTGCAGTGATCAGTAGGATCGTGTATTCCCCGAGTGTTGGGATGTGTTTATACTTGGTGTTAGTATGTGAGATTGCTCACTGTGTGAATTGATTTATATGGTGTTGGTGTATGTTATATCTGTACATATATGCATTGATGTATGATGATATGATCAGGAGGATCGTGTGTGCATGTTGAGTGCCTAAATATATTAGTTATGCATTGGTGTGTGCATATCATGGTGTTTTGGTGGGATGAATCATGTCTCAGGAGGAGCGTAAGTGATTCATCCGTACTCCTTTGTGGAGAATGGTGGGGGATAAATCATGTCTCAGGAGGAGCGTAAGTGATCTATCCAGGTTCGATTGAATGAACCAATGAGTCGGTACCGCATGCATGGTGTTGAGTTGCATATTTGCATTATAATATGTTATATTGTAATTTGAACAGTAGGTTCGTCATATGGAGTTGTTGGGGGTGAATATTGGTGTGTTGGTGTGTTTTACTACCTTATTTACATGTATTACATTACCATTATATTCTGATCATTATTTCTCACCCCTTTGTTGTTGTTGTGGTCTGTGCTTCTTCGGAAGTACAGATAATCCAGGTGTTTAGCTAGCTTGGATATTGGTGTGACCGTCGAGTCTAGGATGCTCTGATACGTAACACGGGATATGGGTGTTGTAATTGTTTTATGTCAAACGTGTTGAAATCATGTGACGTATCATGTTTTGATGTATTTTACTTTATGAAACAAATTCCGCTGTATTATTTTGAAAAGAATGAATAAAGTATTTTTATAAAATTTGGAGATGTGATATCCCACTTTTTGGCGAAAACTCTGATTATTATTATAATATTTATATTTTATTTAATACGGGAAGTGGGGTGTTACATAAGGTATCTTTTTAACAAACAGGCATCGAACCCGAAGGCCGGTTCAACACGAACTTGAAAGGAACATTTGACCTTGCCGTCAACCATCTATTAGACAAACAGGCATCGAACCCGAAGGGCAGCTCAACCTAAAGTTGAGAAGAACATTTAACCTCGCCGTCAGGCACCTGTTAAACAAACATGCATCAAACCCGAAGGCTGGCTCAATCCGAAGTTGAGAGGAACATTTGACCTCGCCGTCAGGCATCTTTAAACTAACAGGCATTGAACCCAAAGGTCGTCTCAACCTGTAGTTGAGAAAAACATCTTACCTCGCCGTTAGGCATCTGTTAAAAAACAGGCATTGACCCGAAGGCCGGCTCAACACGAAGTTGAGAGGAACATTTGACACCGCTGTCAGGCATCAGTTAGACAAACAGGCATCGAACCCGAAGGCCGTCTCAACCCGTAGTTGAGAAAAACATTTGACCTCGCCGTCAGACATCTGTTGAACAAACAAGCATCGAACCCGAAGGCCGGGTGATAACGCGAGATTATATATATATATATATATATATATATATATATATATATATATATATATATATATATATATATATATATATATATATATATATATATATATATATATATATATATATATATATATATATATATATATATATATATATATATATATATATATATATATATATATATATATATATATATATATATATATATATATATATATATATATATATATATATATTGATGTACTTTTCTACTAATCAGCGACCGTTTTCACTCCGAATTCGGATATTTCCACACTATTTGCCTAGTATTTTGCAGGTATTCAAAGTCCATGCTCAAATGGAGCAAGATAAAGAAAAAAAGCATTTACAGGTGAAAACCAAGTGAAAATCAGGCCAAAAAGCAGCAGAAACGAGTTTTGCTGATGTGACGACCGTCATAAGGGTGTGACGACCGTCATGCGTGTGACGACCGTCACAGGTCCATGACGACTGCCATGCAGTTAAAATGTAGTTTTCTGCACGTGCTATTAAATTGTAAAAGTTCCAAAGAGAAGTGGTACCAGTAACTCCTATATTCTCTGATATCACTCCCACTTCCCATGCTCAAAGTTGAGAAGAACAGGCATCGAACCTGAAGGCCGGCTCAACCCAAAGTTCAGAAGAACATCTGACCTCGCCGTCAGGCATCTGCTAAACACACAGGCATCGAACCAGAAGGCCGGTTCAACACGAAGTTGAGAAGTACATTTGACCTCGGCTTTAGGCATCTATTAAACAAATAGGCATCGAACCCGGAGGCCGGCTCAACACGAAGTTGAGAAGAACATCTGAACTCGCTGTCAGGCATCTATTACACAAACAAACATCAATCCCGAAGGCTGGCTCAACACGAATTTGAGAGGAATATCTGACCTCGCGCGTCAGGCATCTGTTAGACAAAATGGTATTGAACCCGAAGGGCAGCTCAACCTGATGTTGAGAAGAACATCTAACCTCACCGTCAGGATTCGAACCTGATGGCTGGATCGACACGATGTTGAAAGGAACATCTGACCTCACTGTCAAGCATATGTTAAACAAACAGGCATCTAATCTGAAGGCCGGCTCAACCCGAAGTTAAGAAGAACATCTGACCTTGCCGTCAGACATCTGTTAAAGAAATAGGAATCAAACCCGAAACCCGGCTCAACACGAAGTTGAGAGGAACATTTGACCTTATCGTGAGGCATCTTTTAAACAAACAGGCATCGAACCCGAAGGGCGGCTCAACTCGAAGTTGATAAGAACATCTGACCTCTTCGTCAGGAATCTGTTAAACAAACAGGCATAAAAAATGAAGGCCGGCTCAACCCGAAGTTGAGAAGAACATCTGACCTTGCCGTCAGGAATCTGTTAAACAAACGGGCATCGAATTTGAAGGTCGGCTCAACCCGAAGTTGAGAAGAACATCTAACCTCGCTGTCAGGCAATAGTTTACCAAACAGGAATCGAACGCGAAGGCCGGCTCTACCTGAAGTTGAGAAGTACATCTGACCTCGCCTCCAGGCATCTATTAAACAAACAGGCATCAAACCCGAAGGTCGGCTCAACCCGAAGTTGAGAAGAACATCTAACCTCGCCGTTAGGAATTTGTTAAATGAACAGGCATCGAACCCGAAGGCCGGCTCAACCCGAAGTTGAGAAGAACATCTGACCTCGCCGTCAGGCATCTATTAAACAAACAGGCATCGAACCCGAAGGTCGGCTCAACACGAATTGAGAAGTACATATGACCTATCCGTCAGACAATTGTTAAACAAACAGGCATCGAACCCGAAGGCCGGCTCAACACGAATTTGAGAAGAACAGCTGACCTCGCTATCAGGCATCTTTTAAACAAACAGGCATCGATCCTGAAGACCGGCTCAACACGAAGTTGAGAGGATTATCTGACCTCGCTGTCAAGCATTTGTTAAACAAACAGGCATCGAATCCGAAGGCCGGCTCAACCTGAAGTTGAGAAGAACATCTGACCTTGCTGTCAGGTATCTGTTAAAAAAACAGGCATAGAACCCGAAGGCCGGCTCAACACGAAGTTGAAAGGAACATCTGACCTCACCGTGAGGCATTTGTCAAACAAACAGGCATCAAACTCGAAAGGTGGCTAAACCTAAATTTGAGAAGAACATCAGACCTCGCTGTCAGGCATCTGTTAAACAAACAGGCATTGAACCCAAAGGTCGGCTCCACAGGAAGTAGAGATGAACATTTGACCTCGGTGTCAGGCATCTGTTAAAAAATCAAGCCTTGAACGCGAAGGGTGGCTCAACCCGAAGTTGAGAAAAACATCTGACCTCGCGGTCAGGCATCTGTTACACAAACATGCATCGAACCTGAGGGTCGACTCAATCCGAAGTTGAGAAGAACATCTGACCTCGCCGTCAGACATCTGTTAAACCAACATGCATCGAACCCGACGGCCGTCTCAACCCTTAGTTAAGAAGAACATCTGAAGTCGCTGTCAAGCATCTGTTAAACAAAGAGGCATGGAACATGAAGGCCGGCTCAACTTGAAGTTGAAAGGAACATTTGACCTCGCCGTGAGGCATCTGTCAAACAACCAGGCATCGAATGCGAAGGGCGGCTCAACCTAAAGTTGAGAAGAACATCTGACCTTGCCGTCAGGCATCTGTTAAACAAACAGGCATTGATCCCGAAGGCCGGCTCAACACGAAGTTGAGATGAACATTTGACCTTGCTGTCAAGCATCTGTTAAACAATCAGGCATCGAATGCGAAGGGCGGCTCAACCCGAAGTTGAGAAGAACATATGACCTCGCGGTCAGGCATCTGTTACACAAACATTCATTGAACCCGAAGGTCGGCTCAATCCAAAGTTGAGAAGAACATCTAACCTCGCTATCAGGCATATGTTAAACAAACATGCATCGAACCCGGTGGTCGTCTCAACCCTTAGTTGAGAAGAACATGTGATGTCGCTGTCAAGCATCTGTTAAACAAAGAGGCATCGAACACGAAGGTCGTCTCAACTTGAAGTTGAGAGAAACATCTGACCTCGCCATCAGGCATTTGTTATACAACCAGGCATCGAACGCGAAGGCCGACACAACACGATGTTGAGAGGAACATCTAACCTCGCTGTCATGCATCTGTTCAAAAAATAGGTATCGAACCCGAAGGTCGGCTCAACTAAAAGTTGAGAAGAACATCTGACCTTGCTGTCTGGCATCTGTTAAACAAACAAGCATCGAACCCGAAGGCCGGCTCAACCAAAAGTTGAGAAGAACATGTGACTTCACCGTCTAGCATCTGTTAAACAAACAGGCATCGAATCCGAAGGCCGACTCAACCTAAAGTTAAGAAGAACATCTGACCTCACCGTCAGGCATCTGTTAAATAAACAGGCATCGAACCCAAAGGCCGGCTCAACCTGAAGTTGAGAAGAACATCTGACCTCGCCGTCAGGTGTCTGTTAAAGAAACAGACATTGAACCCGAAGGCCGGCTCAACACAAAGATGAGAGGAACATCTGACCTCGCCGTGAGGCATCTGTCAAACAACATGCATCGAACCCAAAGGCCGGTTCAACCTAAAGTTGAGAGGAATATCTGACCTTCCCGTCAGGCATCTGTTAAACAAACAGGCATCGAACCCGAAGGACGGCTCAACACAAAGTTGAGAGGAACATTTGACCTCGCTGTCAGGCATCTATTAAACAATTAGGCATCGAACGTGAAGGTCGGCTCAACACGAAGTTGAGAGGATCATCTGACCTCGCTGTCAAGCATCTATTAAACAAACATGCATCGAACTCAAAGGCAGACTCAACATAAAGTTGAGAAGAACATCTGACCTCGCCGTCAGGCATATGTTAAACAAACATGCATCGAGCCCGAAGGCCGGCTCAACACGAAGTAGGGAAGCACGTCTTACCTTGCTGTTAGGCATATGTTAAACAAACAGGCATCGAACCCGAATGCCGTTTCAACATGAAGTTTAGAAGAACATCTTACCTCGCTGTCAGGCATCTGTTAAAGAAACAGGCATCGATCCCGAAGGCTGGTTTAACACGAAGTTGAGTGGAATGTCTGACCTCGCCATCAGGCATCTATTAAACAAACAGGCATCGAACCCGAATGCCGGCTCAACACGACGTTGAGAGGAACATTTGACCTTGCTGTCAGGCATCTGTTAAATAATCAGACATCGAACGCGAAGGGAGGGTCAACCCGAAGTTAAGAAGAGCATCTGACCTCGCTGTCAAGCATCTGTTACACAAACATACATCGAACCCGAAGATCGGCTCAATCCGAAGTTGAGAAGAACATCTGACCTCGCCGTCAGGCATCTGTTAAACAAACATGCATCGAACCCGACGGCCGTCTCAACCCTTAGTTTAGAAGAACATCTAAACTCACCATCAAGCATCTGTTAAACAAAGAGGCATCGAACCCGAAGGCTGGATCAACTTGAAGTTGAGAGGAACATCTGACCTCGCTATCAGGCATCTGTTAAACAACCAGGCATCGAACGCGAAGGCCGACACAACACGAAGTTGAGAGGAACATCTAACCTCGCCGTCAGGCATCTGTTCAAAAACAAGCATCGAACCCGAAGGTCGGCTCAACTAAAAGTTGAGAAGAACATCTGACCGTGCCGTCTGGAATCTGTTAAACAAATAGGCATCAAACCCGAAGGCCGGCTCAACCAAAAGTTGAGAAGAACATCAGACCTCACTGTTGCACCCCAAAATTTGCCCAACCTCTTTTCTTACTTGGTTTATGTTTCATTGCACTAACATTTGCATAGTTATATCATTTGCATATCATGATATCATTCATATGGAAGGGGATCAAGTGTGATTCTTATCAAGAGGAGCCTAGCTAGAGGTCTTATTCAAGCTTGAGAAGTTATCAAGGTCATCAGGAGGTGGTTTGAGTGCCTAAGAGTTTAGATTCTTGCATGTGGATTTGCTCATAACTTGAGGATCAATTGAAGACCACCAGAGGGATGTGAAGTGTTGAATATGAGAAAAGGATGTGTATGGAGCTCATGGAATGCCTAGAGGGCCATGGGAGAGCTCAATCAAGTCATTGTGTCAAATGCAAGAGCCACAGCTGAAGTGCAAGCAATTATGGTTTCATCTGGGTCAATCCTAGGTCAACTGTGCAATTGAAGAGTATAAAAGCCTACTTTTAGGTCATGGAGTTCATGAAATGATATGCTGATACATTTGTGGTGTTGTGCCAAGATCAAGTCAAGAAGAGTCAAGAGTGTGGGAAGTTGCTAAATTAGGGTTTCAGTGTAAAATCCCTTATTTAGTGCCTAACTTCAAGACCACATAAGTCAAGATGCAAGGTTCAAATGGATATTTGGCCAACATGGAACTTGTAGAGAATCTCAATACCTTTAATTTGAGTACTAGAAGTCCTCCATTGGATTTATAGAACTCAAGTTATGGTCCAGACAAGTTACAAGTCCTCAGATGCCTTTGAAATTTGTCTGTGAAAATCATCTGACTTCCAAGCTACTTTTGACCTAGGAGGGTGTTTCTCCTAAACTTTTTGCCAACATGAATGTTGTTCCTCATGATCTTAGCTTTCCAAATTGTATTAGACATTTTCCATCTGATTTGTAGAAATCAAGTTATGAGGTTTACAAGTCAGGGGTATTTTGGGAAAGTGAGATTATGGCCATTTTCAATCATAGGTCAAAATCTCCAACTTGCACACTTCAAATGAAGATTTGTTCAACATGGAACTTACTAAAAATGTGATTTTAAGGTTAACCAGGCATTCATGATGCATTGAATTGGCTCGAGGCAAGATTTGGTTTGAAATGGCTTAAAAAAGAAGGTTTTAAAAGGGATTAAAGTTGAAAAATTCAAATTAATGGTTAAGTGACCAAAACATGTCAAGTAAATACTCATTTTGAGTGGAAATGGTATTTCAAACACATTGTCATTGGTAGATTTTTGAGTTGAGGCAGATTTTCATGAGTTATCATTTTGTTTCTTCACAAGCAAGTAACATAACCAAATCACTTACCAAGGCATTTCAAGCAGTCATTTTGGTCCAATTTCTTTCACAAGGCATTTTGCAACAAGTTGGAAGCTTCTAGTGCAAGCTGTAATGAGGAAATCACGACTGTCATGTGCAACTTTTGCAAGCAAAACAGAAAATTGAAACTACTGGTTTGGGCTTGAATTGGACTCCTAAAGCCCATGAACACACTCTATATAAGTCTTTCATTGATTCCATGATCATTTTGGGAGCTCATTTCGTGGTGGAGGCAAAGATAGCAGTTGGAGTCGCAAGCAAGCAAACTGAAATCGTGTTTTCATTTCTAAGCAAATTCAGATCAAATTGAAGGTTTCTTTAGCTTCCTCTTGCATCCTTGAGTGTTTCTGGAAAGTTTTGAAGGCTGAATCGAGCTCTAGACACCTCTGTTAACAGATCTACACCAGGTATGTAAACTTCCAAATTCCACTAATTATAGCAAGATGTAGATCATAGTGAGCATGCTGTTAGGATCTAGTTGAGTTGTAGATCGTTTCTGGTTAAGAATTTGAGCAATTAGAGACAAACTAGGTTGACCTGAGATTTCTGTTTGAGCATGGTTTAACTCGATCTTAAGGTTTCAACATGATTTGGATAGATCAGAGTGATGTAGGAGGAGTGAGGATCATTTTTATGGTTTTAGATTTGAATTTGGTGATGATCAATTTGGATGTGATCTCTGAACCTTGGATCGTGTTTTAAAACCTGTTGAGAGTTAGATGATTTGGATGTGATTTTGGAGATCCTCGTGGAATTATGAGCAATTTGATATAAGGTTTGATGTTGTTTGGCTACCTGAGACCACCACCTCGCCGGAGAAGACGACCGAAGGTCTTCTCCGGCCACCACACGGGCTCTCCCTCCATCAGAATATTTGAATTGGGACGATGATGGATTGCCGTTAGATTAAGTTGAAGCATGGACTTTGTACGCACATCTGATGGCCACGATTGATTCTTATTTGACAGACTTTGACTCCCCTTGAAACGCAGCATTTCATTTTAATGTGCTGGCGCGCTGTGGTTCACTAGATTGCTTGACTAAGTCTCCTGATCCTACGCTCCATGTTCTATCTTTAGTTTTTATTTTTTTTAATTCATTTTAGTTTTATTTTAAATGCATATTGATTCCAAAAATCATAATAAATTCATCCTTGATCAGAAAAATATTTTTAAAATATGTCCATGCTCCTCTTTCAATTTGTGATTTTCTGGAATCAATAAATTGCATTGTCTTGCATTTTTCAATTTAATTTTCATTTTCCTTTTTTATGTTATTTCTTTTATTTTGCATAATTGCCTATCTGTTTTGTTGATTTTGGTTTGATCATTTGGTTTAGATTCTGGATTTGCTTTTTGAGTATGTTGTAGGTTAGATGTGCATGCTCCCTTAGGATTTTTATTAGATTTTTTTAGATAATTGTAAGTTTTGTTTTAGGTAATATGTTTAGAGCCTTCCCAACTTATGGTTTATCCTGACACAATTCAAATTAGGATTTATTTAGTGGACCTAGAAGTTGATTTAGGCTCTGATATTTGAACCCTAGAATGTTAAAACATGCATGTTCCCTTATAAAAATTCTTAGATTTTTACAACTTAGTTTTCTATTTTAGATATAATTCACAAGTAGGTGTTGCCTTTGGTGTTCCTTCTTTGGTGCCTTGCCTTGTTTGATCTTGTTGTTGGCTTTGGAGCTTGAAGAGTTTGGTTTCCTTTTTGGAGGAGGTGCTGGACATCTTGTAGCTGCCGTGGATTGGCTTGGGGAGCTTATCTTGGAGCTTTCTTTCTCTTTTAGGAGGTTTTTTTAGAAGATTATAGGATTAAGGTTTTAGGAAGAACCATTAGAACTAGTTCTTTTCCTTTCATCAAAAATAGAATGCATTGTTTGCTTCTATCCTCATCCTATGATGCAAAGTCCTATTAAGGAAGCCCCATCTCTCCTTTGGAGGGATGAGTGGCATGCCTTAATGAGTAGAACTTTTAAGGATGCACTTTCTTTTCAATGTTGGTTCTTGATGAATTCCTTTGGTCTTCATCAGGTTTCCTAGCATTGTAACTTGATCTCAATGATGATTTCTCTTCTTGTGGAGCTTGCTAGAGTTTGAAGATGAAGATTGAAGAAGCTTGAAGATAGGAGCTAACTTGAAGATGAAGACTCTTTTCTGTCAACTTTGTTGTCAATTCAACTTTGTTGACAAGAGATGCTGCTAAAGGTTGAAGTTGCTGTCTGTAAGAGATTGTTGCTGCTGCTTGGGCTGCTTCCTCTGTTTTTCTTTTGCTGTGTTGTCTGTTTTCTTATGTTTCTTACCTTTAGGTTTGAGGCGGAGCTTGTCTCCCTTTTCCTGTTGTTTTCTTAGGTTTGAGGTTGAGCAGGACTCCCTTGCCTCGCTTGTACTGTTGCATAGCATGCATTTTACTGTTTATTGTTTACTACTTGTTTTCTTTGGCTGTTTTCCCCTAGGATCTCTGATTTTCTCTGTGCAAGAGGGAATTATGACAGACATTAGGTTTCTAAACCATGCATGATAACAGTAGGTAGATTCCCTTTCAACCATAGTTTTAGGGCGTCTTTCTCTTCTCATCTCAAAACAATTCAAAAATACAGTAATAAGGTTAATTGAAGTCGTACGTTACGAGCCTTAAGCTATCTGGGAAAAGGTTGGTGGAGGGTCTCTCTCCAGTAATCTGGATGTTTAGTGTGGTACCCTTTGGGTGACAAGCGAAGCATTCACTCCTAGGTCATAGTCTCTAGTGCGACGGAGATTGCGAACATCCTAAAAAATAGTTCTTTCGTAAAAGATTCAAATAAACATTCAAACTCTGTTTTTGTCCTCTTAGACCCTTAATCTGGAAAACCCTTTCATAAGGAGATAAAAAACTGTCAGACAAACTTGTGTCTTCCGTAGCCCGAACTACGTTTGCTCTGATCTTTCATGCTGTATGAAAGTACGTAGGCACGAGATTCGATATCTTGGCGAGCAACCTTCCCCCCTTCTCCAGTAGTTAGGCGAACTACGTTGACTCTGATTTCTCGTTCTAGACGGGAATACGTAGGCATAAAGTGCGATACTTTGCCGAGTCATTTTCTTTTCTTTTTAGTTGCGTAACCGAATCACGAATCCAGGATTTGGTTGCAATGACCATTCCTTTCCTCTTTGCGTTAGGTTTTCTCTGAGCGTTTCCTTTCCCTCTTTTAGGATAAATAACGCACGGTGGCGACTCTTCTATCATGGTCGGCGCTGATTTTTGCAGTAGCGACACTCACCGTCAAGCATCTGTTAAACAAACAGGCATCGAACCCGAAGGCTGGCTCAACACGAAATTGAGAAGAACATCTGACCTCGCCGTCAGGTATCTGTTAAACAAACAAGCATCGAACCCGAAGGCCGACTCAACACGAAGTTGAGAGAAACATTTGACCTCCCCGTCGGGCATCTGTTAAACAAACAGGCATCGAACCTGAAGGGTAGCTCACCCCGAAGTTGAGAAAAACATCTGACCTCGCTGTCAGGCATCTGTTAAACAAACATGCATCAAACCCGAAGTCTGGCTCAACCCAAAGTTGAGAAGAACATCTAACCTCTCCGTCAGGCATCTGTTAAACAAACAGGCATCGAACTCGAAGGCCGTCTGAACCCGTAGTTGAGAGACACATTTGACCTCGTCGTCAGACATCTGTTAAACAAACAGGCATCGAACCCGAAGGACGACTCAACTGGAAATTGAGAGGAACATCTGACCTTGCTGTCAGGCATTTATTAAATAAACAGGCATCGAAACCGAAGGCCGGCTCACACGAAGTTGAGAAGAACATCCCCTCGCTGTCAAGCATCTGTTAAACAAGCAGGCATTGAATCCGAAGGCCGGCTCAACCTAAGGTTGAGAAAAACATCTGACCTCACCGTCAGGCATCTGTTAAATAAATTGGCATCGAACCCGAAGGCCGGTTCAACCTGAAGTTGAGAAGAACATCTTACCTCGCCGTCAGGTATCTGTTAAAGAAACAGGCATAGAACCCAAAGGTCGGCTCAACACGAGTTGAAAGGAACATCTGACCTCGCCTTGAGGCATCTGCCAAATAAACAGGCATCGAACCCAAAGGGCAGCTTAACCTAAAGTTGAGAAGCACATCTAACCTCGCCGTCAGGCATCTGTTAAACAAACAGCCATTGAACCCGAAGGCCGGTACAACACGAAGTTGAGAGGAACATCTGACCTCGCTGTCAGGCATCTTTTAAAAAAACAGGCATCGAGTCCGAAGGACGGCTCAACCTAAAGTTGAGAAGAACATTTAACGTCACTGTTAGGCATCTATTAAACAAACAGGCATTGAACCCGAAGGCCGTCTGAACCCGTAGTTGAGAGACACATTTGACCTCGCCGTCAGACATCTGTTAAACAAACAGGCATCGAACCCGAAGGCCGACTCAACACGAAATTGAGAGGAACGTCTGACCTCGCTGTCAGGCATCTGTTAAATAAACAGGCATCAAACCTAAAGGCCGGCTCAACACGAAGTTCAGAGGAACATTTGACCGACAAGATTTACCGGAGCCTGAACACTCAACGAAACTGACCGGAGTCTGGATACTCAATGAACGAAAACTGGAGCCTGGATGCTCAACGCTACAAATGGAGCCTGGATCCTCAACGGAATTGGCGGCTTCACTGTGGAATTACCGGAGCCTGGATACTCGACAGAAGTCAACCGGAGCCCGATTACTCGACGGAGCAAGCAATGCAACCCGAATTGGAGATTTACCGGAGCCTGGACGCTCAACGAAGATTGACCGGAGTCTGGATACTCAACGAAATAACCGGAGCCTAACTGCTCGACAAAATAACCGGAGCCTGAACGCTCGACAAAAATTGACCGGAGCCTGGACACTCAACGAAGATTGACCAGAGTCTGGATACTCAACGAAATCACCGGAGCTTGACTGCTCGATGAAATAACCGGAGCCTGAATGCTCGACGAAAATTGAACGGAGCCTGGACGCTCAACGAAGATTGACCGGAGCCTGAACGCTCAACGGACGAAGAAACATCCATTATGGTCTGAATACCACCTGAGTTTGCAAAGATATCACCCATCAACATCTGATGACACAACTGGGGGAAATAACACAAGTCGGGGTCTGGATACCACACGGGCTAACGGGAGCGGCCATGGTCTAGATACCATATGAGTTTAAAAATATCGTCTCGAACTGTCGGAGTCTGAACACTGCATGGACAAAATGAATCAATGAAGTTTTCCAGAGCCTGGATACTCTATGACACCGACCGGAGTCTGCATACTCAATGGACAAATAACACATGTCTGACATTACCATGGTCTGAACACCACAAATGTCTTTACCGGAGTCTGGGCACTCGACGGTAGGAGAAAAATATCAACAACTGGGGACTGACTGGAGTTCGGGTACTCGGCGAACAGAAACATACATCACAAGCACTCATCATGATCTAACTACCAGATGAGTCCCAAAACAACATAATCAGCTGAAATCCGATGATACTGTTGGGGAATAACGTAAGCCGGGGTCTAGATACCACACAGGCTAACCAAAAGCTACCATGGTCTGGATACCAAGGGCGAGAAAAGATCAATTCTCCGGGGAAAACACCTTAAACAAAGAGATAACAACCTGGCTTATGTTTCACATGCGTATGTTTGAAAATGGCGTAATGCTCCATACGAAATGGGAATGCTACGCATTTGGGAGGATGCTAATGCAAATGCAAATGCAAAAGAACCACCCTAGCAAAATAAATGCTAGGGAGAAAAGATACCCACTCCGTCGGAGAGAGAGAACAACCCTGCCGGGTAGAGTTGGCACACGCCAGCAAACTGGACTTAATGGGAAAACAAACCCTGAACGGCCTCCTGGAACAACATCCACTCCGCTGGGGATCAAATCACATCCTGTCGAGGAAAACACCCGGGATAGCTCTCTAAAACTCAACTCTTCTGGGGAATCAAAAAGATTGGATGAGACACAAGTAACCTTCTGTCTACACCAACTCCTCCTGTTGAGGAAACCGTCCCTGCAGGAGAGATACGACCACCTGCCGAGATGAACTTTACTCTGCTCGGGGAATCAGCCCTGACTGGCATTCCTAAAAACTTTATCCTGCTTGGGGAGAAAATCCCCTCTGCTTGGGATTACATCAAGCATCAACCTGTCCTGTCGAGGAATATCAGATACTCCTACTAGGAACTCCATTCTACTGGGGAAATCCCATACTCCTGCTCCACCACTTACTTTTGTGAGGGAAAACTGTCTCACAACATACGTTCTCAAGTTTCGATGATGACAAAGTACATCCTCGGATGAATCGGAGTCGTCATGCATACTTACGATGATGACAAAGTACATCCTCGGATGAATCGGAGTCGTCATGCATACTTACGATGATGACAAAGTACAACCTCGGATGAATCAGAATCGTCATGCAATACTTAACATATTACATCCTTCCTATATCCTTTTAAATCATCATATTTCATTGGCAATATATGTGACTAATGTTTGGTCGTGACAAGATGCACGAAACAACTAACATATCAATTTTTGCAGGTTTTGTAGCTATGAGTCAACCATACCACTCAGCGCATGAAGCTGTGTATTCCCCACGGGTCAGCGCATGGAACCATGCGTCGACCGTTAACTTGGCGCATGCAGGTTTAAGAATCAGACGGCTCAGCGCATGAAGATCATGCGTCGACCGCTGACTCGGCGCATGACAGTTTGAGTGTCACACGGCTCAGCGCACGCCGACCCTATGGTCGACCGTTCGCGCGCAGAAACAGAAATTCTGCTATGTTTCATTGATCTGTCAACTGTCTGTTTTGTATATTACTATAAATAGCTGTCTTTTCAATTTTAACAACCAACATTTTTTTAACAACATTTTTTTTACAACATTTTTGAAAGCATTGTGAGAAAGTGTTCAGGTCAAGAAACGTGAAAGAGGTGCATCAGTGTTCTTCATCTTCATCGTTCAATCAACTCACAAATCCTCAAATTACAGATAATCAATTTTTTGCTGCGGTTTGTGGTTTGCTCGACGGTGATAAGGTTCGAACGCGTGATTGAAGATCCGGTTCGAGTGGAAGCTGGTGCAGGTGTTTCTTGGGAGAAAACCTTTGAGGTTTTACCTATCAAGACTACAGGTTTTGAAGGCTTTTGTTACGGAATCGTCGGTTCAACAATCAAGCGAGTGCGAAGGTGATTGATTAGCGGAAGGTTGATCAATCTAGTAGCTAGGGCGTTGAAAGGTTGAAGACGTTCCGGGTTCAATTTGGGTGTGTCTAAGATCAGCCGTGCCGAAGGTTTGATCAACGGAAGAGTTGTCAATAAGGTGGCTGCAATCGGAGGTCATTCACATCAAATTGGAGGACTTGATTCATCTTGAATCAAGGGGCAAGAAGTGGTAGAAATTATCAGCAACATTAAGATTGTTTGTATCAATTGTCTATCGATTCTTGTGTATAACTATTCTACCAAACAGGTGATATCTATTCAATACATATCTCAATTCTCTTTGTAGAATTGAGGGCAGACGTACCCCAACGCGAGGACGACTGGGGGAACTGCCTCATCAAATCTTGTGTTCCTTTATTTTCTGCATTTTCAATTACAGCTTAAAAATTAAGTGATTCTAGAATAAGTGATTTTGTCAAATTGTAGTATTGATTGAGTGAGTTGGTGAAACACTGTTTTTTAACTACTAAGTACAATAGAAATACTGTACTAAGGCTTTTTCAATCACTCATTCAACACAAATATCATTTAAGGTATTTGTGCACACCAACTGTTCGACAAAAGTGCTGAACTAAAATTGCCTTAATTTTGCTGCTAGTTTTGTGCACACCAACTGTTCGACAAAAGTGCTGAACTAAAATTGCCTTAATTTTGCTGCTAGTTTTGTGCACACCAACTGTTCGACAAAAGTGCTGAACTAAAATTGCCTTAATTTTGCTGCTAGTTTTGGTGTAATTTTTGATCATTGGAATAAGGAAATAGTACGAGTGAATCACATCTGAGTTTTGCATAAAAGTGTGTAGTGATTTACTATCCGTTATCGTCTTAAATTCATCCGCTTGACGCATATCCGGCTCTCCAATAGTTGTTCGTTTTAGACTATATTTTCCAAGGCCGCTTCCGCATTTGAAAACAATTTTGAAAACCAATTTTATTGGTAGCGCCACTCAAATTTTTAAAAGGGATCTATTCAACCCCCCTTCTAGATCCGTGCCTTAGTCTAACAAGTGGTATCAAGAGCTCCGGTTCTCCGGTGCTTCAAATACAACATTGATAGAATAATGGCTAACGAACCAAAAGGGGCGTACAATAGAGCTCCCGTTTTTAACGGTGAAAATTATAGCTATTGGAAAGACTGTATGCGGGTGCACATTAATTCCATAGATAGAAAGATATGGAACGTTATTCTCAATGGTCCGATTGAAATAACCATGACAAATGAGAATAACGAAGTTGTGCCAAAGCCCGAAGCACAATGGACCGACGACGATGAGCGAAAGTATAATTACGATTGGAAAGCTAAGAACATTCTAATCTCCTCATTAGGTGTAGATGAATACTACCGTGTATCCCATTGCCCTACGGCTAAGACTATGTGGGATGCACTACAAATTGCCCATGAGGGGACAAACGATGTTAAGTTGGCTCGAATCAACACTCTTATACAAGAGTTTGATCTTTTTTTCATGGAGCAAGGGGAAACCATTGCTGACATGCAAAAGAGATTTACTCATCTCATAAACAGATTACATTCACTAGGAAGACCTATTTCCAATGATCTTGCTACTAATAAAGTTTTGAGATGTCTTAGCAGGGAATGGCAGCCGAAAGTGACCGCCATCAAAGAGGCAAATGATCTTACGGTATTAGACCTGACTACATTGTTTGGCAAACTACAAGAGCATGAACAGGTACTCTTGAGTCTTGACCAACATGAAAGGAAAGAAAAGAAGGACAAAGTAAAGATGAGTGAAAAGAAGTCAATAGCTCTTAAGGCTTCTTCCTCGAAGTCTAAAGCAAAAGAGCAAAGTGATTATTCTTCAAGCGACGACGAAGAAGAAGACATAAATGAGGACATGGGGCTGTTCGTTAAACGGTATAACCGGTACGTGAGAAAGAACGGCATCCAACATTCGGAGAAGAACCTGGTAAATTTCCGAAGGCAATCAAGGTTCTCCAAAGATGACAATCAAAAAGGCAAAAAGACTAGAGGAACGTGCTATAAATGTGGAAAGCCCGGTCACTACAAACCGGACTGTCCAATGAACAACAAGGGAAAAGAAAAGGAACAATCGAAGTCACATAAGAGAGCATCAAAGCCTAGGAGGGCGTACATCGCGTGGGAAAGCGACAGTGATTCTTCCTCCTCTAATGAAAGCTCTAGTGATGAAGAAGAGTCCGTGAATCTATGTCTCTCCGCAAATCAGAAAAAGAAAAAGAAACAGGTACGTCACTCTAGATATAATATGTCATCTAATATGTCTCATTCCGAATTACAAACCGCATTCGATGTTTTACACAAGGAAGCAACTGAAGCCTTTAAGAAACTTGCTTCTAATAGAAGAATTTTTACATATTTAGAGCACAAAGTCTTAGAGTCCGAAAAGAAATTAGAGGACCTTAAGGCTTCCATTGTGAAAGATAATGAATCGGATTGTAAGGACAATAGTAATCCTTTCAACTTTGGTTGTGATACTTGTCATATTTGGCAAGGTGAGGTTAGAAACCTTAAGGCCAAATTAGACAAGGCACTTGAACCTAAAATTACATTTGCAATCGATAAAAAGGATTTTAGAAAAAGTATGATAAACCCATATCAAAAATATGCATATGTAATTAGGGATCAAGCAAGTGAAAGTGATTCTAATGTCGACTTTGTATGCTTTTACTGTTGCAAGAAAGGCCACTCCATTGGTAAATGTCGATTTAGGAGATTTCTTGTTCCTAAAGGCATCTACCAATGGTTGCCCAAACGCAACCGTCTTGTCGCTAACCCATTAGGACCCAATATGCCATTGGGTACCTCCCTTTTCTAAGTTATATTTTGACAGGTGAAATGTGTCGAGTCCACCGAGAGAAGATGGGTTCTTGATAGTGGGTGCTCAAGGCACATGTCTGGAGACATATCCTTATTCATAGACTTCGTGGCTAAGAAGAAAGGGTATGTAACATACGGTGATAACAACCGCGGAGCGATACTAGGTAAAGGTAGTATAGGTAATCCCTCCTCTACTACAATTTCCGATGTGTTGCTTGTCGAAAACCTTAAACATAATCTCCTTAGCATTAGCCAATTATGCGACAAAGGTTACAATGTTTCCTTTTCAAAAGATTGCTGCAAAATTGTGCATGAAAGTGATAAGAAGAATGTGTTTATTGGTTTTAGAGTAAACAATGTGTATATGCTTGACTTGAATGTGGTATCCCCAACAAGCGATCAATGTCTCATATCTATGAGTGAAGACTCATGGCTATGGCATAGGCGCTTAGCGCATGTCAACTTTGACTTACTCAATAAGATTGTCTCAAAAGATCTAGTACTAGGACTTCCCAAAATTAAGTTCACCAAGGATCACCTTTGTGATGCTTGTCAAAAAGGAAAACAAATGAGGATCTCCTTTAAATCCAAAAAGATTATTTCAACAACGAGACCTCTTGAACTACTTCATATGGACTTGTTTGGGCCGTCTAGGATCAAAAGTCTAGGAGGAAACTATTACGGATTCGTAATAGTGGACGACTTTTCTAGGTTCTGTTGGACCATCTTCTTAGTGAGTAAAAGTGACACGTTTGCCGCTTTTGAGAGATTTGCCAAGCTCTCCCAAAATAAGTTAAATACAAACATTGTGTCAATAAGAAGTGACCACGGAGGTGAATTTGAAAATCATTTATTTGAAGAATATTGCGGTAACCATGGCATCGATCATAACTTCTCGGCTCCACGAACTCCTCAACAAAATGGGGTTGTGGAGCGTAAAAACAGAATTTTAGAAGAATTGGGAAGAACAATGATTAATGATAGTGGTTTACCAAAATACTTTTGGGCCGACGCCATTAGTACGGCATGTTATGTTTTGAATAGGGTACTCATCCGCCCCATTCTAAACAAAACTCCGTATGAACTTTTAAAAGGGCGAAAGCCTAATGTTTCTCACCTTCATGTTTTTGGATGCAAGTGCTTTGTATTAAACAATGGAAAGGAAAACTTGGGCAAGTTTGATTCAAAAGCCGATGAAGGCATTTTTCTAGGGTACTCGCAATCAAGTAAAGCATATAGGATTTATAATAAAAGATTACTAGCTGTTGAAGAGTCTGTGCACGTTACGTTTGATGAGTCCTATCCGAGAAATGTCGGAAAGGATAGTGTTGTTCATGGTGCAGGTACATCCACAGAAGACATACTCAAAGGTGGCGAAACGGGGATTGATCAACCCGATAGAGTCAAAATTGAGGAGGATAAGGATGCACACCATGAGGTAACTGAGGAAGCTCATCCGCCTACAAACGATGATCTCCCTCAAGCTTGGAAGTCGTGTAAAGATCATCCAATTGACAATATTCTCGGAGACATCACAAAGGGAGTCACCACTCGATCTAAGCTAAGTAACTTTTGTTATCACTTCGCTTTCGTTTCACAAATAGAGCCTAAAAACCCCAAAGAGGCCCTACTCGATGAGCACTGGTTTTTATCGATGCAAGAGGAACTAAATCAGTTTAAAAGAAACGAGGTATGGGACCTTGTCCCTCCTCCGCGAGGCCATCGAGTAATCGGCACCCGATGGGTGTTTAGGAACAAGTTGGACGAAAACGGGGTAATAACCCGTAATAAAGCGAGATTGGTCGCTCAAGGGTATAACCAAGAGGAAGGCATCGACTATGAGGAAACTTATGCGCCGGATGCCCGACTCGAGGCTATACGCCTTTTACTCGCCTTTGCATGTGCAAAGGATTTTAAGTTATTTCAAATGGATGTTAAAAGTGCGTTCCTTAACGGTCACATAAATGAAGAAGTATATGTGTCTCAACCTCCCGGTTTTGAATCTCATGAATACCCTGAACATGTTTACAAGTTAAAAAGAGCTTTATATGGTCTCAAACAAGCTCCTAGAGCTTGGTATGAGCGACTAAGTAAGTTTTTACTTAATCAGGGGTACTCACGAGGAAAGGTTGACACTACACTCTTCATTAAACGTCAAGGAAAGCACTTGATTTTGGTGCAAATCTATGTTGACGATATTATATTTGGATCCACTAACATGAATCTCGTGAGAGAGTTTTCTGACCTCATGCAGGGCGAATTCGAGATGAGTATGATGGGGGAGCTCACATACTTCCTCGGCCTGCAAATTAAACAACTCCAAGAAGGGACATTCGTGAGCCAAACAAAATATTGTTTGGACTTGATCAAGAGATTTGACATGGCAAAATCCAAGGCCATAGACACCCCAATGCCTACATGCGTAAATTTGGATAAAGATGAAAATGGCAAGGACGTAGAGGTAAAACGATATAGAGGTATGATTGGTTCACTTCTCTATCTTACTGCGTCACGTCCTGATATTATGTTTAGTGTGTGCATGTGTGCACGATACCAATCATGTCCCAAAGAATCCCACCTAAAAGCTGTTAAACGAATTCTTCGATACCTGTCAGGTACCCCGAAGTATGGATTGTGGTATTCTAAGGGTAGTGATTGCTCGTTGGTAGGTTACTCCGATTCCGACTTTGCCGGGTGCAAATCGGATAGGAAAAGCACTAGTGGTACATGTCATTTGTTTTCAAACTCCTTGGTTAGTTGGCATAGCAAGAAACAAGTTTCAGTTGCTTTATCAACGGCCGAGGCGGAATACGTTGCCGCTGGTAGTTGTTGTGCTCAAATTCTGTGGATTAAGCAACAACTACTAGATTTCAATCTTAAACTTGAACGTATTCCTATCCTTTGTGACAACACTAGCGCTATTAACCTTACCAAAAATCCCGTATTACACTCTCGCACTAAACATATAGAAATTCGACACCATTTTCTTAGGGACCATGTTGAGAAAGGTGATGTTGTATTTGAACACGTTGACACTAAAAACCAACTAGCGGACATTTTCACAAAGCCGCTAGCAACGGAACCTTTCTTTCATATCCGCCGAGAACTTGGCATCCTCGACATTTCGGAACGGGAATAATATTTGCTGATGTTATCTTATTTCATTCAAATAATCATGCTGTTGTACTTCTAACAATTTGATATTCGTGTAAGTACAAGTATGTTGTTTATCAAGCTACTCCGGCATTAAGGTGATATTGTTCCATTTCTCTCTCTCTCTCTCTAATAACTCTCATGATCAACAATTGTATCGTTTGACCTATGTTGCATATGTATGACACTTTTTTTTGTATGATAAATTGTTTGGATGCAAATTTTTTTTTGTGGCATTTTAGGTAGGCATCAAATATGGCTTGATATGTGACATTAAGTGCAAATCTGCATTTGTGCATCCGAACTGAGCTACACACCAAATCTGAACAGTTCAACTCTTTTTCAACAAGAATGAATGAAAGATTTGCAGCTTTCACAACTGCCCATGGATACCAAGAAACAGCCGTCTCTCGCAGCATCAATCGCCTGAATCAAGCAGTGGATTACCTCACTGATATGGCTGATCCATATCGTTATCCGTCTTCCTTTGATATGGGCAAGGGACAAGGATATTAGTCATTTGTTTTTGCATTTGCTCATTCTCCATGTTGTTTTTGTTATCATGTTCTGTTTTATCTCTCCTAAGTGCACACTAATGTTTGTTTTACAGTCTTGATTCCTATAAAATGTTATGACTTATGTGTCCTTAATCTGGTTTAATCTATTTTCAATATTTTGCTCATTGTCAATATTTTGTGTGGATATTGGTATATGATTACTTATAACCTGTTGAGTATTTTGTTAATTGTTAATATGCCAAAACTTTACCTTTCTCCATCTCTTTTTGATGTTGTCAAAGGGGGAGAAAAGACAAGTAGATTGTAGACCACAACAGCTATGACTGTAAAAGAAAGGGGGAGCTTACTACTATGTTAAAGATATCGCATGTTGTGTTCACCAAGCTTCGCACAGGTTTGTCATCATCAAAAAGGGGGAGAATGTGAGGGAAAACTGTCTCACAACATACGTTCTCAAGTTTCGATGATGACAAAGTACATCCTCGGATGAATCGGAGTCGTCATGCATACTTACGATGATGACAAAGTACATCCTCGGATGAATCGGAGTCGTCATGCATACTTACGATGATGACAAAGTACAACCTCGGATGAATCAGAATCGTCATGCAATACTTAACATATTACATCCTTCCTATATCCTTTTAAATCATCATATTTCATTGGCAATATATGTGACTAATGTTTGGTCGTGACAAGATGCACGAAACAACTAACATATCAATTTTTGCAGGTTTTGTAGCTATGAGTCAACCATACCACTCAGCGCATGAAGCTGTGTATTCCCCACGGGTCAGCGCATGGAACCATGCGTCGACCGTTAACTTGGCGCATGCAGGTTTAAGAATCAGACGGCTCAGCGCATGAAGATCATGCGTCGACCGCTGACTCGGCGCATGACAGTTTGAGTGTCACACGGCTCAGCGCACGCCGACCCTATGGTCGACCGTTCGCGCGCAGAAACAGAAATTCTGCTATGTTTCATTGATCTGTCAACTGTCTGTTTTGTATATTACTATAAATAGCTGTCTTTTCAATTTTAACAACCAACATTTTTTTAACAACATTTTTTTTACAACATTTTTGAAAGCATTGTGAGAAAGTGTTCAGGTCAAGAAACGTGAAAGAGGTGCATCAGTGTTCTTCATCTTCATCGTTCAATCAACTCACAAATCCTCAAATTACAGATAATCAATTTTTTGCTGCGGTTTGTGGTTTGCTCGACGGTGATAAGGTTCGAACGCGTGATTGAAGATCCGGTTCGAGTGGAAGCTGGTGCAGGTGTTTCTTGGGAGAAAACCTTTGAGGTTTTACCTATCAAGACTACAGGTTTTGAAGGCTTTTGTTACGGAATCGTCGGTTCAACAATCAAGCGAGTGCGAAGGTGATTGATTAGCGGAAGGTTGATCAATCTAGTAGCTAGGGCGTTGAAAGGTTGAAGACGTTCCGGGTTCAATTTGGGTGTGTCTAAGATCAGCCGTGCCGAAGGTTTGATCAACGGAAGAGTTGTCAATAAGGTGGCTGCAATCGGAGGTCATTCACATCAAATTGGAGGACTTGATTCATCTTGAATCAAGGGGCAAGAAGTGGTAGAAATTATCAGCAACATTAAGATTGTTTGTATCAATTGTCTATCGATTCTTGTGTATAACTATTCTACCAAACAGGTGATATCTATTCAATACATATCTCAATTCTCTTTGTAGAATTGAGGGCAGACGTACCCCAACGCGAGGACGACTGGGGGAACTGCCTCATCAAATCTTGTGTTCCTTTATTTTCTGCATTTTCAATTACAGCTTAAAAATTAAGTGATTCTAGAATAAGTGATTTTGTCAAATTGTAGTATTGATTGAGTGAGTTGGTGAAACACTGTTTTTTAACTACTAAGTACAATAGAAATACTGTACTAAGGCTTTTTCAATCACTCATTCAACACAAATATCATTTAAGGTATTTGTGCACACCAACTGTTCGACAAAAGTGCTGAACTAAAATTGCCTTAATTTTGCTGCTAGTTTTGTGCACACCAACTGTTCGACAAAAGTGCCGAACTAAAATTGCCTTAATTTTGCTGCTAGTTTTGTGCACACCAACTGTTCGACAAAAGTGCTGAACTAAAATTGCCTTAATTTTGCTGCTAGTTTTGGTGTAATTTTTGATCATTGGAATAAGGAAATAGTACGAGTGAATCACATCTGAGTTTTGCATAAAAGTGTGTAGTGATTTACTATCCGTTATCGTCTTAAATTCATCCGCTTGACGCATATCCGGCTCTCCAATAGTTGTTCGTTTTAGACTATATTTTCCAAGGCCGCTTCCGCATTTGAAAACAATTTTGAAAACCAATTTTATTGGTAGCGCCACTCAAATTTTTAAAAGGGATCTATTCAACCCCCCCTTCTAGATCCGTGCCTTAGTCTAACAACTTTGTCGAAGGAATCAACACTGCACTTTGCTGGAGAAAATCCTGAATACCGACTCCGTCGGGAAAGGGCGTCACCGACGTTGCCTCTGCTGGAGAAGAAAACCAGTTTACAAACCACCTTGCCGCTGAGGGAATCACTTCTATCCTGCTCTGCTAAGAACAAACTCCACCCTGCTGGGGACTCACTTTCTCACGAATACAAAGCTTTGTTCTGTCGGAAATACAACATTTCAAACTTGATAATCGGACTCCGCCGGGGAGCGGAAACAACTCTGCCGGAGAGAGGATGACTGCTTCACTAGGGAAGCGAAATTTCTAATATGTGAAAATAAACCTCTTCGTTGCTCATGCCTGACTGCATTTAACCTACGGGGAACAAGTCCATTCTACCAGAAGTATCACACTTAACCTGCTGAGAATACCCGGCTGATAACAGCTACCATTTGCTGCGACTTTGAACTGCTGAGGATAAGGAAATCTCACTCGGCTGAGATAACCCTGTTGACCTGCAACAAAGAAAAACAAGAAATGTTCTATATGTGAAATGGTTACCTCAGTTACCATCCATGATATTTGTCGATCAAGCAAAGTCAATGCTTTCGTTATGCTCTGTAGAGCCTCTTGCTTTTACCTGCAATGTTTACCAAAATAACAGACATTTTGCAAATAAAACAGTAAAATGGACAAGAAAAATAAAGCTCTTTGACTGAAGTGAATACTTTATTGATGAAAGGCCTGTAAATATGTGAATTACAATTCAGATGCAATTCCTGAAAAGAGGTAATTGCTTAAAAACAAATAAAATACAAATGTCGGCAATGTGGAAACAGACAACCACCATGTGTCGATTCGGCTATGACCTGTATATCTTCGATGTTCCCCATGTTTCGTCTTCTAATAAGACTGACTGGACCGATTCCTTTCCTTTGGGGTAACTATTCATAAGCATACAGATCGAAAGCAGACCGTGATCATTTGCTTTTTAAAATCCCTAACTTTTGCCTGGATCGCCCTTTCGGGTTTTCAATCCACCGGGATACCCATATTTGCCAAAGTTGCCTTTTCAGGTTTTCAACTTTGCGGGTTCATTCTTTTTCTTTTATCCCTAATTTTTTCCCGAACCGATTCTCTTTTTTATGGTTCGCCGGGATGCCCTATTTTTGCCAAGACTTTTCTTTTTGTGTCCAACGGGTCTCTTTTAAGCAAAGTATTTTTTAACCACGTCCGCGTTCATCGGGGACGAAAAATCTTCACCATCCATGGTAGATAGCAATAAGGCTCTGCCAGAAAAAACCTTTCTTACCACATACGGACCTTCATAGTTAGGAGTCCATTTTCCCCTGTGTTCTGTCTGAGGAGGAAGGATCCTTTTCAACACCAAATCCCGTGTTTTGAAGCACCTAGGACGCACTTTCTGATCAAAGGCTTTCTTCATCCTACTCTGGTACACCCGACTATGAGCAATAGACGCCAGTCTCTTCTCGTCAATCAAGCTCAACTGATTCAACCTGATTCGCACCCATTCAGCTTCGTCAAGCTTTACATCCGACAATACACTTAAAGAAGGAATCTCAACTTCTAATGGCAGGACTGCTTCCGTACCATATACCAGGGAGAAAGGAGTTGCCCCGGTTGATGTACGCACCGAAGTATGATAACCGTGAAGAGCAGAAGGCAACATCACGTGCCAGTCCTTGTAGGTTACTACCATCTTTTGCACAATCTTCTTGATATTCTTATTAGCTGCCTCAACAACACCATTCATCTTCTGACGATATGGAGAAGAATGGGATGTTAAATCTTGAAACTCTAACACAGTTCCTTCACCATTTTGTTAGTCAAATTTGAACCATTATCAGTAATGATTCTCTCAGGAATTCCATAACAACAAATGATGTCCTTCATTATGAATCGGGCGACCACCTGTCTCGTGACATTAGCGAAGAATGCTGCTTCTACCCACTTCGTAAAGTAATCAACCGCGACCAGAATGAAGCGATGTCCATTAGATGCAGTCAGCTCAATCTTTCCAATCACATCCATTCCCCACATGGCAAAAGGCCAAGGAGATGTCAACACATTCAGAGGTTCTGGTGGCACATGCACCTTGTCAGCATAAATCTGGCATTTATGGCATTTTCTGGCATATTTGAAATAATCGGATTCCATAGTCATCCAATAATACCCAGTGTCGCTACCGCGAAAATAAGGTGTCGGCAAAACATAAGAGTCGCCACCTTTCGTTATTTATCCCTCAGAACGGGAAAGGAAACGAACGGAAAAACCTGATGAAAAGGTATAAGACAAGGTCATCGCAACCAATGTCTGGATTCGGGAGTCGGTTACGCAAGGGGAAGGTATTAGCATCCCTCATATCCATCGTACTCGATGGGATCCACGCTTGTTGTATTTATCTGACGGGTTGGTTTTACTATCTACCTATCAAGGCTGGTTTGAAAAGAAAAGAAAATGACTCGACAAAGCGTCGCACTTTATGCCTACGTATTCTCATCAGAGAATGAGAAATCAGAGTCAACATAGTTCGACTAACTACGGGTTACGGGGGAGGAAGGTGGCTCGCCAATACGTCAGTATTATGCCTACGTACTCTCAACAGATATGAGAGATCAGAGCTTACGTAGTTCGGGATAATACGGATTACGGGGGTTCAGATTCATCTGTTTTTCGAGTAGGGTTAACAAACAGTTCCAGCAGTTTGGTGTATGCAGCATGCTCGTCAGAGACTCGTGTGTTACCGTTTGTGGCAGAACTGAGAGTTAACGGCACTCTTTTCTTCAGAAAAGCTTTCCTTTGAATTATGAGCCCACGGGTCAAAGAAGGTTTGGAGTTTGTTTTCTGTCTTTTGCGGAAGAAGTGCTTTTTATGGTTGTTTGTAGTTCGTACACTTCTAGAGACTATGACCTAGGAACGAATGCGTCGCATACCGTCCAAAGGACGTATACTAAACACTTTAGACGATTGAGAGAAGGCCGCTCAATTATCATTACCCAAGTAGCTTAAGGCTCGTAACGCGCTTGTACTAACTTGCCTTTATTATGTTTTTTTACTGTTGTTTTAGAGAGAGAAGAGAACAAACTCTACGGGGAAACTGTCAAGCCCTAATGTTGTCATGCCAAGGATTCATCCTATGGTTGAGGTTTGAAACAGGGAACTCCTACATGTTATCATGCATGGGTTTCAACCTAAAGTTCTAATCATCACTTCCTTATCAAAGGAAGTAAGACTCCTAGGGGATCATGTCAATGGGAAACAGACAACAGACAAAAGCATCAGCTAAACAGATAAACAGAAGAAAACAGCAAAGATGCACATGCAATGAAGCAATACAAGCAGAGGGAGACTCACTCAACCTCTAGGCAATCAAGCAAAAAGAAAACAATCAAAACAGACAAGCAGAGGGAGACAGGCTAAACCTCTAATGCACACACAAATAAAAAGAAAAACAACACACAAGCAAGGGGAGGATCACCTCAACCCTTAATGCAAACAAGCAGAGGGAGACTCACTCAACCTCTAAGCAGTCATGCTCCTAGCTTAAAATAATCTATACATGATCCTATTCTAATGCATCAAGCAATTCAAATAAGGGAGAGAAAGCACAATGAGCAACAGGGAAGTCATCCCAGACTACATTAGGTTGGAGGTGTATCAACACCATAGTCCATCACGGGCTCAACCTCTTGAGGAATGCACAAAATCCAACCAAAGGAAGGATTAGGCTCTCCCAAGAGGGATCCTATGTCAATAGGACAGAAAACTGGGTATTGGTCCTAGATATCAATCCAAGGGTAGCTGATTATAGTGTGTCAACACAGAGTGTCCATTTCAGGCTCAACCTGTTGAGGAATGCACAAAATCCAACCAAGGGAAGATTTAGGCTCTCCCAAGAGGGATCCTAAGAAAAGGACTTTGAGATGGATTATAATATATAAACCAAGGGAATATACCATGCCAAGAATGTCAATCCAAGGCTCAACCTCCTAAGGAATGCACAAAATCCAACCAAAGGAAGGATTAGGCTCTCCCAGGAGGGATCCTCTTCAAGACTTGAAAGAGAAAGATAGTACAAACCAAAGGAATGTACTATACTGGGGAATGTCAATTCAAGGCTCAACCTCCTGAGGAATGCACAAAATCCAACCAAAGGAAGGATTAGGATCTCCCAGGAGGGATCCTCTTCAAGACATGGATAAAGAGGGTGGGGCAAAGCCCAAGGAAGAAAACACATAGGGGAAAGAAGGCAACACAACAACTTCTAAGGAACCCTACAGACTAGCCACTAGGATCACCTAAGCTAGGGGAATCAAAAGCTCTATCAAGGCTTCAACAAGGTTCTAATAAGGTGTCTACCTAATCACTATTCTATCAAGAAAGGATATGCTACTTAGATTCATCTAATGGTCATTTACAAGGTTAATCTATGAAGTTATCTAAGTTAGGGTCACCTAAACTATAAGCAACTTGTAAATTGGGTAACTAATAGAAAATCAATCCTACAAATCTCAAGGAAAATCCAACATTATCCTACATGAGTTAAGTATCTATGGTACAAAAACCAGGGGCCAAACCTAATTCTAAAGGTTCAAATAAAATCTAAATCCAAAGAGTGTACTAAAGAGGATCCATCAAGAAAGGCTCCTAAAGAACAATCTCAAACTCCTATTTAGAATCATCTAAAAATCACAACAACCTATCAAGGAGTCTATAACAAGCATGCAAAGTTTCAACTTCAAATTCTAAATCATGAGCTAGCAACAAAATCAGCAATCAAGATAGTCATATTATGCATTTTTAAAGACTTATCAAAAATAGAAAAATGGACATTAAATTGAAAATGGCATCAAAATAAAATCCAAAGGCATAGAAAAATCAGGAATTCAACCAGGATCAACCACATATTTTTATGATTATTAAAACTATTTAAAATGAATTAAACAAGAAAAACCAATTAAAGAAAATAGAAAAATCAATTAAAGAATTAAAAGAAACCAGGAAATATTAGAGCCATCGGATGAGATTACTGGTCAAGGGATCTAACAGCCACGCGCATGCCACCTATTTAAATGAAACGGTGCGTATTGGTGTGTGGCAAAGTGTGCTTCAGTTGACTAATCCCTATGGTGCAGCCTAATCCTATCCATCCAACATAAAAGTATGCTCATCTTACGTTCCAGATCACGCCAAGTCACTAAACCCTAATTAGACCAAGCCTCAACCCTCAGATGCAAAGACTCAGTCAACCAATTCAATCAAATCCAACGGTCCCTATTCATCGTCTCCAATTTAAACTGAAACAAAGAGGGAACTCAGCCACGGTGGCCGGAGAAGGGCGCCACCGTCTTCTCTGGCGAGAGCCATCAAGCTCTGCAACCAAATCTCACGAAACTCAAAGAAAATTATATGATTCTTCTTGTCTCCTAACCAGGATCACTAATATCCATTCCATTTCCATTAATTCCTCAAGAATCTCCAAACACGAAGATGAACACATAACTACTCAATTCCATAATCATCATCAAAATCAAAATTGGTTACACAGAAATGCTCCTCACTCTTCAGAGATCAAGAATTACTAATCCATTCATGCTAATTCTCAAGAATCATCTAGATATAAGTCCAAACAGAATTTGTGCCTCACCATGAATCATCACGAAACTTCACCATTATGATCCTAAAATGATCTATGTTGTATCTACAACCTAACCACATGCCAATTTCAGTCTAAACATGCCTAGAACTAGAGCAATTTTGAAGTTTACCAACCTGAACTGAAGCTTGAAATTGGTGGTTCTGACATGTGAATCCTGGCCTCAAATGTTGCAGATTGCTTCACTGAATGCTCTTGGATGATTCTTGATGCTCAGAAATGCTTGAATCTTCCTCAAACTCCAAATTCACTTCTTGCTCGAAAGCTTCAAAGCTCTAACTTCAATAACAGTTACTGCTCCAAATGATCTCCAAAAAATGATCTGAATACCATTGTGAACTTAAATAGAAGTTGTTTGGATCTTAACATGGCCCAATCATGGCCCAAATTGAAGAATCCAAAATTTCATTTTCTTCCAAAGTTCAACAATGGAATATGCGTGTACTGGCTCTGTTTTGGCTCACTCTTTGCTTCAACAGCTTGCACAACCCTTGGTGAAGATGAATGGCTTAGATTGCAAGCTTGGTTTGATCCTATGGTCAAAATTGATTATGTTTCTTCATCATGAAGTAATCCACTCAATGTCCATGAAATGTGACTCAAATAAAAAATGAAAAATTTCCAATCTCTTTAAAACATCATTTCCAATCAGAAAATGCACAAACTTGTGAAGTTTGGCACAATTGTGATTTATTTTGAATTTTTCCTTCATTAATACCTTTTAATGATCTTTTTTCAAAATTTCTTCACACTCTTCCTTATCCAATCCATATCAATGGATGTTTGGATCGTGGTTGGACTAAAAACACCATTTTGAACAACTTTCAAGTTGAACAAAAGTTCATATGAGGTGCCTAAGATAGTGAAATGGACCCATAACCAAATATGACCTATAATTCCAAATACCCAAAATACCCTTACCTTGTAAAGCTCATAACTAGAGTTCTATAAATCCAATCATGGACTTCTAGTACTTTCTAGAAAGATAAGAAGATAAGGAACAACATTCATGTGGACCAAAAGTTCATAGGTATCATCCTTCTAGGGCAAAAGTGTCATGCAAGTTGGGTAACTTTCAAGCTCCAAATTCACATGCCTCAGATGACCTGTAACTTGTCTGGTTCATAACTTGAGTTCTATAAACCCTATCAAGGACTTCTAATACTCAAATTAAAGCTAGGATCATGCTCTACAACAATCATGTTGGGGTCAAGGTTAGATGAAAATCACATCTTGAGTTAAGTGGTCTTGAAGTTAGGCACTAAATTAGGGGATTTTACATTGTCAAGCATAGCAACCCTAGCTTAGCAACTTCTCACACTCTTGATCCCTGATGAGTTAACCTTGGAATCATCCCTAGGACATCTCAACACATCAACCCATGATCACATGGCTCTTGAATTAGGTCTCAACCTTCCTCAAATCATCAGTTATCCTAGGGTTGACTAGATGAAACCCTAGTTGTACCAATCTTGGGTAGTTCCTCATATCCTTTGCACACTGACCTATCTAGGCTTCAAAATGAACTTCAACACTTATCAAGAGCTCTCTCAATGCTTTAGGTCTAACCTCATGGCTTCAACATCATCAGATGACTTCCCACAACTCTCAAGTTAGGAGATATGCACACTTGGCTTCAAACCTCTCTCTGAAGATCTTTTAACTTCTTTGATAAGGATATCAATCCTTGAACACTTGAATAACCCTCTTAACTAGCTTCATAGCCTTGTGTAACCTTTCATTGGTAGTCATACCTCTCGATCTCCTGCACACATGTCAATGCAATGCAAATGATAATGCTAATATGAATGAAATGAAACACAAGCTAGGTAAAGAAAGGTTGGGCAAATTTTGGGGTGCAACAGCTGCCCCTATTCAAACGACTTGGACCTGAATGGGTGAGAAGCGAACGACTCTCAAACAATCAAGGTAAAATACAGTTGAATACCAACAAACCCGAAAATTTGCCAACCGCATAAGTACACGGTATTCTGATGGGGACAAATCTTTGAAAACTAGAATGGTAGCTGCACGAAAACTAGTTGGAGAATACTGATCTGAATCTCCGTCAGGATTATTCTCTGATTTTAATGTACATCTTCGTCCTCAAATCATCAAGGGATCATCGGTTACACGGTAACTGGTGAAGGATTTTAATCTCAACTCTCCGTCAGGATGATCATCCACGTCCTCAAGTCATCAAGGGATCGCCGGTTACACAGTAACTGGTGATTTGCCGACTGCACAGGTAAATGATATCTAATTGGTAGGAACATTTTCGACATCGGGAATGACAGTTGCATGACAACTTTGCTGGGGAATCAGTTACACGGTAACCGGAGATTTTCCAACCGCACAAGTAAATGATACTTTGGTGGGTAGGACAATCTTTGAAGTCTGAACTGGTTGTTGCACGGCAACTGGCCCGAATCTCCATCAGGATGATCATCGGATTTCACTGCAGCTTCTTCCTCAAGTCATCAAGGGATCATTGGTAACACGGTAACTAGCGATACATAGCTGGCATTTCCGTCAGGCATTCTGCGACACGACAGCAGAAGAAGTCCTCGGGACTCATCAAATCATTAGGAACCTTTGACAATCTTTATAATTATGCCATCGGGCATTCAAAGAAAATCTCGGGCGTCAGCCGGACTTCGTCAGTAAGTCGGAAATAGAATCCTTAGTCAATCATGAACCACTGGAGATATCTAAACTTTTGCCGTCGGGTACTCTGCGTCAGCTGAGCGAACTGCTTCGACATCGCAGTTGGACTTCATCAGTAAGTCTTCTAGGTAAATTTCAACTTCTCTTTTTAGAACCTGTTAGGGGTTAACACATCTCCGCTGGGGATTCTGGAGAACTATCAAGTAGCTCTACTTCAGGGACTTCAGAAGTCATTCTAGACAAATAAACTTTGCTGAGGAATTCAAGAATCATCCTGAACAACAACTTTGCCGGGAACTCTAAGAATCATCTAGAGCAAACAACTCTGGCTACTTCACTGGGGGGTTTTAAGAATCATCTCAAGCACACAACTTTGCTGAGGATTTCAAGAATCATCTTAAGCAAACCATTATGCGGAGGAACACCTGCAAAACAAGAATGGTAATGACCTAGCTCATGTTTCATATGCATATGTTTGACAAGGGCGCAATGCTCCACACGGTGGAAATGCTACGCGTTTAGGGTAAATGCTATGCAATCATGCAAAATGCTACGGCCCCATCAGCAAAATAAATGCTGAAGGGAAAATCCTCCTGTCAAGGAGAAAGAACCACTCTGGTGGAGTGAAAGAATCATCCTGCCGAGGAGAAGAAGTCACACCAATCTCAATTGGGCTAATCCTAGGGATACGAACTCCAGACGATTGCTGCGGGGGAATAAAGTCCTACTAGAACCTGAACCCACCCCACTAGGTATACGACCCACAAACTGCTGAGGAATACGATGTTAGTTGCAGAAATAGACTACACGGCCTTCGAAGATAGAATCCTCCTGGAGATACAGACTCCGATGGGGAAATATAGCATCAGCTATTCAGTACTCTCTACTGGGGAAAACAATTCATGGCCTGAACGGGTTCCAAGGACTCGGCTCTCTTGGGGAACTGCACACTCGGCTGAGGATAGGCAATCGGACGCTGGGATAACTCCTACCTGCCGGGAGGAATACAACTCTGTGGGGAATTTCAATTCCATTGGAGACTTCAGTCTGAACCATCGAGAGCTGAACACTTACGGATAGCTTTCTACGAGAAAACCGCCTGTTGACCCACTGCTGGGAATGAATACACTTATGCGTATGACTCAGCTGGGGAGACGATAATCCTTCCTAGGATACATCTGACTGGGGAGAATCTATCTCTGCTTAGGGAGATATATCAATGCTCACGGTCCCATGCTCAGGCTCCGTGGGGAGACACTGCTGAACTCACTGGGGAAGAAGGAATCATCCTGCTTGGAACAACATCTGGCATACTGCCTGCAGGGTGATGTCCCTACAACAATATGAACAAACAGACAAGATACCCTTCTTAAAGGGACCTATCGAGGTTATCATCATGTGACAATGTTCAGGTAATTCATTGTTTCAACAATTATCGGCTTAGGCCAGTAGGTTTATGTATGCATATTTTATCAAAAACATCGAGCGTTCTTTTTCGCAAACAAAACAGGTAAAAAACTAAACAAACAAACAGAAATACTGAATAGTATGTTTATTGATAACGAGCCCCTGAATGGGCAAAATGTTTACAACAGATGCAAGCTCCTGAAATGAGGAAGTTGCGCAAGCATAATAATATAAATATACATCAGTATACACAAATGTCGACAATGCGGGGTAGACAAACACCATGAGTTGATCCCTCTATGACCCACTCAACTTCGATACTTCTCCAACGCTTCAGCTTTAGAAGAGATTGATTCGGATAAACGGCCCTCAGGTCTTCCCAAACCACTAAACAATGAAAGTCCACACGCGGAACGCGGTCATTTGCTTTTTCAAATCCCTAACTTTTTCCTGAATCGCCCTTTCGGGTTTTCGATTCACCGGGATACCCTTTTTTGCCAAAGTCGCCCTTCTAGGTTTTCGACTTCGTGGGTGTACCTTTTTCCTTTTTTATGGTTCGTCGGGATGCCCCATTTTTGCTTGGATATTCCTTTTTTCTTCCAGCGGGTCATTTTAAGCAAAGTATTTTTTAACTGCGTCCGCGTTCACAAGGGATGCAAAATCTTCGCCATCCATCGTGGATAACAACAAGGCTCCTCCCGAGAAGACCTTGCTGACGACATACAGACCTTTGTAGTTAGGAGTCCACTTGCCCCTGTGATCGGAGTGTGGCGGAAGAATCTTCTTTAGGACGAGATCACCCGTCTGAAAGCTTCTAGGATGCACCTTCTTATCATAAGCTTTCTTCATTCGGCTCTGGTACAGATGACCATATGAAATCGATGCTAATCTCTTCTCATCCATTAGACTGAGTTGATTTAATCGATTCTGAATCCATTATGCCTTATCGAGTTTCACGTTAACCAAAACTCGCAAAGAAGGAATCTTAACTTCCAACGGTAGGACAACCTCCATGCCGTACACTATTGAGAAAGGATTTGCACCGGTTGATGTGCGTACCGTCGTACGATAATCGTGCAATGCGAATGTCAACATCTCATGCCAATCTTTGTAGCTCACAACCATCTTTTGTACTATCTTCTTAATGTTCTTGTTGGCCGCTTCAACCGCACCATTCATCTTCAGCCGGTAAGGTGATGAATTGTGATGTTCAATCTTGAAGCTCTGGCATAACTCCTTCATCATCTTGTTATTCAGATTCGAACCATTATCAGTAATGATCTGCTCGGGAACTCAGTATCGACAGATGATGTCCTTCTTTAGGAATCTGGCTACCACCTTCTTGATCACGTTAGTATACGAGGCTGCCTCCACCCACTTGGTGAAGTAGTCGATAGCTACCAAAATGAAGCGATGACCGTTAGATACAGTGGGCTCGATCTTACCTATCATATCAATGCCCCACATGGAGAATGACCACGGGGTGACATGACATTCAACGGGCACGGCGGCACATGAATTTTATCAGCATAAATCTGGCATTTATGACATCTCTTCGGGAATTTGAAGCAATCCGACTCCATCGTCAGCCAGTAATATCCTGCTCGTAGGATCTTTCTCGTTATAGCATGTCCGTCGGCGTGCGTACCAAATTCGCCTTCATGGACTTCTTCCATGAGCAAACTCGCTTCTTTCTCATCTACACATCTGAGTAGCACGAGACCGTGATTTCTCTTGTACAAAACTCCATCAGGATTGAGATAGAAATTTCCAGACAACCTCCTCAGAGTCTTCTTATCCTGGGTTGACACACCCGCCGGATACTCCTTAGTCATAAGGAAAGTCTGGATATCATGGAACCATGGCTTGCCATTGGAGGCTTCCTCGATTGCAAAAACGAATGCAGGTCTATCAAGACGGGAAATGACAATTCTTGGGGCTTCATTCCAAAAATTGACTTTGTACATCGAAGCCAACGTGGCTAAGGCATCAGCCATCTGATTTTCAGCTCTGGGCACATGATGGAGTTCCACTCGATTAAAGAACGGAAGCAGCCTTCTGGCATAATTCATGTACGACACCAAATTAGACTGACGAGTCTCCCACTCCCTTTTAATTTGGTTAACTACGAGTGCCGAGTCACCATATACATATAGGTTTTTGATTCTCAAATCAATAGCTTGTTCTAAACCCATGATGCATGCTTCGTATTCTGCTTCATTGTTGGTGACTGGGAAAGTCAATCTGGACATAAACGGGATGTGGGATCCCTGGGGAGTCGTAATGATTGCCCTGATACCACTTCCATACGAATTAACTGCCCCGTCAAATATCAATTTCCACTGGGACTTCCTATCTGGCCCCTCGTCGGGCAACGACTCATCATAATCTTTCACTTTGAGAAACATGATATCCTCATCAGGGAATTCAAATTTCATCGGCTGGTAATCTTCGATGGGCTGTTCGGCAAGGTATTTAGATAATACACTTCCCTTGATGGCCTTTTGGGAAACATACTGAATGTCATACTCCGTCAACACCATTTGCCATCTGGCAATCCTGCCGAAAGCGCTTGCTTCTCAAAGACGTACTTGATCGGATCCATCTTCGAAATTAGCATGGTCGTGTGATTGAGCATATACTGTCGTAAACATTTGGCAGCCCACGCGAGTGCGCAACACGTTTTTTCCAGCATTGAGTAATGGGACTCAAAATCTATGAACTTTTTACTCAAATAATAAATGGCATGCTCCTTTCTGCCAGTCTCGTCGTGCTGACCGAGAACGCAACCCATGCTATTCTCAAGAACTGTCAAGTACATGATTAAGGGTCTTCCAACCACTAGGGGTATCAAGATTGGAGGTTCCTGCAGATACTGTTTTATCTTATTGAATGCCTTCTGGAAATCCTCGTTCCAGATAATCGCCTGATCTTTTTTCAGTATTTTAAACATCAGTTCACACGTGGCTGTGAGCTGAGATATAAACCTTGCAATGTAGTTTATTCTGCACAGGAAACCAGGAACTTCTTTTTCAGTCTTTGGCGCTGGCATCTCTTGTATTGCTTTTATCTTCGCAGGATCAACCTCAATGCCTTTTTCACTCACAATAAACCCTAGTAGTTTTCTAGATCGTACTCCAAAAGTACACTTGTTAGGATTCAGCCTCAACCTGAACTTCCTAAGCCTCTCAAAAAGCTTCAGCAAATTGACCAGATGTCCCTCCTCCGTTTGGGACTTCGCAATCATGTCATCAACATAGACTTCAATCTCATGGTGAATCATGTCATGAAACAAAGTGACCATCGCTCGCTGGTAAGTGGCCCCTGCGTTCTTCAGACCGAAAGGCATTACCTTGTGGCAAAATGTTCCCCAAGGTGTAATAAACATAGTTTTCTCCATATCCTCTGGCGCCATCTTGATTTAATTATAGTCGAAGAAGCCATCCATGAACGAAAACACGGAAAACTGAGTTGTATTGTCGACCAACACATCAATATGAGGGAGCGCCAAATCATCTTTAGGGCTCGCCCTATTCAAATCTCGATAATCAACGCACATCCGCACCTTACCGTCCTTCTTTGGTACAGGTACTATGTTGGCGACCCACGGAGGGTAAGTAGTGACCGCTAAAAAGCCAGCATCAAGCTGCTTTTGCACTTCTTCTTTGATCTTAATGGCCATATCTGGTCGTGTCCTTCTAAGCTTCTGCTTAACGGGAGGACAATCTTCTCGCAGTGGCAGATGATGGACCACTATGTCAGTATCGAGTCCGGGCATATCTTCATACGACCAAGCAAAGATGTCACTATACTCTCGAAGCATCTCGACCAGTCTTTGCTTGACATTGTTGCGGTGAGAATCGTGATACCAAGCTATTGATTAACTTGAATCTTAATTCTTAAATTCACAACCGGACTTTAATTTATCCAAAGGAAAGGTCTAAAGAAAGAAAAACCCTTTTCGCGATGTAACAGCAACGCTAAGAGATTCGGGGATCGAGGGTTGGTTATGCCTAGGGTAGGTATTTCACATCCTAAACATCTGTAGTACCCTACAGGAACCTTTTGTTTGTTTGCATGCTAAGTTGGTAAATGTTTGCTAAGGATTGAAATTAGGTAAGGGTGTAGGTTAAGACCTAAAGATAGTTTCTAAGTTTGCTCGCAAAGACATCGCGTCCTCTGCCTACGTATCCTTACTAGGATAGAATCAGAGCAATCATAGTTCACCTCTCTAGGGATGAAGAACACTTGATTATGATCAAGGTTCACAGGGGAACAAACATTACAATGCTTGTATAGATTTTAACAAAACTCTCTAAATCTATGTTATAACACTCAAGAGGGGAGTAAGTAATCATTACCATGATCCTTTACAAACTCTATCCTAGGGTTCTAGTTGAAGAAACACTCCTAGTGTAAGTGGGTTTTCTAGACTTAAAGCAAAGTCTAATGGTTTAAATGTTCTAACTCAACTAAGCTAGGGTAGGAGATGACTTCACAAAGTCAAGGGGAGGGTAAATGAGCTATCCATGACACAAGGGTCAATGGAGAGACTTTTCCTTTGGGAGGAGAGAGAGAGACAACTTGGATGAGAACTAAAAAGTTCCATCACTTGGGGAAGGAGTACTTAACAAAGCAAATGAATAATTGAGCAAGATGAAATAAGATTAAGACAAGTGAGCATGCATATTACAATAAGCAGATACTTCAAATAATACCAATGGTTACAACCGATAATCAAATATCTTAACAAACATTGGAGCATATCTTAACAAAGATTGATGACATATCTTAACAAAGATTGAAAACATGATGAAGGTAACAACCACATAAACAAATCACAATTTGAAAGTAAGCATGTCATAAGTTCAAAGCATAACAAATGTAACAACAATATGCATATATGATAATCAAACACAGGTAAATAAGTTTAACCTCATAATTTAGGAGGAAACAACATAGGATTATAGTGACAACCAAAGGAGAATACCCTAGCATGTTAACTAACATGGGATGCTAGAGATCTCACAAGAAGAACAAGCATTTAAAAGGAAATCATCAACAAGTAAGATAACAATCTTAATAAATGAACATATTTCCAATAGCCAAAGGGCATCACAATTAATAACAACATGTAATATTCTTATATCATATGAAAATAGACATTATAACAAATATATTGCAAAAAGAAAGGACCAAAAAGGATGAAAAATGAGAGAGTTATGAATCTTTGAAAATTGGAGGAATTAAAGGTACAAAACACATTTAACAAGTAAAAATAAAAAGAAAATGCAGGGGGTGGGAGTTTAACCCACGCCCCCCAGCCCAACACGCGCGTGCAAGAAAAAAAAGAAAAAGAAGCAAAAGGGTTGATCCTCCTCAGGGATCGAACGCATGTCTAGGCTTTGCAAGGCATGATTATGAGTAAGTTGCTTACCACTGGGGTGGCTATACATCCGTTGATATAGCCACCCCCATAAACATATAAGGCGTGACTTTGTGAATTTCTGGGCAAATATGAAGCAAAAACAAGGCATTTTTCAAAATACGTTTTGATGTCAAACTTGTTCAATTCTTAGCCAAATTTAGCAAACCTTAGATCAATCTTGGGTGTTTTCAAACAAGGAACAAGATGGTCCAAATGGAATTTTGAAAAGAGGCTTTGTAAAAGAAACACGATGGCAGTTGCTATATTGGATGAAAATGCATTTACAAAGCCAATGATCAAACCAGTCATGCTATGATCAGGAAAAGAGCTCAAACACAACTCAAATATCATGTACATAAAGTTCATACATTCAAACAAACCACTCATGAGTCAAAACTCCAACTGTCATATGGAAATGAGAGAAAAAATCAAGACACTTGCAAGTATGATAGTGAAATTATGAAACAGGCCAAATTGAAGTAAATGAATCACACATACATCCTCAAAACATCACATAGGGTGTGTCTAAACCTTAAATTTGTTCACAAACAACATGGATTTGAAAAACACATGGAACCTACAAATTTAGTGATTGAAATGCATTTTGATGATCACAAACTGAATCAGTGGTGGACAGGAGGATTGAACAGCATGAGAAAATCATAAACATGATATTGAGAGTATTCTAGCAAGAAAATATTTCAATACAGCCCTGATTCAAAAAATGGCACATGAGTTGCTATGTCTTGCACATATAGGATACCAAGCCAAACCAATGTTTAAACATGCTAGGGGTTACAACCAGATCCTAACAAAACCAAAAGACTAACTGTCATCCTAAAAGAATAACAGTGATGTATTGCCAAGCCACAACCAAAATCCAAAGCATAATTACCAAATTTGAAAAACAGTGAATGATGTTGAAGGAAAAATGAAGCAGTCATGATGTACATCAAAAGAGAAGTCCACAGGAGGTTTTTGCTTGAAACACAAGAAAAATATCTTTGAAATGGTGCCAATTTTCAAACAAGATCCATGACAGCAAAGCTATAACAATTGATATGCTTAATTATGAACAAGGTTGGCAGACAATGCAGCAAAATCCATGACAGCAAAATGTAACAACAGATATGCTCTTGACACAAATATGAAACCTAGAATAAAAATGCCTATATTCAATTTAAACATCAACTCCAATGCAGGTTTACAAACCTAGGGCAGTAGGCAACATAAAAGAGCACAAGTGTTTTTTTCCAAAATAGTTTGACAGCTATGGGATACAAACATGGTTCAAATGCAAAAAAAAGACCTCACATTAACAAACAATACATACACACACCACAAATATAGAGGGGAATGAGTTACCACTCTGAGATTAAACATATTGCAAGCAGACAAGGTTTTGGTATGTGGTCATGGCATTTTGGCTCAAAATTGCAATTAGGTAGTGAAATGCAAATGTAGGTAATTCTAGACCAAACCAAACATCTACACACCTTAGAATCAAACATATGGGTGAGTTACAACTCTAAGATCATGCATATACAAACAAAAATAAAATTTTGGGTATGTTGTGGCAGATTTAGTGGATAAGTGCAATTGGAAGGTGAATTGTGAAAACAAAACAGGATAACACAAATAACCAATGTGCACACATCATAAATATCATAAGGAAAGTGTTTTGACTTCAAGAAATGGCATATATCAAGTAGACTGAAAATTGGTGCATTGTGGTAAAAATTGAAAAAATCTGCCTTGGAATACATTCACCACAACATGGCATTTTTAAAGTAATGATTTCTTTAATGAAATAGATGTTAGACACATATCATGATGATGCTAACAAATGAGGTACAGCTCAGAAAAATGGATGAAATCCTTACCAAAACAGAAATTAGCATTTTGAAGCTCATGTCATACAAGAACAATAACTTAAATATGCAGCAAGCCATAACCATGACAGTTGGAGAATTTGGGATCATACATAAGTTGCAAATGGATAGGACAATGATAAAATGCACACAAATCATGTAAAAAATGATTGAAACAGAATGTGATATGTTGATCTCATGATGTTTTGAAGAAAGCAACAGTTGAGGCATTTTAAGGCAATTTGAACACTTAGGCAAATTTTGAGCACAAAAACACCATACACATTCTTAAAATAAGCAAATAAATGAGTCCACCACTTCAAGTTAAGCAAAAAATACACCAAACCAAAAATGTCATGTTGACTCCAATTTGACAGCAAAGAAAACAAGACTTCAAGACATCCCAAATAGCAAAGTTCATATCTTTCACATCTCTACCAAGACATACATATCTCACTAATGAGCTAGGTTTGACAATGAGCTAGGTTTGACAATGAGCTATCAAAGGCAAAGGGAGGATCTATGAGCAACTTACAAGTTATCCACATATCTCACTAATGAGCTAGGTTTGACAATTCTAGGGTTAGTCCATCAACCTTTCAAAGTTAGATCCTAAATCTACCACATGGCCGAAACCCTTACAAACAAGTTAATCAATAGTATCTAAGCATGAACTTGCAACATAATAACCACATATCATTTGCAAATGTAAATATATTAATGAAAGCAAGTATCATTACTATGAAAACTAGAGTTCTTGACAAAGAACCACAATAGGGCAGCCATGGAATATTTCACAAAAATCAACACTAAATGAAAATACACGACAATGTATGATAAATAGAGAGTTGGAATGTCACATACCTCTTGTAGACAAGCCTTGAGCAAGCTAAAAGCTTAGAAACCCAGAGATACTTCTTCCTTTACAAAGAGATGAAGCTTGCTTCCTCTTGAAGCAACAAGACCAAACTTCAAGACAGTTGTAGTTATGTGATTCCCAGTTGATTTTCAATGCTTTGAATAGTTGTAATATGACATATGTGAGGTGTATGGATGATTAAAACAGCAAGAACAAGCCTAGACAAGGATTTGGCAAGTTTTGAGTATAGTGGTCAAACTTTCTTGGTGTGAAAGTTGACTTTTTGAAAAAAGGTATTTTTGAGAGGTTTGAGGGTATGGACACCTTCTACACTATATTTAGGGATTGTGTGGATGATTTTGAGAGGCTTAGAAATTATAGAACTGGTCTTGAGCTGAGTTTTGCTCAAGACAGCTTTTTGGTGAAAATGGGGATTTTGAGATTTTTGAGATTCTTAAGGAATGAGAGGAGAATGAGAGCTATGGTTTCTCTGGTTTCTTGAGATTGCTCTGGTGTACTTAAACTCATAGAAGAGGCCTCTATTTATAGCCAAACAAGAGTGAGGTAAGCCTTGGTCTTTTACCACTTTTGGAGGGAGTTTTCATGAGATTTTTCAAGTGAATCTTGCAAGATCTTCTCCTATCAGCTCCATAGTTCAAAGGAGATCAGAAAACTCAAGTGGATATGGACATGAAGTGACTGAGATGATCTGTGAAGGTAGAGTGAGCCAGCTGCAACAGTCCTAGCATGAAAAGTTTCTCTCTCCTTCTTACATTTGAATATTATAATGTCAAGTTGCAACCACTTGCTATGTTCACCAAAACAATCCTTTTTCTAGTTTTCTCTCTATCTATGCCTCACATTATCAGTTTGAATCAAGATCCAAGGGCTGAGAGTGGCTCAAGTTGTGAAAATCCAAATTTGAGAATTCTTGACAAAGTGATTTCAAGTGTGACATGCCCAACTTCTATGGTGCATAACGTCCTGCTCAAACATGCTATTGAGGAGTTCTACCATGATTTGGAAAGCCCTTAAGTATCTCTATAACTTTCATATTTTGGGAATTTCCAAATTCTAGATGGAACTAGGTTGAAAAACCGTTCAAAGTTGCTGAAAAAAATACTTAAAAGTGCTAAATAACTTAGAATTTTTCTAAGTTATTTCTCCCTAAAAAATGAATTTAGCCATAACTCCAATTCTATGCATTTCTTGATCATGGACCACTTTGAGGCTTTGGTAGGATTTGTCAATAGATTTCCAATGAGCTTTGAACCACTTCATTTGGATGTGTGGCTGAGGAGTTATGGTCTTGCCCCTTTCGAAACCCTAATTCCCGATTTTTGCAATTACTTCTTAACCCTTGATCCAATGGTCATGAAATTTTATGGGGAGGTGTAATATGACATAAGGAACATTTTTGAATCACATCTTGAATTCAAATTCCTTATTTTTGAAGTGTTGACTTTTCGGTCAACCGTTCGATCAATCGGTGACTACCGAGTCGACCGTTGATGATCCGGACATCCTGAGGACTTGAAACTCTTTGGCTGGACTTTACTAAGCCATAGGAACTTAATGGACCAAGATCCCACCATTGAAGCATTCTTTAAACCAAAAGCCAAACTACAGTTGACTTTTTCTCGTCGAAAACCCTAATCGGGTACCTTAAATTGCACTGTTCTCAATCCCCGGGTGACCACCTCAAATTGAATCCATACTTGATCCAATGTTGTAATCTTGATGATGTGAAGACTTATTTGAAGTTGAATCAATCCAACACATTGATTGATCAGACCAGCGAAATCTCGATTTTGATGGTACGGAACCCTAATTCATCTGCATCTTAACAAAGATAAACTTGAAAATGGGTTAAGGTTAGTTAATCAAGTGAATATGATCCTACAATGATGATGAGGATCTAAGGGGTCAAAATTTAGGGTGCAACAGATGCCCCTATTTAAATATCTTCACAAGATGGTAATGAGAGATGACAATCCTCATAAAATCGTAGTGAAAGGTATTTAAATATAGCAAACCAGAAATTTTGTCCCTTAGATCAAATGGTATGCAAAAGGACGAATGCAAATATACCATGAATCTAAATGATGTTATATGATGCTTGGATGCACGACAGATGCAAACACACGAGCAAATATAAAAGAACGACAATACAACGAGTAACCACTCACGGGGACCCAACGCACTGGGGAAAGATTCAAAACCAAGTAAGCCAGATAGTTCAGACATGACTAAAGAAGCTTATCAAGGAAATCTTTCACATAGGGGAATTTGTGTCCCCTATGTGAAAGATTTCCTATAACGAAGTTATGGCTTTGACAAGTCAAGGGTATTTTGGGAAGTTGTGATTATAGGTCATTTTTGGTCATAGGTCATTTTCACCAACTTAGACACCTCAAATGAAATTTTGTTCAACTCGAAAGTTGCTCAAAATGGGGTTTTAACCTTGAACATGTATCAAGGAGACATTGAAATGGCTCAAGGAAAGACTTGGTTCAAGAAGTGGTGAAAAAGGAAGGATTAAAATGGATTAAATGACCAAAAATTCAAATAAATCATTTTGTGTGCAAATGAAGCAAAGTAATATCATTTTTTCAATGGAAAAAGCATTTTAGAAACTTTGGCAATATTAGAATTTTGATTTGAGTCCAATATCATGCCATTTTTCTTTGTTTCTTCATGATGAAGTAACATGACATACACAAGCCATTGGATGAAAACAAGGAGGGAAACATCACCATTCATGTTCAAAATCTCATGAGAAGTTGAATGCAAGCTTGCTAAAGCCAAAACAGAGTGGGAATCATGACTGGTGTAAGTGAGATTTTGGAGAGAATTTGAAAATCCAATTTCTCATTCTGAAGCTTTGAGAGATTTCTAGATGATTCTAATGAGTTCTATATAAGTTGGTAAGTGTATTCAGTTTATTTTTTGGTGAAGATTGAAGCCTGAAGCAAAGAGTGAAGTTGAAATTTCAGAGGTGCAAGTTGAAACCGAGTTATGAGTTCAAGGCCAATTCAGGGGAAATTGAAGATTGCATTAGCTTTGGAAGGAGTTTTGGAGTGTATCTGCATCATCTTAGGCGCTGAAGTGATCAAGAACCTTTTCTGTTACACCTCTGAACACAGGTTGGTACATTTCGCTTTTGTGCATAATCTAGGAGGAGATAGATAGAAATATATAGGTGGTTAGGATCTTGATGATGTATAGATGGATTTGAGATGATCAATTTGGGAATTAGAGACAAGTTAGGATGTGGATCATTTTCTGTTGAAGCTGAATTCTTGCAATTCTTGGATTGATAATCAAGATGGGATAGGATAAGATGATCACCATGAGATAAGGATCATTTATGTGCATTTAATTGATGTTCTGAGGAGATTCAAGATTGAGGTGTATTTTGGAATGGCTATCGGGTTTGAAAATCTATAGGGAATTAGATGATGCTAAGGTTGGATTCATGATCAGCATGAAAAATGGAGTGAGATGATGTATCATTTTGTAATTTTTGATGACCTATATATTGGACCTCACCGGAGAAGACGGTGGCGCCACTGCTCAGGCCACCGTCTGGTTTCCCTCCATGCCTGAACATTTGAATGAAGAAGATGCACCTGGAGCGTTGGATCATCCTTGAGACTTGACCAAGTAACCCAAACAAACGGCCACAATTGAGTCTGAAAGGGCTGATTATTGACTGAAGCCAATACGCACCGTTTCACTTAACTGAAGTAAATGGGCCTAGCGCTTGGGCTGATATCTACACCCCCCATCTGGCCCAACCCAGGATTTGAACTGACTTTAATCGCTATTTGCCACGCAGTCTTGTTAATTTCTTTTGTTTTTCTTTTAATTTCATCATTTCATGCTAGTTTGACAATAATTCATAAAAAATAGAAAAATAGGTCAATTAATTCCACGTTTTTTCCCTGATTCATGATTGAATCTAGAATTTTATTGAATAAAAATATTAGGAAAATCATGCATTTTCAATTTTTGTGCATTTTTTACATTTTATTTGATAATAAAATTGCCATGGTTGATACCTCTGTTTGATGATTTTAGTTTTGAGCATTTGGTGATGAGTTTTGGCTTGATTTTTTGTGTGTGATTAGCTTAGACATGTATGCTCCCATAGTATTTTTCTCACATTTTTGTGATGAAGTTAGGTGTTGTTTTTAGGTTGAAACTTTAGGTGCTTCCTTTTAGGGTTTAAGTTTAATACCTTGTAGTGTAGAATTTATTTCTAGGTCTTATTTGAGGATTTGATCTCTGGAATTAACATGGTAGAGTCATGATTGACATAGGTTCCCATAGTTATTTTTATAGGATTTTATAATTGATTTTAGTATTTTAGGTAGAATTAACTTTAATACTAGGTTTTAGGTGATCCTAACTTGTTAATTCAACTAGAATGATTTCATTAGTTCCCTTAGAATAGGGTGTTGCGTCTCTTGCTCTTGGATGATGATGAAGACTTGTGGGAGCTACTGTGGAATGTATGGTGGAGCTTGGACTTGAAGATTTCTCCCCCTTTGGTGTAGTTTGTTTAGGGTTAATGATTAGAGTTTTAGGGAGATCTCTTAGAATAGATTTTCTTCCTTCATGAAGTATGGAAGGTGTTGATCACTTCCATTCCTCCCTATGATGTAAGGTCCCATTGTGAAGGCCCCATCCCTCCTTTGGTAGGATGTGTGGCTCCTCACAAGTTGGTAGAACCTTTGAGGGTTCCTTTCCTTGATGGCAGAGTGCTTAGAGGTGACCTTTGGTCTTCACTTTGCTTTCCCCTATCCCCACCTTGCTCTTTTCAGATGACTCTTTCTCCCTTGCTAGAGATTGAAGATGTTAGAGGTTGTACTTCCCCTTTGTTTGAAGACTGCCTTTGGAGCTGAAGCTTGAAGACCAAGAAGAACAAGTTGACACTTGTGAAGAAGATCAAATTGAGGATGAAGAAAGAGCTGAAGCTGGAAGAAGATGAAGAACAAGTTGATACTTATGTTTGATGCATTGAAAGCTTGAAGAAGCAAGTTGACACTTGCTATTGAAGATGAAATCCTTGAGGAACAGTTACAGACTAAGGACTGAGCTGCTGTCAGAAGTTTGCTTTGCTGTGAAACTGGGGAAGATGTTGATCTGCTTTCTTTCATGTCTATTTGCTTTCTGTGCAACTGTATTGATGTGACTTGTGTGATTTTCTTGATGCATTAGAATAAGTTCATGTTTAGATTGTGTTAATCTAGGAGCATGATTGCACTAGAGGTTGAGTTGCTCCCTCTGCTTGTATTTTTACTGTATGGCTTTGCTTGCTGGTATTCGGTAGAGCTTCGCTCCCTTGCCTGTATGGTTTGTGATTTGCTTGATGGCATTTTATTTTTTATGTATGATTGCAGTTATTCATATCTGGCTTGAGGTTGAGATGAGCTTGTGGAGGCTGATGCCCCACACACATTTCCTCCCTCACTTGCATTGCATGCAATTTACAACTGTTTATCAGTTTACCGTTTAAGCTGATGCTTTATCTGTTTCTGTTTATCATTGACATGATCCCCTAGGAATCTCACTTCCTTTGATAAGGAAGTGATGATTAGAACTTTAGGTTGAAACCTATGCATGATAACTTCTAGGAGATCCCTGTTTCAAACTTCAACCATAGGATGAATCCTTGGCATGACAACATTAGGACTTGATAGTCTCCCCTTGGTTGAGCCTGTTCTCTCTTCTCATCTCAAACAACAGTAAAAAATGTAATAAAGGCAAGTTAGTATAAGCGCGTTACGAGCCTTAAGCTACTTGGGTAATGATAATTGAGAGGCCTCCTCTCAATCGTCTAGAATGTTTAATATACGTCCTTTGGATGATATACAACGCATTCGCTCCCAGGTCATAGTCTCTAGTGCTGTACAAACTACAGACAACTAAAAAACAGTTCTTTTGTAAAAGAAAGAAAACAAACTTCAAACCTTTTGCCCCGGGGGCCCATAATTCAAAGGAAGCTTTTCTGAAGAAAAGAGTGTCGTTAACTCCCAGTTCTACCGCAAACGGTAATGCATAAGTCTCCAAGGGTCGAGCTGCGTACACCAAACTGCTGGAACTGTTTGTTAACCCTACTCGAAAAATAGATGAATTTGAATTCCCGTAATCTGTATTATCCCGAACTACATAAGCTCTGATCTCTCAAGCCTGTTGAGAGTACGTAGGTACAATACTGATGTATTGGCGATCCACCTTCCCCGTAACCCGTAGTTAGGAGAACTACATAGACTTTGATTTCTCATTCTCTGATGAGAATACGTAGGCATAAAGTGCGACGCTTTTCTGAGTCATTTTCTTTTCTTTTTTAGACCAGCCTTGATAGGTAGATAGTAAAACCAACCCGTCAGATAAACACAACAAGCATGGATCCCATCGAGTACGATGGACGTGAGGGGTGCTAATACCTTTCCCTTGCGTAACCGACTCCCGAACCCAGACAATGGTTGCGACGACCTTGTCTTATACCCTTTTCGTCAAGTTTTTCCCGATCGTTTCCTTTCCCGTTCTGAGGGATAAATAACGAAAGGTGGCGACTCTTCTGTTTTGTCGGCACCTTATTTTCGCGGAAGCGACAGTTGGCGACTCTGCTGGGGACTTGATAGTTTCCTGGGATCCAACGTCCCTTATGCGAGTCAGTTGGGGGATCCAACGTCCCCTGCGAGAGTCAATCCTAGCGCTTGTATGATTACTTGTTGGGTTGTGTTTATTTACCGCATTTTATTTCCCGCACTTTATTTTCAGTATGATATGATTATCTGCATTATTGTGGGAGGGGCATTCTGATGAGTGAGAAGCCAGACCCAGGCTTGAGAGCTACATAGTATTAGAGTGGGTTAGTGGAGGACGTGCTTGCTTTGCTTGCATCTGTTCCCATGTAATCCACACTCAGACGAGGTTCTCTTTGATGGCTTCCTATTGGTCCTTTGGACTCGAGGGGTTGTCGGATCTGAGGATTGTCGACTCTGGGAACCGATCATTTAGAAATCAGCTAAGTGAGGCTGCTTCAAGAGATGATGATGCCACACCTTCTGGGTATCGTATCATCATTTCTTGAAAGTCTGTGACGCTGATGACCACATAGGATGCCGGACCTTTTCCGTGATTAGGTCCATACCTGTGAGCAGGGTCGGGTTTGTTGCAGGAAACCTTAACCTTCAGATTACCTGGTTTTCTTGATAGTGAATCAGTTTTCTTGGTATCAGAGGTTCCCATCATCAGATACGTGGTTGTTCTTGACAGAGCAGATTTATGGTCTGATATCAGAGGTTCTCATCATCAGATATGTGGGGGTTCTTGACAGAGCAGATCTATGGTCTGGTATCAGGAGTTTCTTCTCATCAGAGATATGGTTGTTCTTGACAGAGCAGTATTGTGGTTTTGTTGATACAGAGCCTTCATCTCCTCAACAACACAGTCATCTTGATCTCCTGCTGCATGATTGCATTTTGCATTACTTGCATCCTCATTTTCATGTCATTAACGTGTGTCTGTGTTGCAGGTGTATATTTTTCCCCTGGTTCTAGTGGTCTTGATCCTCATGGCAGATATGGCATCTCTGAAGAAGACTGTGGCTTACAAGCTACCAACACCTGACATCTGAGAGTTGCGAGCTTTGATTTCTCTGGCTGACAAGACAATGATGGAGAGTTTCAGAAAGAGTTTGGGAGACTTCTGGGTATTGTGTATAAGCTTCCTACGTACAAGTTGAATAGCCTCTATGCTCTGCTGCAGTTTTACGACCCACAACTCAAATGCTTTGTGTTTCCAGACTATGTCCTAGCCCTGACCATAGAGGAGTACTCTGACCTGTTGGGGGTGCCTTTGATGAATCAAATGCCCTATTATCGTGTTGAGGGTGAACCCAAATTGAGTAAGCTGACTAACTCTTTTCATGTAGATGAGTCCGAATTGGGAGGGATGGTATCCAGAAAGATCGGAGTTCATGGTTTCCTTTTGCATTTCCTGATGGAAAAAGCCCGAAAGTTTGCCGAGAAGGGTCGCTGGGATGTGTTCAATGCCTTCTTAGCCCTTTGTATCTATGGGATCGTGCTATTCCCGAGTCATCCGGACTTCATAAGCATGGATGCTTGCCATATATTTGCCTCCGGGAATCCAGTGCCCACTCTCCTCGGAGACGTCTACCATTCAGTTCACAGCAAGAATGCAAATAGAAAGGGGAAGAACATGGCATGTTGTACTCCTTTACTATATAAGTGGTTTGCTAGCCATCTTCCTAAGTCGGGGCCGTTCATTGATTCTGCTGAGTCTTCACCTTGGTCCGCGCTTTTGATGGGTTTGACTGCTGCCAATATTATCTGGTTTGATAGAGATCTGCTGGGCAAAGATATTGTGCATAGCTACTGTGGCTTTCCGAACGTCCCCCTGGTCGGAAGGAATGGATGTATCTACTACAATCCATCTCTGCTGGTACAATAATTTGGGTATGCACTACGAGGTCCTCCTGAAGAGGAAAATATACGGGAATCTCTGTATTTCACAGGGTTGCTTGAAGGCGACACTTTGATCAAGGTACAAAATGCTTGGAGCAAAATTCACCGAAAGGGGAAAGTCTTGCTAGGAAAAAGCAACAACAAGGCCTTTGATCCGTATGTGACTTGGATTCGAGAAAGAGCCGCCATGTTTCTAATGTCGTTTCCTGCTGTGGAACCCTTGTGTAATCCCGTGTACAAAGAGCCTACTACAGTTGATATTCAGAAATTCAACCAGGTACTCCAAGAGAAGGAAGAGCTACGAAAGGCCAACGAAGAGTTGGAGAAAGAGATCGCTCAACTTCGGAAAGAGAAAAGTGAAGCTGTTCATACCTGCAAGAAGCAGACCGAGATGATCAACCGTCTAGGCTTCAACCTAACCAAAGAAACTGATGCTAGGGAACGTCTAGGGTTGGATCTGAAGTCAGTACATGGCGTGTTGACAACCAAGAAACAGGATGTGGACAGAGTGTACCGGAAGTTAACCCAATACGAGAGGGTCTGGAGCAGCACCATAGCAAAATACAAAGAACGGGAAGAAAAGTTGAAGCAGCGAGTAGCTGAGCTGGAGGCTCAGATTATGGTGAAAGATGAGAAGACAGAGGCTGAAGCCTCATAGTGACGGGATGTCCAATATAGATTTGCTGAGGCCGAGGCGGATTTGCAAGATTCTTGATTGCGACTTTCTATGTCTAACAAATCTAACTGCAAGTGCACAGTCTATCGCGTAGTAATAATAGATATTGATCCCACAGGGACTCGTAATCAATCTAGTATTATCGGGTGTTACGGTGTTTAGCTAGGTCGGTAAGGTTTTAAGTTGGTTAATAGCAGAATAAATGCGTAAACTAAAGGGAACTAAAGCTTTTACTTAAGATATGAATTTATGAATCGATATGCAATAATTTTGTTCTTCGGGGATTCGAAAAATTACTGGCGTATTAAGTGTTTTCAAACTTAGTTTAAGAAGAAAATAGTGATCTAAAGACTTTTGTCTCACGATGGTTGTTGACGCTAGTCGCAACTCTAAGGCGGAACGTATGCTGTCGCTATCTCGTTCGGGGTTAAAGTTACTTTTTGAAAATCTCTAAGTTCTAATCCTTTTTAAAGCGCTTTCGCTGTTTTTGAATCGAATGCCTAGTTTTTACTATCTGGTCTTAGCCGCAGCTGTCGCTTGTTGGTTCGTACCTTAATATGGTTTCCCACTGTCGTGGCAAAACCACCGTAAATAGCTTCTCACTGTCGTGACAAAGGTTTATTTAGAATTTTGATTAAAAACTAAAACCATAACTGGGTTTTGAAAAGAGAAAGATTACGCCAATTGTTATCAAATCCCGTCCAAATTATTATCACATATCGATTACGGTAATTTAGCTAGACATGGAAGAAGAAATGATAATGCATAAATAAAAGCAGTAATTTAGAACATACATCATAATGAAAATTGCAATTACGATTAAAATGAAAACCTGGAAATATTCCAATGGGCTTTTGGGCAGATCCTCCACAATGTTGGTAGGATTCTGGTCTTTGTGCCAATTGATCGTACAAGAAAATGAAAAGTAAAAAATACCAAAGAATACAGAGAAGGAAAAGAGAAACAAATAAGAATATGAAAACGGTAAGGTTGCTCTGAAGATAAATTGGCAGCAGTTTGTTGTCTTGAATGCGGCCCCCTTTTTCAGGTCCCAACCTCTTCCTTTTATAGAGGGAGAGTATCTAACGGTTATTCCTTCAGGAAGTGGGTTTGAGGCAGAAAAGTAGGAGTTAGTGGTCACACTTTTGGTCTTTGAGGGGAAATTTTAGCACATGACCTCATTCTGCATGTTCTGGGTGCATGACGGTCGTCATGGATGTGTGACGGTCGTCACACGCATGACGAGCGTAACGGCCATGTGACGGTCGTCACATCAGTAGAACTCGTATCTGCTATTTTTCTCTTGGTTTTTCATCTGTTTTTCACCTGTTTTTGCTCCTTTTCTTCATATTTCTTTGCTTGGACATGTTCTTTGAATACCTGCATAATACTTAGACAAATGGCATGGAATGCCCCGAATTCGGAGTGAAACCAGTCAAATATTAGTTAAAACACATGTCATTTTATTTATACAATTTCGCGTTATCAAACTCCCCTAAACTTGAATCTTTACTTGTCCTCAAGTAAAAGTTGGAAAAAGTTAAAAATGTGGCAAACACGCGACACGCTTCTCCTTTCCGAAAGGTTTTTCAAATCATAAGTTAGGAAGGTCGGGCCTCAAATTGAAACAAAACACATACGGTGGTGACACTGAATTGTAAGTCTTCGAAGGCCTCCCTTTTATGCAAGCCAGTTCCAATCATGCTACTGCAGCTTGGCGTCAAGTTCCTTGCAACAAGTTTTACCCGGTTTGTTCTGGCGCAGTCACATTAAGCCCGTTATCCATATACTTTCATGGCAAGACAACTTGTTAACGGCTATGATCTCTTTTCTATTTCGATTCTTCTTTGCACATAAGCTTATGCTATTGATTTCCAAAGACTTTCTGTACCGTTGGGCTAAATGCTCGGGTGAGGAGCACCTAACTTAGAAGGAACACGTCTCTATACTCAGGCTATATGGATTTTCTTCTTCATGATTTTTTTTTCATTTTAAACTAGAGATCACACACTTATTTGCATCGGTTTCATTGCTTAGAAGCATTTAGGATGGTGTTGAATGCTTGTATAAACTACTGGGGGATACGTTTGAGTAGGAGCTTGAAGCTTCGGTACGTGTAGGTAGTGAAACGGACTCGCATAAACTGGAGGTCTAAAGTGTCAGGACGGTAATGGAATTGTTAGAATTTTCTTCTCGAGATTTCCATACTTGATTGAACTTTGGCGTGTCCTCGTGATGCTTTGAGGCAAGGAGTTTAAAAATTTCTTTGTATAGTCATATGAAACGCGGGGAGTTCACGTAACGGAGATATATATATATAAGAGCTTATTTGCCGAAAATTAAAATTACTTTAAATTGAGAATTCGAAAGAAAAAGTACAATGGGAAATAACATGAAAAAGGGAAATGAAAAGGGAAATAACGATCCGCTCCCACACTATCTCAATCAGTGTCCTCACTGATTTGAAAGAATGCAGAAGGGAGGAATACAAAGGAAATAAAGAAAAACAAACAAAAATGACAAAAATGAAAAATACTACTATTCCCGTCCTCGTCCTCGATCTCTTCCTCGACCTCTGGCAGGGGCATCTCGTGCGGCGAGGTTCAGAGCTCCAGTGTGGAATATGTAATCACGGAGGCCGTCGACTCGCACAGTGAGGTGTGCCATCTCATCGGCCATGCCGGAATGGATATCGTGCATCATCTACAAAGATTGCTGAATTTGATCGGTTTGCTCTCTCTGCCATGCTTCAAATTCCTCTGCCCTTCGGTTCTGCTGCTCCATCATAAGCATCATCTGGTTCTGTTGCTCGATGCAGCGGAGGAGGGCCTCGGATGTGTCATCAGTAGCAGGACGGGGGCGGCAGCGCGTGGAAGGGCCTGCGGCAGCAGCTGCTTGTGATGGCTCAGGCTGGTCGGCTCTGTCTAGCTCCTCTTGAACTTTGTCCCTTGGCTCTTGGATATTATCCTGTGTTGGGGCAGCAGGGGCAGTGGTGTCAAAGAGCCAGTTGGCTCTGTCCTCTGGATGCATCCGGGTGCGTGAAGGCATGATGATGCTCTGGATAATGCGGCCTCGCACTACAGGATGATATCTGGCGGAGTGTCTAGAGGCGGTCGCCAAGACCGAGGCCTATGGTGATGGATGTGATGATACCACCGAAATAAAAAGGTTTAGAGTCGCGGTTACAATTAGCTTGAATGTGAGCCAAGAGAAACGGGGCGGCGTTAACCGACTCTAAAGTGAACACGCAGCGGAGGAAAAACAGCTCCTTCGAGTTGACCTTAGGGTTACTGTCATGAGCGAATATTGTGTTGCTCAACACGCGGTGGAAGTAGCGGATAGTTGGGTTGTGGATATGAGTGGTGTTCAGCGTGTCCCAACTGTCTGGCGTTGTTCTGGTCAGTCGGTTCCAGAGAGGGAAGGCCTCTTGGTAAAACTGATCGGAGATACGGCGGTGAGCATCGTCGCTGTGAGTTAATTGTAGAATGACGGTGATGCGGTCCTAGGGGACCTGATATTCAGTGCCGAACAGACGAAAGCAGGCGGCGCCGTGAAGTTGGTTGGTATCGCCGGATGATGTTGTGTATGCGAAAGAGCTGAGAAACTCTAGAGTGAGTTGCTCGTAGGTGGGTTGGGGATTGGTGCAGAGATGCCAGATGCCGACTCTCTGCAACATCCAAGTGACGCCGTCGAGAATCCCGAGTTCCGTCAGAGAATCCAAGTGAGCATACCGGGTCGGTTGAAGCGACCGTTGATGGAATGCTAGGAAGTTGGTTTGTTGCCGTCCGCCGGCCTCTCCTTCTCGGAAGGTGATGTTGCTCAAATCGGGGTTTGCACTGGTTTGGCTGGCCATTTTGGTGATAGAAGTGCAGAGGTTTGAGAATATGGGGTTTCAGAGAATGGTTAGGTAAGGGAATGCAGAGGGTAATATATAAGGGTGAATTGGAGGTTGAAAATGGTCGAGGTTTTATGGGGGATTCGGAGGGTTTTTAGTGGGTTTTAATATTGGGATAGTGGAAAATTAGGGGAGAGGAAGTGGAGAGGGGCGCAACTCTGTTTTAGACAGAACTGGGGTTTTTACTGCGTGACGGCTGTCAGGGATGTGTGACGGTCGTAACACGCATGACGACCGTCACAGCAGCAAAATCTGCAGAATTGCAGAATTTTGCTTGTGGGGCGTTTTAACAGTGGAGAATATGGTATTATGACTTATGATGGACTAATGACAAAATAAAAATTAACAGGAAACATAATTAAGGGAAATACTGAAATTAAAATAACATTAAATCGAAAAATGAGTTTAAGGTAATACAATATCCAAAACGAGGAAACAATTGCAAAATGAACTAATGTAAAACAATGTAAAATGCAGTAAACTTAAATTAAAGCGAAAACTAAAATATCACTCCGTCGGTTTCTTCAAATTGTTGACCTGCTGAACAACGTCATTAAATTGGTCGCTAACCAAGTCCATGAAGGTAACGAAATCCATGTGAAGCTGAGTTAATTCATCTTTGATACTGGTCACTTCCAGCTTGAGGCTGTCTACAGTTCTTAGAACAAAGTCTAGCTTGTCTGTGTTTTGTTCAGGCATGGGGTCAGGAAAATTATGGTAGTTAGGAAGGGTCTCAGGATCGATCTCCACTTCGGACTCATAATCTTGGTAGTACAAATAGTCATGTGCTTCTGAGATTTGATCACTGTCATACATATAGGTCTGGGATGTGGAGTGAGGTGATGGAGGTCCCATAGGCTCGTCCAATTCATAAAGCCAATTGCCTTTGTTATGGATACTGGTTAGCTCATGGTTGGGCAATGTGAAAAGGTGGGCAGGTTGATCGGCTATGAGGTATTCGTAGGCTCCTGGTCCTAAGGTACCTAGAATGCGTCTGTTGAAGCAGAACTGGATGTACATTGCTCTGAGGTTGCCGAAACGAACGACTTTGTTCAGGTAATACCTCAGGCCAATTTCATGGGCGATCATGGTAACTAGGCCTCCTATTAAAATGGGTGAGTGCGGATTCTGATTGACGCGTGTAAATGCCCTCATCATAAAAGGGACAGCATTTACAGGGCGGCCTTGTGAAGCACAGAAAAGGATGAACAACTCGTCCTTTGAGACTGTTGTAATGTTTTCCTCCTTACCAAAGAGGGTATGGGCTAATATCCTATGGAAATAGCGGAAGCCTGGATTGTGTATCTCGTTGTTGTGCATGTCGTTCGGTTCTGGGTGATAGTTTCCGGTGATGGAACCCCAGAATTGGTCTAATTCGAGATCAATATCCTCTTCAGTGGTGGTAAACACAAAAGGTCCGCTAGGGAAGCCTAGGATGTTAGCTAACGTGGTACGGTTGTGTGTTTGGTCTATTCCAAACATTCTAAAGGTTATTAGCTCTTTAGTGGATCCAAAGCCATATTCAGGTGAGTAACTTAGGGAGCTAAGGAACTCGAATGTCAGTTCGCGGAAGGTAGCAAATCGGGTCTTTAGAGCAGTTTGCTCCCAACCTAATTGGTAAAATAAGTACTGAATGCTATCCTGGATTCCTAGCTTGTCCATGGTGGGTGTATCATAGTACAGAGTCGAAGCAAAGTTTCTTTGAGTCAGTGCCTCGAATCTGGCCTGATGAGCTCGTCCTCTAAACACAACAGTCGTAACGTCGGTGTCGACCATACTCGTTAGTCGGATAAAACGGAAGAAAAGTAGAATGACTTTTAAAATCCTAGAAAAAATCACATTCACTCAAATCATATTTTTAAGAAATAAAGAGTGATAAAAGAGGAAAATATAAAATAAATATAAATATTGGAAAATAAGATAATAGAAATTTATAGAATATCATAAATTAACAAAAAGAATAGTTTTAATAAATTTAGAAGGAAAATATGAAAAAATTTGGGTTGCCTCCCAATCAGCGTTGTCTTTAACGTCAGAAGCCTGACGATAGCTTGGATAAAAGCTATTCGGGAATCTCGAGCAATTTCATATTGCTAACGTGGTCGTTGTGTTCACTTTGATTATAATGTTTCAAACGTTGTCCGTTTACTATAAATGGTGCGTTGATTTGATTCTTGACTTCAACAACTCCATTCTTAAGGACTTTGGTGACCTCAAAAGGTCCAGACCATCTATATTTTAGTTTTCTAGGGAATAGTTTCAATCTAGAGTTGAATAGGAGCACGATGTCTCCCACTCTGAATTTCTTCCGGATTGAACGTTTATCGTGCCATTTCTTGGTCCTCTCTTTGTAGATGTGTGCATTCTCGTACGCGTCTAATCTTAGCTCTTCCAATTCATGAAGGTTCAAGATTCGCTTTTCGCCTGCCGCAGTGTAGTTGAAGTTTAGTGTCTTAATAGCCCAGAAGGCTTTATGCTCTAACTCTACCGGCAGGTGGCATGATTTTCCGTAGACTAGTTTGAATGGTGTGGTGCCTATCGGTGTCTTAAAGGCGGTCCTATAAGCCCATAAAGCTTCGTTCAACTTTGAGGACCAATCTTTCCTGGAGGTTGCGACAGTCTTTTCTAAAATTTGCTTTATTTCCCTGTTCGAAACCTCCACTTGTCCACTAGTTTGTGGATGATACGGTGTGGCTACGCGGTGTTTGACTCCGTATTTGGAGAGGAGTTTGTCAAAGAGTCGCGATATGAAGTGCAAACCACCGTCACTAATGACGAGCCTGGGCACACCGAATCTTGGAAAGATCACGTTTTTAAAGAGTTTAACGACTACAAGCGTGTCATTTGTTGGAGCGGCAACGACTTCTATCCATTTCAATATATAGTCGACAGCGACGAGTATATATTTATTTCCAAAAGAAGATGGGAAAGGTCCCATGAAGTCGATTCCCCATACGTCAAAGATTTCTACTTCTAAAATTCCTCTATGAGGAATTTCATCGCGTCGTGAGATGTTGCCAGTGCGTTGGCACCGGTCGCATTTTAGTACAGCGATAGGGATGTCCTTCCAGAGACTGGGCCAAAATAGGCCAGATTGTAGAATTTTAGCGCACGTCTTCGAGGTGCTAGCATGACCACTATATGGTGCTAAGTGGCATTGGGTGATGATGTCTTCTATTTCTTCCTCTGGGACACAACAACGGTATAAGTTGTCGGTGCCTCGTCTGAAGAGTAGAGGTTCGTCCCAGTAGTAGTGCTTTAAGTCATGGAAGAATTTCTTCTTTTGTTGATAAGTCAGGTCCGGTGGAAGCACGCCTGCGGCCAAGTAATTAACGATGTCGGCAAACCACGGCAAAGTGGCTTGGGCATAAACAACTTCCACGACTTTTTCCAGTTCCGGTTCTTCCGAAGTAGAGTTAGATATATCGCTTTCCAATTTGGCTATCAGACGTTCGTAGGGAAAATCGTCATTGATAGGCACTGGTTCTTGTTTTATGCCCTCTATATGGGATAAGTGATCTGCAACTACGTTCTCGGTCCCCTTCTTATCTTTAATTTCTAAGTCGAACTCTTGTAATAATAGGATCCATCTCAATAATCTGGGTTTGGCGTCCTTTTTGCTTATTAGGTACCTAATGGCAGCGTGGTCTGTGTATATGATTATTTTGGCTCCTACCAAGTAGGAACGGAATTTGTCAAGAGCGAACACGGCTGCTAAGAGTTCCTTTTCTGTTGTGGTGTAGTTCATTTGGGCAGGTTCTAATGTTCTACTGGCGTAGTAGATAGCGTGAAGCTTCTTGTCCTTCCTTTGTCCTAGAATTGCGCCTACGGCGTAATCACTCGCATCGCACATGATTTCGAATGGTAGTCGCCAATCTGGGGGTTGCATGATTGGTGCGGTGATAAGTGCTGACTTTAGAGTTTCGAATGCCTCTAAGCATTCTTTGTTGAAGATGAACTCGGCATCTTTCATTAACAAATCTGTAAGAGGTTTTGTGATTTTCGAGAAATCCTTTATGAATCTTTGGTAGAATCCAGCGTGTCCTAAGAAGCTTCATATTTCTCGTACGGTTTTCAGAGGTTGGAGATCCTTTATGATCTTTATTTTAGCTTTGTCAACTTCGATCCCCTTTTCAGAGATGACGTGTCCTATAACATTGCCTTGTCGGACCATCAAATGGCATTTTTCCCAATTAAGGACAAGGTTCACTTTGGCGCATCTTTTGAGTACCATTTCTAAATTCGTTAGGCAGCTTTCGAAGCTTTGTCCGCATACAGAGGAGTCATCCATGAACACTTCCATGATGTCATCTATGAAATCTATGAAGATTGCCATCATGCATCTTTGGAAGGTTGATGGAGCATTGCATAGTCCGAACGGCATTCGGCGGTAGGCAAAAGTACCATAAGGACAGGTGAATGTTGTCTTTTCCTGGTCATCGGGGTGAATAGGGATTTGAAAGAATCCCGAATAACCATCTAGATAGCAGAAGTATGAATGTTACGCTAGTCTTTCCAACATTTGGTCTATGAATGGTAAAGGGAAGTGATCTTTCCGAGTCGCCTTATTCAGTTTTCTGTAGTCGATACACATCCTGTTTCCGGTCACAAATCTTTGGGTTATCGATTCACCTTTCGCATTCTTCACTACAGTAACGCCTCCTTTCTTGGGTACTACGTGTACTGGGCTGACCCATTGGCTGTCGGAGATTGGGTATATGATTCCTGCATCTAGTAGCTTTTTCACCTCGTCTTTGACTACAGTGCTTAGGATCGGGTTTATCCTTCTTTGATGTTCTCTTGAAGTTTTGCAGTCTTCCTCCAGCATGATACGGTGCATACAGATGGAGGGACTTATGCCTTTTAGATCGCTTATATTATAGCCTAACGCAGTTGGGTATCTCCTTAGGACTTCTAATAATCGCTCAGTTTCTGATTGTCCTAAATTAGCGTTTACTATTACTGGTCTTTTGAATTATGTATCTAGGAATTCGTACCTGAGAGTTTTGGGTAGCTCTTTAAGTTCTAAAGCTGGGTTTTTCGGACCTGGCATGTGATTTGGAGTGAGTGCTAAGATCTCGCTCAGACTATCATCTTTGTATGGTGCATGCCAGTTGTCGTCTTCATGAATAGCAGGGATCGGGATTTTCATGATTTCAGAATATGTAGTTTCCTCCTTTTCTAATTCTCGTATGCATTCGTCAATTACATCTACTATATAGCATGTGTCATCGATGGCTGGTGCCTTCAAGAATTTAGTAAGGATGAACTCTATCTTTTCTTCTCCTACTTCGAATGTTAGCCGTCCTTTCTTTACGTCTATAATAGCTCCGGCTGTAGCTAGGAACGGTCTTCCTAGGATAATTGGGGTAACAAAGTCCTCTTTGATGTCCATGATTATGAATGCGGTTGGGATATATAATTGTCATATGCGTACAAGAACGTTTTCCAGTATACCGACGGGGTATTTGACTGATCGGTCAGCCAATTGTACGGACATTTTAGTTGGTCTTAGTTCTCCCATATTCAGCTTTTTGCATATAGATAAAGGCATGACGCTTATACTGGCTCCTAGATCGCATAGAGCTTTGTCTATAACGAACTTTCCTATGACGCAGGGTATGGAGAAACTACCTGGGTCTTTTAGTTTAGGAGGCATGTGGTTTTGAATGATTGCGCTACATTTGGCAGTAAGTGTCACTGTCTCGTTATCCTCTATTTTCCTTTTATTAGACAAGATTTCTTTAAGAAACTTAGTGTATGACGGCATTTGAGTTATCGCTTCTGTGAAAGGAATAGTGATGTTTAGTTGTTTCAAAAGTTCAACAAATTTCTTAAATTGTCCTGAAGTTTTGGAGTTTATTAATCTTTGAGGATAAGGGATAGGTGGTTTATATGGCACTGGAGGCACATATGAGTTTTCATCTTTGGCGGCCTTCTGCTCGTCACGTTCCTTCTTTTCTGTTTCAGACTCCTTTTCGGTTGGCTTATCGGATTTCTGTTGCATTACTAAATCTTCGTTCCTAGGATCTGTTGGGCCTTCCAATTCTTTTCCACTTCTCAATATAACAGCGTTTGCGTGACCTTTCGGATTAGGTTCGGGTTGGCCCGGAAATGTTCCAGCTGGGGCAGCTGCAGAGGCTTGTTGTTGAGCCACTTGTGATATCTGCGTTTCAAGCATTTTGTTGTGGGTGGCTAAAGCGTCTACTTTTCCGGTCAGCTGTTTAATTTGCTCGCTAGTGTGTATGTTTTGATTTAGGAATTCTTTGTTTGTTTGAGCTTGAGTAGCTATGAATTTTTCCATCATCAACTCGAGGTTTGATTTCCTAGGGGCAGTCTGGGCAGCAGCTGGTTTCTGATATCCTGGCGGAGCACCTGGTGCTTGCAAGGCATTATCGTTCTTGTAGGAAAAGTTTGGGTGGTTCCTCCATCCTGGGTGGTTCTTGATAGGATTTATAGAACTCAAGTTATGACTTTGACAAGTTACAGGTCATTTGAGGTCTGTGGACTTGGGGGCTTGAAAGATACCCAACTTGCATCAAACTTTTACCCTAGAGGGATGATTCCTATGAACTTTTGGTCAACATGAATGTTGTTTCTTATTCTCTTAGATTTCTAGAGAGTACTAGAAGAACTTGATAGGATTTGTAGAACTCAAGTTATGGCTTTGACAAGTCAAAGGTATTTTAGTCATTTGGAGATTACAGGTCATTTCAATCATAAGGCCATAACTCCTATTTCCAGGCTTGAAATGGGAAAATGGTCAACATCAAACTTGTTCAAAATGATGTTTTAAGTCTATTCAAGAGGTCATGAGATGTTGGATTTGCTTTTAGCTCAAAGTTGCAAAAATGACCTAAAATAAGGGTATAAGTTAAATGAACCAAAGTTGGAAAATGATATTTTTGATCTTCACATCCAAACCAAGGCATGTAATAGGTCATTTTGACTCTAAAAAACATTTTAAGAACATTGGTGTAGCCACATTTTTGAGTTGAGGTGTAATTTGTGGACTTGCTTTGAAAAGTAGTTACTTACATCTTAAGTAACATTTGCAAAACACATGAGAGATCAATGCACAAGCTTCCAAGGCATTGTAACACATCTAATATCTCATTTGGAGAGATTTTGGGATCATAACAAGCTGCTGCAACAAGTGAAACCAGAATTGGTGTGAGTATGACATGAGATGGTATTTTGATGACATGAGAAATTCTACATCTCCTTGGATGATTCCAGAAGATTCTAGAGAGGTCCAAGTTGGGACTGATTGCTGATTTCAAGGTACCTCCCAAGTTCAAGGTACCTGACTTTGAAAAGTACAAGGACATCACTTGCCCCCGCGTCCACCTGAGATCATATTACAGAAAAATGTCCGCTCATTCTGAGGACGAGAAGTTGCTGATGTACTTCTTTCAGGACAGTCTGTCCGGGCCATCCCTCAAATGGTACATGAGTCTGGAACCTACCAGTGTGCGCACGTGGAAGGACCTTGCTGAAGCATTCGTGCACCACTACCAATATAATAGCGACTTGGATCCGAACCGAGTCCAATTGCAGAATATGTCGCAAAGGAACAACGAAGGGTTCAAGGAATACGCCCAGCGGTGGCGTGAATTGGCAGCCAGGGTTCAGTCGCCGATGGTTGAATGTGAGCTTGTGGAAATGTTCGTGGCTACCCTCCCAGGGGTTTATTATGAGAAATTGGTCAGCAGTATGTCTGGAACCTTCTCGGATCTCATTATCACGGGTGAGCACATTGAAAATGGGATCAAACTGGGGAAAATTCAAGGTGATTCATCCTCGGCTGGAGGAGGCAAGAAACCTTATGGTGGAAAAAGACGGGAAGGAGAAACGAGCGCCGTGACCAACGCTCGAAGGAAGGGTAAAGGCCCTCACCAACAGGTGGCCAGCATAACTATCCCAGCAGTTCAACAGCCACAGCAGCAGCCGCAGCAGCAGCAACCAAATCAGCAAGGATACAGGAAGTTTCAGAATAGGGCACCGCTATCAAGTCGTCACCTTGAGACGCCGCCCATGTCTTATGCCCAGCTGTTACAGACTTTGCTCCAGTTACAGCTGATCCAGAAGAGAACCTTGGCTCCCTTGACAGGGGCACCTCCGCCAGGTTATGACGCGAATGCTAACTGTGAGTTTCACTCAGGGGCACCAGGCCACACAATAGAGAATTGCAAAGCCTTCAAGCACAAGGTGCAGGACATGGTGGACGCTAAGATCATCAACTTCTCAGATAATGTGTCAAACGTCACGAAGAACCCTATGCTGAATCATAGGGGAGGTGGAGTAAATTCCATTATTGAGGACGAGAGTTTGGATTTGTTGACTGACGTCGAAGATCTGAAGACGCCGCTTAGCTTTGTTAAAGCTAAGCTGATGAAAAGGGGTCTCTTTCCAGGTTGCGGAGAGCTGTGTATGGGCTGTGCGACAAGTCCTGATGGATGTGAACCATTGAGAGAGGGGATTCAAAGTCTGATGACCGAAGGAATCCTGCAATTTAGCCGAAGGGCCGAAAGCGGATCGGGAGAGGTAATGCTGAAGCAAGGTGATGAGGTTGCCACCATCACCATCCCTCGTCGGACGATAACTATTTCTGCACCCAGACCGCCCACAATTACCATCACCAAAGCTGGGCCGATACCCTTCGAAAGCACCAATGCTGTCCCATGGCACTATGGGGCAGAGGTCTACTGCAATGGACAGAAGTTGGAATTAGAACCATTTGGGTCGTCTGTGGAGAACCTAGTGGGCGTTAGCGGAATCACTCGCAGTGGAAGAGTATTTGCTCCACCCGAGATCGTGGCGGAAAAAGCGGACAGAGCTGATGCAACTGATAAAGGGAAAAGTAAAGTCGTTGAAGAGACCCCTCGTGGGGTAGAGAAAGACTTACTTGTTAAAGACGCCGAGGAATTTATGAGGTTGATTAAAAAGAGTGACTACAAGATCGTGGATCATCTCCATCAAACACCCTCGAAAATTTCCATCCTGAATCTGTTGCTGTGTTCTAAGGCACACCGCAACGCGCTGCTGAAGGTGTTGAACGTCGCATATGTACCGCAGGAAATATCAGTAAACCAGTTTGAAGAGGTCGTAGCCCACGTGAATGTCGGAAATGGGTTAGGGTTCACTGACCTAGAGCTGACGCCGAAGGAGAGGAACCACAATAGCGCCCTTCACATCTCGATAGAGTGTAGGGGAACGATTATGTCCCACGTGTTGGTAGACACATGGTCATCGCTCAATGTTCTTCCGAAGAAAGCATTGATGAAGTTAGATACTCGCGGAGTGATTTGCACACCCAGTAATCTGGTTGTGAAAGCGTTCGATGGAACCAAACGCCATGTTTTCGGGGAGGTGACGTTGCCAATCCAAGTCGGGCCGGAAACATTCGAGGCAATCTTTTACATTATGGACATCATGCCTGCCTACAGCTGTCTCTTGGGCCGGCCATGGATCCATTCCGCAAGTTCCGTGACCTCCACATTGCACCAGAAACTCAAATATGCCGTCGGAGGTAGCATTGTGACTGTATGTGGCGAGGAAGACATAATGGTGAGCCATTTGTCGTCCTTCAAATATGTTGAAATGGATAGGGAAATCCACGAAACCCTATGTCAAGCGTTCGAAGCTGTTAAAGTCAAGAACGTAGCTCCTGTAGTCACTGAGAAGCCAGAGATGACTCTCTCTTCCTTCAGGGAAGCCTGGGCCGTAGTCCAAGCCGGATCTACCCCAGGCTGGGGGCAAATTTTGGAGATACCTAACAAGCAAAACAAGTTTGGGTTGGGATATTCTCCTGCGGTTGAAGCCTCCTCTTCTAGCAATGCGTCGCGAGGTAAAGGGCCGATCCAGTTTACCAGTGGCGGGGTGATATTTGAAAGCATCAATGCAGTGTCTGAAGACAGCGGAGATAGCGACTGCGACCTAGACTCTTGGATCCAGCCAAGCAAGCCAAGAGAGAGCCTTAACAACTGGTCCGTCAAGGATATCATCCAGATGACAAGCGAAGAGTAATGATTTACTTTTTTCCAATCATTGTACAACCCTATGTCCTACCCGGGGCATAGTGGTTTTATTGTCAGGGCCTTGTTTGATTATGTACATGCATTTTACCAATAAATAAAAAGGCGTTTTTCTTCGTATTCAAATGTTGTGATCTCTGTTATTCTTGTTTTATATTTGTTTTGAAAAACAATAAAATGACAATGGGGTTTGTGCTAACCTGCATATCCTTGTTTTAAGCTTAACCATTGTTATTGCAGGATCCACATAGCAGATGACATCGACTCTGGACCTTCTACGACTCACTTCGACTTCGATTGTCCGATCTATCAAGCCGAAGAAGAGATTGATGAAGACGAAGACCTTCCCAAAGAGTTGGCCCGCTTGTTGAAACAAGAAGAGAAAGTTATTCTGCCTCACGAAGAAGAAATCGAGATTGTGAATCTGGGTTCTGAAGAGCTTGTCAGGAACGTCAGGATAGGGGCTGCATTGCAGAGTGATGTCAAGCGAAGATTGGTCGAGATGCTAAGAAAGTATAGTGATGTCTTTGCTTGGTCAGACGAAGATATGCCCGGACTTGATACTGACATCGTGGTCCACCACTTGCCGCTGCGAGAAGATTGTCCTCCCGTTAAGCAGAAGCTTAGGAGGACACGACCAGATATGGCCGTTAAGATCAAAGAAGAAGTGCAGAAACAGCTTGATGCTGGCTTCTTAGCGGTCACTACTTACCCTCCGTGGGTCGCCAACATAGTGCCTGTACCGAAGAAGGACGGTAAGGTACGAATGTGCGTCGATTATCGGGATTTGAATAGGGCGAGCCCTAAGGATGATTTCCCGCTCCCTCATATCGATGTGTTGGTCGACAATACAGCTCAGTTCTCCGTGTTTTCGTTCATGGATGGCTTCTCCGATTACAATCAGATCAAGATGGCGCTGGAGGACATGGAGAAAACTAAGTTTATTACACCTTGGGGAACATTTTGCTACAAGGTAATGCCTTTCGGTCTGAAGAACGCAGGGGCCACTTAACAACGAGCAATGGTAACTTTGTTTCATGATATGATTCATCATGAGATTGAAGTCTATGTTGATGACATGATTGCGAAGTCCCAAACAGAGGAAGGGCATCTGGTCAATTTGCTGAAGCTTTTTGAGAGGCTTAGGAAGTTCAGGTTGAGGCTGAATCCTAACAAGTGTACTTTCGGAGTACGGTCCGGAAAACTAATGGGGTTTATCGTGAGTGAAAGACGCATTGAGGTTGATCCTGCGAAGATAAAAGCAATACAAGAAATGCCAGCGCCAAAAACTGAAAAAGAAGTTCGTGGTTTCCTGGGCAGAATAAACTACATTGCAAGGTTTATCTCTCAGCTCACGGCCACGTGTGAACCGATGTTCAAGCTGCTAAAGAAAGATCAGGCGATTATCTGGAACGAGGATTGCCAGAAGGAATTTGATAAGATAAAATAGTGTCTACAGGAACCTCCGATCTTGATTCCCCCAGTGGCCGGACGACCCTTAATCATGTACTTGTCAGTTCTTGAGAATAGTATGAGGTGTGTTCTCGGTCAACACGACGAGACGGGCAGAAAGGAGTAGGCCATTTACTACTTGAGTAAAAAGTTCACAGATTGTGAATCTCGCTACTCGATGCTGGAGAAAACATGTTGTGCACTAGCCTGGGCTGTCAAACGTTTAAGACAGTACATGCTCAATCACACAACCATGCTAATTTCGAAGATGGATCCGATCAAGTACGTCTTCGAGAAACAAGCGCTTTCAGGCAGGATTGCCAGATAGCAAATGGTGTTGACGGAATATGACATTCAGTATGTTTCCCAGAAGGCCATCAAGGGAAGCGTATTGTCTGATTACCTTGCCAAACAACCAATCGAAGATTACCAGCCGATGAAATTTGAATTCCCTGATGAGGATATTATGTTTCTTAAAGAGAAAGATTGCGATGAACCGTTGCCCGACGAGGGGCAAGACAGAAGATCCCAGTGGAAATTGATATTTGATGGGGCGGTTAATTCTTATGGAAGTGGAATTAGGGCAATCATCACGACTCCCCATGGATCCCATATCCCGTTTACTGCGAGACTGACGTTTCCGGTCACCAATAACGAAGCGGAGTACGAGGCATGCATCATGGGTATAGAAGAGGCAATTGATTTGAGAATCAAGAACATAGATGTATATGGTGACTCGACACTTGTGATTAACCAGATTAAAGGGGAGTGGGAGACTCGTCAATCGAATTTGGTGCCGTACATGAATTATGCCAGAAGGCTACTTCCGTTCTTTGATCGAGTGGAACTCCATCATGTGCCTAGAGCAGAAAATCAGATGGCTGATGCCTTAGCCACGTTGGCTTCGATGTATAAAGTCAATTTTTGGAATGAAGCTCCAAGAATTGTCCTTTCTCGTCTTGATAGACCTGCATTCGTCTTTGCGATCGAGGAAGCCGCCGACGGCAAGCCATGGTTCCATGATATCCAGACCTTCCTTATGACTAAGGAGTATCCGGCGGGAGCGTCGACCCAGGATAAGAAGACTCTGAGGAAGCTGTCTGGAAATTTTTATCTCAATCCTGATGAAGTTTTGTATAAAAGAAACCACGATCTCGTGCTACTCAGATGTGTAGATGAGAAAGAAGCGAGTATGCTCATGGAAGAAGTCCATGAAGGCACATTCGGTACGCACGCCGGCGGGCACGCTATGACAAGAAAGATCCTGAGAGTAGGGTATTACTGGCTGACGATGGAGTCGAATTGCTTTAAATTCGCGAAGAGATGTCATAAATGCCAGATTTATGCTGATAAAGCTCATGTGCCGCCATGCCCGTTAAATGTCATGTCCTCCCCGTGGTCGTTCTCCATGTGGGGCATCGACATGATAGGCAAGATCGAGCCCACTGCATCTAACGGTCATCGCTTCATTCTAGTAGCTATCGACTACTTCACCAAGTGGGTGGAGGCAGCCTCATATGCTAATGTGACCAAGCAGGTGGTGGCTGAATTCATAAAGAGGGATATCATCTGTCTTTACGGAATTCCCGAGCGAATCATTACTGATAATGGTTCGAATCTGAATAACAAGATGATGAAGGAGTTGTGCCAGAGTTTCAAGATTGAACATCACAATTCATCTCCTTACCGGCCGAAGATGAATGGCGCCGTTGAAGCGGCCAACAAGAACATCAAGAAGATTATACAGAAGATGGTTGTGACCTACAAGGATTGGCACGAGATGCTGCCATTTGCGCTGCACGGTTATCGTACGACGGTACGTACGTCAACCAGGGCAACTCCTTTCTCCTTAGTGTACGGTATGGAAGTTGTCCTACCGTTAGAAGTGGAGATCCCTTCTTTGCGAGTTTTGGTTGACGTGAAACTCGACGAGGCAGAATGGATTAAGAACCGACTAAACCAACTCAGCCTGATGGACGAGAAGAGATTAGCATCGATTGCGTATGGTCGTTTATACCAAAGCCGAATGAAGAAAGCTTATGATAAGAAGGTGCGTCCTAGAAGCTTTCAGACGGGTGATCTCGTCCTGAAGAAGATTCTTCCTCCACACTCCGATCACCGGGGCAAGTGGACTCCTAATTACGAAGGTCCGTACGTTGTCAGCAAGTTCTTCTCGGGAGGAGCCTTGTTGTTATCCACGATGGATGGTGAAGATTTTGCATCCCCGGTGAACGCGGACGCAGTTAAAAAATACTTTGCTTAAAAATGACCCGCTGGAAAGAAAAGAATGTCCAGGCTAAAATGGGGCATCCCGGCGAACCATAGAAAAGGAAAAGGTTCGGGAAAAAATTAGGGATATAAATTGAAAAAATGTACACCCGCAATGTCGAAAACCTGGAAGGGCGACTTTGGCAAAAAAGGGTATCCCGGTGAATCGAAAACCCGGAAGGGCGATTCAGGAAAAAGTTAGGGATTTGAAAAAGCAAATGACTGCGTTCCGCGTGTGGACTTTCATTGTTTAGTGGTTTGGAGGACCTGAGGGCCGTTTATTTGAATCAATCTCTTCTGAAGCTGAAGCGGCGGAGAAGTATCGAGGTCGAGTGGGTCATAGAGGGATCAACTCATGGTGTTCGTCTACGCCTCATTGCCGACATTTGTGTATATACTGATGTATATTTATGTTTTATTCTTGGGCAGCTTCCTCATTCCAGGGGCTTGCATCTGTTGTAAAACATTTTTACCCATTCAGGGGTTCGTTATCAATAAAATGTATACTATTCAGCAATTCTGTTTGTCTGTTTAGCATTTATCTGTTTTGTTTGCGAAAAAGAACGCCGATGTTTTTGATAAAATGCGCATACATAAACTTACTGGCCTAGGCTACTGATTGTTGAAACAATGAATTACTTGAACATTGTCACAAGATGATAACCTTGATAGGTCCTTTTTGAGAAGGGTACCTTGTCTGTTTGTTTGTGTTGTCGCAGGTGTAGCATATACCAGGTAGTACGCCGTATGCGTCCCTAAGCAGGATGATTCCTTCTTCTCCAGCAAAGTTCAGCAGCCTCTCCCCGCAGAGTCTGAACGTGAGATCGTAAGCATTGATATGTTTTCCCCAAGCAGAGAAGATTCTCTCCCCAGTTAGATGTATCCTGAAGGATCGTCGCTTCCCCCAGCTGAGTCACATACTGAAGTGTGCAGCAATTGATAGTTCCAGACTGAAGTCTCTGGAGGAATTGAGGTTCCCCACAGAGTCGTACTCTCCCCTGTAGGCAGGATGATTCCTTCCTTCCCCCAGCCAAGTTTGCAGTTCCCCAAGAGAGTCGAGTCCTTGGAAAGCAGTTTGGGCCATGATTGGTTTTCCCTAGTAGAGTGTTGAATAGCTGATGTTGTATTTCCCCGCCATAGTCGCTACCTCCAAAGAAGTAGTCGCGAAGGCCGCACAGTTTATTTTTGCGATTGACATTGCTTTCCGGAGCAGGTTCGGGTTCTCGTAGAGCTTCGTTCTCCTGCAGCAGTCGACTGAAGTTCGTTTCCCCAAGCGGAGTCCAATTGAGATGGGCGTGACTTTTTCTCCTTGGCAGGATGAGTCCTTCCTCTACCAGAGTGGTTCTTTCTCCTCGACAGGAGGCTTCTCCCTTCAGCATTTATTTTGCTGATGGGGCCATAGCATGTTGCATAATTGCATAGCATTTACTCTGGAAACGCGTAGCATTTCCACCTTGTGGAGCATTGCGCCATTGCCAAAGCATACACATATGAAGCATGAGCTAGGTCGTTACCGTTCTTGTTTTGCAGGTGTTCCTCCGCAGAATGGTTTCCCCAAGATGATTCTTGAATTCTCCAGCAAAGGCGCTCATTTAAGATGATTCTTAAAATCCCCAGCAAAGTCGAAAGAGTTGGTTGCTCAAGTTGACGCTTAGAGTCCTCGGCAGAGTGATTGCTCAGGATGATTCCCGAAATCTCCAGTAGAGTTATTGGTTCGGGATGATTCTTGAAGTCCCCACGGAGTTATTTGTTCAAGATGATTCTTGGTTTCCTCAGCAGAGATGATTCACCCGGAATGATTTCTGGACCCCGAAGCAGAGTGACTTGACAGTTCTCCAGAATCCCCAGCGGAGATGTGTCATCCCCGGCAGGTTTCTGAGCAGCGAAGTTGAAACTTCCCTCGAAAACTTGATGATTGAAGTCCAACCGTATTGATGAAGCAGTTCTCTCAGCTGATGCGGAGTGCCCGATGGCAAGAGTTGGATATCCCCAATTGGTTCAGGATTGACCGAGAATTCCATTCCTGACTTACTGATGAAGTTCGGCTGACGCCCAAAGATTTCTTTGAATGCCTGATGGCGTGATTAACTTGATTGTTGATCTGATAGGTCCCGAGGAATTCCGATGCCTGACGGCATGATCAACCGTGTATCGCCGGTTACCGTGTGACCAATCCCCCAACTAGTTGCCGTGCAGCTAATATTTCAGTTTTCGAAGATCTGTTCCCATCAGAGTACCGTGTACTTGTGCAGTTGGCAAATTTCCGGGTTTGTCGGTATTCAACCGTCTCGCACCTTGATTAGTTGGAAGCCATTCGCTTCTCACCCAGTCAGGTTCAAGCCGTTTGAATAGGGGCAGCTGTTGCACCCCAAAATTTGCCCAACATTTCTTTACCTTGCTTGTATTTCATTTCATTCACATTAGCATTATCATTTGCATTTCATTGACATGTGTGCAGGAGATCAAGAGGTATGAGTACCCATCAAGGGCTATGCAAGACTATGAAGCTATCTAAGAAGCTTATTCAAGTGTTCAAGGGTTGATATCCTTGTCAGAGAAGTCAAAAGATCCTCAGAGAGAGTGGTTGAAACCTAGTGTGTGTGTGTGTGTGTGTCTCCTAACTTGAGAGTTGTGGGAAGTCCTCAGATGATTCTGAGGCCATGAAGTTAGACTTGAGGTCTTGAGAGAGCTCATGATAAATGTTGAGGATCACTTTGAGGCCTAGACAGGTCATTGTGCAAGATTAAGAAGGCTCAGCCATGAGTGGTGCAGCTAGGGTTTGACTGGGTCAACCCTAAGTCAACTGATGATTTGAACAAGGTTGAGACCTAATTCAAGAGCCATGTGTTCATGTATTTATGAATTAAGACTCTATAAGGATGATTCCAAGGTCAACTCATCATGATTGAAGAGTTTGAGAAGTTTCAAGCTAGGGTTTCTAAGGCTTGACAGTGTAAAATCCCCTAGTTTGACCCCTATCTTCAAGGCAATTTAGCTCAAGATGTGATTGTCATCTCATCTTGCTCCAAAAATGAATGTTTTAGAGCATAATCTTAGCTTTAATTTGAGTTCTATAAGTCCTTGATAGGATTTATAGAACTCAAGTTATGACTTTGACAAGTTACAGGTCATTTGAGGTCTGTGGACTTGGGGGCTTGAAAAATACCCAACTTGCATCAAACTTTTACCCTAGAGGGATGATTCCTATGAACTTTTGGTCAACATGAATGTTGTTTCTTATTCTATTAGATTTCTAGAGAGTACTAGAAGTCCTTGATAGGATTTGTAGAACTCAAGTTATGGCTTTGACAAGTCAAAGGTATTTTAGTCATTTGGAGATTACAGGTCATTTCAATCATAAGGCCATAACTCCTATTTCCAGGCTTCAAATGGGAAAATGGTCAACATCAAACTTGTTCAAAATGATGTTTTAAGTCTATTCAAGAGGTCATGAGATGTTGGATTTTCTTGTAGCTCAAAGTTGCAAAAATGACCTAAAATAAGGGTATAAGTTAAATGAACCAAAGTTGGAAAATGATATTTTTGATCTACACATCCAAACCAAGGCATGTAATAGGTCATTTTGACTCTAAAAAACATTTTAAGAACATTGGTGTAGCCACATTTTTGAGTTAAGGTGTAATTTGTGGACTTGCTTTGAAAAGTAGTTACTTACATCTTAAGTAACATTTGCAAAACACATGAGAGATCAATGCACAAGCTTCCAAGGCATTGTAACACATCTAATATCTCATTTGGAGAGATTTTGGGATCATAACAAGCTGCTGCAACAAGTGAAACCAGAATTGGTGTGAGTATGGCATGAGATGGTATTTTGATGACATGAGAAATTCTACATCTCCTTGGATGATTCCAGAAGATTCTAGAGAGGTCCAACATCATCTATATATTAATTAGAAGGGGTTCAAGTGCAAGGTTGGTGAGGATTGAGAGGAAAAAGAGAGAGTGAACTTTGGAACCCCCATGTGCAAATTGAAATCAGTTTCTGCATTCTACACCATTTTGATCCTTTCTTTTGATCTCAACAAATTCTATTGAGGATACTGAATGATTCCAGATCAATTCCATAGCCAAAGCCTTGAAGGATCGTGTTCTTGCATTTGAGTTTCACCTGCTGCAAGTCACCATCGGGTTTGGAGTTCCAAGCATTTGTAATCAATTCTCTTGCATACAGAAGCAAGAACTTGGTACATTGAATGATTCTAGAGCAGTAGAAGGGTTGAATTGGAGCTTTGCTGCTTCTGTTACTCAAGAATTCACAGGTTTGAAGCTTTCATCCCTCACCTTAATTTAAGAAGAATTGCCTCAGTTTGTTAGGTTAGATTGATAGTATGGGGTTAGGAGATCGTTTCTGGAAACTTAGAGAGGATTTGGTGATGATCAATGAGATGACACAATTTCTGTTTGGATCAAGAACATGCTGGATATTGAGAGATAATGTGAGTGTTATAGCGAGAAGTGATCAGGGTAATGTGGTGAACATTTTAGACCAAACAATTTGAAGAATAGTGATATTTGAGGTCTGAGCATAATTCTGATTCTTGATCGTGTCTTAGGTTAGAGGTTGATTCAATGAATTCTGAGGCTAGGGTTAGACTCAGGGAGAGATTTAGAGTGATTTAGTGTTTTAGATCTTGAATTTTGATGGAGATTTGAGGGAGCCCGAGTGAGGATGAGGTTGATGTTTGAACTCTGTTACAATGGATGCTTCCCTCCATTTCCATGGCTAGAGGTAGGTGATGAAGTCCTAGCCATCAGATCCACGTATGACCATTGACCAGAGCTAGATCCAAGGGCCGTGTTTTAATCTCAGGTTGTGAAGAGGGAAGAATGTTGATGCTCTAAACGCTGCGTATCATTAAACAAAAGGTTTTGGGCTTTGGTAAGAGACCACTATCCACACCCCCCAGCGAGCCCATTTGTGAATGTGAACTGATTCTCATTGCTTCCTACACCGCGCCTTTATCTTTTTCTTTACCATTTTTCAATTGATTTTTGATTGTGATATGGGCTTTGGCGTTTTTCTACTGGCACCCCCCTGATAGCCCAATCCATGAATTGAACTGATTGTGTTTACTATCTGCACCGTGTGTTTATCTTTTTCTTTTGATTTTCTTTAATTTCTTCATTTTATACATGGTTCTTGATTAATCATATAAAATTGAAAAATGATCCAATTAACGCCATTCTTTTTGCATTATATTCATGATTGAATCTAGTATTTTTAAGATAAAAAATATTTTTATTTCATGCATTTTCTGATTTTATGGGAATTTTCATATTTTAATTGATATTAAAATAGTCATGTTTGATACTTGATTTTGTGGAATTTGGTTTGATCATGTGATGATGATTTTGGCCTTGATTATTTGTGAGTTGTTAGAATAGATATGCATGCTACCCATAGAATTTTCTCACCTTTTTGTGATGAACATAGGTGGTAGTTTAGGTTGAAACCTTTAGAAGCTCCATTTTTAGGGTTTATGGTTGATACCTTTGGATTTAGGACTTAATTTTAGGACTTAATAGATGATTTAGTCCCTGGTTTTTGTATGAGGCATTCTTAATTGAATTAGGATCCCTTAAGAATTTTTGTAGAGATTTTCAAGGTAGTTTTCTATTTTTGATTGATTTTAGTTTAGGTGCTAGTTTTAGATGATTCTAAGGCACTAACTCAACTAGATTAACATCTTTAGTTCCCTTAGATTAGGGTTGTGCTTTGCTTGTTCCTGGATGATGATGAAGACAAGTTGAAGATGCATTGGATTTCTTGAAGAGGCTTGGATGTGAGGATCTTCCCTTCTTTTGGGTGTAGTATTGATTAGGTATTAAGATTAGGGTTTTGTAGGCAGAGCTTCTAGATAGTTCTCTTCCTTCATAAACATGGAATATGTTGACCAATTCCATTCTTCCCTATGATTTAAGGTCCCCTTGTAAAGGCCTAATCCCTCCTTTGGTAGGATGTGTGGCTCTTTGCATGTTGGTAGAACCTTTGAGGGTCCCTTTCTCTGATGATAGGATGCTTAGTGGTGACCTTTAGTCTTCACTCTGCGACCAATCATCCAAACTTTGCTCTTGATAGATGAATCTTTCTCCCTTGCTAGAGGATGGAGTTCCCTGCTTGAAGAAGATTGAAGGATGAAGTTGATACTTCTTTGTGTTTGAAGATTACCCTTAGAAGCTGAAACTTGTAGATGAAGAGGAACTAGTTGATACTCGTAAAGGAGAGAGAGCTGAAGCAAGAAGACCAAGTTGAAACTTGTGAAGAAGGTCCAATGGAGATTGAGTGAAGAGCTGAGGCTTGAGGAATGAAGAATAAGTTGACACTTACATTGATGCACTGAGAGCCTGAAGGAATCAAGTTGATACTTGTAGTTAAGAGTGAAGCCTGAAGGTGGAATTGACTGAAGAGCTGAAGCTTGGAGAAGAGAGAACAAGTTGATACTTATGTTTGATGGATTGAAACCTTGGAGAAGCAAGTTGATACTTGTCATGGAGGATGATAGCCTTGAAGGGTGGTTGAAGTCTGAAGACTGGATTGCTGTCAGAAGAGCTGAAGCTTGAAATTGAAAGAGGGAGGTGTTGATCTGCTTTCTTTCTTGTCTGTTTTCTTTTCTGTGCTGATGTGCCTTGTTTGAATTTCTTGATGCATTAGAATAAGTTCGTATCTAGACTGACTTTAAGCCAGGAGCATGATTGCACTAGAGGTTGAGTTGCTCCCTCTGCTTGTATTTTTACTGTATGGCTTTTATTGCGGGTATTCGGTAGAGCCCAGCTCCCTTGCCCATGTGGTTTGAGTTTGCTTGATAGCATGTTATTTCATTTCTTCTGTAGGATTGCAGTTTATTTTATTTTGCTTGATAGCTTGTTATTTCTTCTGTATGATTGCAGTTATTCATATCTGGCTTGAGGTTGAGACGAGCTTGTGGAGGCTGATGCCCCACACACAATTCCTCCCTCACTTGCGTTGCATGCATTTTACAATCGTTTGCTGTTTACTGTTTAAGCTGATGCTTTATATGTTGCTGTTCACCGTTGACATGATCCCCTAGGAATCTCATTTCCTTTGATAAGGAAGTGATGATTAGAACTTTAGGTTGAAACCTATGCATGATAACTTCTAGGAGTTCCCTGTTTCAAACATCAACCATAGGATGAATCCTTGGCATGACAACAGTAGGACTTGATAGCCTCCCCTTAGTTGAGCCTGTTCTCTTCTCATCTCAAAACAAATTAAAACACAGTAATAAAGGTTAACTGACGTCGTACGTTACGAGCCTTAAGCTATCTGAGAAAGGATTGTTGGAGAGTTTCTTTCCAACAGTCTGGATGTTTAGTATGGCACCCTTTGGGTGACATACGACGCATTCACTCTCAGATCATAGTCTCTAGTGCGATATTGGTTGCAAACGATATAAAAAATAGTTCTTCCGTAAAAGACAGAAAACAAACTTCAAACCTTTTTGCCCCGTGGGCCCGTAATTCAAAGGAAGCTTTCTGAAGAAAAGAGTGTTGTTAACTCTCAGTTCTACCGCAAACATGCTTTGTCCCTAACTGCTGGAACTGCTGTTTAACCGTACTCGATAAAACAGATGAATCTGAGTCCCCGTAATCCGTATTATCCCGAACTACGTAAGTGTTGCACCCCAAAATTTGACCAACATTTATTTACCTAGCTTGTGTTCACTAGCATTATCATCTGCATCTCATTGATATGTGTGTAGTAGATCAAGAGGTATGATTACCCAGCAAGAGTTATGCAAGACTTGGAAGCTAGCCAAGAAGGTTGTTCAAGTGTTCAAAGGTTGATACCTTTGTCAGAGAAGTTAAGGGATCCTCAGAGAGATTGGTTGAAACCAAGGTTGTGTGTCTCATAACTTGAGAGTTGTGGGAGCTCCTCAGATGATTTTGAGACTATGAGGATGGACTTGAAGCTTTGAGAGAGCTTATGAGATGTCTTGAAAGCCATCATGAGGCCTGGAGAGGTCATTGTACAAGAATAAGAAGACTCAGCCAGGAGTAGTGGAATTAGGGTTTGACTGGGTCAACCCTAGGTCAACTGATGATTTGGAGAGGGTTGAGACCTAATCCAAGAGCCATGTGATCATGGATTGATGCATTGAGATGCTATAAGGATGATTCCTAGACCAACTCATCATGATTGAGGAGTTTGAGAAGTTTTAAGCTAGGGTTTCTAAGGCTTGACAATGTAAAATCCCCTAGTTTGATCCCTATCTTCAAGGCAGTTTAGCTCAATATGTAATTGTCATCTCATCTTTCCCCCAACATGAATGTTGTAGAGCTTGATCTTAGATTTAATTTGAGTACTAGAAGTCCTTGATAGGATTTGTAGAGCTCAAGTTATGACCTCGACAAGTTACAGGTCATCTGAGGTATGTGAATCTGGGTCCTTGAAAGTCACCCAACTTGCATCCAACGTTTGCCCAAGAAGGATGATTCCTATGAACTCTTGGTCAACATGAACGTTGTTCCTCATCTTCTTAGATTTCAAGGGAGTACTAGAAGTCATTGATAGGATTTATAGAACTCAACTTATGGCTTTGACAAGTCAAGGGCATTTTGGTCATTTGGATATTATAGGTCATTTCAAGCATAAGGCCATATCTCCTATTTCCATGCTTCAAATGGAAAAATCTTCAACATCAAACTTTCTTAGAATGATGTTTTAAGGTTAGTAGGGAGGTCATGAGATGTTGAAAAGGCTTGTAGCAAAAAGTGATAAAAATGACCTAAAATGGAGGCATAAGTTAAATAAGTTCAAATTGGAAATTGGAAATCCCAAGTTACACATCCAAACCATGGCATATAATAGGTCATTTTGACTCTAAAAAACATTCTAAAAACAATGGTTCAGCCACTTTTTTGAATTGAGGCCTAGATCATGGGGCTGCTTTGGAAATTGCTTGCTTGCATCTTAAGGCACAAATGCAAAACATAAGGAAACTCATTGTACAAGCTTGTAAAGGGTTTTAACACATTCTATATCTCATTTAGGGAGAATTTCAAGTCAGTTACAAGGGCTGCAAGGACTATGGCATGAGATGATACATGATATGAATGAATTCATAAACTCATGACATGAGAATCCCAATTTCTCATGGGATGGTTCCAGATGGTTCTAGATGATTCTAAACCACTCTATATAATGTGTAGAACTTGCTCAGATGCAAGGTTGGTGTAAGATTTGAGAGAAGAGTGAGTTGGCCATTTCACTTGCTTCCATTGCAAGTTGAAAGCAAAATCCACATTCTGATTCAATTCCATCCGTTCTTTCAATCTAAACACATTCCTCTGATCATAGTGAAGCTGTGCAGACCAATTTGAGAGCAAAACCATGGAGATTTGAAGAATTGGCATTTGGATTTTCAAGATTGCAAGTCACCATCGAGTTCTGAGATTCAAGCATTCTCCATCAAAACGTTTGCAAACAGTAGCAAGATCATCATTCAAGGATCGATTCTGAAGAGTTTGAAGGCTTGTAGTGAAGGTTTACACCATCTGTGAATCAAGAAATACCAGGTTTGCAAAATTCACCCTACACCATAATTTATGCATATTTAGGTAGAATGGTTAGGTTAGAACTGTTAGAGACCAATAGGAGATGGATTCTGAGCAGTTTGAGAGCAATTGGTGAGGTTTCAGTTGGTGTCACCATTTTTGTTTGGACCAAGAACTCGAGTTATAGTGAGCTACAGAATGAATTAGATGTCAAGAATCAATCAGTGTGAGTTGGTGGTCAATCTGAGGTAATTAATTGCAAGAATTGTTGAAGTTGATGTTTGAGCATATCTTTGATCTTGGATCGGGTTTGGAGATTTAGGATGTTTCAAATGATTTCAAGACCATGGTTAGATTCAGCATGGAATTCTGGACATATTAGGGTTTGGAGTTTTGGTTTTTTATGGATAATTGATGAGGTTTGAGTCTGATGAAGATGGAGCTTGAAGCTCTGCTTCCATGGATGTTTCAGTTAGAACCCTAGCTGGAGGAAGAAGAAGAAGGCGTGGCCATCAAGTCATGTTAGACCCATTGACTAAGACTTGGATCCCATGGCTGAGATTCAATCTTGCTTGAAGAGGGAAAATCTGAAGAGCATGAAACGCATCGTTTCATTAAAAGGGATTTGGGCTGGATTGCTAATCACACCCCAGATCATGGCCCATGTTTATTTTGTACTGATTTTCATTACTTTTCACACCGTTGCTTTTTCATTTTCTTTATGTTTTTGATTTAATTTCTGATTAAATGGTTGGGCCTAGCGCGCCTCACTAATTGCACCCCCATTTCAAGCCCATATGGAATTTGAACTGTCCATAGTTGCTATCTGCACCAAGGTTTTATCATTTTTATTTCTTTTCCTCTATTTTATGTTAATCTTTGAAAAATCATAACAAATAGAAAATTAATGATTTTTGCATGGGGATTTTTTCTCCCATCTCATGATAATGTCTAGAAAATTTTCAAATAAAAATATTTGCATTTCATGCATTTTTAATATTTTTTGTGTATTTTCTCTTTTAATAGCGTTTTTAATTCTTTTATGTTGATACATAGTTTTGGTTAATTTTGTTTAGCTAGGTACCTTGGTATTTTTGCCCCATTCTTTTTAGGATAGTTAGATTAGGACTTTAGCTCCCCTCTGGATTTATTCCATAATTTTGTGATTAGTTTTTTATTAGTTTTGATTAGATGACTTTAGGTTGTGTAGATTTAGGTCAATACTTAACATAGGTCCACAATAACACTAGAATTTTGGGTTTCTAGGTCAAGATAGATATTGGGACATATAAGGTATTAAGGGTAGGTATATAAGATCCCCTAGAAATTATGTTAGATTTTAATATAGTAGTATACTATTTTTGATTGATTTTTGTAATTGATGATTGTTTGTGTTGCCCTTGTGGGTTTGTATTTTTGTTTGCTTTGCTTTGTGGGCTTGGAGAGCTTGGTATTGCTTTGAGGAGCATTGAGGAGCATAGTAGAAGACTTGAGGATTGATTTAGGAGCTTGAGAGCTTGAGGATCTTATTTGTTTTGTTGTTGTTTTAGGGTTAGGAATTAGGAAGAGTTTAGACCTAGTTAACTTCTTTCTTAAACATGGATGGTATCTTTCACCTCCATTCCTCCCTATGATTCAAAGTCCTTCCATGGTATTCACCTCTCTCCTTGGGAGGGATAAGTGATAGTACCTAGGAAGTAGAACTTTTGAGGGAACCCTTCATTTGATGTTGAACCCTTATAGGTCACCTTTGGTGGTCAATAAGCAGTTCAATGTCCCAGCTTATCCAGTTAAGTGATTTCCTCTGGTTTGAGTGTCTTGAGAGATGTTGAGCCTGAGTTTGAAGATGAAGACTTCATTGAAGAATGTGGAAGAGGATGAGTCCTTGAGCATTTCCATTCCTGCTGAAGCCTGAAGAGCAACAAGAGCAAGATGATACTTGAAGACCCAATGAAGATCCAGTAAAGACTGAATGAAGAGCTGAGGCTTAAAGACTGAAGGATAAAGTTGACATTTCCAGATGATTGAAGACTACTCTGAGAAGCTGAAGCTTGCAGGGAGAGAAGACTAAGTTGATACTTAGGAAGAGGATTCAATTGAGATTGATTCTGAAGAGCTGAAGCTTGAAGATCAAAGGAAGTTGATACTTACTTTGGAGCTTGAAGATCAAAGGAAATTGATACTTACTTTGGAGCTTGGAGATCCTGAAGGAAACCAAGTTGACACTTGTGGTTAATAGTGAAGCCTGAAGGTGGAACTGATTAAGGAGCTGAAGCTTGAAGAAGATAAGTTGAAACTTAGATTAAAGGGTTGAAACCTGGAAAAGCAAATTGATATTTGTCAGCAATGATTGAAGTCTGAAGACTGAGTTGTTGTTAGAAGAGCTGAAGCTTGGAGTTGAGAGAGGATTTGATCTGCTTTCTTTTCCGTTTTCTTCTCTGTATTGATGTGTTTTGTTTGACTTGCTTGATGCATTAGAATAAGTCCATATCTAGACTAAGTAGAATCTAGGAGCATGATTGCACTAGAGGTTGAGTTGCTCCCTCTGCTTGTATTGTTACTGTGTGGCTTTGCTTGCGGGTATTCGGTAGAGCCCTGCTCCCTTGCCCATGTGGTTTGTTTGCTTGATAGTATTTGATTTCATTTCTTCTGTATGATTGCAGTTTACTGTATTGCTTGATAACATGTTTTATATTTCAGTATGATTACTGTTATTCATTCTGGCTTGAGGTTGAGATGAGCTTGTGGAGGCTGAAGCCCCACACACATTTCCTCCCTCACTTGCATTGCATGCATTTTACAGTTTGAGTTGATGCTTTGTCTGTGTTGTGTATCATTGACATGATCCCTTAGGGCTCTCAGTTCCTTTGATTATTTGTGGGAGAGTTTCTTTTCCCTAGTCTGGATGTTTAGTATGGTACCCTTTGGGTGACATGCGACGCATTCACTCTCAGGTCATAGTCTTTAGTGCGATTGAAATTGCAAACACAATAAAAAAACACTTCTTTCGTAAAAGACAGGAAATAACGCGTAGTGTCCCGAACTACGTAAGCTCTGATCTCTCATACCTGTTGAGAGTATGTAGGCACAATACTGATGTATTGGCGAGCTACCTACCTCCATAACCCGTCGTAGGTCGAACTACGTTGACTCTGATTTCTCATTCTCTGATGAGAATACGTAGGCATAAAGAGCGACTCTTTGCCAAGTCATTTTCTTTTCTTTTTAAGCCAGCCTTGATAGGTAGATAGATACAAACAACCCGTCCAAGTAAACACAACAAGCATGGATCCCGTCGAGTACGACGGGCGTGAGGGGTGATGATACCTTCCCCTTGCGTAACCGACTCCCGAACCCAGACAATGGTTGCGACGACCTTGTCTTACCCTTTTTCGTTAGGTTTTTCTGGTCGTTTCCTTTCCCGTTCTGAGGGATAAATAACGAAAGGTGGCGACTCTTCTGTTTTGCCGGCACCTTATTTTCGCGGAAGCGACAGTAAGCTCTGATCTCTCAAGCCTGTTGAGAGTACGTAGGCACAATACTGACGTATTGGCGAGCCACCTTCCCCGTAACCCGTAGTTAGGCGAACTACATTGACTCTGATTTCTCATTTTCCGATGAGAATACGTAGGCATAAAGTGCGACGCTTTGCCGAGTCATTTTCTTTTCTTTTTAAGCCGGCCTTGATAGGTAGATAGATAAATCAACCCGTCAGATAAACACAATGAGCATGGATCCCATCGAGTACGATGCACGTGAGGGGTGCTAATACCTTCCCCTTGCGTAACCGACTCCCGAACCCAGACAACGGTTGCGATGACTTTGTCTTATACCTTTTCGTCAGGTTTTTCCGATCGTTTCCTTTCCCGCTCTGAGGGATAAATAACGAAAGGTGGCGACTATTCTGTTTTGCCGGCACCTTATTTTCGCAGTAGCGACACCCTCGTGTCCACTTAAGGTCATACTACCGAAAGATGTCCGCTCACTCTGAAGACGAGAAGCTGCTGATGCACTTCTTTCAGGATAGCCTGTCCGGGCCATCTTTGGAATGGTACATGGGTTTGGAACCCACCAGTGTGCGCACATAGAAAGAACTGGATGAGGCCTTTGTACACCATTATCAGTATAACAATGACTTGGCTCCGAACCGGGTTCAATTGCAGAACTTGTCACAGAGGAACAACGAGGGGTTCAAAGAATACGCCCAGCGATGGCATGAATTAGCAGCTAGGGTTCAGCCGCTGATGGTTGAACGAGAGCTTGTAGAGATGTTTGTAGCCACTCTCCCGGGGGTCTATTACGAGAAATTGGTCAGCGGTATGTCAGGGAGTTTCTCAGATCTCATCATTACTGGCGAGCACGTTGAAAATGGGATCAAATTGGGGAAAATTCAAGGGGGTGATCAATCCTCAGCTGGAGGAGGAAAGAAACCATATGGTAACAAAAGGCGTTAAGGAGAGACGACGTCGTGTCTAATGCTCAAAGGAAGGGTAAGGGCCAGCGCCAACAGGTGGCTAGCATAACCATCCCTGCTGTCCAACAACCCCAGCCACAGCAGCAACCGCAGCAGCAGCAGCCAAATCAGCAAGGATACAGAAGGTATCAAAACAGGGCACCTCTATCAAGTCGTCACCTCGAGACACCGCCCATGTCTTATGCACAGCTATTACAAACTCAGCTTCAGTTACAGCTAGTTCAGAAAAGAACCCTGGGTCCCTTGACAGGGGCACCTCCGCAAGGTTATGATGCGAATGCAACATGTGATTTTCACTCAGGGGCACTCGGCCACACGATAGAAAACTGCAAAGCATTCAAGCATAAGGTGCAAGATATGGTGGATGCTAAGATCATCAATTTCTCAGATAATGTGCCTAATGTCACAAAGAACCCTATGCCTAACCATAGGGGAGGTGGGGTGAATGCCATTATTGAAGAAGAAAACTTAGATTTATTGACTGATGTCAAGGATCTGAAGACACCGCTTAGCTTCGTTAAAGCCAAGCTGATGAAGAGAGGCTTCTTTCCGGGCTGTGGAGAACTATGTATGGGCTGTGCGACTCGTCCTGATGGATGTGAACAGTTAATAGAGGGGATACAGAGTCTGATGACCGAAGGAATCTTGCAGTCTAGCCGAAGGGCCGAATGTGGATCTGGAGAGGTAATGCTGAAGCAGGATGATGAGGTTGCCACCATCACCATCCCTCGCCAGACGATAACCATTTCTGCACTCAGGCCGCCCATAATTACCATCACCAAAGCTGGGCCGATACCTTTTGAAAGCACCAACGCTGTCCCGTGGCACTATGGGGCAGACGACTACTATAACGGACAGAAGTTGGAACTAGAACCATCTGGGCGGTCTGTGGATAACCTAGTGGGAATTGGCGGAATTACGCGCAGCGGAAGAGTATATGCTCCACCTGAGATTTTAGTGGACAAAGCAGACAAAGCTGAGGAAATTGATAAGGGAAAGAGTAAAGTCGTTGAGGAAACCCCTCGTGGGGTAGAGAAGGACTTACTTGTAAAGGATGCTGAAGAGTTCATGAGGTTGATCAAAAAGAGTGATTACAAGATCATTGACCATCTTCAACAAACACCCTCGAAAATATCCATCCTGAATTTGTTGTTGTGTTCAGAGTCACATTGCAACGCGCTGTTAAAGGTTTTGAATGCCACGTATGTACCGCAGGAAATCTCGGTCAACCAGTTGGAAGGGGTAGTAGCCCATGTGAATGCTGGAAACGGGTTAGGGTTCACTGACCTGGAGCTGACGCCGAAGGGAAGAAACCACAACAGCGCCCTGCACATCTCGATAGAGTGTAGGGGAACAGTTATGGCTCACGTGTCGGTGGACACTGATCTGGTTGTGAAGGCTTTCGATGGAACCAAGCGCCATGTCTTTGGAGAGGTAACTCTGCCAATCGAAGTTGGGCCAGAAACTTTCGACGCAGTCTTCTACATCATGGACATCATTCCAGCCTATAGTTGTGTCTTAGGTCGGCCATGGATCCATTCTGCTGGTGCTGTGACCTCCACGTTGCACCAAAAACTCAAGTATGCTGTAGGGGGCAGCATTGTAACTGTATGTGGCGAGAAAGACATAATGGTGAGCCATTTGTCGTCCTTCAAATATGTTGAGATGGATGGGGAAATCCATGAAACCCTATGTCAGGCGTTCGAAGCTGTTAAGGTCAAAGACGTGACTCCAGTGATGATTGAGAAACCAGAGATGACTCTGTCTTCCTTCAAGGGAGCCCGGGCCATTGTTCAAGCCTGATCTACCCCAGGCTGGGGGCAGGTTCTAGAAATACCTAACAAACAAGACAAGTTTAGGTTAGGATACTCTCCTAAGGCTGAAGCCTCCTCTTCTCACAGTGCGTCCTGGGGTAAAGGGCCGATCTAGTTTACCAGTGGCGGGGTGATATTTGAAAGTGTCAACGCAGTGTCTGAAGACGGCGAAGACAGCGACTGTGACCTGGACTCTTGGATCCAGCCAAGCAAACCAGGCCAGAGCCTCAACAACTGGTCCATCAGGGATACCATCCAAGTGACAGGCAAAAAGTAATGATTTACTTTCTCCAATTATTGTACAACCCTATGTCCTACCCGGGGCATAGTGGTTTTATTGTCAGGGCCTTGTTTGATTATGTACATGCATTTTATCAATAAATCAAAAGGCGTTTTTCTTCACATTCAAATGTTGTGATCTCTGTTATTCCTGTTTTATATTTGCTTTGAAAAAACAATAATATGGCAATAGGGTTTGTGCTAACCTGCATATCCTTGTTTTAAGCCTAACCCTTGATTTTGCAGGATCCATATAGCAGATGACATCGACTCTGGACCTTCTACAACTCACTTCGACTTCGATTGCTCGATCTATCAAGCCGAAGAAGAGATTGATGAAGACGAAGACCTTCCCGAAGAGTTGGCCCGCTTGTTGAAACAAGAAGAGAAAGTCATTCTGCCTCACGAGGAAGAGATTGAGATTGTGAATTTGGGTTCTGAAGAACTGGTCAGGAACGTCAGGATAGGGGCCGCATTGCAGAGTGATGTCAAGCAGAGATTAGTCGAGATGCTTCGAGAGTATAGTGACGTCTTTGCTTGGTCATACGAAGATATGCCTGGACTTGACACTGACGTCGTGGTCCATCACTTGCCGTTGCGAGAAGATTGTCCTCCCGTTAAGCAGAAGCTTAGGAGGACACGACCAGATATGGCCGTTAAGATCAAAGAAGAAGTGCAGAAGCAGCTTGATGCTGGCATCTTAGCGGTCACTACTTACCCTCCGTGGGTCGCCAACATAGTGCCTGTACTGAAGAAGGACGGTAAGGTACGAATATGCATCGATTATCGGGATTTGAATAGGGCGAGCCATAAATATGATTTCCCGCTCCCTCATATTGATGTGTTGGTCGACAATACAGCTCAGTTCTCCGTATTTTTGTTCATGGATGGCTTCTCCGGCTACAATCAGATCAAGATGGCGCCGGAGGATATGGAGAAAACTACGTTTATTACACCTTGGGGAACATTTTGCTACAAGATAATGCCTTTCGGTCTGAAGAACGCAGGGGCCACTTACCAACGAGCAATGGTTACTTTGTTTCATGACATGATTCACCATGAGATTGAAGTCTATGTTGATGACATGATTGCGAAGTCCCAAACGGAGGAGGGACATCTGGTTAATTTGCTGAAGCTTTTTGAGAAGCTTAGGAAGTTCAGGTTGAGGTTGAATCCTAACAAGTGTACTTTCAGAGTACAGTCTGGAAAACTACTGGGGTTTATCGTGAGTGAAAGAGGCATTGAGGTTGATCCTGCGAAGATAAAAGCGATACAAGAAATGCCAGCGCCAAAAACCGAAAAAGAAGTATGTGGTTTCTTGGGCAAAATAAACTACATCGCAAGGTTTATCTCTCAGCTCACGGCCACGTATGAACCGATGTTCAAACTGCTAAAGAAAGATCAGGCGATTATCTGGAATGAGGATTGCCAGAAGAAATTTGATAAGATAAAACAATATCTACAGGAACCTCCAATCTTGATACCCCCATTGGCCGGAAGACCCTTAATCATGTACTTGACAGTTCTTGAGAATAGTATGGGGTGTGTTCTCGGTCAGCACGACGAGACGGGCAGAAAGGAGCATGCCATTTACTATTTGAGTAAAAAGTTCACAGATTGTGAATCTCGTTACTCGATGCTGGAGAAGACGTGTTGTGCACTAGCCTGGGCTGCCAAACGTTTACGACAGTACATGCTCAACCACACAACCATGCTAATTTCGAAGATGGATCCGATCAAGTACATCTTCGAGAAGCAAGCACTTTCGGGCAGGATTGCCAGATGGCAAATGGTGTTGACAGAATATAACATTCAGTACATTTCCCAGAAGGCCATCAAGGGAAGCGTATTGTCTGATTACCTTACCGAACAGCCGATCGAAGATTATCATCCGATGAAATTTGAATTCCCTGATGAGGATATCATGTTTCTCAAAGCAAAGGATTGTGATGAACCATTTCCCGACGAGGGTCCAGATAGGAGATCCCAGTGGAAATTGATATTTGACGGGGCGGTTAATTCTTACGGAAGTGGCATTGGGGCGATCATCACGACTCCCCATGGATCCCACACCCCATTCACTGCTAGACTGACGTTTCCGGTCACCAATAACGAAGCAGAGTACGAAGCATGCATCATGGGTCTAGAGGAAGCAATTGATTTGAGAATCAACAACCTAGATATATATGGTGACTCGACACTCGTGATTAACCCGATTAAAGGGGAGCGGGAGACTCGTCAATCGAATTTGGTTCCGTACATGAATTATGCCAGAAGGCTGCTTCTGTTCTTTGATCGAGTGGAACTCCATCATGTGCCCAGAGCTGAAAATCAGATGGCTGATGTCTTAGCCACGTTGGCTTCAATGTACAAAGTCAATTTTTGGAATGAAGCTCCAAGGATTGTCCTTTCGCGTCTTGATAGACCTGCATTTGTCTTTGCGATCGAGGAAGCCTCCGATGGCAAGCCATGGTTCCATGATATCCAGACTTTCCTTATGACTAAGGAGTATCCTGCGGGAGCGTCAACCCAGGATAAGAAGACTTTGAGGAGACTGTCTGGAAATTTCGATCTCAATCCTGATGGAGTTTTGTATAAAAGAAACCATGATCTCGTGCTACTCAGATGTGTAGATGAGAAAGAAGCGAGTATGCTCATGGAAGAAGTCCATGAAGGCACATTTGGTACGCACGCCGACGGGCATGCTATGACCAGAAAGATCTTGAGAGCAGGATATTACTGGCTGACGATGGAATCAGATTGCTTTAAATTCGCGAAGAGATGTCATAAATGCCAGATTTATGCTGATAAGATTCATGTGCCGCCGTGTCCATTAAATGTCATGTCCTCCCCGTGGCCGTTCTCCATGTGGGGCATCGACATGATAGGCAAGATCGAGCCCACGTCATCTAATGGCCATCGCTTCATTCTAGTAGCCATCGACTACTTCACCAAGTGGGTGGAGGTAGCCTCGTATGCTAACGTGACCAAGCAGGTGGTGGCTAAATTCATAAAGAGGGACATCATCTGTCGATACGGAATTCCCGAGCGGATCATTACTGATAATGGTTCGAATTTGAATAACAAGATGATGAAGGAGTTGTGCCAGAGATTCAAGATTGAACACCACAATTCATGTCCTTACCGGCCGAAGATGAATAGCGCCGTTGAAGCGGCCAATAAAAACATTAAGAAGATTGTACAGAAGATGGTTGTGACCTATAAGGATTGGCACGAGATGTTGCCATTTGCACTGCACGGTTATCGTACAACGGTATGTACATCAACCGGGGCAACTCCTTTCTCACTGGTGTACGGTATGGAAGTTGTCCTACCGTTAGAAGTTGAGATCCCTTCTTTACGAGTTTTGGTTGATGTGAAACTCGATGAGAAGGTGCGCCCTAGAAGCTTTCAGAAGGGTGATCTCGTCCTGAAGAAGATTCTTCCTCCACACTCCGATCACCGGGGCAAGTGGACTCCCAATTACGAAGGTCCGTACGTCGTCAGCAAGGTCTTCTCGGGAGGAGCCTTGTTGTTGTCCACGATGGATGGCGAAGATTTTGCGTCCCCGGTGAACGCGGACGCAGTTAAAAAATACTTTGCTTGAAAAAGTGACCCGCTGGAAAGAAAAAGAATATCCAGGCAAAAATGGGGCATCCCGGCGAACCATAAAAAAGGAAAAAGGTTCAGGCAAAAATTAGGGATATAAATGAAAAAATATACACCCGCAAATTCGAAAACCTGGAAGGGCGACTTTGGCAAAAAAGGGTATCCCGGTGAATCGAAAACCCGAAAGGGCGATTCAGGCAAAAGTTAGGGATTTGAAAAAGCAAATGACTGTGTTCCACGTATGGACTTTCATTGTTTAGTGGTTTGGAAGACCTGAGGGCCGTTTATCTGAATCAATCTCTTCTGAAGCTGAAGCGTCGGAGAAGTATCGAAGTCGAGTGGGTCATAGAGGGATCAACTCATGGTGTTCGTCTACGCCGCATTGCCGACATTTGTGTATATACTGATGTATATTTATGTTTTTATATTTGCGCAGCTTCCTCATTCTAGGAGCTTGCATCTGTTGTAAAACATTTTCACCCATTCAGGGGTTCGTCATCAATAAAATATATACTATTCAACAATTCTGTTTGTTTGTTTAGCATCTATCTGTTTTGTTTGCGAAAAAGAACGCCGATGTTTTTGATAAAATGCGCATACATAAACTTACTGGCCTAGGCCACTGATTGTTGAAACAATGAATTACTTGAACATTGTCACAGGATGATAACCTTGATAGGTGCCTTTGAGAAGGGTATCTTGTCTGTTTGTTTGTGTTGTTGCAGGAATAGCATATTCCAGGCAGTACGCCGTATGTTTCCCAAGCAGGATGATTCCTTCTACCCTAGCGAGTTTAGCAGCATCTCCCCACGGCGCCGGAACGTGGGATGGTGAACGTTGATATGTCTCCCCAAAAAGAGAAGATTCTCCCCAATCAGAGGTATCCTGCAGGGTCGTCATCTCCCCAGCTGAGCAATACACTGAAGTGTATGTTCGTCCCCAGCACTGGGTCAATATGCAGATTCTCATAGAAAACTATCCGCAAGTATGCAACACTCGATAGTTCAAGACTGAAGTCTCTAGCGGAATTGAGATTCCCCTCAGAGTTGTATTCTCCCCAGCAAGCAGGATGATTCCTTCTTCCCCAGCCAAGTTTGCAAATCCCCAAGAGAGCCGAGTCCTTGGAAGCCGTGCGGGCCATTATTGGTTTTCCCCAATAGAATGTTGAACAGCTGATGCTGTATTTCCCCATCGGAGTCGTTATCTCTAGGGAAGTTTTGCCGCGAAGGCCTTGCAGTTTATTTCTGCGATTGACATCGTTTTCCTCAGCAGTTGTGGTTTGAATACCCGGATGAGCAGGTTCAGGTTCTCGGAGAACTTTATTCTCCTGCAGTAGTCAACTGAAGATCGTTTCCCCAGGCGGAATCCAATTGAGATTTGTGCGACTTCTTCTCCTCGGCAGGATGAGTCCTTCCTCCACCAGAGTGGTTCTTTCTCCTTGACAGGAGGCTTTTCCCTTCAGCATTTATTTTGCTGATGGGGTCGTAGCATTTTGCATGATTGCATAAAAACGCGTAGCATTTCCACCGTGTGGAGCATTGCGCCATTGTCAAACATATGCATATGAAACATGAGCTAGGTCGTTACCGTTCTTGTTTTGCAGATGTTCCTCCGCAGAATGATTTGCTCAAGATGATTCTTGAAATCCCCAGCGAAGTTGTTTGATTAAGATGATTCTTAAAATCCCCAGTGAAGTCGCCAGAGCGGATTGCTCAAGTTGATGTTTAGAGTCCCTGACAGAGTGTTTGCTTAGGATGATTCCTGAAATCTCTAGCAGAGTTATTGGTTCAGGGTGATCCTTGGAGTTCCCGGCGGAGTTATTTGTCCAAGATGATTCTTGAAGTCCTCAGCAGAGTTGATTCACCTGGAATGATTTCTGGAGCCTCGAAGCAGAGTTACTTGATAGTTCGCCAAAATCCCCAGCGGAGATGTGTCACCCCCAGCAAGTTTTAAACAAAGAAGTTGAAATTTCCTTGAAGACTTGATGATTGAAGTCCGGCAGCGGTGCCAAAACCCCCGACTTACTGATGAAGTCTAAATGTCGAAGTAGTTCTCCTAGCTGACGCGAAGTGCCTAACGGCAAAAGAATGTATATCCTTAGTGGTCTGTGATTGACAAAGGATTCCATTTGAAGACTTACTGATGAAGTCCAACTGCGATGTCGAAGCATTTTGCCCAGCTGATGCGGAGTGCCTAACGGAAAAAGATTATATATCCTTAGTGGTTCCTGATTGATTAAGGATTCCATTTGAAGACTTACTGACGAAGTCCAACGGTGATGTCGAAGAAGTTCTCTCAGCTGATGCGGAGTGCCTGATGGCAGAAATTTGGATATCCTTATTTGGTTCATGATTGACCAAGGATTCTATTTCAGATTTGCTGATGAAGTTCGGCTGACACCCGAAAATTTCTTTGAATGCCCGACGGCATAATTAACTTGATTGTTAAAAAGTTCCTAATGACCTGATGAGTCCTGAGGAATCATTCTGCCGCAGTGTCGCAGAATGCCTGACGGCAATATCAGCTATGTATCGCCGGTTACCGAGTGACCAGTGATCCCTTGATGACTTGAGGAAGAAGCTGCAGCGAAATCTGATAATCATCCCGACGGAGATTTGAGAGTATCCCTTCACCAGTTACCGAGTAACCGGTGATCCCTTATTGACTTACTGATGATGTCCGACGAAGATGTTGTCGACGTTCCTAGCGACATGATGAGTCCATAGGCGACGATAAGGAATTCTTCTGTTATGACGCAGAATGCCTGACGGCATGATCAACCATCCATTACCAGTTACCGTGTAACCGGCGACCCCTTGATGACTTGAGGACGAAGATCTACAGCAAAATCAGATGATCATCCTGACGGAGATTTGAGGTTAGACCCTTCACCAATTACTGTGTGACCAATTCCCCAACAGAGTTGTCGTGCAATTGTCATGCTCAGTTTTGAAGATGTTCCTACCAATCAGAGTATCGTTTACCTGCGTGGTTGGCAAATCACCTATTACCGTGTAACCAGTGATCCCTCAATGATTTGAGGAGGCAATGATATCAGATAAATCAGAGAATCATCCTGACGGAGATTCAGATCAGTATTTCTCCAGCTAGTTGTCGTGCAACTATTATTTCAGTTTCCGAAGATTTGTCCCGATCAGAGTACCGTGTACTTGTGCAGTTGGCAAATTTCCAAGTTTGTTGGTATTAAACCGTCTTTTACCTTGATTGTGTGAGAGCCGTTCGCTTCTCACCCAGTCAGGTCCAAGCCGTTTGAATAGGGGCAGCTGTTGCACCCCAAAATTTGCCCAACTTTTCTTTACCTAGCTTATGTTTCATTTCATTCACATTAGCATTATCAATTGCATTTCATTGACATGTATGCAGGAGAACAAGAGGTATGATTACCAATCAAGAGCTATACAAGAATATGAAGCTATCTAAGAAGGTTATTCAAGTGTTCAAGGGTTGATATCCTTGTCAGAGAAATTAAAAGATCCTCAGAGAGAGTAATTGAAGCCAAGTATGTAGGTCTCCTAACTTGAGAGTTGTGGGAAGCCATCAGATGATTCTGAGGTCATGGAGATGGACTTGAGGTCTTGAGAGAGCTCATGATAAGTGTTGAAGATCACTTTGAGGCCTAGACAGGTCATTGTGCAAGAATAAGAAGCCTCAGCCATGATTGATGCAGCTAGGGTTTAATTGGGTCAACCCTAAGTCAACTGATGATCTGAAGAAGGTTGAGACCTAATCCAAGAGCAATGTGATCATGGATGGATACATTGAGATGTTATAAGGATGATTCCAAGGTTAACTCATCATGATTGAAGAGTTTGAGAAGTTTCAAGCTAGGGTTTCTAAGGCTTGACAGTGTAAAATCCCCTAGTGTGACCCCTATCTTCAAGACAATTTAACTCAAGATATGATTGTCATCTCATCTTGACCCCAACATGATTGTTGTAGAGCATGACCTTATATTTAATTTGAGTACTAGAAGTCCTTGATAGGGTTTATAGAACTCAAGTTATGAGCCAGACAAGTTACAAGTCATCTGAGGCATGTGAGTTTGGAGCTTGAAGGTTACCCAACTTGCATGACACTTTTTCCCTAGAAGGATGATTCCTATGAACTTTTGGTCAACATGAATGTTGTTCCTTATTCTCTTAGTTTTAATTTAAGTACTAGAAGTCCTTGATAGGATTTGTAGAACTCAAGTTATGGCTTTGACAAGTTAAGGGTATTTTGGGAAGTTGTGATTATAGGTGATTTTTGGTCATAGGTCATTTTCACCAACTTAGACACCTCAAATGAAATTTTGTTCAACTTGAAAGTTTCTCAAAATGGGGTTTTAACCTTGACCATGTATCAAGGAGACATTGAAATGGATCAAGGAAAGACTTGGTTCAAGAAGTGGGGAAAAAGGAAGGATTAAAATGGATTAAATGACCAAAATTTCAAATAAATCATTTTGTGTGCAAATGAAGCAAAGTAATATCATTTTTTGAATGGAAAAAGAATTTTAGAAACTTTGGCAATATTAGAATTTTGATTTGAGTCCAATATCATGCCCTTTTTCTTTGTTTCTTCATGATGAAGTAACATGACATACACAAGCCATTGGATGAAAACAAGGAGGGAAACATCACCATTCATGTTCAATATCTCATGAGAAGTTGAATGCAAGCTTGCGAAAGCCAAAACAGAGTGGGAATCATGACTGGTGTAAGTGAGATTTTGGAGAGAATTTGAAAATCCAATTTCTCATTCTGAAGCTTTGAGAGAGTTCTAGATGATTCTAATGAGTTCTATATAAGTTGGTAAGTGTATTCAGTTCATTTTTTGGTGAAGATTGAAGCCTGAAGCAAAGCGTGAAGTTGAAATTTCAGAGGTGCAAGTTGAAATCGAGTTCTGAGTTCAAGGCCAATTCAGGGGAAATTGAAGATTGCATTAGCTTTGGAAGGAGTTTTGGAGTGTATCTGCATCATCTTGGAGGCTGAAGTGATCAAGAACCTCTTATGTTACACCTCTGAACACAGGTTGGTACATTTCGTTTTTGTGCATAATCTAGGATGAGATAGATAGAAATCTATAGGTGGTTAGGATCTTGATGATGTATAGATGGATTTGAGATGATCAATTTGGGAATTAGAGACAAGTCTGGACGTGGATCATTTTCTGTTGAAGCTGAATTCTTGCAATTCTTAGATTGATAATCAAGATGGGATAGGATAAGATGATCACTATGAGATAAGGATCATTTCAGTGCATTTAATTGAAGTTCTAAGGAGATTCAAGATTGAGGTATATTTTGGAATGGCTATCGGGTTTGGAAATCTATAGGGAATTAGATGATTCTAAGGTTGGATTCATGATCAGCATGAAAAATGGAGTGAGATGATGTATCATTTTGTAATTTTTGATGACCTGTATATTGGACCTCACCGGAGAAGACGGTGGCACCACTGCTCAGGCCACTGTCTGGTTTCCCTCCATGCCTGAACGTTTGAATGAAGAAGATGCACCTGGAGCGTTGGATCATCCTTGAGACTTGACCAAGTAACCCAAACAGACGGCCACGATTGAGTCTGGAAGGGCTGACTATTGACTAAAGCCAATACGCACTGTTTCACTTAACTGAAGTAAATGGGCCTAGCGCTTGGACTGATATCTACACCCCCCATCTGGCCCAACCCAGGATTTGAACTGACTTTAATTGCTATTTGCCACGCAGTCTTGTTAATTTCTTTTGTTTTTCTTTTAATTTCATCATTTCATGCTAGTTTGACAATAATTCATAAAAAATAGAAAAATAGGTCAATTAATTCCAAGCTTTTTTTCCCTGATTCATGATTGAATCTAGAATTTTATTGAATAAAAATATTAGGAAAATCATGCATTTTCAATTTTTGTGCATTTTTTACATTTTATTTGATAATAAAATTGCCATGGTTGATACCTCTGTTTGATGATTTTAGTTTTGAGCATTTGGTGATGAGTTTTGGCTTGATTTTTTGTGTGTGATTAGCTTAGACATGTATGCTCCCATAGTATTTTTCTCACATTTTTGTGATGAAGTTAGATGTTGTTTTTAGGTTGAAACTTTAGGTGCTTCCTTTTAGGGTTTAAGTTTAATACCTTGTAGTGTAGAATTTATTCCTAGGTCTTATTTGAGGATTTAATCTCTGTAATTAACATGGTAGAGTCATGAGTGACATAGGTTCCCATAGTTATTTTTATAGGATTTTATAATTGATTTTAGTATTTTAGGTAGAATTAACTTTAATACTAGATTTTAGGTGATCCTAACTTGTTAATTCAAATAGAATGATTTCATTAGTTCCCTTAGAATAGGGTGTTGCTTCTCTTGCTCTTGGATGATGATGGAGACTTGTGGGAGCTGCTGTGGAATGTATGGTGGAGCTTGGACTTGAAGATTTCTCCCCCTTTGGTGTAGTTTGTTTAGGGTTAAGGATTAGAGTTTTAGGGAGATCTCTTAGAATAGATTTTCTTCCTCCATGAAGCATGGAAGGTGTTCATCACTTCCATTCCTCCCTATGATGTAAGGTCCCATTGTGAAGGCCTCATCCCTCCTTTGGTAGGATGTGTGGCTCCTCACAAGTTGGTAGAACCTTTGAGGGTTCCTTTCCTTGATGGCGGAGTGCTTAGAGGTGACCTTTGGTCTTCACTTTGCTTTCCCCTATCCCCACCTTGCTCTTGTCAGATGACTCTTTCTCCCTTGCTAGAGGATTGAAGATGTTAGAGGTTGCACTTCCCCTTTGTTTGAAGACTGCCTTTGGAGCTAAAGCTTGAAGACCAAGAAGAACAAGTTGACACTTGTGAAGAAGATCAAATTGAGGATGAAGAAAGAGCTGAAGCTGGAAGAAGATGAAGAACAAGTTGATACTTGTGTTTGATGCATTGAAAGCTTGAAGAAGCAAGTTAACAGTTGTTATTGAAGATGAAAGCCTTGAGGAACAGTTACAGACTAAGGACTGAGCTGCTGTCAGAAGTTTGCTTTGCTGTGAAGCTGGGGAAGCTGTTGATCTGCTTTCTTTCCTGTCTGTTTGCTCTCTGTGCAACTGTATTGATGTGACTTGTGTGATTTGCTTGATGCATTTGAATAAGTTCATGTTTAGATTGTGTTAAGATAGGAGTATGATTGCACTAGAGGTTGAGTTGCTCCCTCTGCTTGTATTTTTACTGTATTGCTTTGCTTGCTGGTATTCGGTAGAGCTTCGCTCCCTTGCCTGTGTGGTTTGTGATTTGCTTGATGGCATTTTATTTTTTCTGTATGATTGCAGTTATTCATATCTGGCTTGAGGTTGAGATGAGCTTGTGGAGGCTGATGCCCCACACACATTTCCTCCCTCACTTGCATTGTATGCATTTTACAGCTGTTTATCTGTTTACCGTTTAAGCTGATGATTTATCTGTTTCTGTTTATCATTGACATGATCCCCTAGGAATCTCACTTCCTTTGATAAGGAAGTGATGATTAGAACTTTAGGTTGAAACCTATGCATGATAACTTCTAGGAGATCCCTATTTCAAACTTCAACCATAGGATGAATCCTTGGCATGACAACATTAGGACTTGATAGTCTCCCCTTAGTTGAGTCTGTTCTCTCTTCTCATCTCAAACAACAGTAAAAAAACGTAATAAAGGCAAGTTAGTATAAGCGCGTTATGAGCCTTAAGCTACTTGGGTAATGATAATTGAGCGGCCTCCTCTCAATCGTCTAGAATGTTTAGTATACGTCCTTTGGACGATATGCGACGCATTCACTCCCAGGTCATAGTCTCTAGTGCTGTACAAACTATAGACAACTAAAAAACAGTTCTTTCGTAAAAGACAGAAAACAAACTTCAAACCTTTTGCCCCAGGGGCCCATAATTCAAAGGAAGCTTTTTTGAAGAAAAGAGTGTCGTTAACTCCCAGTTCTACCGCAAACGGTAACGCATAAGTCTCCAAGGGTCGAGCTGCGTACACCAAACTGCTGGAACTGTTTGTTAACCCTACTCGAAAAATAGACGAATCTGAATTCCCGTAATCCGTATTATCCCGAACTACGTAAGCTCTGATCTCTCAAGCCTGTTGAGAGTACGTAGGCACAATACTGATGTATTGGCGAGCCACCTTCCCTGTAACCCATAGTTAGGCGAACTACGTAGACTCTAATTTCTCATTCTCTGATGAGAATACGTAGGCATAAAGTGCGACGCTTTGCCGAGTCATTTTATTTTCTTTTTCAGACCAGCCTTGATAGGTAGATAGTAAAACCAACCCGTATGATAAACACAACAAGCATGGATCCCATCGAGTACGATAGACGTGAGGGGTGCTAATACCTTCCCCTTGCGTAACCGACTCCCGAACCGAGACAATGGTTGCGACGACCTTGTCTTATACCCTTTTCGTCAGGTTTTTCCCGATCGTTTCCTTTCCCGTTCTGAGGGATAAATAACAAAAGGTGGCGACTCTTCTGTTTTGCCGGCACCTTACTTTCGCGGAAGCGACAATATGGTGACAACCAAATCTATAACGGTTTCCAAGAAGCGCTAAATATCGCTAGACTTCCTTAGGATATGGTAACAACCAAATCGAAGCTCCAGTTACAATTGGGAATTCCAAATAATGTTGTTAAAACAACAAGACTCTGGCTGAGGGAGTTGGTAATAATCAACTTTCGGCACAAATAACGATTAGCTTTCAAGCAATGCTAGTAATCACTAGACTTAGAGGAGACTGGTGATAACTAAATCAGGATATACCAATAACAATTGGTTCCGGATGATGCTAGTAACCATTAGACTTAACTGGAGAATTTGGTAACGACCGAATCCAGGGAGACCAATGACCATTGGATTTTCAAGGAGTTTGGTAACAACCAGACCAATGCGGTGATAACAATCTGCTTTAAGCGATGTCAATAATCATTGGACTTAAACCGATTGGTGATGACCAACTCAGGTATACCAATAACGATTGGTTCTGGATATTGCTAGTAAACACTAGATTTTCCAAACGAGGCTAGTGACCACTAGACTTATAGAGATTGGTAATAACCGAATCTAGGGGTACCAATAACAATTGGATTTGAAGGCGATGCCAATAATTATTGGACTTTTAGGGAATTTTGGTGACAACCGACTCCAATACCAATGACCATTGGTTCTTAGAAGGCAATACTAGTAACCACTAGATTGTTTAGCACAGATTGGTGAAACCGAATCAAAAGGACTCCAATAACAATTGGCCTGCTTTATAACAGAATCAGTGACGACTGAGTTTGGAAAATGGTACATGACGACCACATCAAGGTCCTGAACACGTGCTAGTTACTACTAGTCTTTCAAAGATTATTGGTGACGACCAAATCAAAGATGAATATTGGTAGCAACCCCGCATTTGTGTAAATTGGATATTGCTAGTCACCACTAGCTTCCCAGAGAAGATAAGGAAACCCCAGGATGTCAACTTTAAAACGAAACTTGTTACAACAGATCAAGGATAATGGTAACAACCGAAGGATCTCAAAGGCAACAGCCAAACAAACAAAATCAAAACTGAAATGCAAACAAATGCGTATGCTGGCATGATGCTATATGTAAAATGCAGACCGACCCGCAGGAACAAAGGAAAGCAAAACAAAGAAAACAAAAAGAGAACTCGTCACGCTGAGTTTCAAAATGCTTCAAGTCAGGCGACATTTTCTTCTTCGGCATAGATAACGATCTTTCCCAATAATATCCTCGTAATTCTGCAGAGAAGAAATCTTGGCTTAAGAGCCGGAATTGCTGTCAGACGCATCTAGCTTGGTCAAAGGTAACAGCAAACTTCCACAACTTTGAGAACTGTGTAATGTTATCAGATTACCTCTAGAACTTTTCAATCATTTTGTCAAATCGTGTTTCCCCTTCTTTAAAACAAAAATTGAAAATTTTCAAAACACTTTGCTTTCATGAAAATTCTTATTAACGAATAAGTGAAATTGCATAACAAAAACAGAGGATCATAACAATGATTTGGCCAAAATCTGATTCTATTGATAGACAAGAACTTTACAAAAGGAAAAGCCTTGGGAATTTTATAAATTTGAAAAATGGAAAACAGAAAAGGTTACAGAATCCCATAACAATCCGGTCCTTTTAACTGTCAATTCACTTGCTTCGCTGCTTCTGACGAGAATGACAAACGTTGATCTTTCTTCTGGTATCTTGCACAAGACTCTGCCCCCGCATCCGCTAGCTTTTAAACATTGGGCTTTCATCTTGTTGAAGCACTGGACTCTCCTTTCTAGGTCTTCTGCTTCAGGCGTAGTATTTTCTCACTGTGTCTGAGTTGATGGGATACTTGAGTTGTTCGCCATCCATGGTCTCGAGAATTAGAGATCCTCCGGAGAAGACAATTTTTACAATGAAAGGGTTGTCGTAGTTGGGCATCCACTTACCACGTATATCCTTTTGAGTTGGTAGAATTTTTCTAAGCACAAGCTCTCCTTCCCTATACTCTTTGGGACGAACCTTTTTGTTGAACGCTCTGATCATCCATTGTTGATAGATTTGACTGTGGCACAAGGTCGTCATTCATTTCTCATCAATGAGGTTCAATGATTCGAATCTTTCTTTTATCCATTCGTCTTCATCAAGCTTTGCTTCCGTCAAGATCTTTAAAGAAGGTATTTTGACTTCAATGGGTAGAACAACGTCCATCCCATACACTAAGGAAAAGGGAGTTGCCCCTGTCGAAGTGCGCACTGATGTTCGGTATCCGTGCAAAGCAAATGGTAACATCTCGTGCCAATCCTTGTAAGTTACGACCATCTTTTGTACTATCTTTTTGATGTTTTTGTTTGCAGCTTCAACTGCACCATTCATCTTAGGTCTGTAAGGAGACGAATTGTGATGTTTGATCTTGAAATCGTCACAAAGTTCCTTCATCGTTTTGTTGTTTAGATTCGACCCATTGCGAGTGATGATCTGGTTAGGGATACCGTATCGACAGATGATCTCCTTTTTGATGAAGCGAGCAACCATTTACTTTGTCACGTTCGCATACGACACTGCTTCCACCCACTTAGTGAAGTAATCAATTGCAACCAGGATGAAACGATGGCCATTGGAAGCTTTTGGTTCTATTGCCCCAATCATATCTATTCCCCACATTGCAAAAGGGCATGGTGATGTCATCACATTGAGAGGATATGGAGGGACATGCACTTTATCAGCATAGACTTAACATTTATGACACTTCCGAGCGAAGAGTATGCATTCCGTCTCCAAAGTTAACCAGAAGTAGTCTGCTCTTAAGATTTTCTTAGCCATGGCGTGGCCGTTGGCATGGGTGCCGAAGGTTCCTTCGTGTACTTCAGTCATTATGAGATTCGCCTCGTTTTCATCGACACATCAGAGTAAAACCATGTCATGATTTCTTTTGTACAAGGTACCATTGCTGATGAAGAATTTAGATGACAATCTTCGTATTGCTCTTTTGTCAATTATGGATGCGTCAGCGGGATACTCTTGATTTTGAAGAAAATTCTTGATATCGTGAAACCACGGCTTCTCATCAGATTCTTCATCTATTGTCATGACGTATGCGGGTACTGTCCTTCTTTCGATGCGGATCAGAGGTGCCTCGTTAACAAACTGGACCTTCCACATTGATGCCATCATGGCTAGTGCATCAGCAATGTGATTTTATGCTCTCGGTACATGTTTTAAGGTAGTTTCATCAAAGTATTCAGCCATCTCCAAGATATGAGAGTCTTGTCAGGGATCAACTTTTCATCCCTGGTTTCCCATTCTCCTTTGAGCTGGTAGATCACTAAAGCAGAATCACCGATCACTTCCAATATTTTGATGCGAAGATCAATAGAAGCTTCCAACCCTAAGATGCAGGATTCATACTCGGCTATGTTGTTCGTACACGAGAAACAAAGTCGGGCTGTGACGGCAGTGTACCCTCCAGTTGGATTTTTCAGAACAGCTCCGACACCATGTCCGTTCTTGTTTGACGCTCCATCGAACATCATTTCCCAGCGGGATCCAGGCTCGGGACCTTCTTCCGGACCAGGCTCTGGTTTTGTGCGCTGAATATACATCACATATTCATCAGGAAAATCAAATTTGAGTGGTTGATAATCCTCCATGGGATGCTCTGCGAGGTGTTCTGACAAGACACTTCCTTTGATAGATTTCTGAGCAACATATTGAATATCGTACTCTGATAAGAGCATATGCCATCGGGCTAATCTTCCTGTTTGAGCTGGCTTTTCAAAGATGTACTTGATGGGGTCTATCTTAGAAATCAGCATCGTAGTGTGACAAATCATGTACTGTCTCAGACGCTTGGCGGCCCATGCTAAGGCACAACAGGCTTTTTCCAGGGGAGAGTAACGACTCTCGCAATCAGTGAACTTCTTGCTCAGATAGTAGATTGTGTGTTCTTTCTTTCCTGACTCATCAGTCTGGCCTAAGACACAACCCATTGAATCTTCTAGTACTGTCATATACACGAACAAAGGTCTTCCGGGTACAGGAGGAATCAGCACCAGGGGTTCTTGTAAGTACTGTTTGATCTTCTCAAATGCGGCTTGGCAGTTTTCATTCCATACTACTGTCTGATCTTTTCGTAACAACTTGAAGATCGACGTGCAAGTAGGAGTCAGATTGGAGATGAATCTGGAAATGTAATTCAGACGTCTGAGGAAGCCTCTGACTTGTTTCTCTGTTTTAGGAGCATGCATCTCCTGAATTGCCTTAACTTTGTCGGGGTCTACTTCGATTCCTCGTTGACTGACGATGAAACCAAGTAACTTGCCTGAGCGAACTCCGAAGGTGCATTTTGCTAGATTTAACCTTAGTTGATACTTTCGGAGTCTCTCGAATAGCTTCAACAGATGATCCAAGTGGTCTTCTTCACTTTGGGATTTTGCTATCATATCATCCACGTACACTTCGATTTCTTTGTGCATCATATCATGAAAGAGTGTGACCATGGCCCTCTGATACGTTGCCCCTGCATTCTTCAAACCAAAAGGCATGACCTTATAACAATAGGTGCCCCAGGGTGTCATGAAGGTTGTTTTCTCCATATCATCTGGATCAATTTTTATTTGATTATAACCAGAAAATTCGTCCATGAATGAGAATACTGCGAAGCTTGCTATATTATCTACCAAAGTGTCAATGTGTGGTAGAGGGAAGTCGTCCTTTGGACTTGCTTTATTTAAATCCCTGTAATCAACGCACATTCTGACCTTGCCCTCCTTCTTCGAGACTGGTACAATGTTTGCCACCCATTCTGGATATTTGGATACTGCTAAAAAGCCGGCGTCAATTTGCTTTTTGACTTCGTCTCGGATTTTAAGAGCCATGTCTGGTCTTGACCTACGAAGCTTTTGTTTGACCGGAGGACACTCTGGCTTCAGGGGGAGCTTGTGCATAACAATGCCAGTATCCAACCCTAGCATGTCTTGGTAAGACCAAGCAAATATGTCAACATAATCTCTGAGGATCGCTATCAGCTTGTCTTTGATCTCTGGCCTCAATGATGCCCCAATCTTGACTTCTATTTTTTCTTCTTCTGACCCCAAGTTGATGACTTCAGTCTGCTCTTTGTGGGGCTGGAGATAAACATCTTCGTACTCAGCCATTATCTTCAACTCTTCAAGGACTTCTAACTCTTCTTCATTCTCTTCTTCAGCTTGAAAGATATATGAACCACTAGTAGAAGGAGCCGAAGGATCATAGGATTCTGTGGTGGATGGAGGTATTCTGCATGTTTTATTTTGGAACAATTAGACACACACACACACACAGACATGCAGATGAAGGGTTGTTTTTATTTTTCAAAAAGATTGCCATTTTTTCTTTTAACAAAAGAGTGAAAATGATGTGCAAAACAATAAGCAAGAGTTTTAACAAAAACACTTTTTCATTAATGATTTTCAAATTCGCAAAGTGGCCCAATACAAAATAATTCGCAGGCCTTCGGCAAGACCAGGAATTTTAAAGAAAAACACAAAGCTAATAAGCAGAGTGAATTACTCTAAAGGTAAAAAGATGGGAACTTCCACAGCCTCCCAGTTGCGCAAAGTTGCTCCTCCCCTAGTTATTAGATGATCCAGATTACCATCTTCATCTTCAGCAATAATGGCGTTGACTTGCATGCCGCCACTGGTGAATATCTCATTCAAAGACTTCTTCTTCACGGTGCTTTCTTCTGGCTCGCCTTCTAGAGTTGGTTTGTAACCCAACCCTTGTCGATCATTTTTGGCTCGAGCGTTGACTTCGATTACCTCTCCCCATCCCAATATGACTCCAGCTTTCAGTGCCTCCTTAATACTTTGAACAGAGGTAAATGATGGCCCACGGGTTATGTCCGATTCATCAAGTAGAACAATGTGGGCTATTTCTAGTGCTTGGAAGGCCGTCTCGAGGGAATCTTCATCAGCCTCAATATACCAGAATGATGACAAGTTGATCACCATTAAGTCTTCTTCTCCATGAATGATGACCAACTGGTCATCCACAACAAACTTCATTTTTTGGTGGAGAGTAGAAGTAATAGCGCCAGCTGCGTGAATCCATGGTCTTCCCAGTAAACAACTGTAGACCGGATTAATGTCCATCACCTGAAAGGTGACTTCGAAGATTTATGGTCCAATCAGGATAGGAAGGTCAACTTCTCCTATCACGGCTCTCCTGGATCCATCAAATGCCTTGACTATGAGAGAAGTTGGTCTCATGGTAGCACCTTGATACGCCAGCTTGGCCAATGTCCTTTTAGGCATTACGTTGAGCGCTGATCATGTGTCAACAAGAACTCGGGACATTGTATCCTCTTCACATTTGACCGAAACATGTAGAGCACGATTGTGCTTACGCTTCTCAGCTGTCAGATCGTTGCCGTCAAATCTCAATGTGTTGCAGGCAGTGATATTTGCTACAATGGAGTCAAAATGCCCCACTGTGATATCTTTGGTAACATGGGCTTGTGTCAGGATTTTGAGCAAAGCCTGGCGGTGTGCCGGAGAGCTTAGAAGTAAAGCCATAACCGAGATCTTAGATGGTGTTTGATTTAGTTGGTCCATCACCCTATAATCACTTCGTCTAATGATTCTCAGAATTTCTTCTTCATCATTTTTGGCGCTTTCTTTTCCTTTAACTAAAGGTTCTTTAGTGGCGACTGCCTCTGGAATAGGCTTCTGAGGAACATGAGCTTTTTGAATAGAAATTGCTGGTGGAGGAGCCACATTATATGTCCGAGGTTGGTAGATGCGACCACTCCGGGTCATTTTGCTTCCACCGACAATGTTAGCCACATTTGCTGGTTTCTTTTCTTTGAATATCCCCTTGCACCATGAATAGTCTTGCTTTGGTGTCACAGCTCTTGGGTGAGGTTTGGGTCCTCCCCTCAGTTCAAACCTGGTCTGTCCCTTCCCGAATTTCGGGGGTGCATCGTCACGGAATACCGGCCGGACGTTCTTGTAGTTATTGTTGTTGTTAGCATTCCTAAATACAGCTCTCTTGTTGGGCTTTTCTGGCATATTAAACACAAGTTCGATGACTACAACATCTTCCCCCTTTTTCCGGTGAGCGATTTCTATCATCCCCTGCTCAATCATTGCCTGAATGTCTTTTTTCACAGCGTCACAACCCTCAGGATTCAACATGCATTCTTTGTAGTCTTCGTGAAATTTTTTAAGCGACCATGTCTGTGCAAGGCGTTTGTGTAAGTCTGCCAATGGCACTTTGATATCACCAACAATGGTTACTTTCTTGTATTTTGACCCGTCACCTTCTTCAGTAATGGCATTGACTCCACCATGATTTGGAAGAGGGTTGCTCTTTACGTTGGGATGGTTATCTTCGAAGGACATAATTCTTTTTTCAATTAATTCACGAACTAGATGCTGAAGGGCGAAGCAACCTTCGAGACCGTGGCCTGGAGCATTCTCATGAGATAGGCAGCGAGCATTTGCATTGTAATAGAATGGGAGTGGATTAGGTGGAGCACCTAATTTTCTTGTTTTGACCAACCCTCTTTCTATTAACATGGGAAACAGATCGGTGTAGCTCATCAAAATAGGCTGTATTTTTGGCCTATTTGCTTGATAATTAGCCCTCGGAGCCCTGTTCTGCGGCTGTTGACCTTGCGGATGCTAGTATTATTGTTGATTATTGGAGTGGTATTGATGTTGGTTGCCAGACTGATACTGGTGCTGATTACTGGATGCCCCAGGCTAGGGACCATGCTGTGATGAAGGTTGAAAAACTGGAGTCACCGCTGCTACATATGACGGATGGTACTGCTGGCGATGGCTTCTGGAGTTTTGTGCTTTCTTCCCATATGTGATCGCACTTGCCTCTCCCTCTTTCTTTTTGTGAAAATTGATGACTGGCTTCTTTGTTGTGATGGCGCTGGAGGTAATATTTGGAGTGGTCACTTTTCCACTCTTTAAACCTGCTTCCACTTTGACCCATACTGCCACAATATCAGAGAAATTTGTTGTGACACTGTTGATCAATCGTTCATAGAATTCTGGCCGAACTGTATCCACAAACCAGTCTGCCAACTCCTTTTTAGTAAGGGGAGGCTCTACTTGTGCTGCAGTTCCGCGCCATCTTTGCGCATACTCCTTAAAGGTTTCAGTATTCTTCTGTGTCATGCTGAGAAGCTGACGATGGTCCGGAGCTAAGTCCATGTTGTACTTGTACTGTTGAATAAAAGCATCTGAAAGGTCTTGGAAACTATGGATCTTTGTTTGATCTAAACTAAGATACCACTTAGCCGAAGCTCCTTTAAGACTATCTTGGAAACAGTGTACTAACAGCTTGTCATTTTCAATATGCGGAGCCATCCGCCTACAGTACATGATTAAGTGCACTTTAGGACAAGTGGTCCCCTCATATTTGTCAAATACCGGCATTTTAAATTTCTGAGGAAATACCAATCCAGACACCAGACATAGGTCCTTGGCATCAGATCCAAAGACATGGCTTCCTTCGATGACCCTCATCCTTTTGGCCATGATGTCCATTTCTACCCTTAATTTTTCGTGTTTTTCGTCTTCGGCTTCAAAACCGTCGGGTATATCAAAGATTGGCTGTTGATTGGAGAAAACAGGTCGCACTGTGGTAGGTCCACCCGCCTGAGTGAAAATAGGATTTCAGATTGTTGAGTCGAACAGGGGATTGAGGATCGAAGACTTCATATTGTTGAATGGTGGCACAAAATCCCGGGACATGCCATAGGGAAATTTTGCTGAAGTAACAAGAGCTACTGTGACATTGGCCGCTGCTGTGGCAACTTCGGAGATTACTGTAGGTTGTGTGTCCATCTTTGCCTTGATTATGTTGAGAACTTCCATAATTTGGCTAACGTCACCTTTGATTCCTTCAATGATATTATCCATTTGATCGAACCTGTGGTAATTATCTGCCATCTTCTTTTGAGCTCGGGATCGTGTGTTATATCCGTGAGTATTCAGCGTGACTCCTTCTCTCTTTTCTCTGAACAAGAACAAAGGATGAGCTGCGGAACCCAGATGCAAGACCAATGCGGGATGAAATGTGAATCTAAATGCAAATGCGGATGCATAAACCATTCAAGGAAAAACAAATTTTTGTTTGCAAACAAAAAAGTTAGAACAACATGTAGCGACATGCTTAAAAAGTGTTTTTCATTTGATAGCTGGAAATCTATTACAATAGGGGGCCCTTGCTAAAAAGCAAGACCTTTCTTACAAGAAATGAAAGCAAATTCAACATTAGGATTTCAATCCTTTTAGGGAAAGCAGGGAAATGGTGAAACAAAGATCAATCTAACAAGATGATCCTTCTCCTTCTTGAACTCTAACATGAACTTGGTCCTGGCGGATAATTTCCCGCAGGTCTTCGTTCTCTCTTTGCGCTTTGATCAAAGCGTATTTTAGCTCTTCCCTAGTCGTGGGGACCTCAGGCTCCATGGTTATCTCATAATCATGAGTATTGAACATGGTCAAGGCAATTTCTTTTGACCATAGCAGGTACCCTCTGGTAGTTGAACAACTTGCATTCTCCATTGGAGTTAGGCCCAAGAAGTGTGGATTTTTTTGAGCGTATTGAGCATTAGCTTCTAGTTCTCGGTTGCGACCAGTTTCGCAGAAGCAAGGTCTCAACAGTTCTAGTTCGGGTTCTGGTCCGGTAGGATACCCATATTGACGCCGGGCAAGGACAGGATTATAGGTGATAACCCCTTCTGTCCCAATGAGAGGCACATTGGGGAAATCTCCGTAACTAGGAATCATGACTTGGTCACCGAGGCTGGTGTCATACCATGTGATGTCATGGTGCCTAAGGGTGACGAGTTTAGAAACCCATGCGCTTTTGGTAGGAAGCCTCCAAAGGATATGAGTCCTTGGCATATGTGAAGTAAACCATCGGTCAAGTAGTGAAAGGCAGCATGAGAATTGCCCGCGATCGTACAAGATGAAGCGGTGGATGACTACATAAGTATCAGCTAGTATCGCGTTGACCGGATTTTTGATGATGAAGAGGCGGATCGCCTCTTCACTGATGAAGTCGTAACTGCTTGGGAAGGGATACAACCCATATATCAGAAATGCCAAAATCGCTTCAAAGATGCCCAGGTTTTTGCTTTCATAATGATATTCAGCCATCTCCATTAGGGGACTTGCATCCATTCCATACCATCCTCCTTTCGCTCTCATCGGTGGTAAATCCTCCAGTTTGATATGTAGGGCTTTGGCCAAGTCCCTTTTCTTTGGTTTTCCATAAGGAAGCGTGAAAGTCCATGGAATCTTCAAATAATCAGTATACTCCTCGATGGTTGGGAGTAACTGAAAGTCTTGAAATATGAAGTAGTGGTAGGTTGTATAGTAAAGCTCAATCAAGGCTTGCAGCATGGGCTCGTTGACCGGAGCACTTATCAGCGGTAATAGGTCTCCATATTTGACTATGAAAGCAGCGAGATTTCAGACAAGTCTAGTTAACATCCTTAGACGGCCCAATCTTAGATCCGAAAACGGAAGCATGTCTCTTCTTACCATGTTGTTGTTTGTAAAAAGAAAAAATTGAATTTCCTTGAATGGTTAGAAGAAGTGCAAATGCAAATGCAAATGGTGTCATGGAACTCAGACATTTACGAACATCAGCAGTCGCCATTTCATTGATTAACAAAATGGATTACAAAATATTGTTTCCCCTTACAAGAGTTTTAAACAACAGCTAAATGAATCCTATCAAGGTTCCCCTAGCAGCCTTAAGTTGAGCTTCTCGATCTTTCTTTCCATCTGAGTCTTCTCAAAGATGAGTCTGTCCACAATTATCTTCCAAGGATTAGACTGAGGCTCATAAGGTTCTTCTAGTGCCTTCCTCTTCTTACAAGAGAGGATTTCTTCTTCTTTCAACTGGAGTTGTTTCTGGAGCTCCGCATTTTCTTCGACGACTATTTGATACTTGTGCTTCCAAGCTTCTTCAGTTTGTTGTGCTTTGACCAAAGCAATCTTCAACTTTTCCTCTTCAGACATGAAGACTAAAGGGTGTTCTTCCTTCAAAGCCATAGGCTCTTGCTTAGAATAAGGCATCCTTAGTGTGATGGCTCTCTTTCGAACCCATTGTAGGTAAGGTTCCAAAGAGACACAGTTGAGTCTTCCAAGATCCTTTTTCCCTTTCTTGTGTAGATGCTTCCAAGCCTCTAGAATCTTCCCTTTTAGTCCTTGACTATCTTCCTCTTCTTTGAAGAAAATTTTTTCCACTTGAATACCGTTAGGTTTGTCCTTTAGAGGGTATTCCAATTGTCGGCGGGCGAGTACTGGATTATAACTGATTCCTCCATTAGCACTGAGAAGAGGTACATTGCCAAAATCCCCACAATTGTCAATAATCATTGTCCCATCATAGTCACGACTATACCAATCAATATCGGAGTGGGTAAGAGCCATGATCTTTTGCGACCACCATCCTTTCTTTGGATCCCAAAAAGCGTTGGCTTTGGGAAATTGTGAAGTGAATCATTTGTATAACAAAGGAGCGCAACAAGTGATCATTCCTCCATTATGAAAGTTCCTCAGATTAACATAATGGTATGTGTCTGCTAACAAGGTAGGCACAGGATTCTTCTTCAAGAAAATTTTAATAGCATTGAGGTCCACAAAATTCTCAAAGCTAGGGAACAAGAAGATGCCATAGATGAGTAAGGCAAGGATAGCCTCGAATGCATCTATGCTTAAATGATCCGCATAATACTGAGCTTTCTCGACCAAGAACTCTGCTTTTAAACCAAAAACTCCTCCTTTTATAATCAGATTCTTTTTAATATCAACCACTCCCAAATGTGTAGCCTTGGAAATATCTTGTTCTTTAGGGTCCTTCTCCATAATTGGAAATGGAGAATCTTCAAGAATGGGCAATCCAACCAACTGAGAATATTCTTCTAGTGTGGGCACTAGCTGATAATCAGGGAATGTGAAACAGTGGTAGAGCGGATCATAAAACTAGAGAAGAGTAGAAAGGAGTCCAATATCCATCTTTATCTTCAAGAGTAGCAATAGCTTCCCATACCGGCTTTGAAATCCCTCTGGATCTGTTACTAAGGTGCTCAACCTTTTCAAGTCATCTAGGTTAAAACCCTTGTAAGTGTACTTTAAAGTTTTCTTCCTTTCACTGTTCATGACGACTTCTGATGTTTACAAACAACAAAGTCCGAGTTCCATGAAACCATATGATGATATGATGATATGATGATCATGAATGCAAGATGCACAAACACAAGCAAATGCATATGCACACAACACAAACTTAGGTTTAAGGACAAGCGTGAGTTCAAGGGTCTACCCATCCCCAAAGATTGTACAATGGATTGATTGTACCTGTCGAACGGGTTCTACAAAGTTCCCAGCGTCATCAACCCATCTTTCTGATATTATCAATTTCCCAAATTACATGGTAATCGATAATATTCTCAAGAGAATCTCGTTTGAGTGTAGTATCGCGTATCAACTATTTCGGAAATACTTCCTTATAGTCATCGCACTACGTCCTAATAAGGCCAAAGTGGGGTAAAATGTATTCTAAAAGTCCACAGTGTCATGGGCTCCTTCGTTGAAAGTAGCATTGTTTTAACGAATACTCGATCAACAATACTAAAACTTTCAAGAGGGCCTACTGTCGCTACTGCGAAAATCGGCGCCGACAATGACAGAAGAGTCGCCACCGTGCGTTATTTATCCCACAAGAGGGAAAGGAAACGTTCAGAGTAAACCTAACGTAAAGAGGGAAAGGAATGGTCGTCGCAACCAAATCCTGGATTCGGGAGTCGGTTACGCAAGGGGAAGGTATTAGCAACCCTCACGTCCGTCGTACTCGACGGGATCCACGCTTATTTTCCATCTAGGGGTATGTTTATCTATCTACTCTAAAGGTCTGGTCTAAAAAGAAAAGAAAATGACTCGGTAAAGTATCACACTTTATTCCTACGTATTCCCGTCTGGAACGAGAAATCAGAGTCAACGTAGTTCGCCTAACTACAGGTTAAAGGGGGGGAAGGTTGCTTGCCGAGATGTCGCATCTCGTGCCTATGTACTTTCATACGGCATGAAAGATCAGAGCAAACGTAGTTCGGGCTACGGAAGACACAAGCTTGTCGGACAGTTTTTTATCTCCTTAAGAAAGGGTTTTCCTGATTAAGGGTCCAAGAGGACAAAAACAAAATTTGAATGTTTGTTTGAGTTTTTTACGAAAGAACTGTTTTTTAGGATGTTTGCAATCTCAGTCGCACTAGAGACTATGACCCAGGAGTGAACGCTTCGTATGTCACCCAAAGGGTACCACACTAACATCCAGATTACTATAGAGAGACCCTCTACCAACCTTTTCCCATATAGCTTAAGGCTCGTAACGTACAACTTCAATTAACCTTATTACTGTGTTTTTGAATTGTTTTGAGATGAGAAGAGAAAGACACCCTAAAACTATGGTTGAAAGGGAATCTACCTACAGTTATCATGCATGGGTCAAAACCTAATGTCTGCCATAATTCCCTCTTGCACAGAGGAAATCAGAGATCCTAAGGGAAACAACAAATGAAAGCAAGCAGTAAACAGTAAACAGTAAAATGCATGCCATGCAACAGTACAAGCGAGGCAAGGGAGTCCGACTCAACCTCGAACCTAAGAAAACAACAGGCAAGAGGAGACAACATCCACCTTAAACCTAGAGGTAATCAACACAAGCAAACAGACAATCCAACAAAAGAAAAAAAACAGAGAAAGCAGCCCAAGCAAAAGCAACAGTCTTCAGCAGACAGCAACTTCAACACTCAACAACAGCAGCTCTAAACAGCAAATTCTCTTGATAGCAAAGTGGACAGCAAAAGACTTCATCCTCAAGCTAGCTTCTATCTTCAAGCTTCATCAAAATCCATCTTCAAGCTCTAGAAAGCACACTCCAAGCAAAGGATTAATCACTAAGATCAAGGTTGCAATGTTTAGAACCAAATGAAAACCAAAGGAAATCATCAAGTACCAACATTGAAATGGAAGGGCATCCTCAAAGTTCTACTCAACTATGGGCATACCATACATCCCTCCAAAGTAGAGATGGAGTTTCCCTAGGAGGACTCTACATCATTGGATAGAATAGAAGCACACAATGCATTCTATGTTTGATGAAAAAAACAAAACTAGCTCTAATGGCTCTTCCTAAAACCCTAATTCCCTAAGCTCCTAAAACAACTCCTAAAAGAAAAGGAAACTTCAACTCCAAGCTCCAATCTTCAAGCCACAACAGCTACACCAAGTCTAGAAGACCTCCCAAGAAGGAAACCAAGCAAATCCAGCTCCAAACTCACCAACAAAACCAAGCAAGCAAAGGAATACAAAATAGAACACCACAAGCACAAGCAACTTGAAAAATTCAACTAAAATAGAAAACAAAGTTGTAAAGTTCTAATAAAATTCCTAGGGGACCATACATGTTTGAACAACCTAGGGTTAAAATATTAAAGCCTAATTCAACTTCTAAGTCACCTAAATAAGTTCTAGATTGAAGGGTATCAAGGTGATCCACAAGTTTGGGAAGGCTCTAATCTCAACACCTAAAACAGAACCTAAAGTTGTTCTAAATTTCTAAGAAAAATCCTAAGGGAACATGAATATCTACCCTAAAACATACTAAATAATCAAAGCCAAATTCATCACCAATTGGAAGAACAAAATTCAACAAAACAGATGATCAAATATGCAAAATTAAAAGAATTAAACAAAATAAGAAAAATTAAATTAAAATGAAAAATGCATGAAAATTAATTTTATTGATTTCAGAAAATCACAAATTCTCTCAAGATCATGGAGATATTTTTAAAATAATTTTTGGATCAAAATTGAATTTATTGTGATTTTTTGAATCAATAAAGCATTAAAAATAATCAAAATCAAATAAAAGAAATAAAAACTCAGAATAAAACATGAGCCACAAGATTGCATGACTGGTCCACTGATCCAAGCGCTGAGGGCATGCCACCTCATTAAATGAAACTACTGTGTTTTGATGTTCAAAAAGTCAAACAAAACTTTAAGTCGTGGCCGTTGGATGATTGGCTTAGTCGTTGGTCAAGGCAGGATCCAATGGTGCAAAGATCATCTTCTCCAAAACTCAGTCTGGCCTGAGTGAGACTCAGTGTGGTGGCCGGAGAAGACTCCGTTCATCTTCTCCGGTGAGCAGGTGGTTGCAGGTGTCCAGAAACAGCAATCCTTATACCAATCTCATTCAGAATTTCATCACGAATTCAAATCTCCTATCCATATGTCCTAACTCTCCATAGATTTCAAGATTCGAAGCAAAGTTCAGAACACACATCCAGATCAATCATCATCAGTTTCAAATCTAAGGCTATAAAATTCATCCTCATGTCACATACATCACTCTGATCTATCTAAATTGCTCTAACTCTCCCTGAATCAAATCAAAACAGAAATGCTATGTCATGATCAATCATCACCAAATGCTTCCAAATTGATCCTAAAACGATCTACATCTTGTCTAGATCCTAACCACAAGTTCAAATCTAACTACATCATGCTAATTCATGTGGAAATTTGAAAGTTACTAACTTGTTGTAGATCTAGTAACAGAGGTAGCTAGAGCTTGATTCATCCTTCAAAACTCTCTAGAATCATTCAAGGATGCTCTAGGAAGAGTTTGCAATCTTCAATTTGCACTGAATTGGCCTGGAACTCAAAACACGATTTCACTTGCTCCTTGGAATTTTTCAACTGCAACTTCAGTGTTCTTCACGAAATGAATGCCAAAATTGATCTGAAATTAATCTAATGAATATATCGAATGTTTCCATGGGCTTTAGCAACTCAATTGAGGCCCAATCCAACCAATACAATTTTCTGTTTTTCTCTTCCCATGTGCAATGTAACAGTCACGAATTGGCCATGAAAATTGCTCTAGAAGCTTCCCTTTCAACTGCACATTGCCTTGTGAATGTATTCAGACCAAAAAGAGTGCTTGAAATGCCTTGGTAAGTATTTTGGATGTGTGACTTGCAAATGAAGAAACCAAATGACAACTCATGAAACTTGGCTTAAACTCAAAATTCTGGTAATGGCAAAGTGCTTAGAATTCCATTTACATTCAAAAAATGTGGTTACTTGACATGTTTTGGTCCTTTAACTCAAAAATCAATTTTCCCTCCTTAATCCATTTGAAAATTTCCCTTTTTGAAACCATTTCAAACCAAGTCTTGCTATGATCCCAATCAATCCATCATGACCTCTTGGATAGCCTAAAAACCCCATTTTGAACAACTTTAATGTTGAACAAAAATCCATTTGACAAGTGCAAGTTGGAGATTTTGGCCTATGATTGAAAATGACCTATAATCTCACTTTCCCAAAATACCCCTGACTTGTAAACCTCATAACTCGAGTTCTACAAATTTGATGGAAGACTTATAGTACAATTTAGAAATCTAAGATCATGAGTAACAACTTTCATGTTGGCCAAAAGTTCAGTTGAAACTTCCTTCTTGGTCAAAAATAGCTTTGAAGTCATATGATTTTCACAGACAAATTTCAGAGGCATCTGAGGACTTGTAACTTGTCTGGACCATAACTTGAGTTCTATAAATCCCCTTGAGGACTTCTAGTACTCAAATTAAAGGTATTGAGATGCTCTAGAAGTTTCATGTTGGCCAAAGATCCATTTGAAACATGTATCTTGACTTATGTGGTCATGAAGTTAAGCATTAAACAGGGAATTTTGCACTGAAACCCTAGTTTAGAAACTTCCCACACTCTTGACTTTTATTGACTTGATCTTGGCACAACACCACAAATGTCTCATCATATCATTTCATGAACTCCATGACTTAAAAGTAGGCCTTGATACCCTTCAATTGCACAGTTGACCTAGAATTGATCCAGATGAAACCCTAATTGCTTGCACCTCAACTGTGGCTCTTGCATTTGACCCAATGACTTGATAAAAATCTCCCATGGTCCTATAGGAATTCTATGAGCTCCATACACATCCTCTTTTCACATTCAACACTTCACAACCCTCTGAAGGTCTTCAATTGATCCTCAAGTTAGGAGAAGATTCACACTCAAACATCTAAACCCTTAGGCACTCAAACCACCTTCTGATGACTTTGACCACTCCTCAATCTTGAATGAGACCTTTTGCTAGGCTTCTCTTGAGAAGAATCACACTTGATCCCCTGCTATATGAATGATACCATGATATGCAAATGTTAATGCAATGAACATAAACCAGGTAAGAAAAGGTTGGGCAAATTTTGGGGTGCAACAGCTGCCCCTATTCAAACGGCTTGGACCCGACTGGGTGAAGAGCGAACGACCTTCAAACAATCGAGGTAGAAGACGGTTGAATACCAAGAAACCTGGAAATTTGCCAACCGCAGAAATAAGTTGCGAAAAATGCTTGTAGGAACAACATCCACTACACTGAGCCCAGTTGTTACGGCAACAACTAATCAATCATCTGATAAAACTTTGGATTTCAACATTCACCCCTTGTGTGACGCCACAGGCATCGAATTAACTTTGCAAGAAACAAACTCCTTCCACATCTGGACTAAATTCGTCAACACGAGGAGAGACTCCATCAACACGGGTACAATTCCGTCCATAATTGGAATAACGATCTATGTCAATCACAGGTAACAACTCCACTGGGGACAATTACGTCGATCACGGATAATAACTCCATCCACACGATAACAATCACTGTCAACACAGGTAACACTTCCGTCAACACGGACAACAATCACTGTCAATACAGGTAACAAATGCGTCAACACGGATAACAATCTCCGGCGATTTCACTGGGACAACTCCGTCAATCATGGGAAACAAACATTGTCAACACAGGTACGATCTCTGTCAGCCACAAGTAACCATCACTGTCAACACAGGCGCAATCTCTGTCCATTACAGGTAACAATCTCTGTCAACATAGGCGTAACAATCACTGTCAACACAGGGAAGAATTCCGTCAACACGGACAACAATCTCCAGCGATTACACCAGGACAACTCCGTCAATCACGGGTAACGACTCCATCAACACGGATAACAAACATTGTCAACACAGGTACAATCTCTGTCAGCCACAGGTAACCATCACTTTCAACACAGGGAAACAATTCCGTCAACACGGATAACAATCACCGTCAGCACGGGTACAACTCCATCAACATGGATAACAATCTCTGTCAATCACAGGGTACGATCCGTCAACACGGATAACAATCACCATCAGCACGGGTAGCAATCACTATCAACACAGGCGCAATCACTGTCAATCACAGGTAACAATTCCGTCAACACGGATCCGTTTGAAGAATACTTTGCTGGGGAATATGGGAAACTTAACCAAACAACTCTGTGGGGAACAATTTCATGGGGAAATCACTAGTGACAACTCCAAAAGTTTAAGCCATGAAATCTTTTAGTGCTGACGTAACAGCAACCTGAGAATAATCCCACTGGGGACGAAAAGTTACTTAACCAAACAATTCTGTTAAGGGACGGACGTTATCAACACCTGTCTCACGTTGAGAATTTGAATATCTGGAAATCCTTCTGAACAAGAATCTCACTCCTCTGCAAGGGATAACACCTGAAACCAAAGAGGTAACCAACCTGGCTTATGTTTCAAAATGCGAATGTTTGACAATGGCATAATGCTCGATACGACATGGAAATGCTACGCGTTTGAGTAGATGCAAATATGATAATATATGCAAAATGAAAAGATGCCAAGAGGCGCTTCAACAAAATAAACACTGAAGACAAGACCCAATTCGCTGGGGGATGAACGGGTATCACAGACATATTCAAACAAAATAAATGTTGGACATGTGCAACCCACTCCGTTGTGGGTAACCATCCTGTCGGAGGATGACTCACAAGCTTGAAATTACGAACTCTGTTGGGGATGTTCATCCTGTGAGAGGAAAAACAACCTGCTGGGGAGAGGGAGAAACACAGTCCTGCGTGGGATAATCCTTCTGAACCAAAGACGACTTGGTTATACTCTGCGGGAGTTATCCATGTTGGAAATGGAGTGTGCACATATTCACTGCTGGGAATACACTTTCTGTTAGGGACATTCAGGTCCACTGAGGTAACCTTCCTGGGGAATACTCTTCTGGGGAGGACAACCCACATCCAATAGGGATAAGTGCCCTCTCAAATCTTCTGAGGTAAGATGTGACTTCCATCTGCCGAGGAGTGATACAATCCATATGTCACAGGACTCTAGCTGGGGAACGCAACTTCCCTGCCTATTTGCTCCAAAGGTGAAAACCCTGCAAAACACAAACGAGACAAAACAAATCTATACAACAAAATCTATTCCGGTTAGTATCAGTGACGTTCGTTCAGTCAAGTCGAAGTTTTAGCAATTATTGGCAAGGGCCAGCAAGTTTATGCACATGCAAGTTTATCAAAAACATTGGTGTTTTTCCACAAACAAAACAATAAAGAACAAGCATCAAGTACTGAATAATATGCTTTATTGATAACGGGCCTGTAGATAGGCAAAATTTTGTACACTGAATGCAACTCCTGAAAAGAGGAAGTTACGCACAAGCAAAATACAAGTATTACAGAAGTACAAAGAAAATTTGTATACATGTCGGCAACGTGGTACAGACGAACACCATGAGCTGATCCTCCTATGACTCGCCTAACTCTGACGCTTTCCCAATACTCGACCTTCAGAAGAGATTGTTTCGGATATACGACCCTCAGGTACTCCCAAACCACTAAGTAATGCAGGATCAAACTCGAACCGCAATCATTTGCTTTTTCGAATCCCTAACTTTTGCGTGAACCGCCCTTTGCGGGTTTTCAATTCACCGGGATACCCTTTATTGCCGAAGTCGCCCTTTTCAGGTTTTCAACTTCGCGGGTGTACATTTTTTAAATTTTATCCCTAACTTTTGCCCGAACCTTTTATTCCTTTTTTATGGTTCGCCGGGATTCCCCATTTTGCCTGGACTCTCTTTTTTTGTCCAGCAGGTCTATTTAAGCAAAGTATTTTTTAACTGCGTTCGAGTTCATAGGGGATGTAAAATCCTCGCCATCCATGGTGGACAACAGTAAGGCTCCTCCAGAGAAAACCTTTCTAACAACATATGGACCTTCATAGTTGGGAGTCCATTTGCCCATGTGATCTGATTGTGGTGGGAGAATCTTTTTCAGCACAAGATCGCCCGTCTGAAAGCTTCGAGGACACACCTTTTTATCATAAGCTTTCTTCATTCGGCTTTGGTACAACCGACCTTATGCTAGAGAAGCCAGTCTCTTCTTATCCAATAAACTGAGCTGATTCAATCTCTCTTGCACCCATTCTGCCTCATCAAGTTGGACATCACGCAAAACCCTCAGAGAAGGAATCTCAACCTCTAATGGTAGGACAACCTCCATACCATATACTAGTGAAAAAGGAGTTGCCCTGGTTGATGTGCGTACCATCGTACGATAACCATGCAAAGCAAAAGGCAAAATCTCATGCCAGTCCTTATAGGTCACAACCATCTTTTGAACGATCTTCTTTATGTTTTTATTGGCCGCTTCAACAGCACCATTCATCTTGGGCCGATAAGGAGAAGAGTTGTGATGTTCAATTTGGAAATTCTGGCACAATTCCTTCATCATCTTGTTATTCAAATTCGAACCGTTGTCAATTATAATTCGCTCCGGGATTCCATATTTGCAGATAATATCTTTCTTGATAAATCTGGCTACCACCTGCTTGGTAACATTAACATATGACGCCGCTTCAACCCATTTGGTGAAGTAATCAATAACTACCAAGATAAAATGATGTTCGTTGGATGCCGTGGGCTCAATCTTTCCAATCACATCAATTCCCCACATGGAAAAAGGCCAAGGCGACGACATAACGTTCAGAGGGCTCGGAGGCACATGATTCTTGTCCGCATAAATCTGGCATTTATGACACTTCTTTGCAAATTTGAAACAATCTGTTTCCATAGTCAGCCAGTAGTACCCTGCTCTTAATAACTTTCTCGTCATTGCATGTCCGCCGGCATGTGTGCCAAATGTACCCTCGTGGATTTCTTCCATGAGCAACTTAGCCTCTTTCTCATCCACACATCGCACAAGACTAAGTCGTGGTTTCTCTTGTACAAAACCCCATCCGAATTCAAATAGAAATTGCCAGCCAATCTTCTAAGAGTCTTCTGATCACGACTGGATGCCCCAGCCGGATACTCTTGGTTCTTCAGGAAATTCTGGATATCATAATAGCACGGTTTACCATCGGAAGCTTCCTCAATGGTGAATATGAAGCGGGCATATCAAGGCGAGAGATAACTATCCTGGGAGCCTCATTCCAGAAGTTAACCTTATACATCGAAGACAACATTGCGAGAGCGTCTGCCATCTGATTTTATGCTCGTGGTACATGGTGCAATTCCACCTTGTCAAAGAAAGGTAACAACCTTCTTGCATAATTCATATAGGGTATCAGATTGGGCTGACGAGTCTCCCACTCTCCCTTGATCTGATTCACAACTAGAGCAGAGTCTCCGTACACATCAAGATTTTTAATTCTCAGATCAATAGCTTCTTTGAGCCCTATAATGCACGCTTCATATTCGGCCTCGTTGTTGGTAACTAGAAAGGTCAATCTACCAGTGAATGGGATGTGTGACCCGTGGGGAGTAGTAATGATTGCCCCTATTCCACTTCCATATGAATTGACGGCACCGTCAAATATCAATTGCCATTTGGAACCCAACTCTGGACCTTCATCCGACAACGGCTCCTCACAGTCCTTCATTTTTAAGTACATGATATCCTCGTCAGGAAAATCAAAATTCATCGACTGGTAATCATCAACTGGCTGCTCAACTAGGTATTCTGACAGAACACTACCTTTAATAGCCTTTTGAGAAACGTACTGAATATCATATTTTGTCAATATCATCTGCCATCGGGCAATCCTTCCGAAAAGTGCTTGCTTTTCAAACACGTATTTGATTGGATCCATCTTTGAAATTAGCATGGTTGTATGGTTTAGCATGTATTGCCTCAAACGTTTGGCAGCCCAGGCTAGCGCACAACACGTTTTTTCGAGCATTGAGTAATGGGACTTGCAGTCTGTGAACTTTTTACTCAAGTAGTAAATCACATTCTCTTTACGTCCAGTCTTGTCATGTTGACCGAGAACACAACCCATACTTTTCTCCAGAATCGTCAAATACATAATCAATGGTCTCCCTGCTAATGTGGGTATCAATATTGGAGGTTCTTGCAAATATTCTTTTATTTTTTCAAACGCCCTTTGACAATCTTCATTCCAGGTCACAGCCTGATCTTTTTTCAATAACTTGAATAATGGCTCGCGCGTGGCCGTTAGATGAGATATGAACCGGGCAATGTAGTTCAATCTCCCTAAAAAACCACGAACCTCTTTTTCTGTTTTCGGCGTTGGCATTTCTTGTATTGCTTTAATTTTTGCAGGATCAACCTCTATTCCTTTTTCGCTCACAATAAGCCCCAATAGCTTACCAGATCTCACCCCGAAGGTGCACTTGTTAGGATTCAGCCTCAGCCTGAATTTCCTAAGCCTCTTGAACAATTTCAGAAGATTGACCAGATGTCCTTCCTCCATCTGGGATTTGGCAATCATATCATCAACATAGACTTTGATCTCTTTATGCATCATGTCATGAAAGAGTGTTGTCATAGCTCGCTGATATGTTGCCCCGACGTTCTTCAAACCAAAGGGCATCACTTTGTAGCAGAACGTTCCCCACGGGGTAATAAAAGTTATTTTCTCCATATCATCCGGCGCCATCTTCATCTGATTATAGCCCGAAAAGCCGTCCATGAAGGAAAACACGGAGAATTGAGCGGTGTTGTCTACCAACACATCAATATGAGGAAGCGGAAAGTCGTCTTTTGGGCTCGCCTTATTCAAATCTCGATAGTCCACGCACATCCGCACCTTACCATCTTTCTTTGGTACAGGTACTATATTAGCGACCCATGAGGGATAAGTTGTAACAGCCAGAAAACCGGCGTCCCATTGTTTCTGAACTTCCTCCTTAATTTTCACAGCCATATTTGGTCGAGTTCTTCTGAGTTTTTGCTTAACCGGCGGACATTCCTCGCGCAATGGCAGACGGTGAACCACCATATTAGTATCTAAACCAGGCATGTCTTCGTAAGACCAAGCAAAGATATCACTGTACTCCCACAGCATCTCAATAAGCCTTTGCTTGATATCATTTTGCAGTACAGCCCCTATCTAGATATTCCTGACAACCTCTTCGGACCCCACGTTGATAATTTCAATTTCCTCCTGATGAGGCAGAATGATTCTCTCTTCTTGTTTCAAAAGTCGAGTCAGCTCTTCTGATAAGTCATTATCCTCAACAATCTCTTCTTCTGCTTGAAATATCGGGTGCTCGAAGTCGAAGCGAGTCATAGGAAGTTCGTGATCGGTGTCGTCTGAAATATGAATCCTGCAATGAGAATGGTTAAATGTTTCAAATAGTTCAAACAAAGCACATAACCACGTTGACATTTTATTGTTAAACAAAAACAGGAAAAATAAGGATCACAAAATTTGCATGAGAAAAACGCCTTTATTAATGATTAAACAAAGTACACACATAAGCAGGTAGCCCTAAAAATAGAATCACCATGCCCCGGGTAGGACACAGGATTATACAATAATTTGAGAAATCAAATCATTACTGTTTTGTACTCACTGGGACAAGTTCCTGGATAGACCAGTTGCACAGATTTTGTCCTGGCACGCCGGGCTTAATCCACGAGTCCATATCGCAGTCACTATCTCCGTATTCAGCATCGGAAACAGCATTGATCGTTTCATAACAGACCCCACCTGGAGTGATCACCACTGGTCCTTTAAACTTTGGAACGCCTGATGCGGAAGGTGACGATGTTGGGCGATACCCCAACCCAAACTTGTCCATCTTGACAGGAATTTCCAAGACTTGGCCCCATCCTTTGGTTGCTCCATCCTGAACCACTGCCTGAGCGTCTTTGTACAAAGACATGGCAACCTCTAGCCTTTTGACGGGAACATAAGACTTGTCCTTGATCGGCAACCCCTCGAAGGCTTGGCATGGCGTCTCATGGATCTCCCCATCCACTTCGACGTACTTGAATGACGAAAGATGACTAACTAGAATGTCCTCCTCACCGCAAATAGTAACAACACTGTCACCGACCATGTATTTAAGCTTCTGATGTAGCATGGACGTCACAACCCTGCAGAATGTATCCATGGTCGCCCAAGTAAACAGTTGTAAGCTGGATGTATGTCCATGATGTAGAACACTGTGGCAAACACTTCCGGCCCGACCTGGAGCGACAATGTTATGGATCCAAACACCGACCTTCTGGTCCCATCAAAAGCCCTAACGACCAAATCACTTGGCGTGCAAATAATTCCTCGGACATTTAGCTTCATCATAGCCTTCTTCAGCAACACATTCAAAGATGATCCGGTGTCTACAAAAACGTGCGACATAACAGTGCCCCGGCACTCCACTGAAATGTGCAAAGCCATATTATGGTCCCGACCTCTAGGCGTCAAATCAAAGTCAGTAAATCCCAGGCTGTGGCCGGCATTCACATGCGCCAGTACCCCCTCAAGCTGATTAGCAGTTACTTCCTGAGGTACAAAAGACGTGTCCAAGATTTTCAACAAGGCATTTCGATGGGCCTCGGAACAAAGCAACAAAGATAGTATTGAAATTTTAGAAGGCGTCTGCTGCAAGTGCTCCACAATCTTTTAGTCACTTTTGCGAATCAACCTCATAAACTCTTCTACATCCTTGACCGATGTTTCCTTCTCTTTTGACTGGGAAGGTCCTCCTTCATTCACTTTGGCTTTGCCTCTAGCGATCCTTTCAGCCTCGATTTCGGGTGAAGTGAAGATTCTACCACTTTGGGTCATGCCTCCCGCTTCAACAATATTGCTCACTACCCCTGCTGGCTGGCTATCCACATTAATCTTTTCCCCGTTGCAAAAAGCTTCCAACCCTTAATTCCATGGGATGACTTTCGTACTCTCATAAGGAACGGGCCCTGCTTTCGTTATCGTGATAGTTGGCCGCTTGGCGGGCGCTGATATCGTAATAGTCTTTTGTGGAATTGTAATTGTTGCAACCTCACCCTGCTTTTCACAATTTACCTCACCAGGTTTCTCAACAGCAGTGCGTTCAAACTGTAAAGTTCCCTCATCAATCATGGCTTGAATACCTCTCTTCAAATCAATACAGCCCTCTCGTCGGGTCCAACAATCCAAACAGTACGCATGGCATCCGGGGAAGACCCCTCCTTTCAACAATATGCTTTTAACATAGCTTAAAGGTGTCTTCAGATCATTTACGTCCATAACCAAATCCAAATCCTCCTCTGTCAAAACAGCATTCCCTCCATGATTCGGCATTGGTTTCTGTACAATGTTGGGACCATCATTACTGAAGTTGATGACTTTACTATCAATCAAATCTTAGACTTTGTGCTTAAAAGCATGACAACTCTCGATATCATGTCCGGGTGCCCCAGAATGAAATTCACACTGCTTGCTAGTATCATACCCGTAAGGGAGCGCTCCTGTGGGTGGGTCCAACGTTCTCTTCTCAACCAGATTCAAACTTAACAACGTCTGAAGCAGTTCTGCATACGTTGACGGAGGTGTATCAAATACCCTCTTTGGCCTCCCATTCTGGATCCTTCTCTGAGCAGGATTCTGCCTTTGTTGTTGCTGCTGCTGTTGTTGTGGTTGTTGTCATTATTATGGTATAGGGATCGTCACACTAGTAACCTGTTGTTGAATATATTGATTCCGACCTCTACCTCGTCCTTGACCACCATACACTGCACTGGCGTCTCCTTGCCTTTTACCACCAAAGACCTTTTTTGCACCTCCTACTGAGGTCGATTCACCGGCTTGAATCTTACCAATTTTGATGCCATTTTCAATCCGTTCTCCCATGAGTATCATGTCAGAGAAACTACCTATCGAGCAATTGAGCAATTTATCATAATACATCCCAAGAATGTTCCAACAAAAATATCAATCAATTCCCTTTCAACCATAGGGGGGTGGACTCTTGCCGCCAGATCGCGCCAACGTTGAGCATACTCCTTGAAACTCTCCCCATTATTCTGTGAAAGACTTTGAAGCTGGACCCTATTTGGTGCAAGGTCACTATTGTATTGGTAATGTTTGATGAAAGCATCAGCCAATTCTTTCCAACTTCCGACCTGTGCAGGCTCTAGTCCCATGTACCATTCCAGCGATGGTCCTGACAAACTATCTTGAAAAAAATGCATAAGCATCTTTTCATCATCAGAGTATGTAGACATCCTCCGGTAGTATGAACGCACATGAACCCGTGGGCATGTATCCCCTTTATATTTATCGAAAGTGGGAGCTTTGAACTTCAATGGTACTCTCAGCCCAGGAACCAGCCCCATGGTAGCCATGTCCAACCGTGCAGAATTTTGAATGGCTATACCTCTCATCTGTTCCTCCAGCATTTTAATCCTCCGATCACTATCAGTGGGACCCTCAAAACCCACGCCTTGCCCAAAAAAGGCATCTTCCTGACGATCTCTATTCCAGTACGGACCCTCATTACCATATCCGTCATGAGCAGCATTACGGCCATGACCATGACCACTTTGGAAGAACCTGGGATCATACCTCAGATTGCCAAGCTCTTGATTAGCAGCCACTGTCCCAAAACCAGTATTGAAAGGACCCATCCCAACACCATTGGTATTCACATTGCCAAACCCAGCATTGTCGTAGCCATTGTTACCAAAACCTTGATTGTTATCACCGGACCCTCCGTTGCCGAGGCCCTAATTATTGAAACCATCATTGCCATCCCGATTGCCAAAGCTAAGACCCTAATTGTTTTCACCAAAACCAGTATTGATACCAACATTTCTGTTGGTTTCCACGTTCCCATTAACATTATCAGCATTTCTGTTACAAGCGTTGCCGTTGCTGTTGCCAATATCAGTCTCACCAGTATTTGGTATCACTTCCTCCCTGCGAGGAGTCTCCACATGAACAAAGTTGTATTCTGTATTACCGGCCGCTCGCGCCAGCAGCGGTTGCACTAGAGTTTGAAGATGTTCCTGGCCTTTAGCCACAGCCTCCATAGTCTGCATGAATTGGGCCAACCTATCCCGGATCTCCTGCATCTCAGACTGTACCTGATCCATGATATTCTTACTGTTGCTTCTTGTAGCGTACCGGTGAATTCTTTGTTCTTCAATCTTGAAACAACCTGTAAGATGCAGGAGATAAGATTCGAGCTCAAAAAAGAGTACCTGCCATGCAATATGATTATGCAGATGCACACGTGTAAATATGCAACAAGTTTATTTCCCCCCCGATTCTAGTTCCGGAGAAGAAGCCATAACGACAATGGAGTCCCAAGTAGGCAAACACAGAATCAGAAACCTCATACATAGACAAATGCCAAGAGGCAGAGTACAAAGATACAACTGAATACAACTGAAAAGGACCTCGGCCAACAAGCCTGGCGATGGTCAAAATACAAGTACGAATAACAAGAGAAAAGCAAAGGTAAATCAGGACAAATGGCGCGCCCTGACATCTTCCAATAGCCTCAACGTCTCTGAATGACCTAGTCTGGAGATTAGTTCCTGTATCAGTAATGTGTGCCGCTCAATAGTAGATCTCAGCTTTTTGGCATCCTCTTCACAGGCTCCCCTGCAAAAACACTCATCAATCCTGGATCTTTTGAAGCCAACCTTCAATTCACCACCCCTAGTTTCTTTGACCATGTTGCTCACTCTAGACTCAGCGTCACGTCTAAGAGATGCCTCTTCAGCAATCTTCGCATCCTTAGCACTGAGCTGCTCCTCTAACTGGGAAATCTAAAGCTTCAATTCATCTTCACGCTCCTTCCGGCTAGTAAGCGTGGCATTCCACAAAAGTTCCCATTTGGAAAGTCGAGAATAAGCCTTGTTCAGAAGTTATTTCTTAGTAGCAAGTACACTACTAACACCATTCAGGGCTACTCCTACTTTCTCTCTCCTGCTGGTCTCTTTAGTCAAGTCTGAACCCAACCTATTAATCATCTCAGTCTGCTTCTTCAAAGTGAAGGTTGCCTCATTCTTCTCATGCTGAAGCTGTAAAATCTCTTTTTCTAGCTCTTCATTCGCTCTTTGTAACTCTTCCTTTTCAGCCAGCAGCTTCTTATACTTCTCAATCTCTACTGAAGTAGGTTCCTCAATCACCGGAAGGTACAAAGGCTCTGCAACAGGATATGGCATCAAAGAAGTCCTAACTCTCTCATGAATCCAGAGCCGAGAAGGATTATAAGCTCGATTGTCACTCTTACCAAGCAATGTCTTTCCTCTTCTGTGAATATTACCCCAAGCAAGCCTCAATCTGACCAAAACATCTTCGTCTAATAAACCCGTGAGATACAGAGATTCCTGTATCTCGTCTTCAACTGGAGAGTCTCTCAAAGCATAGCCAAATTGTCTCACAAGCAGAGAAGGGTTATAGTTAATACAACATTTTCGTCCAATCAAAGGAACGTTTGGAAAGCCACTGCAACTATATATAATATCCACTCCGAGCAGGTTCCGATCAAACCAAACAATGTTCTCGGCACACAATCCCATCAATCTGGAAGACCAATCTAAAGTACTAACAGTATCAACAAAAGGTCCCTTCTTAGGAAGATGTCCCTGAAACCACCTGTATAGAAGAGGTACACAGCAAGAAACATTCTTTCCCCGACGCTTCTCATTCTTATAGTGAATAGAATGATAAATGTCACCCAAGAGAGTAGGCACCGGATTCTTCGAGGCAAGAATAAAGTAAGCATATGAGTCAATAAAATCAGGCAAGTTCAGGAACAAGACAATCCCATAAATGCAAACAGCCAGAATAGCATTGAAGACAACCCAACATCCATCCTTCGCACACTGCGTAGCCTTCTCAACCAAGCAAGAAAGATGAAAACCATAAGCTCCATTCAGCTTGAGAAAACCTCTGGGGAACTTATAAGCATCTAAACTGACAATCTCCGCAAGCTTAGCCAACTCAGGCTCAGTATCCTCATGAACAAAAGGCATCTGATCTAACACAGGAACTCCCAACATATCAGAATACTCCTCCAAAGTAGGAGCCAGAATAAAATCAGGGAACAAGAAACATCTCAACTGAGGCTCGTAAAACTGCATCAAAGTATATAATTCAGTCATCTCAAACACAGAAGGTCTGCACAACAAACTGATCAGTTTCCCGTAAGACTCTCTAAACTCAGCCCTCACTCTCTGATCTGCTAGAGCAGCCAATCGCAATAAGGAACTGATATCTGGAGAAGGCAACCTGTAAGCAACTGTTCTCTTCATGGACTCCATGTCTGGCAAGAAGAACACTAGAATCTGAGGGGGAAAAACACACCTGCAACATAAATACACGTTAACGAAATGCAAACATGAAAATGCAAATGCATATGCAAACAGGGGATCAAGTGCAATAATGAAGAACTGTGTTGTGCTGTACTGCAACTTGAGAACCATCAGATCTTCTCCTCAAACCAAACCAACCACAAAACAACCCTCATAACCAATTCTCACTGACAGAGACAAACCAGGTGTTCTGAGGCTAGAGTTTTCCTGTAAAAGACCCACCTACCCTCTCACAGGTATGTACTTAACTCGCAGACGAGGTACGACATTCTATGCGGTCATCAGCGTCACAGACTTTCAAGAGCGATGATACGATACCCAGAAGGTGTGGCATCATCATCCCTTGAAGAGGCCTCACTCAGCCGAATCCCAAATGATAGATTCCCAGAGTCGACAACCCTCAAATCCAACAACCTGTCGAGCCCAAAGGGCCGGGAAAGATGCCAACAAAGAGAATCTCGTCTGAGCGTAAATTTCGTAGCTAGCTGGTGCGTGCAAAGCAAGCAGGCTAACCATTACTTTCTACTTCTAAGTCTATGTGCACTCAAGCCCAGGTCCGGCTTATCTCTCAAACTAACCCTCTACATACACATCCTCTTTTCACATTCAACACTTCACAACCTTCTGAGGGTCTTCAGTTGATCCTCAAGTTAGGAGAAGATTCACACTCAAACATCTAAACCCTTAGGCACTCAAACCACCTTCTGATGACTTTGACCACTCCTCAATCATGAATGAGACCTTTTGCTAGGCTTCTCTTGAGAAGAATCTAACTTGATCCCCTGCTATATGAATGATACCATGATATGCAAATGATATAACTATGCAAATGTTAATGCAATGAACATAAACCAGGTAAGAAAAGGTTGGGCAAATTTTGGGGTGCAACAGTTGCCCCTATTCAAACGGCTTGGACCCGACTGGGTGAAGAGCGAACGACCTTCAAACAATCGAGGTAGAAGACGGTTGAATACCAAGAAACCCTGAAATTTGCCAACCGCAGAAATAAGTTGCGAAAACTGCTTGTAGGAACAACATCCGCTACACTGAGCCCAGTTGTTACGGCAACAACTAATCAATCATCTGATAAAACTTTGGATTTCAACATTCACCCCCTGTGTGACGCCGCAGGCATCGAATTAACTTTGCAAGAAACAAACTCTATCCACAATTGGACTAAATTCGTCAACACGAGGAGAGACTTCATCAACACGGGTACAATTCCGTCCATAATTAGAATAACGATCTCTGTCAATCACAAGTAACAACTCCACTGGGGACAATTCCGTCGATCACGGATAATAACTCCGTCCACACGGGTAACAATCACTGTCAACACAGGTAACACTTCCGTCAACACGGACAACAATCACTGTCAATACAGGTAACAAATCCGTCAACACGGATAACAATCTTCGGCGATTTCACTGGGACAACTCCGTCAATCACGGGAAACAAACATTGTCAACACATGTACGATCTCTGTTAGCCACAGGTAACCATCACTATCAACACAGGCGCAGTCTCTGTCCATTACAGGTAACAATCTCTGTCAACATAGGCGCAACAATCACTGTCAACACAGGGAATAATTCCGTCAACACGGACAACAATCTCCGGCGATTTCACCGGGACAACTCCGTCAATCATGGGTAACGACTCCGTCAACACGGATAACAAACATTGTCAACACAGGTACAATCTCTGTCAGCCACAGGTAACCATCACTCTCAACACAGGGAAACAAATCTATCAACACGGATAACAATCACCGTCAGCACGGGTACAACTCCGTCAACACAGATAACAATCTCTGTCAATCACAGGGTACGATCCGTCAACACGGATAACAATCACCATCAGCACGGGTAGTAATCACTGTCAACACAGGCGCAATCACTGTAAATCACAGGTAACAATTCCGTCAACACGGATCCGTTTGAAGAATACTTTGCTGGGGAATATGGGAAACTTAACCAAACAACTCTGTGGGGAACAATTTCATGGGGAAATCACTAGTGACAACTCCAAAAGTTTAAGCCATGAAATCTTTTAGTGCTGACGTAACAGCAACCTGAGAATAATCCCACTGGAGACGAAAAGTTACTTAACCAAACAATTCTGTTAGGGGACGGACGTTATCAACACCTGTCTCACGCTGAGAATTTGAATATCTGGAAATCCTTCTGAACAAGAATCTCACTCCTCTGCAAGGGATAACACCTGAAACCAAAGAGGTAACCAACCTGGCTTATGTTTCAAAATGCGAATGTTTGACAATGGCGTAATGCTCCATACGACATGGAAATGCTACGCGTTTGGGTAGATGCAAATATGATGATATATGCATAATGCAAAGATGCCAAGAGGCGCTTCAACAAAATAAACGCTGAAGACAAGACCCAATTAACTGGGGGATGAACGGGTATCACAGACATATTCCAACGAAATAAATGTTGGACATGTGCAACCCACTCCGTTGGGGGTAACCATCCTGTCGGAGGATGACTCACAAGCTTGAAATTACGAACTCTGTTGGGGATGTTCATCCTGTGAGAGGAAAAAAAACCTGTTGGGGAGAGGGAGAAACACAGTCCTGCGCGGGATAATCCTTCTGAACCAAAGACGATGTGGTTATACTCTGCGGGAGTTACCCATTTTGGAAATGGAGTGTGCACATATTCACTGCTGGGAATACACTTTCTGTTTGGGACATTCAGGTCCACTGAGGTAACCTTCCTGGGGAATACTCTTCTGTGGAGGACCACCCACATCCAATAGGGATAAGTGCCCTCTCAAATCTTTTGAGATAAGATGTGACTTCCATCTGCCGAGGAGTGATACAATCCATATGTCACGAGACTCTGGCTGGCGAACACAACTTCCCTGCCTAATTGCTCCAAAGGTGAGAACCCTGCAAAACACAAACGAGACAAAACAAATCTATACAACAAAATCTATTTCGGTTAGTATTCGTGACGTTCGTTCAGTCAATTCGAAGTTTTAGCAATTATTGGCAAGGGCCAGCAAGTTTATGCACATGCAAGTTTATCAAAAGCATTGGCGTTTTTCACAAACAAAACAGTAAAGAACAAGCATCAAGTACTGAATAATATGCTTTATTGATAACGGGCCTGTAGATAGGCCAAATTTTGTACACTGGATGCAACTCCTGAAAAGAGGAAGTTACGCACAAGCAAAATACAATTATTACAGAAGTACAAAGAAAATTTGTATACATGTCGGCAACGTGGTACAGACGAACACCAAGAGTTGATCCTCCTATGACTCGCCTGACTCTGACGCTTTCCCAATACTCGACCTTCAGAAGAGATTGTTTCGGATATACGACCCTCAGGTACTCCCAAACCACTAAGTAATGCAGGATCAAACTCGGACCGCAATCATTTGCTTTTTCGAATCCCTAACTTTTGCGTGAACCGCCCTTTGCAGGTTTTCAATTCACCGGGATACCCTTTTTTGCCGAAGTCGCCCTTTTCAGGTTTTCAACTTCGCGGGTGTACATCTTTTCAATTTTGTCCCTAACTTTTGCCTGAACCTTTTATTCCTTTTTTATGGTTCGCCGGGATGCCCCATTTTTGCCTAGACTCTCTTTTTTTATCCAGCGGGTCTATTTAAGCAAAATATTTTTTAACTGCGTCCGAGTTCACAGGGGATGTAAAATCCTAGCCATCCATGGTGGACAATAGTAAGGCTCCTCCAGAGAAAACCTTTCTAACAACATACAGACCTTCATAGTTGGGAGTCCATTTGCCCCTGTGATCTGATTGTGGTGGGAGAATCTTTTTCAGCACAAGATCGCCCGTCTGAAAGCTTCGAGGACACACCTTTTTATCATAAGCTTTCTTCATTCGGCTTTGGTACAACCGACCTTATACTAGAGAAGCCAGTCTCTTCTCATCCAATAAACTGAGTTGATTCAATCTCTCTTTCACCCATTCTGCCTCATCAAGTTGGACATCACGCAAAACCCTCAGAGAAGGAATCTCAACCTCCAATGGTAGGACAACCTCCATACCATATACCAGTGAAAAAGGAGTTGCCCCAGTTGATGTGCGTACCGTCGTACAATAACCGTGCAAAGCAAAAGGCAACATCTCATGCCAGTCCTTATAGGTCACAACCATCTTCTGAACGATCTTCTTTATGTTTTTATTGGCTGTTTCAACAGCGCCATTCATCTTGGGGCGATAAGGAGAAGAGTTGTGATGTTCAATTTTGAAATTCTGGCACAATTCCTTCATCATCCTGTTATTCAAATTCGAACCGTTGTCAGTGATAATATGCTCTGGGATTCCATATCTGCAGATAATATCTTTCTTGATAAATCTGGCTACCACCTGCTTGGTAACATTAGCATATGACGCCGCTTCAACCCATTTGGTGAAGTAATCAATAGCTACCAAGATAAAATGATGCCCGTTGGATGTCGTGGGCTCAATCTTTCCAATCACATCAATTCCCCACATGGAAAAAGGCCAAGGCGACGACATAACGTTCAGAGGGCTCGGAGACACATGATTCTTGTCCGTATAAATCTGGCATTTATGACACTTCTTTGCAAATTTGAAACAATCTGTTTCCATAGTCATCCAGTAGTACCCTGCTCTTAATAACTTTCTCGTCATTGCATGTCCGCCGGCATGTGTGCCAAATGTACCCTCGTGGATTTCTTCCATGAGCAACTTAGCCTCTTTATCATCCACACATCGCAACAACACTAAGTCGTGGTTTCTCTTGTACAAAACCCCATCCGGATTCAAATAGAAATTGCCAGCCAATCTCCTAAGAGTCTTCTGATCACGACTGGATGCCCCAGCTAGATACTCTTGGTTCTTCAGGAAATTCTGGATGTCATAATACCACGGTTTACCATCGGAAGCTTCCTCAACGGCGAATATGAAAGCGGGCCTATCAAGGCGAGAGATAACTATCCTGGGAGCCTCATTCCAGAAGTTAACCTTATACATCGAAGAGAACATTGCGAGAGCGTCTGCCATCTGATTTTCTGCTCGTGGTAAATGGTGCAATTCCACCTTGTCAAGGAAAGGTAACAACCTTCTTGCATAATTCATATAGGGTATTGTTGTACCCCAAAATTTGCCCAACTTTTCTTTACCTAACTTATGTTTCATTTCATTCACATTAGCATTATCATTTGCATTTCATTGACATGTATGCAGGAGATCAAGAGGTATGATTACCAATAAAGAGCTACACAAGACTGTGAGGCTAGCTAAGAAGGTCATTCAAGTGTTCAAGCATTGATATCCTTGTCAGAGAAGTTGAAAGATCCTCAGAGATAGTGGTTGAAGCCAAGAGGGTGTGTCTCTTAACTTGGGAGTGTGGGAAGTCATCAGATGATTCTGAGGTCATGGAGATGGACTTGAGGTCTTGAGAGAGCTCATGAGAAGTGTTGAAGATCACTTTGAGGCCTAGACAGGTCATTGTGCAAGATTAAGAAGGCTCAGCCATGAGTGGTGCAGCTAGGGTTTGACTAGGTCAACCCTAAGTCAACTGAGGATTTGAAAGAAGGTTGAGACTTAATTCAAGAGCCATGTGATCATGGATTGATTCATTGAGATGTTATAAGTATGATTCCAAGGTTAACTCATCATGATTGAAGGGTTTGAGAAGTTTCAGCCTAGGGTTTCTAAGGCTTGACAGTGTAAAATCCCCTAGTTTGACCCCCATCTTCAAGGCAATGTAGCTCAAGATGTGATTGTCATCTCAGCTTGCCCCTAACATGATTGTTGTAGAGCATGATCTTAGCTTTAATTTGAGTGCTATAAGTCCTTGATAGGATTTGTAGAACTCAAGTTATGGCTGTGACAAGTTACAAGTCATCTGAGGCATGTGAATTTGGAGCTTGAAAGTTACCCAACTTGCATGACACTTTTTCCCTAGAAGGATGATTCCTATAAACTTTTGGTCAACATGAATTATGTTCCTTATCCTCTTAGCTTTCTAGAGAGTACTAGAAGTCCTTGATAGGATTTTTATAACTCAAGTTATGGCTTGGACAAGTCAAGGGTATTTTGGACATTTGGTGATTATAGGTCATTTGTGATCATAGGCTATTTTCACCAACTTAGAGGCCTCAAATGAAATTTTGTTCAACTAGAAAGTTTCTCAAAATGGAGTTTTAACCTTGACCATGCATCAAGGAGGCATTGAAATGGCTCAAGGAGAGACTTGGTTCAAGAAATTTTGAAAAAAGAAAGAATTAAAAGGATTTAATGGCCCAAAATTCAAATAATTCATTTTGTGACCAAATGAAGCAAAATTATAGGTCAAATTGATTGGAAAAATGATTTTAGAAACAATGGAAATGTTAGAATTTTGATTTGAGGTCATTTGCATACCATTCCATTTCATTTCTTCATGATGAAGCAACATAATCAAATTCCCACCTTTGGCTTGCAAACAAGGAAAATAACACATTAAACTCATTCAATATCTCATGAGAAGTTAATTACAAGCATAGCCATGCCCAAAGGGAGCCAGAATTGTGATTGCCATGGATGAGATTTTGAAGAGATTTTGAAAATCCAAAATCTCATTTGGATGATTCCAGAAAGTTCTAGACAATCCCAATGAGTTCTATATAAGTCATTGGGTGAATTCAGTTCATTTTTTGGAAGAGATTGGTGCTGGAAGCAGAGAGTGGAGTTGAAGTTTCATGAATGCAAGTTGAAATCATATTCTGAGACTGAAGAAGAATCAAGCCAATTTGAGGTGTGCATTAGCTTCAGAGGAAGATTTGGAGTGAATTTGGATCGTTGTGTAGGCTGAATCGTGCAAGAACCACTTCTGTTACAAGCTTGAACACAGGTTGGTGAATTTCTTGATTATGCATGATTTAGGCAGTGATAGATAGAAATTGATATGCGGTTAGGATCCTAATGGTGAGTAGTTGGATTTAGGATGTTTAATTGCATGATTAGAGATGATTTAGGTCAGATACTATTTTCGGTTGAGATTGATATTTCACGATTCATGCGTTTTGAGGATGAATAATTGGTATGGTTGAATTGCTGGGAAGATTCTGGTCAAGATTCATTCAGGAATCGTGGAAAATGGTTGGCTGTAGAGGAAGTTAGGGTTCTGCAGGGGTGGCCGGAAAAGCCACCGGCGATGGCTGGCTCGCGCGCAGGTTTCAAATTTAAATTGAGGAAGATGAAATCCTCACCCTCCATTCAGGCTGAAGACTTAACTTGGTCCATTGATCTAAGCGCTCATGATGAGCCACGTACCCCTCTCCCAAAACTCACCGTTTTACTTACTAGTTGTACGAACCAAGCACGCGTGAGCTCGAATCCTGGCTTGTACCCTTTTTATTCCATTTTAATTGCTGAAGAGAATACAAGTGAATCCAAGCGCCTGGGCCTATGAACTCCTTGCTATTCACGCCCCCTTTTTGGCCCAACCCAAGAATTGAACTGTTAATATTTGCTATTTACCACACGCTGTTTGTTAATTTCTTTTATTTTCTTTTATTTTTCATTATTTCATATGACTTAGAGATTAATTCATAAAAAATAGGAAATTAACTCAATTAATTCCAAACTTTTTTCCCCTGATTCATGATTGAATCTAGAATTTTATAGATAAAAAATATTAGGAATTCATGCATTTGTGATTTTATTTGCATTTTTTGAATATTTATTGATATTAAAATGGCCATGGTTGATACCTTGTCTTGCTGAATTTTGTTTGACCATTTGGTGATGATTCTTGCCTTGATTTTTTGTGTGTATCTAGCATAGATATGCATGTTCCCCTAGTAATTGTATCAGATTTTGGTGAAGAAGTTTAGGGCTAGTTTTAAGTTGAAACTTTAGGTGCTCTAGTTTTAGGGTTTAACCTTAGTACCTTGTGATTTAGGTTTTATTTCTAGGACTTGGTGGATGATTCAAGCTTTGGATTTTGTATGGTAGATTCATGATTGAATTAGGGTCCCATAGTTATTTTTGTAGGATTTTACAATTGGTTTTAGTATTTTAGTTAGGACTAACTTTAGTACTAGGTTTTAGGTGATCCTAACTTGCTAACTCAACTGGATTGATTTCTTTAGTTCCCTTAGATTATGGTTTTGCTTTGCTTGCTCTTGGATGATGTTGAAGACAAGCTTGGGTTGCTGAGGAATGCATGAGGAAGCTTGGATGTGAAGTTTTCCTTTATTTTGGGTTGAGTGTTGTTTAGGTGTTAAGATTAGGGTTTGTAGATAGAGCTCCTAGATAGATTCTCTTCTTTCATAAACATGGAAGGTATTGATCCCTTCCATTCTTCCCTATTATGTAAGGTCCCCTTGTGAAGGCCTCATCCCTCCTTTGGTAGGATGTGTGGCCCTTCCCAAGCTGGTAGAACCTTTGAGGGTTCCTTTCTCTGATGATGGAGTGCTTAGTGGTGACCTTTGGTCTTCACTCTGCTGTCTATTATCCAAACCCTGCTCTTGTTAGATGAATCTTTCTCCCTTGCTAGAGGATGGAGTTCCTTGCTAGAAGATTGAAGATGTTAGAGGTTTCACTTCCCCTTTGTTTGAAGACTGTCAGGGGAGCTAAAGCTTGAAGATCCAGAAGAACAAGTTGACACTTGTGAAGGGAATCCAGTTGAGATCAAATGAAAAGCTGAAGCTTGAAGTTAGAGAACAAGTTGATACTTGTGTGTTTGATGCATTAAGAGCCTGAAGGGGCCAAGTTGATACTTGCTATTGGGATTGAAGCCTGAAGGTGGAGTCTACTTTGGAGCTGAAGCTTGAAGAAGAAGGGTAAGTTGATACTTATGTTAGAGGTATTGAGAGCCTTAAGGAACAGTTGAAGACTGAGGACTAAGCTGCTGTCAGAGGAGCTTTGCTGTGAAGTTGAGGAGGCTGTTGATCTGCTTGTCTGTCTGTTTACTTTCTGTGCAACTGTATTGCTGTGACTTGTTTGATTTGCTTGATGCATTAGAATAAGTCCATATCTAGATTCTCTTAAGCTAGGAGCATGATTGCACTAGAGGTTGAGTTGCTCCCTCTGCTTGTATTTTTACTGTATGGCTTTGCTTGCGGGTATTCGGTAGAGCCCAGCTCCCTTGCCTATGTGGTTTGTGATTTGCTTCATGGCATTTTATTTCATTTCTTCTGTATGATTACAGTTATTCATATCTGGCTTGAGGTTGAGATGAGCTTGTGGAGGCTGATGCCCCACACACATTTCCTCCCTCACTTGCATTGCATGTATTTTACTATATATCTGTTTACTGTTTAAGCTGATGCTTTATCTGTTTCTGTTCATCATTGACATGATCCCCTAGGAATCTCACTTCCTTTGATAAGGAAGTGTTGATTAGAACTTTAGGTTGAAACCTATGCATGATAACTTATAGGAGTTCCCTGTTTCAAACCTCAACCATAGGATGAATCCTTGGCATGACAACATTAGGACTTGATAGTCTCCCCTTAGTTGAACCTGTTCGTTCTCTCTTCTCTTCTCAAAACAAATTAAAATACAATAATAAAGGTTAATTGACGTCGTACGTTACGAGCCTTAAGCTATCTGAGAAAGGATTGTTCGAGAGTTTCTTTTCAACAGTCTGGATGTTTAGTATGGTACCCTATGGGTGCCATGCGACGCATTCACTTTCAGGTCATAGTCTCTAGTGCGATATTAGTTGCAAACATCCATAAAAAACAGTTATTCCGTAAGAGACAGAAAACAAACTTCAAACCTTTTTGCCCCGTGGGCCCATGATTCAAAGGAAGCTTTTCTGAAGAAAAGAGTGTCGTTAACTCCCAGTTCTACCGCAAACGGTAACGCCTAAGTCTCCAAGGGTCGAGCTGCGTACACCAAACTGTTGGGACTGTTTGTTAACCCTACTCGATAAAACAGATGAATCTGAATCCCTGTAATCTGTATTATCCCGAACTACGTAAGCTCTGATCTCTCATACCTGTTGAGAGTACGTAGGCACAATACTGATGTATTGGCGAGCCACCTTCCCCGTCACCCGTAGTTAGTCGAACTACGTTGACTCTGATTTCTCATTCTCTGATGAGAATACGTAGGCATAAAGTGTGACGCTTTGCCGAGTCATTTTCTTTTCTTTTTTAGACCGGCCTTGATAGGTAGATAGATAAAACCAACCCGTCATGTAAACACAACAAGCGTGGATCCCATCGAGTACGATGGATGTGAGGGGTGCTAATACCTTCCCCTTGTGTAACGGACTCCCGAACCCAGACAATGGTTGCGATGACCTTGTCTTATACCTTTTCGTCAGGTTTTTCCGATCGTTTCCTTTCCCGCCCTGAGGGATAAATAACGAAAGGTGGCGACTCTTCTGTTTTTCCGGCACCTTATTTTCGCGGTAGCGACAGGTATCAGATTGTGCTGACGAGTCTCCCACTCTCCCTTGATCTGATTCACAACTAGAGCAGAGTCTCCGTATACATCAAGATTTTTAATTCTCAGATCAATAGCTTCTTCGAGCCCCATAATGCACGCTTCATATTCTACCTCGTTATTGGTAACTGGAAAGGTCAATCTAGCAGTGAATGGGATGTGCGACCCGTGGGGAGTAGTAATGATTGCCCATATTCCACTTCCATATGAATTGACGACACCGTCAAATATCAATTGCCATTTGGAACCCAACTCTGGACCTTCATCCGGCAACGGCTCCTCACAGTCCTTCATTTTTAAGTACATGATATCCTCGTCAGCAAAATCAAAATTCATAGACTGGTAATCATGAACTGGCTGCTCAGCTTGGTATTCTGACAGAACACTACCTTTAATAGCCTTTTGAGAAACGTACTGAATATCATATTCTGTCAATACCATCTGCCATCGGGCAATCCTTCCGGAAAGTGCTTGCTTTTCAAACACGTATTTGATCGGATCCATCTTTGAAATTAGCATGGTTGTATGGTTTAGCATGTATTGCCTCAAACTTTTGGCAGCCCAGGCTAGCGCACAACACGTTTTTTCGAGCATTGAGTAACGGGACTTGCAGTCTGTGAACTTTTTACTCAAGTAGTAAATCGCATGCTCTTTACGTCCAGTCTCGTCATGTTGACCGAGAACACAACCCATACTTTTCTTCGGAACCGTCAAATACATAATCAATGGTCTCCCTGCTACTGGGGGTATCAATATTGGAGGTTTCTGCAAATATTCTTTTATTTTTTCAAACGCCCTTTGACAATCTTCATTCCAGGTCACAGCCTGATCTTTTTTCAATAACTTGAATAATGGCTCGCACGTGGCCGTTAGATGAGATATGAACCGGGCAATGTAGTTCAATCTCCCTAAAAAACCACGAACCTCTTTTTCTATTTTCGGCGTTGGCATTTCTTGTATTGCTTTACTTTTTGCAGGATCAACCTCTATTCCTTTTTCGCTCACAATAAACCCCAATAGCTTACCAGATCTCACCCCGAAGGTGCACTTGTTAGGATTCAGCCTCAGCCTGAATTTCCTAAGCCTCTTGAACAATTTTAGAAGATTGACCAGATGCTCTTCCTCCATCTGGGATTTGACAATCATATCATCAACATAGACTTCGATCTCTTTATGCATCATGTCATGAAAGAGTGTTGTCATAGCTCGCAGATATGTTGCCCCGGCGTTCTTCAAACCAAAGGGCATCACTTTGTAGCAGAACGTTCCCCACGGGGTAATAAAAGTTGTTTTCTCCATATCATCTGGCGCCATCTTTATCTGATTATAGCCCGAAAAGCTGTCCATGAAGGAAAACACAGAGAATTGAGCGGTGTTGTCGACCAGCACATCAATATGAGGAAGCGGAAAGTCGTCTTTTTGGCACGCCTTGTTCAAATCTCGATAGTCCATGCACATCCGCACCTTACCATCTTTCTTTGGTACAGGTACTATATTAGCGACCCATTAGGGATAAGTTGTAACAGCCAGAAAACCAGCATCCCATTGTTTCTGAACTTCCTCCTTAATTTTCATAGCCATATCTGGTCGAGTTCTTCTGAGTTTTTGCTTAACCGGCAGACATTCCTCGCGCAATGGCAAACGGTGAACCACCATATCAGTATCCAAACCAGGCATGTCTTCGTAAGACCAAGCAAAGATATCACTGTACTCCTGCAGCATCTCAATAAGCCTTTGCATGATATCACTTTGCAGTGCAGCCCCTATCCGGATATTCCTGACAACCTCTTCGGACCCCACGTTGATAATTTCAATTTCCTCCTGATGAGGCAGAATGATTCTCTCTTCTTGTTTCAAAAGTCGAGTCAGCTCTTCTGATAAGTCATTATCCTCAACAATCTCTTCTTCTGCTTGAAATATCGGGTGCTCGAAGTCGAAGCGAGTCATAAGAAGTTCGTGATCGGTGTCGTCTGAAATATGAATCCTGCAATGAGAATGGTTAAATGTTTCAAATAATTCAAACAAAGCACATAACCACGTTGCCATTTTATTGTTAAACAAAAATAGGAAAAACAAGGATCACAAAAGTTGCATGAGAAAAACGCCTTTAATAATGATTAAACAAAGTACACACATAAGCAGGTAGCCCTAAAAATAGAATCACCATGCCCCGAGTAGGACACGGGATTATACAATAATTTGAGAAAACAAATCATTACTGTTTTGTACTCACTGGGACAAGTTCATGGATAGACCAGTTGCATAGATTTTGTCATGGCACGCCGGGCTTAATCAACGAGTCCATATTGCAGTCACTATATCTGTCTTCAGCATCGGAAACAACATTGATCGTTTCATAACAGACCCCATCTGGAGTGATCACCACTGGTCCTTTAAACTTTGGCACGCCTGATGCGGAAGGTGACGATGTTGGGTGATACCCCAACCCAAACTTGTCCATCTTGACAGGAATTTCCAAGACTTTGCCCCATCCTTTGGTTGCTCCAGCCTGAACCACTGCCTGAGCGTCTTTGTACAAAGACATGGCCACCTCTGGCCCTTTGACGGGAACATGAGACTTGTCCTTGATCGGCAACCCCTCGAAGGCTTAGCATGGCGTCTCATGGATCTCCCTATCCACTTCGACGTACTTGAATGACGAAAGATGACAAACCAGAATGTCCTCCTCTCCGCAAATAGTAACAACACTGTCACTGACCATGTATTTAAGCTTCTGATGTAGCGTGGACGTCACAACCCCTGCAGAATGTATCCATGGTTGCCCAAGTAAACAGCTGTAAGCTGGATGTATGTCCATGATGTAGAACACTGTGTCAAACACTTCCGGCCCGACCTGGAGCGACAATGTTATGGATCCAAACACCGACCTTCTGGTCCCATCAAAAGCCCTAACGACCAAATCACTTGGCGTGAAAATAATTCCTCAGACATCTAGCTTCATCATAGCCTTCTTCAGCAACACATTCAAAGATGATTCGGTGTCTACAAAAACGTGCGACATAACAGTGCTCCGGCACTCCACTGAAATGTGCAAAGCCATATTATGGTCCCGACCTCTAGGCGTCAAATCAAAGTCAGTAAATCACAGGCTGTGGTCGGCATTCACATGCGCCAGTACCCCCTCAAGCTAATTAACAGTTACTTCCTGAGGTACAAAAGACGTGTCCAAGATTTTCAACAAGGCATTTCGATGGGCCTCGGAACAAAGCAACAAAGATAGTATTGAAATTTTAGAAGGCGTCTGCTATAAGTGCTCCACAATCTTATAGTCACTTTTGCGAATCAACCTCATAAACTCTTCTACATCCTTGACCGATGTTTCCTTCCCTTTTGATTGGGAAGGTCCTCCTTCATTCACTTTGGCTTTGCCTCTAGCGATCCTTTCATCCTCGATTTCAGGTGAAGTGAAGATTCTACCACTTCGGGTCATGCCTCCCGCTTCAACAATATTGCCCACTGCCCCTGCTGGATGACTATCCACATTAATCTTTTCCCCGTTGCAAAAAGCTTCCAACCCATAATTCCATGGGATGGCTTTCGTACTCTCATAAGGAATGAGCCCTGCTTTCGTTATCGTGATAGTTGGCCGCTTGGCGGGCGCTGATATCGTAATAGTCTTTCATGGAATTGTAATTGTTGCAACCTCACCCTGTTTTTCACAGTTTACCTCACCAGGTTTCTCAACAGCAGTGCGGTCAAACTATAAAGTTCCCTCATCAATCATGGCCTGAATACCTCTCTTCAAATCAATACAGCCCTCTGGTCGGGTCCAACAATCCAAATAGTACTCATGGCATCCGGGGAAGACCCCTCCTTTCAACAATCTGCTTTTAACATAGCTTAAAGGTGTCTTCAGATCATTTACGTCCATAACCAAATCCAAATCCTCCTCTGTCAAAACAGCATTCCCTCCATGATTCGGCATTGGTTTCTGTACAATGTTGGGACCATCATTACTGAAGTTCATGACTTTACTATCAATGAAATCTTGGACTTTGTGCTTAAAAGCATGACAACTCTCGATATCATGTCCGGGTGCCCCAGAATGAAATTCACACTGCTTACTAGTATCATACCCGTAAGGGAGCGCTCCTGTGGGTGGGTCCAACGTTCTCTTCTCAACCAGATTCAAACTTTACAGCGTCTGAAGCAGTTCTGCATACGTTGATGGAGGTTTATCAAATACCCTCTTTGACCTTCCATTCTGGATCCTTCTCTGAGCAGGACTCTGCCTTTGTTGTTGTTGTTGCTGTTGTTGTGGTTGTTGTTGTTGTTGTGGTATATGGATCGTCACACTAGCAACCTGTTGTTGAATATACTGATTCCGACCTCTACCTCGTCCTTGACCACCATACACTGCACTGGCGTCTCCTTGCCTTTTACCACCAAAGACCTTTTTTGCACCTCCTGCTGAGGTCGATTCACCAGCTTGAATCTTACCAATTTTGATGCCATTTTCAATCCGTTCTCCCATGAGTATCATGTCAGAGAAACTACCCATCGAACAATTGAGAAATTTATCATAATACATCCCAGAGAATGTTCCAACGAAAATATCAATCAATTCCCTTTCAACCATAGGGGGGTGGACTCTTGCCGCCAAATCGCGCCAACGCTGAGCATACTCCTTGAAACTCTCCCCATTCTTCTGTGAAAGACTTTGAAGCTGGACCCTATTTGGTGCAAGGTCACTATTGTATTGGTAATGTTTGACAAAAGCATCAGCCAATTCTTTCCAACTTCCGACCTGTGCAGGCTCTAGTCCCATGTACCATTCCAGCGATGGTCCTGACAAACTATCTTGAAAAAAATGCATAAGCATCTTTTCATCATCAGAGTATGTAGACATCCTCCGGTAGTATGAACGCACATGAACCCGTGGGCATGTATCCCCTTTATATTTATCGAAAGTGGGAGCTTTGAACTTCAATGGTACTCTCAGCCCAGGAACTAGCCCCATGGTAGCCATGTCCAACCCTGCAGAATTTTGAATGGCTATACCTCTCATCTCTTCCTCCAGCATTTTAATCCTCCGATCACTATCAGTGGGACCCTCAAAACCCATGCCTTGCCTAGAAAAGGCATCTTTCTGACGATCTCTATTCCAGTACGGACCCTCATTACCATATCCGTCATGAGCAGCATTACGGCCATGACCCTGACAACTTTGGAAGAACCTGGGATCATACCTCAGATTGCCAAGCTCTTGATTAGCAGCCACTGTCCCAAAACCAGTATTGAAAGGACCCATCCCAACACCATTGGTATTCACATTGCCAAACCCAGCATTGCCATAGCCATTGTTACCAAAACCTTGATTGTTATCACCGAACCCTCCATTGCCGAGGCCCTGATTATTGAAACCATCATTGCGATCCCGATTGGCAAAGCCAAGATCCTGATTGTTTTCACCAAAACCAGTATTGATACCAACATTCCTGTTGGATTCCACGTTCCCATTAACATTATCAACATTTCTGTTACAAGCGTTATCGTTGCCGTTGCCAATACCAGTCTCACCAGCATTTGGTATCACTTCCTCCCTGCGAGGAGTCTCCACATGAACAGAGTTGTATTCTGTATTACCGGCCGCTCGCGCCAGCAGCGGTTGCACCAGAGTTTGAAGATGTTCCTGGCCTTTAGCCATAGCCTCCATAGTCTGCATGAATTGGGCCAACCTATCCCGGATCTCCTGCATCTCAGACTGTACCTGATCCATGATATTCTTATTGTTGCTTCTTGTAGCGTACCGGTGAATTCTCTGTTCGTCAATCTTGAAACAACCTGTAAGATGCAGGAGATAAGATTCGAGCTCAAAAAAGAGTACCTGCCATGCAATATGATTATGTAGATGCACACGTGTAAATATGCAACAAGTTACTTTCCCCCCCGATTCTAGTTCTGGAGAAGAAGCCATAACGACAATGGAGTCCCAAGTAGGCAAACGTAGAATCAGGAACCTCATACATAGACAAATGCCAAGAGGCAAAGTACAAAGATACAACTGAATACAACTGAAAAGGACCTCGGCCAACAAGCCTGGCGATGGTCAAAATACAAGTACGAATAACAAGAGAAAAGCAAAGGTAAATCAGGACAAATGGCGCGCCCTGACATCTTCCAATAGCCTCAACGTCTCCGAATGACCTAGTTTGGAGATTAGTTCCTGTATCAATAATGTGTGTCGCTCAACAGTGGATCTCAGCTTTTTGGCGTCCTCTTCACAGGCTCCCCTGCCAAAACACTCATCAATCCAGTATCTTTTGAAGCCAGCCTTCAATTCACCACCCCTAGTTTCTTTGACCATGTTGCTCACTCTAGACTCAGCGTCACGTCTAAGAGATGCCTCTTCAGCAATCTTCGCATCCTTAGCACTGAGCTGCTGCTCTAACTGAGAAATCTGAAGCTTCAATTCATCTTCACGCTCCTTCCGGCTAGTAAGCGTGGCATTCCACAAAAGTTCCCATTTGGAAAGTCGAGAATAAGCCTTGTTCAGAAGTTCTTTCTTAGTAGCAAGTACACTACTAACACCATTCAGGGCTACTCCTACTTTCTCTCTCCTGCTGGTCTCTTCAGTCAAGTCTGAACCCAACCTATTAATCATCTCAGTCTGCTTCTTTAAAATGAAGGTTGCCTCATTCTTCTCATGCCGAAGCTGGAAAATCTCTTTCTCTAGCTCTTCATTCGCTCTTTGTAACTCTTCCTTTTCAGCCAGCAGCTTCTTATACTTCTCAATCTCTACTGAAGTAGGTTCCTCAATCACCGGAAGGTACAAAGGCTCTGCAGCAGGATATGGCATCAAAGAAGTCCTAACTCTCTCATGAATCCAGAGCCGATAAGGATTATAAGCTCGACTGTCACTCTTACCAAGCATTGTCTTTCCTCTTATATGAATATTACCCCAAGAAAGCCTCAATCTGACCAAAACATCTCCGTCTAATAAACCCGTGAGATACAGAGATTCCTGTATCTCGTTTTCAACTGGAGAGTCTCTCAAAGCATAGCCAAATTGTCTCACAAGCAGAGAAGGGTTATAGTTAATACAACCTTTCCGTCCAATCAATGGAACGTTTGGAAAGCCACTGCAACTATATATAATATCTACTCCGAGATGGTTCCGATCAAACCAAACAATATTCTTGGCACACAATCCCATCAATCTGGAAGACCAATCTAAAGTACTAACAGTATCAACAAAAGGTCCCTTCTTAGGAAGATGTCCCTGAAACCACCTGTATAGAAGAGGTACACAGCAAGAAACATTCTTTCCCCGACGCTTCTCATTCTTATAGTGAATAGAATGATAAATGTCACCCAAGAGAGTAGGCACCGGATTCTTCGAGGCAAGAATAAATAAAGCATCTGAGTCAACAAAATCAGGCAAGTTCGGAAACAAGACAATCCCATAAATGCAAACAGCCAGAATAGCATTGAAGACAACCCAACATCCATCATTCGCACACTGCGTAGCCTTCTCAACCAAGCAAGAAAGATGAAAACCATAAGCTCCATTCAGCTTGACCAAACCTCCGGGGAACTCAGAAGCATCTAAACTGACAATCTCAGCAAGCTTAGCCAACTCAGGCTCAGTATCCTCATGAACAAAAGGCATCTGATCTAACACAGGAACTCCCAGCATATCAGAATACTCCTCCAAAGTAGGAGCCAAAATAAAATTAGGGAACAAGAAACATCTCAAATGAGGCTCGTAAAACTGCATCAAAGTATACAATCCAGTCATCTCAAACACAGAAGGTCTGCACAACAAACGGAGCAGATTCCCGTAAGACTCTCTGAACTCAGCCCTCACTCTTTGATCTGCTAGAGCAGCCAATCGCAATAAGGAACTGATAACTGGAGAAGGCAACCTGTAAGCAACTGTTCTCTTCATGGACTCCATGTCTGGCAAAAAGAACACTAGAATCTGAGGGGAAAAAACACACCTGCAACATAAATACACGTTAATGAAATGCAAACATGAAAATGCAAATGCATATGCAAAGAGGGGATCAAGTGCAATAATGAAGAACTGTGTTGTGCTGTACTGCAACTTGAGAACCATCAGATCTTCTCCTCAAACCAAACCAACCACAAAATAACCCTCATAACCAATTCTCACTGACAGAGACAAACCAGGTGTTCTGAGGCCAAAGTTTTCCTGTAAAAGACCCACCTACCCTCTCACAGGTATGTACTTAACTCGCAGACGAGGTACGACATCCTATGCGGTCATCAGCGTCACAGACTTTCAAGAGCGATGATACGATACCCAGAAGGTGTGGCATCATCATCCCTTGAAGAGGCCTCACTTAGCCGAATCCCAAATGATAGGTTCCCAGAGTCGACAACCCTCAAATCCAACAACCTATCGAGCCCAAAGGGCCAGGCAAGATGCCATCAAAGAGAATCTCGTCTGAGCGTAAATTTCGTAGCTAGCTGGTGCGAGCAAAGCAAGCAGGCTAACCACTACTCTCTACTTCTAAGTCTATGTGCACTCAAGCCCAGGTCCGGCTTATCTCTCAAACTAACCCTCTACCCACAGCACAATAACAATAATATATAGTACTGAAAGTAAAGACAGAAAGATAAAGACATACAAAACCCCAGACGGGAAAATAAACGCTAGGATTGACTCACATAGGAAACAGTCGGATTCCCCAACAGAGTCGCCAGCTGTCGCTACTGCGAAAATCGGCGCCGGCTATGATAGAAGAGTCGCCACCGCACGTTATTTATCCCACAAGAGGGAAAGGAAACGCTCAGAGTAAACCTAACACAAAGAGAGAAAGGAATAGTCATCGCAACCAAATCCTGGATTCGGAAGTCGGTTACGCAAGGAGAAGGTATTAACACCCCTCACGTCCGTCGTAATCGACGGGATCCACACTTGTTTTCTATCTAGGGGTATGTTTATCTATCTACTCTAAAGGTCTGGTCTAAAAAGAAAAGAAAATGACTCGGCAAAGTATCGCACTTTATGCCTACGTATTCCCGTCTGGAACGAGAAATCAGAGTCAACGTAGTTCGCCTAACTACAGGTTAAAGGGGGGAAGGTTGCTTGCCGAGATGTCGCATCTCGTGCCTACGTACTTTCATACGGCATGAAAGATCAGAGCAAACATAGTTCGGGCTACGGAAGACACAAGCTTGTCTGACAGTTTTTTATCTCCTTAAGAAAGGGTTTTCCTGATTAAGGGTCCAAGAGGACAAAAACAAAATTTGAATGTTTGTTTGATTTTTTTACGAAAGAACTGTTTTTTAGGATGTTTTCAATCTCAGTCGCACTAGAGACTATGACCCAGGAGTGAACGCTTCGTATGTCACCCAAAGGGTACCACACTAACTTCCAGATTACTGGAGAAAGACCCTCCACCAACCTTTTCCCAGATAGCTTAAGGCTCGTAACGTACAACTTCAATTAACCTTATTACTGTGTTTTTGAATTGTTTTGAGATGAGAAGAGAAAGACACCCTAAAACTATGGTTGAAAGGGAATCTACCTACAGTTATCATGCATGGGTCAAAACCTAATGTCTGTCATAATTCCCTCTTGTATAGAGGAAATCATAGATCCTAAGGGAAATAGCAAAAGAAAGCAAGCAGTAAACAGTAAACAGTAAAATGCATGCTATGCAACAGTACAAGCGAGGCAAGGGAGTCCGGCTCAACCTCGAACCTAAGAAAACAACAGGCAAGAGGAGACAAGCTCCACCTCAAACCTAGAGGTAATCAACACAAGCAAACAGACAATCCAACAAAAAAAAATAGAGAAAGCAGCCCAAGCAAAAGCAACAGTCTTCAGCAGACAGCAACTTCAATACTCAACAGCAGCAACTCTAAATAGCAAATTCTTTTGACAGCAAAGTGGACAGCAAAAGACTTCATCCTCAAGCTAGCTTCTATCTTCAAGCTTCATCAAACTTCATCTTCAAGCTCTAGCAAGCACACTCCAAGCAAAGGATTAATCACTAAGATCAAGGTTGCAATGTTAAGAACCAAATGAAAACCAAAGGAAATCATCAAGTACCAACATTGAAATGGAAGGGCATCCTCAAAGTTCTACTCAATAATGGGCATACTACACATCCCTCCAAAGGAGAGATGGATTTTCCCTAGGAGGACTCTACATCATTGGATAGAATAGAAGCACACAATGCATTCTATGTTTGATGAAAAAAACAAAACTAGCTCTAATGGCTCTTCCTAAAACCCTAATTCCATAAGCTCCTAAAACAACTCCTAAAAGAAAAGGAAACTTCAACTCCAAGCTCCAATCTTCAAGCCAAAGCAGCTACAACAAGTCTAGAAGACCTCCCAAGAAGGAAACCAAGCAAATCCATCTCCAAAGTCACCAACAAAACCAAGCAAGCAAAGGCATACAAAATAGAACACCACAAGCACAAGCAACTTGCAAAATTCAACTAAAATAGAAAACAAAGTTGTAAAATTCTAATAAAATTCCTAGGGGAACATACATGTTTGAACAACCTAGGGTTAAATTATTAAAGCCTAATTCAACTACTAAATCACCTAAATAATTTCTAGATTGAAGGGTATCAAGGTGATCCACAAGTTTGGGAAAGCTTTAATCTCAACACCTAAAACAGAACCTAAAGTTGTTCTAAAATTCTAATAAACATCCTAAGGGAACATGAATATCTACCCTAAAACATACTAAAAAATCAAAGCTAAATTCATCACCAATTGGAAGAACAAAATTCAACAAAACAGATGATCAAATATGCAAAATTAAAAGAATTAAACAAAATAAGAAAAATCAAATTAAAATGAAAAATGCATGAAAATTCATTTTATTGATTTCAGAAAATCACAAATTCTCCCAAGATCATGGAGATATTTTTAAAATAATTTTTGGATCAAAATTGAATTTATTGTGATTTTTTGAATCAATAAAGCATTAAAAATAATCAAAATCAAATAAAAGAAATAAAAACTCAGAATAAAACATGAGCCACAAGATTGCATGACTGGTCCACTGATCCAAGCGATGAGGGCATGCCACCTCATTAAATGAAACTACTGCATTTTGATGTTCAAAAAGTCAAACAAAACTTTAAGTCGTGGTCGTTGGATGATTGGCTTAGTCGTTGGTCAAGGCAAGATCCAATGGTGCAAAGATCGTCTTCTCCAAAACTCAGACTGGCCTATGTGAGACTCGGTGTGGTGGCCGGAGAAGACTCTGGTCGTCTTCTCTGGTGAGCAAGTGGTTGCAGGTGTCCAGAAACAGCAATCCTTATACCAATCTCATCAATTTCATCAGGAATTCAAATCTCCTATCCATATGTCCTAACTCTCCATAGATTTCAAGATTCGAAGCAAAGTTCAGAACATAAATCCAGATCAATCATCATCAATTTCAAATCTAAGGCTATATAATTCATCCTCATGTCACATACATCACTCTGATCTATCTAAACTGCTTTAACTCTCCCTGAATCAAGAGATTCGAATCAAAACAGAAATGCTATGTCATGATCAATCATCACCAAATGCTTCCAAATTGATCCTAAAACGATATACATCTTGTCTAGATCCTAACCACAAGTTCAAATCTAACTACATCATGCTAATTCATGTGGAAAGTTGAAAGTTACTAACCTGTTGTAGATCTAGTAACAGAGGTAGCTAGAGCTTGATTCAACCTTCAAAACTCTCCAGAATCATTCAAGGATGCTCTAGGAAGAGTTTGCAATATTTAATTTGCACTGAATTAGCCTGGAACTCAAAACACGATTTCACTTGCTCCTTGGAATTTTTCAACTGCAACTTCAGTGTTCTTCACAAAATGAATGCCAAAATTGATCTGAAATCAATCTAATGAATATATAGAATGTTTCCATGGGCTTTAGCAACTCAATTGAGGCCCAATCCAGCCAATCCAATTTTATGTTTTTCTCTTCCCATGTGCAATGTAACAGTCACGAATTGGCCATGAAAATTGCTTTAGAAGCTTCCCTTTCAACCACACATTGCCTTGTGAATGTATTCAGACCAAAAAGAGTGCTTGAAATGCCTTGGTAAGTATTTTGGATGTGTGACTTGCAAATGAAGAAACCAAATGACAACTCATGAAACATGGCCTAAACTCAAAATTCTGGTAATGCCAAAGTTCTTAGAATTCCATTTCCATTCAAAAAATGTGGTTACTTGACATGTTTTGGTCCTTTAACTCAAAAATCAATTTTCCCTCCTTAATCCACTTGAAAATTTCCCTTTTTGAAACCATTTCAAACCAAGTCTTGCTATGATCCCAATCAATCCATCATGACCTCTTGGCTAGCCTAAAAACCCCCCATTTTGAACAACTTTCATGTTGAACAAAAATCCATTTGACAAGTGCAAGTTGGAGATTTTGGCCTATGATTGAAAATGACCTATAATCTCACTTTCCCAAAATACCCCTGACTTGTAAACCTCATAACTTGAGTTCTACAAATCAGATGGAAGACTTCTGGTACAATTTAGAAAGCTAAGATCATGAGGAACAACTTTCATTTTGGCCAAAAGTTCAGGTAAAACCTCCTTCTAGGTCAAAAATAGCTTTGAAGTCATATGATTTTCACAGACAAATTTCAGAGGCATATGAGGACTTGTAACTTGTCTGGACCATAACTTGAGTTCTATAAATCCCCTTGAGGACTTCTAGTACTCAAATTAAAGGTATTGAGATGCTCTACAAGTTTCATGTTGGCCAAAGATCCAGTTGAAACTTGTATCTTGACTTATGTGGTCATGAAGTTAAGCACTAAACAGAGAATTTTGCACTGAAACCCTAGTTTAGCAACTTCCCACACTCTTGACTTTTCTTGACTTGATCTTGGCACAACACCACAAATGTCTCATCATATCATTTCATGAACTCCATGACCTAAAAGTAGGCCTTGATACCCTTCAATTGCACAGTTGACCTAGAATTGATCCAGATGAAACCCTAATTACTTGCACCTCAACTGTGGCTCTTGCATTTGACCCAAAGACTTGATTAAACTCTCCCATGGTCCTCTAGGAATTCTATGAGCTCCATACACATCCTCTTTTCACATTCAACACTTCACAACCCTCTGAGGGTCTTCAGTTGATCCTCAAGTTAGGAGAAGATTCACACTCAAACATCTAAACCCTTAGGCACTCAAACCACCTTCTGATGACTTTGACCACTCCTCAATCTTGAATGAGACCTTTTGCTAGGCTTCTATTGAGAAGAATCACACTTGATCCCCTGCTATATGAATGATACCATGATATGCAAATGATATAACTATGCAAATGTTAATGCAATGAACATAAACCAGGTAAGAAAAGGTTGGGCAAATTTTGGGGTGCAACACCTACACTGAGCGGTGGTTTCTCAAGTTAGCTTGGTCGAGAATCAAATCCCTATAAGCCTTCTTGAATATACCACCATCCTATCATAATTACACTTAAGTTCGGGTATAGGACCGTCTCACCACTCAAGTCACCCAACATCCAACAATTAAACAAATATATTGACAAATATACATGTTAAGCAAATATTTACAAATATAGCATGCAATTAAACAAAATAGGCTAAACCCTAAACCCTACTTCAGTTTTATGATCCCTCGTTGCGTTGCTTCACATTTCCAAGCTATGTGCTGGCCCCCACTTTGGAAGAGTTTTCTGTCATATTGGAGATACCCATTCTTGCCCAGGTACCCTTTTCGCCTATTGATCAGGAGCCGGATCTAGCTAAGATTGCTACAGCTCTGCATATTGAGGTTTCTGAATTGAAAGGAAAGACTGTCAAGAGAAATGGAGCCTGGGGATTCCCATTACCTTTTCTAGCTGAGAAAGCCCGACACTTCGCCAAGAAGGAATGATGGGTGGCGTTCAAAGCTATTTTGGCCCTGTGCATATATGGTATCATGTTATTCCCCAATATTCTGGATTTTGTGGATGTGGATGCTCTTCGTGTCTTCGTCTCAAGGAATCCAATCCCCACCTTGCTCGGAGACGTGTATCATTCAGTGCATTACAAGAACGAAAATAGAAGAGGCAAGGGTGTGTCCTGTTGTGCTTCATTGTTCTACAGGTGGTTTGTCACTCATCTACCGAAGGATGGTCCTTTTATAAAGACGACAAAGACAAAGGAATGGTCTGAGCGACTGATGAGCTTGTCTGTCGAAGACATTGATTGGTTTGATAGAGATCGTCTGGAGAGTGAAATTATTAACAGCTGTGGGAGCTTTCCTAATGTCCCTCTTGTGGGTAGGAAGGGTTGTATCAACTACAATCCATCTGTAGCTATCAGACAGTTCGGGTATGCTTTGAGGGGCCCTCCTAAGGACGAAGAGGTGCAGGAATCTCTATACCTCACTGGTACATTAGAAGGGGATGATCTGGTTAGATTTGAACATGTCTGGAACAACGTTCACAGAAAGGGAAAGACCTCATTGGGGAGAAGCAATAATCAGGCGTATCCTCCTTATGTGGACTGGATTTGTAACAGAGCAGAGAAAGTGTTGATGCCTTTTCCTCCTATCAAACAGGATTACCCTCCAGAGCCTACCATGATCGAACTCCAGAAGTATGAGCAACATCAAGCTAAGAACGAAGAGCTAGTCAAAGCCAACGAAGAACTGGAAAATGAGATCACTCAACTCCAAAGAGAAAAGAACAAAGCCGTACACACCTGCAAGCAACAGACAGAGCTGATCAACCACTTAGGCGCTAATTTAACCAAAGAGACCAATTCTAGAGAGCGTCTTGGGTTAGACCTAAAGGCAGTGCACGGGGTGTTGACCACCAAGAAGCAGGATCTAGATAAGGCATATCGGAAGCTGACCCAGTATGAGAAGTTGTGGAATAATACTTTCACTAGCCACAAAGAGAAGGAAGAAAAGTTGAAGCAACAGATAATCCAGTTGGAAGCTCAGATGGAGGCCAAAGATAAGAAGATAGAGGCTGAGGCTTCCCTTCGACGAGACGTCCAGTTTAAGTTGGTTCAAACCAAAGCTAACTTACTGGATTATCAACTCCGGACTGACGCTAAGAGGAGAAGGGTGGAGAACCGTTCTGAAAAAGGTGTGTGTGGGAGCATTGCTGAGAACCTCCCAGATTCCATCAGGCAAAGGGATTTGTTGATCCAGGGCCTGCTCACTCAGCCTGACCATCCTGATACGAAGACGTTACTAGAGGATTTCCGTGCCTATGGCCACACCTGATTTCTTTGTATCTTTCATGCATTAATGCGCTGATCACCACCAGGCTTGTTGGTTGGGGTCATGCTTGTTGCTTCAGTTGTATCCTGCTTTTGTTGTACGCTACCCACGCAGGCTTTTCGTATATATATGAAGGTTTCTTTCCATGATTGGATGGTGGACTTTATTTGTCTTGGAGCTAGAATCGAGGGGGACTCCCTCCTAATGCATGGATACATGTTTGCATTTGCATAAATCATTTGCATGACAGGGACCTTGAACTGTTTCCTAACCATCTGTTGATGCAGGTTCCAGGATTGCTGATCAGCAAATTCACCGCTACTCTACGAGAAGTAACTGCAAGAAAGCCATGGATCATATGCAAATTGAGATGCAAGAGATGCGCGATAGGATGGCGTAGTTCATGCAGGTGATGGAAACTGTGGCCAAGGGCCACGAGCAGCTGCAGACTCTGGTGCAACCTCTGATTGCTAGGGTTGACAATCAGGGTGTGCTACATGGCGGAGTTGCTAATAATCCTTCTCAAGTCGAGACTCCTCGAGCAGATGACACTGTACCGGTGGTTGTCCTTAATACTACTGAGAACGACAATGGGGCTGGAAATGGGAATATGACGGGTAACGGTAATGGGCATGTGGAAACCAATGGAAACATTGGTGCTGGAAATATTGGTTTCAATATTGGTGTTGGGAATGATGGGTTCAATGTCGGCACTGGGAATGCTTGTCTTGGTGCTGGGAATACTGGTATGGGTATTGGTATTGGCAACACTGGTTTTGGCAGTAATCAAGGTTATGGCAATCAGGGTTACAAAAATCATGGTTACAACAATCAAGGCTTCGGTAACGTAGGTTTTGGCAATGCAAGCAACAATGGTGTTGGAATGGATGCTCACAACACTGGTTTTGGGCCAGGTGCTGGAAATCAGGGTTTTGGTAATATGGGGTATGGTCCCAGGATCAATCAGGCTAGTTTTGGTCCCAATACTGCTTATGCTGGGTACGACAACAGGGATTCTCACTGGGGTGAAGATCGTCAGGAAGATGCTTTCCCTCCGCCAGGCAGAGATATTGAGATGCCCACTAACAGTGATAGAAGGTTCAGGTTGTTGGAAGAACAGATGAGGAATCTTGCTAATCATAACTCTACACGGGGTTGGATGTGGCCAACATTGGATTGGTTCCTGGTTTGAGGGTGCCACTTAAGTTCAAAGCGCCCGCCTTTGACAAGTATAAGGGGGATACTTTCCCGAGAGTTCACGTGCGATCTTACTATCGGAGAATGTTCACCTACTCTGATGACGAGAAGATGCTGATGCATTTTTTCCAGGACAGCTTATCGGGACCGTCATTGGAATGGTATATGGGGTTAGTGCCTACTCAGATTGGTAGCTGGAAGGAGTTAGCAGAAGCTTTTGTCAAGCATTACCAATACAACAGCGACCTTGCGCCAAACAGGGTCCAGCTCCAAAATCTCTCTCAGAAGAATGGAGAGAGTTTCTAAGAATATGCCCAGAGGTGGTGTGAGCTTGCAGCCAGGGTGCACCCACCCATGTTAGAGCGTGAGTTGGTGGATATGTTTGTGGGCACTTTCTCTGGGTTGTACTATGATCGACTTATCAATTGTACAACGAGTAAATTTTCTGAGTTGATACTCTCGGGGGAACGCATAGAGAATGGTGTTAAGATTGGTAAGATTCAAGCGGGAGAGTCAACCTCGGCTGGAGGTGGTCAAAAGGCTTTTGGGAATAAGAGACAGGGGGATACTAATTCAGTATACAGCTCCCGTGGAAGAGGTAGAGGTCGAAACCAATACCGTCAGCAGCAGATTGCTAGTGTGACAATTCCTGTGCCTCAACAACAACAACAACAATAGCCACAACAGCAACAGGGACGATAGAATGCTGCTCCACAGGGATATCAAGGTCGAGACAGGGCTGTGAAGAGGGTATTTGAGGCGCCTCCATTGTCGTATGCTCTGCTTCTTCCAAATTTGTTACAGCTGCAGCTGGTTGAGAAAAGGACATTGGCTCCGTTAAAGGGCACGCCTCCTTTCGGGTATGATGCTAATGCACATTGCGAATTCCATTCCGGGGCTCTCGGTCATAGCATCGAAAACTGTCACACTTTCAAGCACAAGGTGCAAGATTTGTTAGATAGCAAGGCTATAAACTTCGGTAATGAGGCACCTAATATTGAGAAGAATCCGATGCCAGCTCACGGGTATGCACAGGTGGGTGTGATTTTGGAAGATGCTAGTCTGAATCTGGTTATGGATGTGGATGAATTGAAGACGCCTTTGAGTTGTGTCAAGAGCAGATTGCTGAGAGGGGGAGTGTTCCCCGGTTGTGATGCTGATTGTGTTGATTGTTTGGCCCGACCTGAGGGTTGTGATAACTTGAGAAGAGGTATTCAGGGGTTGGTTGACGAAGGAACATTGCAATTCGACCGTGCTGCTGAAGAGAAGCCTGTTGAGGCAATAGCTGAAAAGCAGGGTGAAGTTGCAACGATTACGATCCCGTTTAAAACTGTCACGATATCGGCGCCTCCCAAGAGGCCGACTATCACAATTACCAAAGCTGGACCCATTCCGTATGAAAGCACTAAAGCCATCCCTTGGAATTATGGGGCAGAAATTTACTGCAATGGGGAGAAGATTAACCTGGCAAGCCCACCGGTAGGGTCAGTTGATAACCTTGTGGGGGCAGGGGGCATAACCCGCAGTGGCAGAATATTTGCGTCACCAGAAGTAGAAGCTGAGAGAATTGCCAAGGGGAAAGGTAAAGTTAATGAAGAAGGACCTTCTCAAGAGAAGAAAAAAGAGGCTTTGGCCAAAGATGTAGAAGAGTTCATGAGATTAATTCGGAAGAGCGATTATAAAATTGTCGACCATCTGCAGCAGACGCCTTCCAAAATCTCGATTTTGTCATTGTTACTTTGTTCCGAGGCTCATCGGAACGCTTTGTTGAAGGCTCTTGACACTGCCTATGTACCATATGAGATATCCGTTAATCAGCTCGAAGGAGTGATTGCGCACGTGAATGCGGGGCATGGCCTTGGCTTTACTGATTTTGATTTGACACCCAGGGGACACAACCATAACAGTATGTTGCATATTTCTGTTGAGTGTAGGGGCACTGTTATGTCTCATGTCCTTGTTGACACTAGTTCATCCCTGAACGTTTTGCCCAAGAAGGCGCTGTTGAAGCTGGATACCCGAGGTGTAATCTGCACGCCAAGTGACTTGGTAGTGAGAGCATTTGACAGGACGAGAAGGTCTGTATTCGGAGAACTGACTTCGCCAATCCAGGTTGGTCCAGAGGTGTTTGACACCATATTAAAATGGCGCCTGAGGACATGGAGAAAACAACTTTTATTACCCCGTGGGGAACGTTCTGCTACAAAGTGATGCCCTTTGGTTTGAAGAACGCTGGGGCAACATATCAGCGTGCTATGATGACACTCTTTCATGACATGATGCATAAAGAGATTGAAGTCTATGTTAACGATATGATTGCCAAATCCTAGACGGAGGAAGAGCATCTGGTGAATCTTCTGAAATTGTTTGAGAGGCTTAGGAAATTCAGGCTAAGGCTAAATCCTAATAAGTGCACCTTCGGGGTGAGATCTGGTAAGCTATTGGGGTTCATTGTTAGCAAAAAAGGAATTGAGGTTGATCCTGCTAAAATAAAAGCGATATAAGAAATGCCAGCGCCAAAAATAGAGAAAGAGCTTCGTGGTTTTTTGGGGAGGTTGAACTACATTGCCCGGTTCATATCTCACCTTACTGCCACGTGTGAGCCAATGTTTAAACTGTTGAAAAAAGATCAGGCGATTGTCTGGAACAAAGATTCTCAAAAGGCGTTTGAAAGAATAAAAGAATACTTGCAGGAACCTCCGGTATTGATGCCACCAGTAGCCGGAAGACCACTGATCATGTACTTGACGGTTCTTGAGAACAGTATGGGTTGTGTTCTCAATCAACAAGACGAGACTGGATGAAAAGAGCATGCGATCTATTACTTGAGTAAAAAGTTCACAGACTGTGAGTTCTGTTACTCTATGCTCGAAAAGACGTGTTGTGCACTTGCTTGGGCTGTCAAACTTCTGAGAAAATACATGCTGAATCATACAACCATGCTGATATCGAAGATGGATCCGATCAAATATGTCTTTGAGAATCAGGCAGTTTCAGGAAGGATTGCCCGATGGTAGATGTTACTGACAGAGTACGATATACAGTATGTCTCGCAAAAGGCTATCAAAGGTAGCGTACTGTCAGAGTACCTGGCCGAGCAGCCAATCAATGATTACCAGCCAATGAAGTTTGATTTTCCTGACGAGGATATCATGTATTTAAAGATGAAAGACTGCGAGGAGCCGTTGCATGGTGAAGGTCCTGAGTCGGGTTCCCAATGGCAATTGATTTTTGATGGTGCTGTAAATTCATATGGAAGTGGAATTGGGGCAATCATCACGACTCCCCATGGGACGCACATCCCGTTCACTTCCAGATTGACATTTCCAGTTACCAATAATGAGGCTGAATATGAGGAGTGTATCATGGGTTTCGAGGAGGCTATTGATTTGAGGATTAAAAATCTTGATGTATATGGAGACTCCGCGCTAGTCGTGAACCAAATCAAGGGAGAATGGGAGACTCGTTAGCCTAATCTGATATCGTATATGAATTATGCAAGGAGGTTGCTGCCCTTCTTTGACAGAGTCGAATTTCACCATGTGTCGCGGGCAGAAAATCAGATGGCTGATGCTCTTGCGACATTGTCTTCGATGTACAAAGTTAACTTCTGGAATGATGCTCCCAGAATCGTTATCTCTCGCCTTGGAAGGCCCGCCTTCATATTCTCCATTGAGGAAGCTTCCGATGGCAAGCCGTGGTATTTTGATATCCAGAATTTCCTAAAGAACTAAGAGTATCCGACTAGGGCGTCCGACCGCGATAAGAAGACTCTTAGGAGATTGGCTGGCAACTTCTACTTGAATCCAGATGGTGTTTTGTAATGGAGAAACCACGATTTTGTGCTTTTGCAATGTGTTGATGAGAAAGAAGCTAATCTGCTCATGGAGGAAGTCCACGAGGAAACCTTTGGCACGCACGCCGGCGGACATGCTATGTCCCGAAAGTTATTGCGAGCAGGGTATTATTGGCTGACAATGGAAAGAGACTGTTTCAAGTTTGCAAAGAAATGCCATAAATGCCAGATTTATGCAGACAAGATTCAGGTGTCGCCGAGCCCTTTAAACGTTATGGCGTCCTCGTGGCCTTTCTCCATGTGGGGCATAGATATGATTGGGAAAATTGAGCCCACCGCATCCAATGGACACCGGTTCATCCTAGTAGCTATTGATTACTTCACCAAATGGGTTGAAGCAGCGTCTTACACCAATGTCACCAAGCAAGTGGTAGCCCGGTTTATAAAAAAGGATATCATTTGTCGGTACGGCATCCCCAAAAGAATCATTACAGACAATGGTTCGAACCTGAATAACAAGATGATGAAGGAATTGTGCCAGAATTTCAAGATTGAGCATCACAATTCATCTCCATATCGGCCCAAGATGAATGACGATGTTGAAGCGGCCAATAAGAACATCAAGAAGATAGTTCAGAAGATGGTTGTAACATATAAAGACTGGCACGAGATGTTGCCCTTTGCTTTGCACGGTTATCGTACGACGGTATGCACATCGACTGGGGAAACACCTTTCTCACTGGTGTATGGTATGGAGGTTGTCCTACCATTAGAAGTTGAGATCCCTTCCTTGAGAGTATTGCTCGATGTCCAACTCGATGAGGCATAATGGATAAGGAATAGGATGAATCAACTCAGTTTGATGGATGAGAAGAGACTTGCATCTATCGCATATGGTCGGTTATACCAGAGCCGGATGAACAAGGCTTACGATAAGAAGGTGCACCCTCGAAGCTTTCAGACGGGCGATCTTGTGCTGAAGAAGATTCTCCCACCACAGTCAGATCAGAGGGGCAAATGGACTCCCAACTATGAAGGTCCATATATCGTTCGAAAGGTCTTCTCTGGAGGAGCCTTGTTGTTGTCCACCATAGATGGCGAAGATTTTACATCCCTTGTGAACTCGAACGCAGTTAAAAAGTACTTTGCTTAAAGAGACCCGCTGGACAGAAAAAAGAGAGTCCAGGCAAAAATGGGGCATCCCGGCGAACCAAAAAGAAAAAGAAAAGGTTCGGGCAAAAGTTAGGGATAAAATTGAAAAGATGTACACCCGCGAAGTCGAAAACCTGAAAAGGCGACTTCGGCAAAAAAGGGTATCCCGGGGAATCGAAAACCCGCAAAGGGCGATTCAGGCAAAAATTAGGGATTGAAAAAGCAAATGACTGCGGTCCGAGTTTGATACTGCATTGCTTAGTGGTTTGGGAGAACCTGAGGGTCGATTATCCAAGTCAATCTCTTCCGAGGATGGAGTATCGGGAAAGCGTCAGAGTCAGGCGAGTCAAAGGAGGATCAGCTCATGGTGTTCGTCTGTACCACGTTGCCGACATATATACAAATTTCTTTGTACCTCTGTACATATTTATATTTATTCTTGTAACTTCCTCTTTTTAGGAGTTGCATTCATTGTCAAAAAAAACATCGCCTATTTACAGGCCCGTTATCAATAAAACACATACTATTCAGTACTTGATGTTTGTTTCGTGTTTTAACTTTTACTGTTTTGTTTGTGGAAAACGCCGATGTTTTTGATAAACTTGCACCTGCATAAATTTGCAGGCCCCGACCAATAATTGGTAAAACTTTGAATTAACTGAACAATTGTCACGGATACTAACCAAGATAGTTCCTTTGTTTAGAATTGTCTTGTTTCGTTCATATTTTGCAGGGTCGTTACCTTCGCAGCAAACAACTAAGGGGTCGTGTTTCCCCAGCCAGAGTCCCTTAACGTAGGAGCAAGCACTATGTGATCTTATTACTCCCCAGCAGATGGGAGGCGCATCTTTTATCCCCAGAAGGGTTGGATGTGAGCTAGCAAGCGACCAGGCAGTAAGGTGTATCCCCAGTAGGTGGTCATGTGCACATGTATTCCCCAGTGAGATCCTCACAGGGTGCAACCAAGTTGTCAGTGGTTTGAAAAATTCATCCCCGCACAAGATGGATCTTTCTGTTCTCCAGCAGGTTATCTTTCCTCCAATAGGTTGATCATCCTCTGCAGAGTTCGTAGCTACGGATTTGTTAAGCTATTCCTCAGTAGGATTGTTGCTCCCAGCGGAGTCAGTTTACCTTTCCAGCATTTATTTTGCTGGGATAATTCTGTAATACCCGATTATCCCCAACGGAGTTGGCTTTATCTTCAACATTTATTTTGCTGGAGCGGTTCTGTATCCAACTTTTCTGCGGCGGCCCGAGCCTGCATTTGCATCCCGCATTTGCATCATATATGCATCTACCCAAATGCGTAGCATTCCATCTTATATGGAGCATTACGCTATTTTCAATCATATGCATTTTGAAACATAAGCCAGGGTGGTTACCTCTGTGTTTTCAGGCGTTCTTCCCTGCAGGTAATTGGAATTCTTGTTCAGGATGGTTTTCGGATATTCAAAATTTTTGGCATGAGATGTGTGATGATAACGTTCGTCCTATCATGTGTCCCCTCATCAGAGTTGCTTGGTTAAGTTTCTCTTCTTCCCCGGCGGAGTTTTCTTTACACGGCTTCATAATTAGACTTTGGAGTTGTTGTCAAAATTCCCCAGTGGAGTTTTCCTCGAGTTGTTGTCACGTCAGCATTTCAAAAGAGAAAGATTTCAGAGATTAGACATATGAAGTCATTACTCGTCGTCAAGGTTAATGTCTGGCAGTTGACGTCAGAATTTTCCCGGCAGAGTTTCCTCGAATGGTTTAAATGGCTTCATAATTAGACTTTGGAGTTGTTGTCAAAATTCCCCAGTGGAGTTCTCCTCGAGTTGCTGTCACGTCAGCATTTCAAAAGAGAAAGACTTCAGGGATTAGACGGTTGAAGTCAGTACTCGTCATCAAGGTTAATGTCTGGAAGTTGACATCAGAATTTGCACGGCAGAGTTTCCTCAAATGGTTGAAATGGCTTCATAATTAGACTTTGAAGTTGTTACCAGCAGTTCTAAACGATTTCATAATTTGACTTTGAAGTTCGATAGAATTTTCCTCGAATGGCTGTTATGGCTTCATAATTAGACTTTGGAGTTGTCATCAGCATTCCACGGCTTCATAATTAGACTTTGAAGTTGTTTTCAGCATTCAACGGCTTCATGATTAGACTTTGAAGTTGTTGCCAGTATTTTAAAAGAAAGATTTCAGCGATAAGGCGGTTGAAGTCATTACTTGTTGTGAAGGCTTCATGATTATACTTTGAAGTTGTTGTCAGAAATTACCCGGAAAAGTTCTAGCAGACTTCATAATTTGACTTTGAGGTTCGGCAGAATTTTCCTCGAGTAGCTGTTACGTCAGCATTGCAGACTTCATAATTTGACTTTGAAGTTCGATAGAATTTTCTTCGAGTAGCTGTTACGTCAGCATTACAATAGCTTCATAATTATACTTTGAAGTTGTTATCAACATTAAACGGCTTCATAATTAGACTTTGGAGTTCGTCAACATTGAACAGCTTCATAATTAGACCTTGGAGTTGTCGTCACCATCGAATGGCTTCATAATTAGACTTTGGAGTTGTTGCCATATTTTCCCCGCAGAGTTGCTTGTTCAAGTCTTCGGAGGGATACCTCGCTTCACGTAGCGTCTGCCCGAAAATGGAAGGTCAAAAGATAGTACATTGACAGTTCCGCGTTTTATGGAAGATCCAGGATAGTATATGGATGACGCACTTTACGTAGTGCCCGCTTATTGTAGTGCATGTTTGAAGATTGATTATGGATTCGACACCTGTGGCGTCACACCGATGGTTGATGTTGAAATCAGTTTCTTTATCGGATGATTGATCAGTTCTTGCCGTGACAACCAGTTTCAATTTTCTGGATCTTTTTCCTCAAGCAGTTTGTACAGTTTATTTCTTCAGTTAGCAAATTTCCGGGTTCTCTGGTATTCAACCGCCTTCTACCTAGATTGGTTGAAAGTCGTTCGCTTGTCATCCAGTCAGGTCCAAGCCGCTTGAATAGGGGTAGCTGTTGCACCACAAAATATGCCTAACCTTTTCTTACTTGGCTTATGTTTCTTTGCATTAGCATTGCATGATCCTAGCATTTGCATAACATAGCATTGTTCATTTGTAAAGGGGATCAAGTGTGCTTTATATCAAGAGGAGCCTATCTAGAGGTCTTATTTAAGCTTGAGAGGTCACCCAAGTCATCAAGGAGGGGGTCGGGTTCTTGAGAGGTTCAATTGTTTGTATGTGGTTAATCTTCTAACTTGAGGACCAATTGAAGATCATCAGTGGGTTGTGAGACCTTGATCATGGATAGAGTGGGTGGATAAAGCTCATGTAGTGCCTTGTGAGTCATGGTGGAGCTCAGTCAAACCATTGTGCTAAGTGTGAAGAGCCACAGTTGAAGGTGTTGCAATTAGGGTTTTTTACCTGGTCAAACCTGAGTCCACTGTGCAATTGAAGAGGATCAAAACCTATTTCTAAGTCTTTGTGATCATGTAAAGTTGTGTTGAGATAATTGAAGTTATATTCCAAGATTAATTCAAGAAGAGTTCAAAGTGTGAGGAGTTACTAAACTAGGGTTCTTAGGGTAAAATCCCCTATTTAGTGCCTGACTTCAAGATCGCTTATCTCAAGATACAAGTTTCATCTCCACTTTTGGACAACATGAAACTTGTAAAGCATGCTCTTAGCTTTAATTTTAGTACTATAAGTCCTCCATTGGATTTATAGAACTCAAGTTATGGTCCAGACAAGTTACAGGTCGTCAGATGAATGTGAAATTTGTCTGCAAAAGTCAACCAACTTCTGGGACACTTTTAACCTAGAAGGATGTTTCTCCTCAACTTTTGGCCAACATGAACGTTGTAGGTCTTGATCTTAGCTTTCCAAATTGTACTATAAGTCTTCCATATGATTTGTAGAACTCTAGTTATGAGGTTTACAAGTCAGGGGTATTTTGGGTATTTGGAATTACAGGTCATTTTGAAACATAAGTCCATTTCACTATCTTACAAGCTTCAAATGGAGTTTTGTTCAACACCAAAGTTGCTCAAAAAGATGTTTTTAGTTCAACCTTGTTTCCATGAGGCATTGATTTGGATTTGAGAAAGCATTGGTTGAAGAAATTTCTCAAAAAGGCCATTTTAATGAATTAAAAAGGAAAATTTTAAAACAATTGGTAATTGAATGTTTTCAAGCCAAATTAGTACTCATTTTGATTGGAAAATAAGTTATAAACACTTTGGCATCATTACATTTTTGAATTGAGGTTTATAACATGGTCATTTGGTGGATTACTTCATGATGAAGGTACAATTCAAACACACACCTTAGATTAAAATTAAGGCTGCAAACCAATTCATTTACACTCCATGACTCTCAAGTAAGTGAACTAAGGTGAATTGAGAGCAAGAGCAGAGCCAATTCGTGCATACCATGAGTGGATTTTTGAGAAAAAATTGAAACTTGGAAATCACAAATTGGGTTTTGATTGGGCCTCCAAGGGTTTCAAACAGAATATAAATTGATTGTGGATCATTTTCAGAAGCTTCTAGTGTTATTTTCTGTGGAGATTCAGTTAGAGTCATTTGAGAAAGAGCTTGAAGGAGTGAAATTCGAATTTGGATTTGGAGTGATTTCAGGAGCAATTGAGTATTGAGATTCATCAAGCATCATCCATTGAAGAAATCTGCACCTTTTGGAGGAAGAATTCTCCCTCAAGAACATCAAATTCGAAGCTTCCGATCAGGTTCTTGTTTCTCAAATTTCCTCTTATTTTAAGCATAATTAAGTTAGTTTGAGCATGCGGTTAAGTTAGTATTGGACCTTAGATGGATTTAGAATGGATTTTGTGAAGTTTTACGACAATTTTCGACATGGCGCCATTGCTTGTTGTCCGCTTATCTCTCTAGATAGTGGTTAAGAATGCGAAAGAACATGATATTATTGATGTAGGAAGTTAGAGGAAGAGGTTAATGGTTTCGTTTTAAGTTTTCGTGAGAGTTGAAATTTCTTGGTGATTCTTGATGTCCATGGCTTCTTGAGTTTTAATGGAAGAAAGTTAAAATAAGTGGTAGATTTGGATTCCTTGTGAAAAATCCCATGAAATCGGTTAAAGAAACGTAAGAAACAGTGAAAAATGAGAGGTCCATGTTGTTGGGGTATCCGTGCGGCCGCCGGAGGTAGGGGGACGGTTGCCGGAGTTCACTAGCGAGCTGGAGAAGATGAAGTGGGGAAGACAACGTGTGGCCGTTCGATCGCGTAGGATTGTTGACCTTTTCATCACATCTAGCGGTCTGGGTTCGATCCCGCGTGTGGCCTTTGTTTTAAATGTGAAGTGCTGAGTTTTTTTAATTAGTTCTGCTAGGCCTAATTCCAATGCGCTAACGCCACCCCTCACGTGCAGGCCCAACATGAAATACACGTTAAAACGTTTACTTCAACACCCCCCAGACCTGTTTCACTTAACAAACTAAATGCTGAGTTGTAAATTCAGCTGGGCCAGCGTGCACAACGCTGTTCGCACCCCCACGCGAAGCCCATTAACCAAATAACATGTGAAATTTGTACTATCTGCACCTCCTCCTGCTTTTTTTTTTGCTTTTAATTTCTTTTTTTTCTTTAATTTTCTGTTTTAATGCTGTTTCATTTCAATTCAATAAAAATAGTAAATCCCTTTATAAAATCCTGAAATAAATCATGTGAACACTTTGACATGTTTAGAATTTTATCATGTTTTTATTTTAATTTTCCATTTCTTTTGCAATTAATTTCATATTTTCTATTTTTAGTGTGTTTTAATAATGGGGTAATTGTATCCTGAGTTTGTTGATTTTATTTCTCATTCATGCTTTTGATTTTGGCATTAAAATTTTGTGTGCTGGTTGTAGACATGTTAATGATGTTATGTGATTTTTGTTGAGATTTTTTTAGATCATTCTAAATAGGATTTTAGGATAGTTGTTTAGGAGTGTCCTTTGTTGGATCCCTTTAGTGTACCCTTGAGGTTTTGGATTTAACTTGAGCCTTTTGGTTTAGGTGTAGCCCCTGATTTTTTCACCATAGAATGTTGACACATATGGGATGATGTAGTATTTTCCTTAGAATTTTTAGGAATGATTTTCCCTTAGTTCCCTATTTTACAAATTGGCCTTAATTTAGGTGATCCTAACTAGTTAAGTGCATAGATTAGTTTTGCAAATGACCATTGAATAATCTTTAGTGTAGATACCTCTTGTAGATCCCTTGAACCCTTAGCATAGATGATCATTAGAAGGTAGCATTTGAGGTTCTGTAGAGATTCAAGTCGGTGGATGATCTTTCCCTAGGGTTAGTTTCCATTTCAATTTTCCTGTGGAGGAATTCATTGCAATATCATAAAGGGGTTGAGTCTATGAAAGCTCTCTCTGAGAAAATGTAGTTGGTTGAGTGTCTGTGGCAAGTTCCTGTGGAACTTACCTTGCTTCTCAGCTCCATTCTCCTAACATTCTCTCATTCAATCCTTTTTAGGAACCTTCTTGAGGTAGCACAATCCCTCCTGTGGGGGGAATGTTGCACATCTCTTGAAAGAGCCAAACGTTTAGGATTCCCCCAAATCTCTTTTAGTTGGTTGAGTGCCTGCGATAAGTTCCTGTGGACCTTATGTAACGCCCGTTCATTTTAATTAAATTATTTATGAATTGTTGGTGAGCCTTTATGTGGGAGTGTGTCTGAGAGCGTTGGTGGGTGTCCTTAAAGTATAGGAAAACCATGTAATAAAATATAGAGTTTGATAATAATATAATATAATTAATAATTGGTGAAAATTTAATAATTAATAGTAATGTTATTATTATTATTATTATTACTATTACTATTACTATTATTATTATTATTATTATTATTATTAGTGGGTGGAATAATGGAAATTAGGGAGTTATTAGAGAAGTTGTGGGAGAAAGAGCAAAAGAACGATAAACTGCTCAGAAAACCAAATTGGAAGAAAAAGGCTGAGAAAAGAGGAAAAAGGACGTGGCTGTGGAGAAAGGAAGAACATAAGAATTAACCGCCGGAGAGAATTGATGGTTGTTGCAGAAGAGTCACCGGGAGAGCAAACCGGAACCGGAAGTTTAGAGTTGTCCTCAATCCAAAGGTAAGGGTGGGGTTCAATTCTATAACTGTGGGTATGATCGATTTCATGTAGGGAATTGAATCTTAGGATTAATGTTCCTGTAGGTCGATAAATATTAAGGATTAATGTTCATGTAGATCGATAAATATTAAGGATTAATGTTCCCGTAAGTTGAAGAAATATTAAAGATTAATGTTCCCGTAGTGATGTTACCGTAGTAACGTTCCCGTAGTAATGTTCCCATAGTGATATTCCCGTGGTAATGTTCCCGTAGTAATGTTCCCGTAGGTTGAGAAATATTAAGGGAATATTAAGGGTAAATGTTCCCGTAGGTTGAGAAATATTAAGAGAATATTAAGGGTAAATGTTCCCGTAGGTTGAGAAATATTAAGGGTTAATGTTTGTCTACGCCTGCATCAGTGTTTATGTCCTTAGTTTATGTAGTAATGTTGGGAACGGCGCTGACACGCGCTAATTTCCCCTTTGTTGAGAAAAGGTTGTTATTAGGCTCTTACTTGATCGACTTCAGGTAGGGAATCGAATCATAGATATAGTTCCCGTGACTCGATAAATGTTCGGGACGAGGTTTTTCTGTGTAGGAATGAATATGTTATATCGTCAGTGTTGTACGATGTTGTATGGTTGCCCTTAATGAGGCAAGATTAGTTGCCCTGTAGTTAACGAACCTTTTTAGGAGCTATAATTAATTTAGTGAGTAAAAGTTGTAATGTTGTTCTTACGACAATGTGCTGAATTCTTAATTGTCGAAAGTATGTTGTTATTGATCCCCTACATGAACAGATTGAGATGATGAATACTTGATGTATATGAAGTTGTTATGTCATTGTTGAGAAAATGTTATTATAATATTCTCCTTGGATTATGTTGATAAGTTGTAGTTATATTACCCGTATGAAAGTATATGAAAATGTGTTGAGTTCTTATTTGTAGTAATGTTGTTGTTAGTTGTTCTCTGACATGAAAATGTTGTTGAGTTCTCAATTGTAGAGACGAGGTTGTTTTTAATTGTTCTCTGCGAAAATGTGTTAGAGTCTTATTCGTAGGAACGATATTGTTGGTAGTTCTCTGATATGAACAGATTGAAGTGGTGAGTACATGATGTATGCGAAATGTGATGTTTCTGTTATGGATAATTGGTTGTAGGCGTGATGCCTTGTTGCACGGTTGTTGCACAGTTGTTGTTGTTGTGTTATAGTCCATAATAGTTGCATCTCATAGCATATCATTTGGCCTGGATTGGCGACGATTGTGTCTTTAATGACAAAATAAAATGATTGTGGAGAGTTGTCTCCCGAATTATTATGGAGTGTTGTCTCCCAAATTATTGTGGAGAGTTGTCTCCCGAATTATTGTGGAGAGTTGTCTCCCGAATTATTGTGGAGTGTTGTCTCCCAAAATGGTACCACATGCATATGCACAGTTGAGTTGCATTGTTGAGTCGCATTGTTGAGTTACGTTGTTGAGTTGTTTTGATGAGTTGCTGAGATATGATGATAATTATTGTGGTTATGAATAAAGGGTGGTTGTAGTTTATTATTACTAATATTTATGCGAACTGCTGGAATTATAATGCTGTGATAATATTCTGACATGACTTTTATCATGCCTTATGTTATATTGTTGATATCTCACCCTTTACGTTGTATGTCACCTCCATTGGTGGTAACTTGCAGGTAATCCGGATTAAAGTGTAGCTTTCCGTTTAAGGTTGTTGGTCGCTCTGATACGTAGCACTCTTGGGGGGATGAACGATTAATGTTATTGCTTTTATTTAATTTCCTTGTTGCTGAATTTTATCAAGTACTTTTCATTAAATTGGTGGCGGCTGTTAAGTGCCAAATGTTGGTTGGATGCACTATGCCGAGGAATTAGTAGTGCTGAGTTTTATGGTTGAAACTCATTGTTTATGTTGAATTGATGCAAGATAATTACTTGCTGAATTTTAATGAAGTTTTGTTGCAAGTTTCATGGTCTTGCTTTAATCATTCTACAATGTTGGAAATGTTTTATATTCCGCTGCAAATTAATAAGATGCCTTGTAACTAAAATGTTAATCAAGTTATTGTTGTTTGTTCATCCAAGCTTATGTGCTATGTATCATTACTAAATGCATGTTGTCTAATTGAATTGTGAAATGTATGTTTCTGTGAGTTGAAATTGTAACGCCCAGAATTTGCTGATGTGACGGTCGTCACAACTTCATTACGATCGTCATGACCGTCACGGTCGTGACAGCCCCTTACGACCGTCATGTTTACAAAATTTGTTGCACTCTGATTCTGTTTTCCTTAATTATCCGTCCGGCTAATTGGGGTGTTACACCTTACCTTTGCCTCCCAACACCCCAATTTCTTTCCGTAGGATAGAAGCCTTGTCTGATTACTTGTGGATTGAATCCATTATCCGTCATAAATCCTTGTCCTCATTCATTTTTGAGTGGTGTGTTGCATTAGGATAGTTCATGTTTAGTATAGCTTAATTATAGAAGCATGAATGCATTAAGAGGTTGAGTGGGTCTCCCTCTGCTTGTTTTCCTTAAGGGTTGAGGTGGTTCTCCCCTTGCTTGTATGTTGTTTTTATTTTTCTAATTGACGTATTTGCATATAGAGGTTGAGTCTGTCTCCCTCTGCTTGTCTGTTTTCTTTTTGCTTGATTCTCAAGAAGTTGAGCTTGTCTCCTTCTGCTTGTATTATTGCATTGCACGCATTTTACTTACAGTTATTTCTTTATAGTATTTGCTTTGTCTATTTCTGTATGCCATTGCCATGTTCCCTTAGGAACTCTGACTTCTCTTGTTCAAGAGAAGTTATGACAGACATTAGGGTTCTAACCATGCATGATAACATTAGTTAGCTCCTTCCTAACCTCAACCATATGATTAATTTTGCATGAAAACATTAGGACTGTACAGTTCCCCATAGAGTTCGTTCTCTTCTTATCTCAAACAATAGTAAAAAACATAATAAAGGCAAGTTAGTATAAAGCGCGTTACAAGCCTTAAGCTACTTGGGAAGTGATGATTGAGTGGTCTCCTCTCAATCATCTAGAGTGTTTAGCATATGTCCTTTGGACGATATGCGACGCATTCACTCCTAAGTCATAGTCTCTAGTGCTGTACAAACTACAGACCACTAAAAAAACACTTCTCCCGTAAAAAAACAGAAAACAAAGATCAAACATCTTTTTGTCCTTTTGGACCTTTAATTCAAAGGAACCCTTTTCGGAAGGAGAGTTTTGTTAACTCTCGGTTCTACCGCAAACGGTAACGCCTAAGTCTCCAATGGTCGAGCTGCATACACCAACTGCTGGAACCGTCTGTTAACCCTACTCGGATAAAAAACAGTTGAACAAACCTGTGTTCCGTCGTTTCCCGAACTACGTTTGCTCTGATCTTTAGCGCTGTGTGAAAGTACGTGGGCACGAGATGCGATATCTCTGCGAGCAAACTTTCTCCCGTAACCCGTAGTTAGGCGAACTACGTTGACTCTGATTTCTCGTTCCAGACGGGAATACATAGGCATAGAGCGCGATGCTTTGCCGAGTCATTTTTTTTCTTTTCAGACCAGACCTTTAGTGTAGATAGATTAATCAACTCGTCAGATAAACACAACAACCGTGGATCCCATCAAGTACGATGGACGTGAGGGGTGCTAATACCTTCCCCTTGCGTAACCGACTCCCAAATCCAGACAATGGTTGCGATGACCTTGTCTTATACCTTTTCGTCAGGTTTTTCCGATCGTTTCCTTTCCCTTTTTGTGGGATAAATAATGAAAGGTGGCGACTCTTCTGTTTTGCCGGCACCTTATATTCGCGGTAGCGACAAAATGCTTGAATCTTCCTCAAACTCCAAATTCACTTCTTGCTCGAAAGCTTCAAAGCTCTAACTGCAATAACGGTTTCTGCTCCAAATGATCTCCAAAAAATGATCTGAATACCATTGTAAACTTAAATAGAAGCTGTTTGGATCTTAACATGGCCCAATCATGGCCCAAATTGAAGAATCTAAAATTTCATTTTCTTCCAAAGTTCAACAATGGAATATGTGTGTACTAGCTCTGTTTTGGCTCACTCTTTGCTTCAACAGCTTGCACAACCCTTGGTGAAGATGAATGGCTTAGATTGCAAGCTTGGTTTGATCCTATGGTCATGATTGATTATGTTTCTTCATCATGAAGTAATCCACTCAATGTCCATGAAATGTGACTAAAATCAAAAATGTAAAATTGCCAATCTCTTTAAAACATCATTTCCAATCAGAAAATGCACAAACTTGTGAAGTTTGGCACAATTGTGATTTATTTTGAATTTTTCCTTCATTAATGCCTTTTAATAATCTTTTTTCAAAATTTCTTCACACTCTTCCTTATTAAATCCATATCAATGGATGCTTGGATCATGGTTTGACCAAAAACACCATTTTGAACAACTTTCAAGTTGAACAAAAGTTCATTTGAGGTGCCTAAGATAGTGAAATGGACCCATAACCAAATATGACCTATAATTCCAAATACCCAAAAAACCCTTACCTTGTAAAGCTCATAACTAGAGTTCTATAAATCCAATCATAGACTTCTTGTACTTTATAGAAAGATAAGAAGATAAGGAACAACATTCATGTTGACCAAAAGTTCATAGGAATCATCCTTCTAGGGCAAAAGTGTCATGCAAGTTGGGTAACTTTCAAGCTCCAAATTCACATGCCTCAGATGACTTGTAACTTGTCTGGCTCATAACTTGAGTTTTATAAACCCTATAAAGGACTTATAGTACTCAAATTAAATCTAAGATCATGCTCTAAAACAATCATGTTAGGGTCAAGGTGAGATGAAAATCACATCTTGAGTTAAGTGGTCTTGAAGTTAGGCACTAAACCAGTGGATTTTACATTGTCAAGCATAGCAACCCTAGCTTAGCAACTTCCCACACTCTTGATTCCTAATGAGTTTACCTTGGAATCATCCCTAGGACATCTCAACACATTAATCCATGATCACATGGCTCTTGAATTAGGTCTCAACCTTCCTCAAATCATCAGTTATCCTAGGGTTGACAAGATGAAACCCTAGTTGTACCAATCTTGGGTAGTTCCTCATATCCTTTACACAATGACCTATCTAGGCTTCAAAATGAACTTCAACGCTTCTCAAGAGCTCTCTCAATGCTCTAGGTCTAACCTCATGGCTTCAACATCGTCAGATGACTTCCCACAACTCTCAAGTTAGGAGATATGCACACTTGGCTTCAACCCTCTCTCTGAGGATCTTTTAACTTCTCTGATAAGGATATCAACCCTTGAACACTTGAATAACCCTCTTAAATAGCTTCATAGCCTTGTGTAACCCTTGATTGGTAGTCATACCTCTTGATCTCCTGCACACATGTCAATGTAATGCAAATGATAATGCTAATATGAATGAAATGAAACACAAGCTAGGTAAAGAAAGGTTGGGCAAATTTTGGGGTGCAACACCCAGCTCTCAATAATTTTCTAGCCATTGCATGTCCATTAGCATGAGTACTGAAAGAACCCTCATGGGCTTCCTCCATCAACATGTTTGCTTCAAGTTCATCAACACAACGCAACAAGGCCATGTCGAAATTTCTCCTGTAGAGCACATCGTCCTTGTTCAGATGAAAATTTCCAACTAACCTCCTCAGAGTCTTCTTATCTTTACTGGATTCCCCAGATGGGTACTCCCTAGTCTTGAGAAAATGCTTGATATCAAAATATCAAGGCTTTCCATCGGATGCTTTCTCAACGACAAAAACAAAAGCAGGTCTATCAAGACGCATGATAGTGATAGCAGGAGTTTCATTCCAAAAATTCACTTTGTACATTGAAGATAGCGTGACCAAGGTATCCGCCATCTGATTCTTAGCCCTCGCCATATGATGGAAATCAACTCTATCAAAGAAAGGCAGCAGTCTCCTTGCATAATCTTTATAAGGTACCAGGTTGGCCTGACGAGTTTCCCACTTTCCTTTGATTTGGTTAACGACTAACACAGAGTCACCGTATACATCCAGATTCTTAATCCTCATATTAACGGCCTCTTCTAAACCCATAATGCAAGCTTCATACTCGGCTTTATTATTGGTGCAGGCGAATGTCAATCGGGCGGTGAACGGTATATGAGAACCATGAGGAGTAGTAATGATCGCGCCAATCCCATTACCATACAAATTAACCGCTCCGTCGAAAACCAATTTCCACTGAGATCCCCTCTCCGGACCCTCGCCAGCTAAAGGCTCATCGTAGTCTTTCATCCTCAGAAACATGACGTCTTCATCTGGGAAGTCAAACTTCATCGGCTGATAATCCTTTATTGGCTGTTCCGCTAGATATTCTGACAGAACGCTTCCCTTAATGGATTTTTGGGAAACATACTGAATATCATACTCTGTTAACACCATTTGCCATCGGGCAATCCTTCCGGAGAGTGCTTGTTTTTCAAAGACATATTTGATCGGGTCCATCTTTGAAAACAATAGGGTTGTGTGGTATAACATGTACTGTCTCAAACCCTTAGCATCCCAAGCGAGTGCACAACATATTTTTTCCAGCATCGAGTACCTCGACTCACAATCGGTGAATTTCTTACTCAGGTAGTAGATGGCATGCTCTTTTCTACCTGACTCGTCCTGTTGACCGAGCACACATCCCATTGAATTCTCAAGAATCGTGAGATACATGATCAGTGGTCTCCCTGCAACTGGAGGCATGAATATTGGAGGTTCCTGCAAATATTCTTTTATTCTTTCGAATGCTTTCTGGAAATTTTCATTCCACCTGTCTATTTGATCTTTTCTCAGCAATTTGAATATTGGTTCACAAGTGGCTGTAAGATGAGATATAAACCTCGCAATGTAGTTTAATCTCCCCAGGAAACCACGAACCTCTTTTTCCATTCTCGGCTCAAGCATTTCTTGTATAGCTTATATTTTGGCGGGATCTACCTCAATACCCCTTTCACTGACAATGAAACCCAATAACTTTCCAAATCTCACCCCGAAGGTGCACTTGTTAGGATTCAGCTTCAGCTTGGACTTCCTCAGCCTTTCAAACAATTTCAGAAGATCGACTAGATGTCCCTCCTTCGTCTGCGACTTTGCAATCATGTCATCAACATAGACTTCCACCTCATGATGAATTATGTCATGAAACAAAGTGACCAACCCCGCTAATAAGTTGCCCCTGCATTTTTTAATCTAAAGGGCATCACCTTATAGCAAAAAGTCCCCCATGGTGTGATGAAAGTAGTTTTCTCCATGTCCTCTAGGGCCATCTTGATTTGGTTATACCCAGAGAAGCCATTCATGAATGAAAACACAGAATACTGAGCGATGTTATCTACCAACACATCAATATGGGGGAGCGGGAAATCGCCTTTCGGGCTCGCTTTATTCAGATCTCGATAATCAACGCACATCCTAACCTTTCCATCCTTCTTAGGCACAGGAACAATATTAGCGACCCACGAAGGTTAATTCGTGACAGCAAGAAACCCAGCATTCAACTGCTTATGAACTTCTTCTTTGATCTTGACTGCCATGTCAGCCCTTGTCCGTCTCAACTTTTGCTTGACTGGCGAGCATTCTTCTCTGAGAGGTAACAGGTGTACCACAATATCTATATCCAGCCCAGGCATGTCTTGGTAAGACCAAGCGAAGATATCCCTATACTCACTGAGCATTTCAACCAATCTTCTCTTGACACTGTCTTCCAATGCAGCCCCCACTTTGACCTCTTTCTTGTCATCCTCGGTACCCAGATTGATAACCTTAATATCCTCCTGATGAGGCACAATAACCCTTTCCTCCTGCTTGGGAAGTCTGGCTAACTCTTCGGGTAGTTCACAGTCTTCGTTAGTCTCATCTTCAGCTTGATAAATGGGATTATCAAAGTCATACGAAGTCATAGCTGAACCTGAATCGATGGCATCTGATAGAAAAGACCTGCATGAGGATGTTATGTTTATTATGCGATGCAACAAACAAAACACATTGCCATTTTTCTGTTAAGTATAAATGCAAAACAAGAAAAACAGGGATCACAATATTTGAATGCAAAACGTCTTTTATTTAATTATAAATTGTGAATAACAAGAAGGCCCCACAAATGTGTCACTACGTCTTGGGCAGAACGCATGACTGAACATAATCAAAACAATGAACATTACTCTGCAGTAGTAACATGAATGACTTCTTCGGTAGTCCAGCTGCACAGTTTCTAGCCGGGAGTACATGGACGGATCCAGGCATCCATGTCGCAGTCATTGTCACCTTCATCGTCTTCAACGACATTAATCCTGTCAAATATCACACCACTGCTAGTGAACTGAACAGGTCCCCTGTATCTCGGAATTTGAGAAGAACTGGAGAGTTTGTATCCTAGGTCAAACTTGTCCTGCTTGACAGGAACATCCAGAACTTGGCCCCACTTTTGAGAGGATCCGGATTCTACGATAGCACGGGCTTCCTAAAGTGATGACATCGAAACCTCTGGGCCCTTGGCTTCTACAGGAGAATTCCCCTAAATCTGAACTGCTTCAAATACCTGGCAGAGTGTTTTGTGGATGTCACCATCCACTTCTACGTACTTGAAGGATGACAGATGGCTAACCATAATGTCCTCTTCACCGCACACGGTGACTATCTTCCCTTCCACCATGTATTTCAGCTTTTGATGCAACGTTGAGGTAACTGTCCCAGCAGCATGTATCCATGGTCGGCCAAGCAAACAGCTGTATGTTGGCTGGATATTGTCGCTACTGCGAAAAACAACCGGCGGAAAAAACAGAAGAGTCGCCATTTTCGTTATTTATCTCAAAGAGAGGGATAGGAAACGATTACAAAAACCTAAAGAAAAAGGAAAGATAAGGTCATCGCAGCCATGCCTGGGTTCGGGAGTCGGTTACGCAAGGGGAAGGTATTAGCACCCCTCACGTCCGTCGTACTTGACGGGATCCACACATGTCTTGTCTAGCTAAAAGGGTGTGTAAACTATCTACACTAAAGGCTTATGGACAAAAAAAAAAAAGAAAACAGAACTGACTCGGCAGAGCATCGCTGCTCTGTGCCTACGTACTCCCTCGTGCAATGGGAAAGTCAGAGTCAACGTAGTTCGCCTAACTATGGCTAGAAAAGGGGGAAAGGTTGCTCGCCAAGACATCGCGTCTTGTGCCTACGTACTTTCATATGGTATGAAAGATCAGAGAAAACGTAGTTCGGGCTTACGAGAACACGGGTTGTTCAAAAGTTTTACCCGAGTAGGGTTAACAGACAGTTCTAACAGTTGGTGTATGCAGCTCGACCATTGGAGACTTAGGCGTTACCGTTTGCGATAGGACTGAAAGTTAACAACACTCTTGCTTGTGAAAAGGTTTTCCTGATTAAGATCCCGAAGGATAAAAAGGTTTGAAGTGTTTTTGTGTTTTTTAAAGAAGAAGTGTTTTGAATTAGAGTGTTCATAATGTATGTTGTAATAAAGTCTAAAACCTAGGATCGAATGCATTGCATATCGTCCTAAGGACGTATACTAAACACTCTAGGCAATTGAGAGGTAACCACTCAATCACCATTTCCCAAGTATAAGGCTCATGTCACAACATTCATTATATTTATTAATTGAATTGAAGTTGTTTGAAGATGAGAAGAGAAAGGGGACAAACTAAGGAGGACTAGTCCAAACCCTAAAAGTTGTCATGCAAGGTGCACCTAAAGTTGGGATTACAAAAGGGAAATCTTTACCTAATGTTATCATGCTGAGTTAGAACCCTAATGTCTATCATAACCTCAAGAGAGGTTAGAAATCCTAAGGGAAGGAAGACAAAGGAAGAAGGAAGAAACATGCATAAGAATGCAAACATGAAATGCAAACATGGAAGACAAGGATGCAATGCAAGTGAGGGAGGAAATATGTGTGGGGATGGAGCCTCCACAAGCTCATCTAAACCTCAAGCCATAGTATGAATAAATGCAAGAGAATAGGAGAAGAAATGCAACAAGACCAAACCACACTAATGCACCAAAGAAGGTGAACAAACAACATTAAAAAGCATGAAAATAAACACACAAACCAACAAGCAATGAACATAATTTTGACCTAAAAATGAACCTACAACAAGATCAACATGTCTAGAATGTGAAACAAGAATATTTGAGAGCTTATTGGATCCACAAAGGTCATTTCCAATCCAAACTAGGTCATGTACTTGTGTGAGCTTCCATATGGGATGACCTAACTTGTAAGGCATCTCAAATATAGGAAAACAGCTCAAAAATTACCAAATAAAATGCACAAACAAGCTAAACATGTTGGAAAATAGAGGCCACAAGCACAAGCAAAATATCCCCTCAAAGTACCCTCAAAAGAAAAAATCATTAGGAGGTACCACTTTGAAATGGGAGAAACAAGAGCAAAAAGAAAAGCCATAAAAGTCAACCCAAAAGTCAACTATCCAGGGGCAAAATGGTCCTAAAAAATCTCTCAACTCATGGTGAACATGAGGAATGATTTTTAATCATTGAACCAAAAAGAAATGAGAGAAACAAATTAAAGAACAAACAATATTGCAATTTAACTCAACTAAAACAGTCCCAATATTTAATTCATTTTAAAATAGAAAATAAAATCAAAAAATAAAATAAAAGTATCCAAAAAATACTAGACACCTCAAGGTTCACGAAAAATATTTTTGGAGAATTTTTAGGATATTGGAACTATTTTATTTGAATTAAAATGAAACAACACATAAAGCAGAATTTTAAAACAAAAATGCTAATTAAATAACAAACATATGTGACAAATAGCAAACAAATTGAGTGCAAATGGTGGACTGGGCCTCCCTGGGGGTGCAAGTAGCGCGTGGGTCATAAGCCCAGCAAGAAAAAACAAATAAAATAAATTCTGGAAATTAAATGCAATTAGTCAACTAAGGTGCACCATGGACAAGCAAGCAAGAGCACGTGATGGTTTGGTATTTTGATCGAGTGGCTAGAAACATGACATGTCAATTAATGAATTTGGGAAATAATCCCATGCACATGAGCAAAATCAAAAACGGTGGGAAATAATCACGGTCGTCCGTGTGAGAAATCAACCGATCGAACGCTCCTCACGCGTCTTCAACCTCTCACCCTCACACCGGCCAAAAAATGCTTCGGTCACCCTCTCCAAAATTCCGGCCACCGCGGATCACCAACAACAACACAACTCTCTCAATTTTCAACCGTTTTTTACGTTCTTTATATCGAAATTCATCTACACGAAACGAGGATCTCAAATATTCCATTAATTTCCATTTATCTTGCACCATTAAAGAAAAACGCAAACAACTAGGTTGATGCACAAAAACAAAAGTTCACCAAAACTTCTCCAATTTAATTCTAAAACCATCCTTATGTCATGGAGGTTATAGATCAAGCAACATTGAAGAAAAACGCGCAAAAACAGTTCATACAAAATCAACAAAGTTTGGAGCTCCATTTTTCAAACGTCATGAACATCAATGATTAACATCCAGAAATGATCTACATGGTTCATGGATCATGTTGCGGTGGAAATAGGATCACAAACTATTAATGAGTTTGAATCACAATTCAATTCACAACCGCTCTTTGATTTATCCGAAGGAAAAGGTCAAAAAGGGAAAACCTACTTTGCATCGTAAACACAATGCGGGGAAAGATCTAGGGTTCGGGGGTTGGTTAAATTTAGGGAAGATATTAGCATCCTAAACTTCTGTAGTACTCTACAGGAACCTTTTGTTCAAATGCTTACTATTTGCTTTATTATTTGCTTTATTATTTGCTTAAGGTATATGTACAAAGGATTAAAAGTGAGAAAAAAGACCTAAGGGGTTAATTCTAAGTTTACTCGGCAAGACATCGCATCTTGTGCCTACGTATCCTTACGGGAGTGGAATCAGAGTAATCGTAGTTCCCCTCAAAAGGGAGGTTAGAGACTTCTTGACTGTGGTCAAGGTCTCAAGGGGAATAAACGCATCTTAAGGACACGCTTACGCGGAGTGTAAAAACTCCGAATCTCTACGTTGAATTGTTGAGTTGTAATTAGGGTTAGGTTAGGGATTCCGCGGCGGGAAACCCTAAAATGAGTGCGGCGACTCTTTGACCTAAAGCTAGGGGTAAAGTGGTAATTTTGCCTGCGGCAAGGCATTTGTGAAAATTAGGGTTTGTAGTTTGTAGTTTTGAGGATTTGAAATTGAATGTGTGAAGTTTTTACGGACTATTGGCGCGGCGGCCAAACAGTTAGACCTAACCTTCGGATGTGTAATGTGACAGAAATATTGCAATACATCAGCAGAAATTTAAATCATACATCAGCAGAAATTTAAATTGCGAAAAGTAAACGCGATTATTAGATTCGCGAGATTACAATTGAGAAACAGATACAAATATAAACGAAACTTGAATGAAAATTCAATACACCAAATATGAACTGCAAAAAAATGAACACCCGTTAGTAGGCATAGTCAACCAGCTATCAGATGAATTACGAGGCATTGAAGAAAATGAGATACAAACTCGAGATCTATTATTGTTTTATTTAATATTTAATGATTTAGCTTAAAAAAAAAGGTTTTATTTTCATATTTTTAAAAAGAGTTTTTCATTATTTTATTAAAAGAGTTTTTCATTTTTATATTTACAAAAGTTTTAATTTTATATTTTAAAAAAATCTTAATTTTTATTTTTTAAAAAAGGGTTTTTTATTATATTAAAAAAAAAATTATTTTAAAAGGATTAAAATGAAAATGTTATGTTTTAAAATTTATAAAATTAAAATGTTAAGAAAAGTTTTTAAAAAACATAAAACAAATTAACTTAAAAAACAAAACAAAGAAAAAAAAATAAGAAGGGGAAGAGGGTTGGGCCGATCACCACATCCGGACCCAACCCAACTATGAGTCATAAGGAAAATTAGGGTTTCCAAACCCCAACTCATTCTCGCGGCGCCGTTTCAATTCATTCTTCCTCTCGTTTCTCTCATTCTCATCTTTCTTCTTCCTCGCGCCGTAATCATCTCTTCTCCTGAAACAAAACATGAACGATAAAAGTATGTGAGATAACGCACGGTGATTTACATTCGTTTTAGCCGATGATGTTGAAGCTGAGGCTGCGGAGTCGATTGCCCGTCGTTCTTCGCGAACGGTGAAGGTGATCTCTCTGGGTATTGTTGATCGCGCTTGGTGGTTCTTGGAGCGATGATGACGATTGCTTCGTCTGAGCTCGCACCGTTTAGGGTTTTTGCATGTGGATTCTTCGCCTCTTCTGATACTCTCCGTCTAGGGTTTCAACGATCTCCCCTCCATCAGGTTGTATCCTCCTATTTATAACTAACTTCTGGGCCTTGGATTTGCGTTACTCTGAGATTTAATTTTGTGTTGATATTATTTGATTTTGTTGTGATTTTCTCAGATACTGATTTCCAATGGGATACGATTTGATGCTGATCATTTGGTTTTTCCAGATTGAGTTCCAATAGGGGCTTTCTGATACGATTGGGATCTTGTTTCTTCTCTTGGAATCCTGATTGGGGTTTTAGTGAGATTGAATCATATGAATCTGATATTCTGTTTCCTCTTTTAGAACCTGATTGAGCTGATATGATTTCCTGATTCGATTCAATTTTATTAGTCTGAACTGATTTGCTTTGATCTGCTTTGGGATTAATTATCAAATCAAAATCTCTCTATTTTTCTGATATGGTTTGCCTTCAGATTGGATTGATTGATGTTTGATTTTAATTCTCAGGATTCCTTAATGGATTCGTATCTCTGTTTGATGTTTTGATCTCGAACTGATTCGTTTTTTGATTGGTTCGTTTCTTTGATGCAGCTCAGATTTTTTTTTCTTCTTCTTTCAGAGAGGGCTTGATATTGAAGCTTCGGTTGAGCCAAAATTGTCGAGAAAGGTATATGGAAATGATGACATTCTGAGCCTGTTGGTGATACTTCTGGTTTTGACGCCGCGGTTACTTTTGACAGTTGTTGTGTTCTGGGCTTATGAACTGATATGGTTTTGTGGCTTGTTTCATTTTCACTGATTGTTGGCTTGTCTTCGAGATCGGTCCTTATTTTCGATGCTTGGTTGGGAGCTGGAGACATTCTAATTGTTTCCCTCCCGGCAGCTCGAGTCTCCGCCCAGTGATGAGTTTTCTGAGGGCGTGATTAAACACATCAGCTTGGTGTTGTTGATTCTGATTCGAACCACATTGCACTTGATTTCGTGATATGATTTGTGCTGTTCTGATGCAGTTTGATTATTGATTTTTTCCAGATGCTGACCAGTTGTTTTTGTTCGAAGCGAGTTCCAATCGACGTGCTTTGTAATCCAATTTTGGTGCAATGGAGTTGGGTTCTTGTTTTCTGAACTGATGCGATTATGTGAGCTTATCCTTGCTCCTTCTGGTATGATTTGCGCTATGACTCGGTGCTGTGATTTTTGTGTCCATTTTTGTGACTTGCAATCCGTGAGGCTTGCCTCTAACTGACAGCCTTTTGGTACAGCTTGGCAGCTTGTTACAGCTTTATTCCTCTGGCTTTCTTTGTATTATCTGCTGTTACCTTTTCTTTGGATCTTGTTAGGACAGACCTATGAGATATTTTCTTGTGGCTTCTTGCGCATAATTCTGCCTTCTGATGCATTGTTTTGATGCAGTTTAGTTTGCATATGGTATTCTGTTTGCAATGTGATGCAGCTTTGGCTTGTATTTCAATTCTCTTGTCCTGTTCAGGATTGCTGCAGTTTGATGCCTATGGCAACCTATGAATCATTTTGAGCTTTGAATGCTGAACCTGATATTGATGTGTTTGTGGATTTTCAGGGGTTGAAACCAAAGTGACTCAGACCTGCCGGCATCCGGGTCTGAGTCAGAACTTGCCCATGTTGCCTTATTCTCGTATCAGTTTGGAAATCCAATCGTGGCAAAACGAATCAGTCCCGCTTCTTTTATTCCTTCTATCTCTCGGATGTCCCGTATCGATAAGAACAGGTATTACCTGATCAGACGCCTACGGCGCGGATCAGTAACGGGGGTAGGACGCAGCTTCGGTTGTGCCACTCCCGGCACTCGATGATGACATTGTTCTGAGAGTGTCAAAAACATCTTCTAACATTTTTCTGTACTGTTTGTTTTCTTTCTGATGTGCAGGTTAGTCGAGGATTTGTGGAGAAACTCAAAGACAACATGAAGACACTTAGATGTTCTTAGGATTTAGGATAGATACTTTAATGTAATTCCTTAGAACTTTAATGTAATTCCTTGTAACAGTGCGTATAAAATGTGAAGCACTCCATTTCTTGTATGATGAGATTTTTTATGAAATAAAATTCCCAAAATTTGAATTCATTTATATTTTATTCTTAGTTAAAAATATAAACATTTGTGAATAAATCCACAAGTATTTAAATTCATTAACATAGTCATAAAACATAAACACTCCCAAGTGATATTCTTATTTGTGCACTCGTCTCATTTGTAATCCTAATTTAATCATCTGATTAAAATCCCATTTAAATGTTAACCAACCATTTCATAACCAAACACATATGTGCACAGTAATCACAACAGTTTCAGCATCAACAATAACACTACTCGTAATTAAATTCCACTGACCAAATGCCAAGATCTTGATATGATCAGACCTGGTGATGAAACAATAACGTATCAAACGCCTCAGAATTTTAATAACAGCCCGTCCTCAAGGAATTGGTAGAATTTGTGTAAAATGACCAAAATACCCCTGGGACCAAATCTGCAAAACAAAATCCTTCATAACTGGTTAGTGGTTAGCACATGTACATATGAGATGATATGCGAAATGACTGACTAAATATAAGGGTAAAATTTGGGGTATTACAGTTGCCCCTATTTAAATAGCTACACCGGACGATTTGAGTGACAGAGACTCGAGGAATCGTGGTGGAGAGATTTAAATATGGATAACCGGAAATTTTGCCCTTATATGCGACGGTATGCAATGTTATGGACAAAGCGAGGACCGCTTAATGCAGATGATATGAATATGATGTGATGCGTATGCTGGAATGATGAATATGAAAGTGATGACAAACGCTACGAGACAGACGCTACGAGAAGAACACACTGGGGAAAACGACGTGCTGAGACACAGTACAAACACAGGGGAATCCTAAAATGATAGCCAACTGGTGCGAGCACGACCAATTGTCATCTTGGGAACGAGATTCTCAAATGGAGATGACACCTGTGAGACGGCCTCCACTGGGGAATCTAAAAAAAAAAAAAAAAAAAAAACTGGATCACGTACGATTGCAAGATCGATTACAGAACGCTGGAGCATTGAGCAAAGAATAACATCCAAGCTTCTGTAAACTATCCCTCGTGACAGGATCAAACGGACCTTTCGGAGCTCCGTAACAAATATACAGGGTAAAGACCGGCTGTATGCCAAAATAAATGGACTTGGATGGGAAATGCCCTGATAAGCTTCTCGAGGGAGAACTGGTCACTCATCGTTGGAAGGGACTTATGTGCCAAAGTGGATAAGCACTCAAATAAAGAGGCTGCTGCTTATCTGATAAATAAATCTTCTCGCATTTAAGGTCGGCGCCTGGAATATGATTCTGATTTTTCTTTTACATAAAGGATAAATGAAATTCTTCATACTTCAAGATCGTGCTCTCCTGAATATGAAAAGGGTAAACTGAACTTCCTCATACTTCAAGATCGTGCTCTCCTGAATATGATTCGGCTTTTTCGGGTAAATGAAATTCTTCATACTTCAGAATCATGCTCTCCTGAATATGAAAAGGGATAATTGACTTCACCATAACTCAGAATCGTGCTCTCCTGAATATGATTCGGTTGTTTCTTGTAAATGAAATTCTTCATACTTCAGAATCGTGCTCTCCTGAATATGAAAATGGATAATTGAACTTCCTCATAACTCAGAATCGTGCTCTCCTGAATATGATTCGGTTCTTGAAATTTCTTCATTCTTCAGAATCGTGTTCTCCTGAAAAATGGCCAATTGAACTTCCTCATAACTCAGAATCGTGCTCTCCTGAATATGATTCCGCTCCTTCTTTTACTAAAGGATAAATGAACTTCTTCATGCTTCAGAATCGTGCTCTCCTGAATATGATTCCGCTCAAAACCTCCGCGTACTTCAAGATCGTGCTCTCCTGAATACGATTTGGTTCATACCTCCTATACTTCAAGACGACAGGTAAATGGAAGCCCAACTGCTCCATGGAGATGGCCATTTGCTGCGAGTCATAACGAAGGTAGGATCGGCTTCTTATTGATGCTGTAAGATGTAAAGTGTAAAGTGTTGTTGTAACATGTAGGATTGTGAAGTGTTGTACTGGTAGATTTTCCAGGCGTGAACTGGCGTGTATCTGTAAAGGATTGTAGTTGATTTTCTTGAAAGATAGTGCAAAATAAATGCACGTCCGGGTACAGTGATAAACTTCTCGAGCGAGATAGTCGCGTATCTGTCATGGTATGGTGAAAGCTTTTAGATGGTGCAAAATAAATGCACGTCCGGTTGGGATTGACGACCGACAAGACTGAGGTTCAATCTAGGATCGAGCTAGAAAGGAAACTGGTAATCAAGACTCCATCGAGGGAATGATCTCGAAGGGTAGATATCTTATCCTGGCGAGGAAAGATAGCTGAAGTAACCGTCATCCACGAGGATCGAGCTCTGTGGGGAAACTGGAAACAAGTAATTATTTTATGCTTAGGGCTGACAACCTATTTGGGGAGGATGGACGAACCCAGTTACTCGGCGGTAACAACCAAATGATGGTGGAAACACAATGAACCTGTGAATGCTAATGCATATGTTAATGCATATGTTAATGTGAATGTATGTTAATGTTTATGTATGCAAGATGTTATGAAATGAGTATGTAATGAGTATGTAATGAATATGTAATGAATATGTAATGAATATGTAATGAATATATAATGAATATGTAATGAAATAGGCATGTGATGCTTATGCCCTTGCGTATGCTGACGAAACAGACTAGAGACGGGATGAGAGATGAAATAAACATCTCGACGGAAATACCCAGCGTTCCCGGCAATCAATACGTCAATCATGAGTGAGGAGGATCAATGGTGGAACCACATCTAGTTTTAAAGTTCTGAACTCTATGGGGAGAAGGTAATCTGCTCGGGTGCACAGTATCACGTCTTCACATGGGGAGAAGAGAACCTGAGGGATACTTTCGAGTTACCCGAGAAAAAAGTTGTCAGCTCATAGTCTCGCTGGGGACTGTGTTAGAGCAATGGTTTGAAAGTGTTTCTGCACTAATGATATTCTCGGGGAGTGAAGAGATCCTTCCGAAATTTCCACTAGTCGAAGTAATTTATTATATTTCAATTTCACCTTTTTTTGAAAAACAATTCTTTTTGAAAAATCTACAATGCACCTTTCATTTTCAAATTTTAAGAATAAACGCATTTTGCATAACAATAGAAAACAAAGAGTAATGCACCAAGGAATGTAAGTAACAAGATGGTATCTTTTATTTAAAGGGCGGTAGCTCGCTGAAGGCATAACTCCACAGATGATTATGTTTTGAAATTGGCAACATGGGAAAAGGTTACATTGAATCCAATGACACCTACTGACACTAATAACTAAGACTAATCCAGAATCCTGCTTTGGGCAAGGGTGAAAGAACTGAAACATGGCTCTCATGCGGAAAGGGTGTTTGAGATGATCAGTGTCCTCTGATGCAATGAAATGCCTTTGTCCCTAACTTTTGCCTGGACCGCCCTCTCGGGTTTTCAATCCACCGGGACGCTCTTTTTTTCCTAAGCCGCCCTTTCGGGTTTTCAACTTAGCGAGCTTTTTATTATTATTTCTTTTTTTTTTTCAACCCTTACTTTTGCCTAAGTCGCCTTTTGCAGGTTTTCGACTTAGCGGGTTTTTAGGCATAATATTTTCGGACTGCATCAGAATTCACGGGATGTGCTAGTTCTTCACCGTCCATTGTTGTAAGTATCAGAGACCCTCCGGAGAAAACGGTCTTTACAACAAATGGGCCTTCATAATTGGGCATCCACTTTCCACGCATATCTTTATGTACTGGTAAGATCTTTTTGAGTACGAGCTCCCCTTGACGGAACTCACGGATACGAATCTTCTTATCAAACGCTCTTTTCATCCGTTTCTGATATAATTGCCCATGGCACATGGCTGTCAAACGCTTCTCGTCAATGAGATTCAACTGATCCAGTCTGTCTTGAACCCACTCAGCTTCCTCAAGTTCAGCTTCCATCAACACTCTTAAAGAAGGTATCTCTACTTCGATGGGGAGCACGACGTCCATTCCATATACCAGTGAGAAAGGTGTTGCCCCTGTCGAAGTTCTTACCGAGGTTCTGTATCCATGCAAAGCAAACAGTAACATCTCATGCCAATCTTTGTAAGTCACAACCATCTTTTGTAGGATCTTCTTGATATTCTTATTCGCAGCTTCAACGGCCCCATTCATCTTAGGACGGTATGGAGAAGAATTGTGGTGAGTGATCTTGAAACTATCACACAGCTCTTTCATAGTCTTGTTATTCAGATTGGTGCCATTGTCAGTTATTATCCGACTGGGGACTCCATAACGGCAGATGATCTCTTTCCTGATGAATCGGGCAACCACTTGCTTGGTCACGTTGGTGTAGGAGGCAACCTCTACCCACTTGGTGAAATAATCAATAGCAACGAGGATAAAGCGATGACCATTAGAAGCTTTCGGCTCGATTGCCCCAATCATGTCAATGCCCCACATAGAGAACGGCCATGGTGAAGACAAAACATTCAACGGTGACGGAGGTACATGCATTTTATCGGCATAAATTTGGCACTTATGGCATTTTCTGGCGTATTGGATGCAGTCAGCTTCCATGGTTAACCAATAATACCCAGCCCTTAACATCTTCTTGGACATAGCATAACCATTGGCATGAGTTCCGAAGGTCCCCTCATGAATTTCCTGCAGTAACATGTCCGCTTCCCGTTTATCAACACATCTGAGCAGGACCATGTCGTGATTTCTCTTGTATAACACACCATTACTGATAAAGAATTTGGACGCCAGTCTTCTCAATGTTTTCTTGTCCAGACTAGTAGCACCATCGGGATACTCTTGCTTGTCGAGATAGTTCTTGATATCATGAAACCAAGGCTTTTCATCCACCTCAACTTCTTCGACCACCTGAAAATAAGCGGGCTCAACTTTGCGCTCAATATGGATAAGAGGTGCTTCATTAACGAATTTAACTTTCCACATGGAGGCTAACATGGCTAAAGCATCAGCAACGTGATTCTCAGATCTAGGAACATGCTCGAACTCTATCTCGTCGAAATATTTAATCAGCTCAACAATGTAGTCCTTATAAGGGATTAACTTCTCATTCTTCGTTTCCCATTTGCCTTGTACCTGGTAGATAACCAAGGCTGAGTCACCACTCACTTTGAGAAGTTTGATTCGGAGGTGAATCGCTGCTTCGAGGCCAAGAATACATGCTTCATATTCTGCGACGTTATTAGTACACTCAAAGTCCAATCTTGCTGTAAATGGAGTGAATCCACCCTTTGGGTTCATCAAAACGGCGCCTATACCATGCCCATTGAAATTCGAGGAACCATCAAACATCATCTTCCACCAAAGACCTGGTTCTGGACCTTCGCTCGGATCTGGCTCTTCACAATCTCTCTTAATCAACAAAATATCCCCATCAGGAAAATCAAACTTAAGAGGTTCATAATCTTCAACCGGCTGATCTGCAAGATAATCCGATAAAATACTACCCTTAATTGCCTTCTGGGGTACATACTGGATGTCGTATTCAGATAACAACATGTGCCAACGGGCTAGCCTCCCGGTTTGAGCAGGTTTTTCGAAAATATACTTGATCGGATCCATTTTAGAAATCAACAATGTGGTATGACAGACCATATATTGCCGAAGGCGCCTAGCGGCCCATGCCAATGCACAACAAGTTTTCTCCAATGGTGAGTATCTGTTTTCACAATCGGTGAACTTCTTGCTCAGGTAATAAATCGCATGTTCCTTTTTTCCAGTCTCATCATGTTGTCCAAGCACACAACCCATAGACTTCTCAAGAACAGTAAGGTACATAAACAACGGTCTTCCAGGCACGGGAGGAATTAGAATAGGGGGATCTTGCAAATAACCGTTAATCTTCTCAAACGCTTTCTGACAATCGGGGTTCCACTCAACCGTCTGCCCCTTGCAAAGTAACTTGAATATCGGCTCACAAGTAGCGGTCATATTGGAGATAAACCTGGAAATATAATTCAAACGTCCCAGAAAACCTCTAACTTGCGTCTCGGTTCGCGGAGCCGGCATATCTTGAATGGCTCGGACTTTGTCAGGATCCACCTCAATCCCTCGCTGGCTAACAATGAAACCAAGCAATTTTCCAGATCTGACACCGAAGGTACATTTAGCAGGATTCAATTTCAACTGATATTTCCTGAGTCGTTCAAACAGCTTCACCAAATGGTCTAAATGCTCCTCTTCATTCTGAGATTTGGCTATCATATCATCCACATACACCTCGATCTCTTTGTGCATCATATCATGAAAAAGGGTGGTCATAGCGTGTTGGTAGGTTGCCCCCGCGTTCTTTAAACCGAAGGGCATGACTTTGTAGCAGAAGGTTCCCCAAGGAGTAATGAAAGTAGTCTTCTCTCGATCATCGGGATCCATCTTGATCTGATTGTAGCCAGAGAAACCATCCATAAATGAAAACAACGCAAAACTGGCTGTATTATCTACAAGTGTATCAATATGTGGCAGAGGGAAGTCGTCTTTCGGACTTGCTTTGTTCAGGTCCCTGTAATCCACACACATCCTAACTTTACCGTCCTTCTTAGGCACTGGCACAATGTTGGCAACCCAATCTGGATATTTTGCGACTGCCAAGAAACCTGCATCCAACTGCTTTTTAACCTCGTCTCGAATTTTCAAAGCCATGTCGGGTCTCGTTCTTCGAAGTTTTTGCTTGATAGGTGGACAATCTGGCTTAAGTGGCAACTTGTGAACAACAATATCTGTGTCTAGGCCCGGCATATCTTGATACGACCATGCAAACACATCAATATACTCTTTTAACAACTCAATCAACCTCGGCTTAACCTCTGTCCCAAGCATTGCGCCAATCTTGACCTCTTTCTTGCTCTCATCTGTACCGAGATTAATTAAGTCCACCTGCTCTTTATGCGGTTGAAGCTCTGTGTACTCGTACTCAATCAATCTTGTCAGTTCAGCGGGTACTTCAAAATCTTCTTCACCCTCGTCCTCAGCTTGATTGATGGGTGCATCCCAGTCAGGAGTGTCAGTAAAGTCATTGGATCCAACAAGGTTTACGATGTCTCTGCATGATGGAAGGCTTACTTAATTAAAATGCTCGAAGATATGTAAGATAAGAAATGAAATGCTATTTTTGTTTTTTTTTTTTTTTGGAAAAAAGGTTGCCAATTTCATTTTTAAAGGTGAAAACGAAAAACGCAAATGAACCAAAGTGGAATTGAACAAAATGCTTTTATTAATATCTTTTTAGAAATGAAAGGTGGCCCAATAAAAACGACCCTATAGCCTTGGGCAGAGCTACGGATTTTTATTTGAAAATGTAAATGAAACTTTAAAAAACAATTACTTCGACAAGGGAAAAATAACAGGGATCTCTACGGCCTCCCAGTTGTTCAAAACTGCATCACCCTTAAACACCAGATTGCTCAGCTCTTCATTTTCCTCACAGTTACTGATGGCATTGACTTGGAAACCTCCGCTGACAAATACCTCTTGGATAACCTTCGGACGCCCTTCGACAGTTGTGGCAGCTCCATTCTGAGTTGGTTTGTAACCCAACCCAGAGCGATCAGTCTTGGTTTTGACATCAATTACCTCTCCCCAACCTTCAGGAATGCCCCTGTCAATTGTTGATTTGGTACTCTTCAGAGATGCGAAAGATGGATTACCCTGACCCACTGTCTCTTCGACTTCTAGCAGAACAGCATTGGCGATCTCAAGTGCTTGAAAGGAGATTTCTAAAGCATTCTCATCGGCCTCGATGTAACGGAAAGAAGACAGGTTACTGACCATCAGATCCTCCTCACCGTGTATAATAACCAACTTTCCATCGATCACGAACTTCATCTTCTGATGTAACGTTGAGGTTACTGCTCCAGCGGCATGAATCCACGGCCTTCCATGTAAACAACTGTAATTGGGATTAATGTCCATGACTTGAAACGTGATATTAAAAACTTGCGGACCAATCAGGATAGGAAGCTCAACCTCCCCCATTACCGACCGACGAGAGCCATCGAAAGCCTTGACGACCAAAGGAGTAGGTTTCAACACAGTCTCTTTACAAGCCAACTTATCAAGAACCCTCTTGGGTAGAACATTCAGAGAAGACCCGGTGTCCACTAGCACTCTCGCTAAATTGTCCTCCTGACATTTCACCGATATATGTAAAGCACGATTATGGTTCGGACCCTCCTTCGGTAACTCTTCATTGCTGAAACTAAGGGTGTTACAGGCGGTCAAATTGGCAATCACACTATCAAACCGACTGGTGCTGATATCTTGATCCACATGTGCTTGAGTCAAAACCTTCTGCAAGGCCATCCTATGAGCGGGTGAACTCATCAACAGAGATAAAATCGAAATCTTGGAGGGAGTCTGATGAAGTTGGTCGATAACCTTATAGTCACTTTTCTTGATGATCCTCAAAAACTCGGCATCTTCATCATTCGTAACGGCTCCTTTTCCTTTGTCTTTGGCAGGCACTGGGATACTAGTTGTTTCCTTAGGTGGGACCTCATTGGAATGGGGAGTATACACACGGCCACTGCGAGTCATCCTGCTTGCCTCTGCGATATTGGTCACGGTGCCCTTAACCTCTTCATTTGGAATAACTTTCCCAGACTCCTTGTCAATCATCGTCATGTCGTATTTCCAAGGCACAGCTTTAGGATCACTGAAAGGGAACGGACTGGGTGTTTGAATAACTATCGGCCTATGCTGATTCACCTCAGGGATAGACGATTTTGGTATATCGAACACGGGATTGGCAGAACCTGCCCCTGATAGATTAAACACTGGTACCTTACCCTTTGATTCAGGCTGATGGAAGACAGGCTCAACCACAGCGACCTCATCCTTCTTGGCTTGGCTTGTCACTTGTAAAACACCCTCGTCGATCAACCTCTGAACATCATTCTGAACCAACACACAACCCTTAATACTGGCTTCACAACTTACGCATGCAACGTGGGAAGTATCTACTAAACCAGCTTCGAACAGTTTTGAATGGAACATCTTGAGAGGGGTCTTAATCTGTTCAACGTCAAGGGCGTAACCTTCTTCCGAATCAGCACTAATGGCATTGACACTCTCATGGTTAGGAAAAGGGTTCTTCTTAACATTTGGTTGAGGATCTTCAAATGATAAAATCTTCTTTTCCAATAAATCCCTGACAATATTTTTGAGAGCATAACAGTTCTCCAGATCATGACCAGGCGCACCCTCATGAAATAAACAATGAGCGGCGGCGTTGTAATTGGCGGGTAGAGGATTAGGTGGTGGACCCAAAGCCCGAGTAGTGATCAGACCTTGCTTGACCAAAGAGGGGTACAACTCGGTGAAAGTCATCGGAATCGGCGGACAAGGCTTATACGTTCTTCTATTCGGAACATTCTGGCGAGGAGCCGGACTCTTTGGCTGTTGAGGAGCAGGAGCGTTGGGCGCCTGTAGATAGTTGACAGGAGGCGGATAAACAGGAGGTTGTTGCATAGGTTGATACATGGGAACCTGTTGATTGAAAGAAGGTGTAATAGCCGCCACATAGGGTTGTTGAGCATATTGGACTGGGTACCCTTGAGGTTGAGCATAACCTTGCGGATGTCGATAAAAGCGTTCTCTTGGTCTACCAGAGGATATAGCATTAGTCTCACCCTCTTTCTTTTTCTGGGAACTATACGGAGGTTTCTTCGGCTGATCCTTAGAAGCACCATGATTATTTGTCATTTTACCACTTTTCATACCCAATTCAATCTTGACACCCACAGCAACGATGTCGGAGAAATTTGAAGTCACACTACCCACCATTCTCTCGTAAAATTCTGGACGGACCGTGTCGACAAACCAATCAGCTAACTCTTTCTCGGTCAAAGGAGGTTCTACCTGCGAAGCAGTCTCTCTCCACCTTTGAGCATACTCTTTGAATGACTCAGAATTCTTTTGTGACATACTCAACAACTGTCTTCTGTCAGGAGCCAGGTCCATATTGTACTTGTAGTGTTTGATGAAAGCGTCAGATAAATCTTGAAAGCTCTTAACGCGAGACTGGTCCAAAGTTAAATACCACTTGGAAGAAGCACCCTTCAAACTATCTTGGAAGCAATGAATCATCAGTTTATCATTCTCAACATGGGCAGCCATTTTGCGATAATACATGATCAGATGACTCTTAGGACAGGTGGCACCTTCATAACGATCGAAATTCGGAGTTTTGAACTTCGGGGGAATAACCAAACCTGAGACCAAACAAACATCCCTTGCAGCAGTCCCAAAAATTTGATCACCCTCTACCTTTTTCAATCTCTGGACGATGGTGTTTACTTCCTCACGAAGCTTATCATGTTTCTCATAACCCTCAACATTCTCATCAAGATTATCAAAAACTGTCTCATTGAAGTACGGTTGCGCACGAGTGTGTACAACAGGTGGTGCAAAGATAGGAGCCCCCCTAGAAACTTCAGAAAATAAAGGCACGGCTTGCTGAACAGGCTGATTAATTGGAACAGTGGCTTGAGGAGGCACAAAACCGGAGCAAGACCATAAGGTGGGTCCCTTGCTACGGTCACACTTGGCGAAGGGTCCACAGCAACGCCGGTAATCTCAGAAACAACAGTGGGCTGGGTATCCATCTTAGCATTCATGACATGTAACAATTCCATCATACGCCCCATACCCCCTCGAAGGTCTTCAAGTTCATTGCTAAGGCGATCAATCTCTTTTGCCTGATCCTCCATTCTTTTCCGAGTTTGAGCTCTGGTGTTGTACTGGTGCCGAGAACTCAGGGTGACGAAACTGGAAGGCGAGAACCGAACATGAGAAAACGGAAGACACATGCAATGCAAGAAAGTAAATGATGCTATGAAGATTTCATGGAATTCAAATATTTATGAATGTCGTGGGGTACCGAGGAAATCTCTTTCTTGTTTTTTTATCTTTTTTTTTTTTATTCATGGTATCCCGCGATATCCATAAATGGTATTTGAACTCCATGAAATACAATGCAATGAGATGCTTTATGGATGCAATGCATGAAAACACACAAAGTCCTAGGTTAAGGGAACGTGAGCGGAGTCAAGGTCTACCCATCCCAAAAGGAGTGTACTATAGGTTAGTTGTACCTGCCGAACAAGGTTCTACAAAGTGCCCAAAGTCATCAGCCCATCTTTCGGATATTATCAACCTTCCGACTGACTCAGGGGTTAATAATATTCTCAAGAGAACCTCTTTTGAGTGTAGTATCGCGTAGCAGCCATTGTAAGATTACTCCCACATAGCTCCCGCACTACGTCCTAAATAAGGCCGAGGTGGTGTTAAGGTACTACGGTCCTCAATATCACAGACTCCAGTCGACCATGGAAAAAGTTTTTGCGATTACTCGTTCAACCGAACCATTTTCGAAAAGGTCTCAACTGAGCGGAGATTCTCGAATCAGCTTGGTCGGGATTCACTCCCTATAAGCCTCATCGAATATATCCCCATCCTATAATAATGTCACTAGTCCGGGCGTAGGACTTATCTCACTGCACAAGGAACAATCCCCCAAATCAGAGCACAAATATATACATGCAAATGAATAGTAAAACAGGTAGTAATAAATATGAACAAGTTAGGGATAACCCTCAAAAGTTTAGAAAGTCCCCAGTGAAGTCGCCATTTTCTGTTGCGGTGGAAATAGGATCACAAACTATTAATGAGTTTGAATCACAATTCAATTCACAACCGCTCTTTGATTTATCCGAAGGAAAAGGTCAAAAAGGGAAAACCTACTTTGCATCGTAAACACAATGCGGGGAAAGATCTAGGGTTCGGGGGTTGGTTAAATTTAGGGAAGATATTAGCATCCTAAACTTCTGTAGTACTCTACAGGAACCTTTTGTTCAAATGCTTACTATTTGCTTTATTATTTGCTTTATTATTTGCTTTATTATTTGCTTAAGGTATATGTACAAAGGATTAAAAGTGAGAAAAAAGACCTAAGGGGTTAATTCTAAGTTTACTCGGCAAGACATCGCATCTTGTGCCTACGTATCCTTACGGGAGTGGAATCAGAGTAATCGTAGTTCCCCTCAAAAGGGAGGTTAGAGACTTCTTGACTGTGGTCAAGGTCTCAAGGGGAATAAACGCATCTTAAGGACACGCTTACGCGGAGTGTAAAAACTCCGAATCTCTACGTTGAATTGTTGAGTTGTAATTAGGGTTAGGTTAGGGATTCCGCGGCGGGAAACCCTAAAATGAGTGCGGCGACTCTTTGACCTAAAGCTAGGGGTAAAGTGGTAATTTTGCCTGCGGCGAGGCATTTGTGAAAATTAGGGTTTGTAGTTTGTAGTTTTGAGGATTTGAAATTGAATGTGTGAAGTTTTTACGGACTATTGGCGCGGCGGCCAAACAGTTAGACCTAACCTTCGGATGTGTAATGTGACAGAAATATTGCAATACATCAGAAGAAATTTAAATCATACATCAGCAGAAATTTAAATTGCGAAAAGTAAACGCGATTATTAGATTCGCGAGATTACAATTGAGAAACAGATACAAATATAAACGAAACTTGAATGAAAATTCAATACACCAAATATGAACTGCAAAAAAATGAACACCCGTTAGTAGGCATAGTCAACCAGCTATCAGATGAATTACGAGGCATTGAAGAAAATGAGATACAAACTCGAGATCTATTATTGTTTTATTTAATATTTAATGATTTAGCTTAAAAAAAAAGGTTTTATTTTCATATTTTTAAAAAGAGTTTTTCATTATTTTATTAAAAGAGTTTTTCATTTTTATATTTACAAAAGTTTTAATTTTATATTTAAAAAAAATCTTAATTTTTATTTTTTAAAAAAGGGTTTTTTATTATATTAAAAAAAAAAATTATTTTAAAAGGATTAAAATGAAAATGTTATGTTTTAAAATTTATAAAATTAAAATGTTAAGAAAAGTTTTTAAAAAACATAAAACAAATTAACTTAAAAAACAAAACAAAGAAAAAAAAATAAGAAGGGGAAGAGGGTTGGGCCGGTCACCACATCCGGACCCAACCCAACTATGAGTCATAAGGAAAATTAGGGTTTCCAAACCCCAACTCATTCTCGTGGCGCCGTTTCAATTCATTCTTCCTCTCGTTTCTCTCATTCTCATCTTTCTTCTTCCTCGCGCCGTAATCATCTCTTCTCCTGAAACAAAACATGAACGATAAAAGTATGTGAGATAACGCACGGTGATTTACATTCGTTTTAGCCGATGATGTTGAAGCTGAGGCTGCGGAGTCGATTGCCCGTCGTTCTTCGCGAACGGTGAAGGTGATCTCTCTGGGTATTGTTGATCGCGCTTGGTGGTTCTTGGAGCGATGATGACGATTGCTTCGTCTGAGCTCGCACCGTTTAGGGTTTTTGCATGTGGATTCTTCGCCTCTTCTGATACTCTCCGTCTAGGGTTTCAACGATCTCCCCTCCATCAGGTTGTATCCTCCTATTTATAACTAACTTCTGGGCCTTGGATTTGCGTTACTCTGAGATTTAATTTTGTGTTGATATTATTTGATTTTGTTGTGATTTTCTCAGATACTGATTTCCAATGGGATACGATTTGATGCTGATCATTTGGTTTTTCCAGATTGAGTTCCAATAGGGGCTTTCTGATACGATTGGGATCTCGTTTCTTCTCTTGGAATCCTGATTGGGGTTTTGGTGAGATTGAATCATATGAATCTGATATTCTGTTTCCTCTTTTAGAACCTGATTGAGCTGATATGATTTCCTGATTCGATTCAATTTTATTAGTCTGAACTGATTTGCTTTGATTTGCTTTGGGATTAATTATCAAATCAAAATCTCTCTATTTTTCTGATATGGTTTGCCTTCAGATTGGATTGATTGATGTTTGATTTTAATTCTCAGGATTCCTTAATGGATTCGTATCTCTGTTTGATGTTTTGATCTCGAACTGATTCGTTTTTTGATTGGTTCGTTTCTTTGATGCAGCTCAGATTTTTTCTTCTTCTTCTTTCAGAGAGGGCTTGATATTGAAGCTTCGGTTGAGCCAAAATTGTCGGGAAAGGTATATGGCAATGATGACATTCTGAGCCTGTTGGTGATACTTCTGGTTTTGACGCCGCGGTTACTTTTGACAGTTGTTGTGTTCTGGGCTTATGAACTGATATGGTTTTGTGGCTTGTTTCATTTTCACTGATTGTTGGCTTGTCTTCGAGATCGGTCCTTATTTTCGACGCTTGGTTGGGAGCTGGAGACATTCTAATTGTTTCCCTCCCGGCAGCTTGAGTCTCCGCCCAGTGATGAGTTTTCTGAGGGCGTGATTAAACACATCAGCTTGGTGTTGTTGATTCTGATTCGAACCACATTGCACTTGATTTCGTGATATGATTTGTGCTGTTCTGATGCAGTTTGATTATTGATTTTTTCCAGATGCTGACCAGTTGTTTTTGTTCGAAGCGAGTTCCAATCGACTTGCTTTGTAATCCAATTTTGGTGCAATGGAGTTGGGTTCTTGTTTTCTGAACTGATGCGATTATGTGAGCTTATCCTTGCTCCTTCTGGTATGATTTGCGCTATGACTCGGTGCTGTGATTTTTGTGTCCATTTTTGTGACTTGCAATCCGTGAGGCTTGCCTCTAACTGACAGCCTTTTGGTACAGCTTGGCAGCTTGTTACAGCTTTATTCCTCTGGCTTTCTTTGTATTATCTGCTGTTACCTTTTCTTTGGATCTTGTTAGGACAGACCTATGAGATATTTTCTTGTGGCTTCTTGCGCATAATTCTGCCTTCTGATGCATTGTTTTGATGCAGTTTAGTTTGCATATGGTATTCTGTTTGCAATGTGATGCAGCTTTGGCTTGTATTTCAATTCTCTTGTCCTGTTCAGGATTGCTGCAGTTTGATGCCTATGGCAACCTATGAATCATTTTGAGCTTTGAATGCTGAACCTGATATTGATGTGTTTGTGGATTTTCAGGGGTTGAAACCAAAGTGACTCAGACCTGCCGGCATCCGGGTCTGAGTCAGAACTTGCCCATGTTGCCTTATTCTCGTATCAGTTTGGAAATCCAATCGTGGCAAAACGAATCAGTCCCGCTTCTTTTATTCCTTCTATCTCTCGGATGTCCCGTATCGATAAGAACAGATATTACCTGATCAGACGCCCACGGCGCGGATCGGTAACGGGGGTAGGACGCAGCTTCGGTTGTGCCACTCCCGGCACTCGATGATGACATTGTTCTGAGAGTGTCAAAAACATCTTCTAACATTTTTCTGTACTGTTTGTTTTCTTTCTGATGTGCAGGTTAGTCGAGGATTTGTGGAGAAACTCAAAGACAACATGAAGACACTTAGATGTTCTTAGGATTTAGGATAGATACTTTAATGTAATTCCTTAGAACTTTAATGTAATTCCTTGTAACAGTGCGTATACAATGTGAAGCACTCCATTTCTTGTATGATGAGATTTTTTATGAAATAAAATTCCCAAAATTTGAATTCATTTATATTTTATTCTTAGTTAAAAATATAAACATTTGTGAATAAATCCACAAGTATTTAAATTCATTAACATAGTCATAAAACATAAACACTCCCAAGTGATATTCTTATTTGTGCACTCGTCTCATTTGTAATCCTAATTTCATCATCTGATTAAAATCCCATTTAAATTTTAACCAACCATTTCATAACCAAACACATATGTGCACAGTAATCACAACAGTTTCAGCATCAACAATAACACTACTCGTAATTAAATTCCACTGACCAAATGCCAAGATCTTGATATGATCAGACCTGGTGATGAAACAATAACGTATCAAACGCCTCAGAATTTTAATAACAGCCCGTCCTCAAGGAATTGGTAGAATTTGTGTAAAATGACCAAAATACCCCTGGGACCAAATCTGCAAAACAAAATCCTTCATAACTGGTTAGTGGTTAGCACATGTACATATGAGATGATATGCGAAATGACTGACTAAATATAAGGGTAAAATTTGGGGTATTACAGATCACAATGCAACAAAAATGGCAGAGAATCATGGGATATTGAGAGTGTAAGGTTGAATTCAAGTTACCTAATGGAGAACTTCCACTGAGCCTTCAAGTGGAGCTTAAGCTTGCAGAAAATGATCCAAACACGTTCAGTGATCCTCAATAAAGCTTTTGCAACCTTCAATTTGCCTTGAAATGGAGTAAATCTGAGAATTCGAAATTTTAATTTTGCTCACTTTTTCCACTTTGTTCTTGCTCCAATTCTTGACCAAAACCAATTCTGAAGCTTTGTAAAGGTTGGAAATGTTATATATGATGGACCTTGATCAAAATGAGGCCCAATATCAGTCCATAAAGTCCAAATGAATTTTCACATTTTCCTCACTTTTCTCTCATGAAGGTACACGAATTTGGTGTGAAATTGGCTTCAAATTGCTTCATTTCAACTGCTGGGAGTGTTTGGAGTGTGAATGGCTGAGATTTGGTCCTTGTTTCCATCTCAATGGTTGGAATTGAAAGTGTTGCTTCAACATGAAGGAAGCTTGGAAATGGCTCACTTAAACACCTCAAACCAAAAATGTAAAATTGCCAAAGTGTTTAGAATATTATTTGCACTAAAAAAATGCATCCATTTGCACCAAAATGATTAAAAATGAATTAATTCACATTTTCATCTTTTTAACCTTTTTCCATGAAAATTCAAATATCAAAACCTCAAACCAAACCAACTCCTTAACTTCTCAATGCTTGACTAAGCAAATAACATCATTTGGAACAAGTTTGATGTTGGAAAAATCTACATTTGAAGTGTGCAAGTTGGTGAAATGGACCTATAATTTTATGACCTGTAATCTTACTTTCCCAAAATACCCCTAACTTGTAAACCTCATAACTTGAGTTCTACAAATCAGATGAAATACTTCTAGTACAATTTGGAAAGCTAAGACCAAGACCTACAACTTTCATGGTGGCCAAAAATTAAGGACAAACATCCTTCTAGGTCAAAAATGGCTTGGAAGTTGGTTGACGTTTGTTGACCAAAATCACATCCCTCTGATGACCTGTAACTTGTTTGGACCATAACTTGAGTTCTATAAATCCAATCAAGTACTTCTAGTACTAAAATTAAATCTAAGAACATGCGCTACAAGTTCCATGTTGGTCAAAAGGTGAGATGAAACTTGTATCTTGAGATAGATGGTCTTGAAGTCAAGCATTAAATAGGGGATTTTACCCTGAGAACCCTAATTTAGTAACTTCTCACACACTTAACCTTTGATGAATGGAACTTGAAATTACATCTCATATATCTTAACACAACATCCCATGACCATAAAGACTTTGGATTGAGTTTTAATCTCCTTCAATTGCATAATTGACTGAGGATTAGCCAGATGGACCCCCTAGGTGCAACACCTTCAACTGTAACCTTTCACACTTGGCATAAACACTTGGATGAGGTCCACAATGACCCTCAAGCCACTCAATGAGCTCTCTCAACACTTCATCCATAACCATGAACCACAATCCCCTGGTGATCTTGAATTGGCCTCCAAGTTAGGAGTTGACGCACATACATCCATCCTTTCTCTCACCAGACCATTGTCCACTTCCTGATGACTTGATTACCATCCAAACTTGAGTAAAAACCCTTTGCTTAGGCTTAACCCTCTGAGTAGACTCCTCTTGAGGTGAACAAACTCTTGATCCCCTGTTAAATGAACAATGTTATGCAATACAAATGCTAGAACAATGCAATGAAACATGAGCCAAGTTAAGAGAAGGTTGGGCAAATTTTGGGGTGCAACAGATATCCATAATATAGAAAGTTGCATCAAAGATCTATGGCCCTATCTAAATATGCAGCGTGATCTCTCCAAACACTGATCTCTTAGATCCTTCAAAAGCCCTCACGACCAGATCACTTGGCATGCACAACAAACCGTGAATGTCCAACTTCATCAATGCCTTCTTCGGAAGCATATTGAGGGATGATCATGTATCCACCAAGACATGTGACATCAGAGATCCTCTACACTCCAAAGATATGTGCAAAGCACGGTTATGGTTCCTCCGAGCAGGAGTCAGATCCAAATCAGTAAAGCCGAGACCATTACCGGCATTTACATGAGCGACTACCCCCTCCAACTGATTAACAGAAATCTCCTGGGGTACGTGCGCTGCATTCAAAACTTTCAGTAGAACATTGCGATGCGCCTCCGAACTCATCAACAATGACAAGATAGAAATCTTCAAAGGAGTTTGATTCAAGTGATCCACAATTTTGTAGTCACTCTTCCGAATTAACCTCATAAATTCCTCTGCGTCGTTTGAAAGATCATCGGTAACAACCTGGGGTTGGGCATTCTCTTCAATCACAACTTTACGCTTACCTTTATCATTCTTATCAGTATTAACCTCCGGTGGAGAAAATACCCTACCACTTCTGGTGATACCTCCGGCCCCCACTATATTCTCAACCGACGAACTTCCGCTTGCCGATTCTGTCCATTATTGCTTCTGCCCGTTACAGAACACCTATCCCCCATAATTCCATGGGATAGCTCTAGTGCTCTCGTACGGCATGGGTCCAGGTACAGTAATGGTCACCGAAGCTGGCCTAGCAGGCGCTGAAATATTGATAGTCCGGTATGGAATGGAAATCATAGCTACTTCGTTTCCGTCATCACTCACTTCTTTCACGACATCTTCTTTCACGACTTTATCAAACTGCAAACAACCTTCATCAATCATTCTCTGAATACCCCTCTTCAAAAGATCACAACCCTCGGGTTGTGCTTCACATTCTGAGCAGTCAGCCGAACAACCAGGAAACACCCCCTTCTTCAACAGACAACCCTTCACAAATCCTAGTGGAGTCTTCAAATCCTCAACCTCAGTTATCAGATTCAACTTCTCACCCTCAATAATGGCATTGGCTCCGACCACACCATGATTCGGCATCGAGTTCTAAGTCACATTAGGCCCCTCATTGATGAAATTGATAGCTTTGGAATCAAGCAAGTCATGTACTTTATGCTTGAAAGCTTTGCAATGTTCAATATCGTGCCCTAGAGCACCCGAGTGAAAATCACAATGAGCGTTCGCATCGTACCCAGCAGGTGGCAGACCAGTGAGAGGAACCAAGGTCCTCTTCTGAACCAGTTGTAACTCCAACAACCGTTGTAACAATTGAGAATACGGCATATGAGGATTCGTAAACTGTCTATTAGCCGTTCTTTGTCTAGCAGCATAAGGTCGTTGAACATTGCCTTGTTGATGAGCTGCAGCCGGGATATCTACTGTAGCGACTTGTTGATGATAACGGGACTGAGCTCGACCCTTACCCTTGTGCGAGACAGCACTTGCATCCCCCTCCCTTCTCTTGGAGTTTGCAGAATATGGGTTCTTCGTTCCTCCCAATGAGGATCCACCTGGAATCTTACCAGACTTGATTCCACTCTCCAACCTCTCGCCAGCAATTACCAAATCAGAAAACTCTGCAGACATGCAGCCTATCAAGTTCTCAAAATACACACTAGGTAACGAAGCCATGAAAAAGTCGATCAACTCCCTTTCAACCAAAGGAGGTTGCACTCTTGCAGCCAGATCCCGCCACCTTTGGGCGTATTCCTTGAAACTCTTAGAATTTTTCTGCGACAAACTCTGCAATTGTACCCGATTTGGTGCCAAATCACTATTATATTGATAGTGACGCACAAAAGCCTCATCCAATTCTTTCTAGCTATGGATATGGGTTCTCTCAAGTGCCCCATGGGATAGCTCTAGTGCCCCATATACCATTCCAAAGAAGCCCCTACCAGACTATCCTGGAAGAAATGCATCAGCGGCTTTTCATCACTGGAATAAGTTGACATTTTCCTGAAGTATGCCCGAATGTGTACTCTGGGACAAGTCGTCCCTTTGTACTTATAAAAACCGGGCACCTTGAATTTGGGGGGAATCCTAACCCCAGGAACCAAACCAAGATCAGACATATCCAGGCCCAAAGAGTTCTGATTCTCAAACGATTTCATCTTCTCCTCAATCAGTTTGAACCTTCGGTCAGCTTCAGTCGGCAAACCACCCTCCAGATCTTTCACAGAAAATATATCATCCTGATTATCCTCTCAATGAGGCCCAGCAACCCCGTGCACAACGTACACACTGCCATTACCAGCAATATTACAGTTCTCACCAGCAGCTCCTCCGCCCGGAGGTACAACAACAGTAGGAATTCCCTGAGGAATAGACCCACCAATCGGAGGATGAACAACACCAGCTCCTCCGTGCAAAACACCGTCTTCATCAACCCGTGCTATCAACGGCTGGACTAGAGTTCTCAATTGTTCCTGTCCACTAGTAACAGTCTGCATCAACTCCATGAATTAGGCCATGCGCGCCCTGACCTCCTGCAATTCTGCCTGAACCTGATCCATCACCTTCTGTTGATTCCCTCGAGTAGAATACTTGTGGAAACTGAGCTCCTCAATCCTGAACTGAAGAAAACCAAGTAGAGATAAGAACACAAGGCCACCAAGAACAACCTACGATGCAAATGAGAATGCAAGATGCAAAATGAAAACATCAGAGATGGATAAGAATACCACAATAAATCTTCTCATATATCAAGTAAAGCTGAAACAATACAACCAAATGAGAAATATCCGCATACAAAGAGGTATTGATCTCATCCAACATCCTTGGTGATGATCAAGATACAAAAGCAAATGAAACTACAAAAGATAACACTCCTAGTAGCCAGGATCTCTACGCCACTCTTGAGACTCCTCAAGCATCTCCTTCGTGTCGGGATGGTCTGGCCTCTCCATCAACTCTCGGATGAGGACATCCCTCTTGCGTATCACATCCCAGAGATAATGACAATTGTCCTCCCAAGCATCTTCGCCGAAGGCATCCTCAAGCCCGGGTTTCTTCACCTCTGCCTGAATCTTGAACTCTTCAAGTGCTGACAAAGTCTCTTGGTATTTCTGCTCGATTGTACTTCTGCGGAACGTTTCTAGCAATACCTCCCTCTCCTTATCCTTGAATTGCGCCTTCAGATTATCAACTTGAACACGAATATGGTCCTCCCTATTCTTGTTGGCTGTCATAGTAGCATTCCACTTCTCATTGAATTTGGATATAAGCTCTGTCTAAATCCTCCTTACTCTCCAGAACATCACCAGTGCTTTTCAGATTAAGACCAACTTGCTTCCGTGCTTGTACTTTATCAGCAAGTTCCTCCTTCAACTTAGTCAATAGTTTTGCATTTGTCTTGGCCAAATACACAGCTTCACCCTTATCGTGCTTCAGCTGACTGATTTCCTGCTTCAACTCTTCATTCTCTTTGCGCAGCTCTTCCTTCTCTGCCCAAAGCTTGGCATATCTCAGGATATCAACGGTTGTCGGCAGCTCAATGACTAAGGGATATAATGGTGCTTCAACAGGAAACGACAACAATACTTCTTCAACCCTCTTCTGAATCCAATCCAAGTACAGATCGTAGGCTCTACAATCTCCTTTGCCCAAAGAAAGCTTTCCCTTCTTGTGAATCTTACCCCAAGCGTTTGTCGCTTGCGCGAAAATAAGGTGTCGGCATGACAGAAGAGTCGCCACCTTTCGTTATTTATCCCTCAGAGCAGGAAAGGAAACGATCGGAAAAACCTGACGAAAAAGGGTAAGACAAGGTCATCGCAACCATTGTCTGGGTTCGGGAGTCGGTTACGCAAGGGGAAGGTATTAGCACCCCTCACGTCCGTCGTACTCGACGGGATCCTCGCTTGTTGTTTACTTGGACGGGTTGGTTTTATTCTATCTACCTATCAAGGCTGGCTGAAAAAGAAAAGAAAAATGACTCGGCAAAGCGTCACAATTTATGCCTACGTATTATCATCAGTGAATGAGAAATCAGAGTCAACGTAGTTCGGCCTACGAAGGGTTATGGGGGAAGGTAGCTCGCCAAGACATCGCCATCTTGTGCCTACGTACTCTCAACAGGCATGAGAGATCAGAGCTCACGTAGTTCGGGAAACTACGGTTTATTTCCTGTCTTTACGAAAGAAGTGTTTTTTATTGTGTTTGCGATTTCAACCGCACTAGAGACTATGACCTGAGAGTGAATGCGTCGCATGTCACCCAAAGGGTACCATACTAAACATCCAGACTGTGGAAAAGAAACTCTCCCACAATCCTTTCTCAGATAGCTTAAGGCTCGTAACGTACGAAAGAAATCATTCATGATTACTGTATCTTAAACTGCTTTGAGATGAGAAGAGAACAGGCCCAACTAGGAGGGAGACTATCAAGTCCTACTGTTATCATGCCATGGATTCATCCTATGGTTGAGGTTTGAACAGGGAACTCCTAGAAGTTGTCATGCATAGGTTTCAACCTAAAAGTCTATCATTAAATCCTTATCCAAGGAAATGAGAGTCCTAAGGGATCATGTCAATGATACACCAAAATAGACAAAGCATCAGCTTAACAGTAAAATGCATGCAATGCAAGTGAGGGAGGAAATGTGTGTGGGGCTTCAGCCTCCACAAGCTAATCTCAACCTCAAGCCAAAATGAAATAACAGTAATCATACTGAAATATAAACAACATTCTATCAAGCAATAAACAGTAAACTTCAATCATACAGATAAAAGAAATGAAATGAAATGCCATCAGGCAAACAAACCACATGGGCAAGGGAGCTGGGCTCTACCGAATACCCGCAAGCAAAGCCACACAGTAACAATACAAGCAGAGGGAGCAACTCAATCTCTAATGCAATCATGCTCCTAGATTCTACCTATTCTAGTTATGAACTTATTCTAATGCAACAGACAAGTCAAACAAAACACACAATACAGAAAAGAAAAAGAAGCAGACCAACTTCAAGCCTCAGCTTTCCTACAGCAATTCAGTCTTCAGACTTCAATCAATCCTAACAAACACCAACTGCTTTTCCAGGTTTCAACCCTACAACATGAGTTTCAACTCATCTTCTCCCTTAAGCTTCAGCTTCTTGATCAGCTCCACCTTCAGGCTTCACCTAATCTTCAGGGATCTTCAATTATCAACTTGCTCTTGTTGCTCTTCAAGCTTCAGCTGGAATGGCAATATTCAAGGATTCATCCTCTTCAATACTCTTCAATGAAGTCTTCATCTTCAAGCTCAGGCTCAACATCTCTTAAGACAATCAAAACCAGAGAAAATCACTTACTGGATAAGCTGGGGGATATTGAACTGCTTATTTGATCACCAAAGGTGACCTATAAGGGTTCAACATCAAAGGACTGGTTCCCTCAAAAGTTCTACTTCCTAGGTATATCACTTATCCCTCCAAAGGAGAGAGGTGTATACCCTGGAAGGACTTTGAATCAAAGGGAGGAATGGAGGTGAATGATACCATCCATGTTTGAGAAAGAAGTTGTCTACATCTAAACTCTTCCTAATCCCTAACCCTAAAACAACAAGAAAAGAAAAGAAGAACAAGCTCTCAAGCTCCTCAATGCATCTTCAAGTCTTCTAGTATGCTCCACAATGCTCCACAATGAGACACCAAGCTTTCCAAGCTCACAAAGCAAAGCAAACAAAACAAACATGCCCTAAAGGCAACACACACAATCAACCAATACAAAAATCAACTAAAAATAGCATACTATTATATTAAATCCTAATATAATTTCTAAGGGATCCTACATACCTACCCTTAATACCCATATATGCCCCATAGTCTAAATTGTCCTAAAAACCCAAAATCTAAAGTTATAATGGACCTATGTTGAAGTTTTAACCTAATTCGACACTACCTAGAATTACCTAATCAAAACTATCCTAAAAATCATCACAAAAATATGGAGTTGATCCAGGGGGAACCTAAAACATACATCTAATTATCCTAAAAAGAGTGAATTAAAAATATTAAGGGAGCTACCTAAACTAAAATCTACAAAATCATGGTATCAACTAAAAATAATTAAAAGCAATAAAAGGAAAAAATATACAAAAAATATAAAAATGAAATAAAATGGCAATTTTATAATTTTATATTTTTCTTGACAAAAATGTGAAAAGGGAGAAAAAATTCCCATTAAAAAATGTTTATTTTTCATTTTATTATGAATTTTCTAAAATTGACAAAAATTAGGGAAAAGAAAATAAAATGAAATGATGAGATGGGTGCAAGAAGCAACAATATGCAGTTCTATCTATGCGTGGGCCCAAACATGGGGGTCTGAATAGAAAACGCGCCAAGGCCCAGTATCCAAATCAGAAAACAATTAAAAAAAAAAAAAAAAAGAAAAAATGAGCGGTGCGAATAGCGTTGAATCATAGTTATGAAACTGATTGGGCCACGAAGGGGGTTTTGGATAGCAAAATCATCACTTAAGCCCAAATGTTGTTTTAAATGCAAGCCGTCCGATCTGGTCTTTGGTCAAATGGTCTTGCTCTCATCCAACACACGCGAACTCGTCTTCTTCCTCACGTCTAGGGTTTGCAGAAAAAACCTCCATGAAACAGAATTCATGCACAGATCTTCTCCTCATTCGTTCTCCCTCATTCCTTCATCAATTAACACGATGTAAAAACCAATCTTGACCTATTTTCCAAGCTGAACACAACCATGGCATTGGTTTCCATTGAAAGAGTCTAAATCATGCAAACTGAATGGTGCAACCTCATGAATTTCAAAATATCATCAACCCACGACTTCCACCAAACTCTCATTTCTTGACATAAAAATGATCCTTGCATTGCACTGGTTAAAATCATCTAATAATCTTGCATTAAAACTCACTAAACCACACGTTCTAGCTCATCCAAGAATTGGCATCCATAGTTGAAACTTCACCAAATGCTCTTAAACTCATCACACATGCTCACCTAATTGTCTCTAACAGCTCTACACTAACAATTCATCCTAACCATGCCTAAATAAGGGTGTAGAAATGGTTTTGCATACCTGGCTTCTTGAAATGGTAGGTGATGAAACTCTTGCTTTCAAGGCTTGAATCTCTTCAAGAACACTCCTTGGATGATGAATCTTCCTCTGTATGCAAAAGATTTGATGTAGCAAGCTTGTACTTCAAGATCCAATGGGATTTGCTTCCTTGAAATTTCAATGTGAGCACCTTCAATTCTCCCTCCATGGAACCTCAAACCAGTATGAACACACTCAGCAAGGTGTGTGGAGAAGGTTTGTGGAGAAAAAATGGATTGCAATGAAGAAGAATCAAGAGATTCAATGTAACTTGCAATGAAAGCTTTATGATTTCACTCTCTCTTCTCTACCACAATTAACACCAACCTTGCCTCAATGCAAGTTGCACTCATTATATAGAATGGATTAGAACAGTCTAGAACCCCCTATAATCATCTAATGAGAACTTGAAGTTTTCATGCAATGGTATTTTGAAGTTTCATTTCTCATACCATGGTATCTCATGCCAAATGCCTTATAATCTTGGTAACCAACTTGAATTTCTCCTTAAATGAGATCTAAGATGAGATACAATGCATAACTTCCTTGTTTATTAAGTTTTTCCTTGTTTTGGTTTGGTACCCTATTATGCAAGCCATCCAATTACAAAGCAACCCTATGATGCAAGCCTCAAATCAAAATTGTGGCCGAACCATTGTTCTTAGAATGTCATTTGGAGTCAAAATGACCTATCATATGACATGGTTTGGACTTATAACTTGGGATTTATGATTTTCAACTTCACTTGAATTAACTTATACCTCATTTTTAGGCCATTTTATTCACTTTTTGATATGAGCCTTTCCAACATTCATGACCACCCTACTAGCCTTAAAACATCATTCTAAGCAAGTTTGGTGTTGAATATTTTTCCATTTGAAGCTTGGAAGTAGGAGATATGGCCTTGTGCTTGAAATGACCTATAACTTCCAAATGACCAAAATGCCCTTGGCTTGTCAAAGCCATAAGTTGAGTTCTACAAATACTATCAAGGACTTCTTGTACTCTCTTGAAAGCTAAGAATATTCTCTTCAACATTCATGTTTACCAAGAATTCATAGGAATCATCCTACTAGGGCAAAAGTTGTCTGCAAGTTGGGTGACTTTCAAGGACCCAGATTCACATACCTCAGATGACCTGTAATTTGTCAAAACCATAACTTGAGCTCCACAAATCCTATCAAGGACTTCCACCACTCAAATTAAAGCTAAGAACAAGCTCTACAACATTCATGTTGTGGGGAAGATGATATGACAATCACATCTTGAGCTAAACTTCCTGGAAGATAGGGATCAAACTAGGGGATTTTACACTGTCAATCCTTAGAAACCCTAGTTTAAAACTTCTCAAACTCCTCAATCATGATGAGTTGGTCTAGGAATCATCCTTATAGTATCTCAATACATCATTCCATGATCACATGGCTCTTGGATGAGGTCTCAACCTTCTCCAAATCTTCAGTTGACCTAGGGTTGACCCAGTCAAACCCTAACTCTACCACTCATGGTTGAATCTTCTGAATTCTTGTATAACAACCTCTCTAGGCTTCATGATGGCTTTCAAGATATCTCATATGATTTCTCAAAGCTTCAAGTTCATCCTCATAGTCTCAGAATCATCTGAGGAGCTCCCACAACTCTCAAGCTATGAGACACACAACCTTGGTTTCAACCAATTCCTCTGAGGATCTCTTGAGCTTTCTGACAAAGGTATCAACCTTCAAACACTTGATGGGTAAATAAATGTTGGTCAAATTTTAGGGTGAAACAGCTGCCCCTATTCAAACGGCTTAAACCTGACTGGGTGAGAAGCGAACGGCTCTCAACCAATCAAGGTGCGAGACGGTTGAATACTGGTAAACCCGGAAATTTGCCAACTGCACGAGCACACGGTGCTCTGAGGGGAACAAATCTCCGAACACTGGAATAGTAGCTACACGGCAACTATCTGGAAAAATACTGATCTGACATCGCCGTCAGTTATCCACATTAAATTCCTCTGATATCGCCATCAGACAACCAGAACACCCAACATAGCCGCTGGAAGACTAGAGAATCTGAGAAACGCCTGAAATCGCCGTCAGACACAAACATACCCAACATCGCCGCTGGAGAACTAAAAGAATCTGATAAAAGCACCCAACATCGCCGCTGGAGAAATAGAGAATCTGACATACCCAACATCGCCGCTGGAAAACTGAAGAATCTAACATCGCCGTCGGAAACAAAACACCCAACATCGCCGCTGGAAGACTAAATCACCTGACATCGCCGTCAGAACAAACATCCAACATCGCCGCCGGAGAACTAGATCAACTGACATCACCGTCATGAACAGACATACCCAACATCGCCGTTGGAAAACTAAACTATCTGACATCGCCGTCGGAACAAACAAAACACCCAACATCGCCGTTGGAGAAATAGAGAATCTGACATCACCGTCAGAAACAAGCATAACTCTAAGAGACACCCGACATCACCGTCGAACAGACATAATCTCTGCTGGGGAGCTAAGGAGTCTGACATCGCCGTCAAACATAATCTCCTGACATCGCCGCCAGAAACAAACATCCAACATCGCCGCTGGAAAATCACAAATATCCAACATCGCCGCTGGAAACGAACATAGTCTGACCTCGCCGCCAGAGACAACCATCCAACATCGCCGCCGGAAACACACATAACGTGACCTCGCCGTCAGAGTGAAGAAGGTCCATTGGGGAATTGGTTACACGGTAACCGGTAGTTCATAGTCAATCATGCCATCAGGCATTCAGAGAACACTGTCGGGCATCAGCCGGACTTCAACCATCAGGTTGATCATGCCATCAGGCATTCCGCATTAGCTGAGATAACTGCTTCATTAACACGGGCGGACTTCAATCATGGAGTCTTCAAAGGAGATTTCAACTTCGCCGTTGGAAAACCTGGTGGGGAGGACGCTTCGCCGCTGAGGAATCTGGAGAACTATCAAGTAACTCCGCTCTGGGGGTCCAGAAATCATTCTGGAGGAATCAACTCTGCTGAGGACTTCAAGAATCATCTTGAACAAATAACTCCGTCGGGGACTTCAAGAATCATCTTGACCCGATAACCATTCTGGAGATTTCAGGAATCACCCTGAATGAACACTCTGTTGGGGATTCCGGAATCATCCGGGGAAACTCTTGCCAGGGACAAACCAATCATGGCTTGAGCAACTTCCAAGGATTCGACTCTCTTGGGACTTCGGGAATCATCCTGGGCAACCTTCACAGGGGACTACACTAGAGCGCTTAGGAATCATCTTAAGCAAACGGCCCTGCTGAGGAATTTAAGAATCGTCTTGAACTGAAGACTTCGCTGGGAATCTCAAGAATCATCTTGAGCAAGCGGCTTCGTTGGGGAGAATGTCAGGAATCATCCTGAGTAACTGATCCTTCGGCGGAAGACCTGCACAACAAGAACGGTAACAACCTAGATCATGTTTATTATGCATATGCTTCGGCAACGGCACCATGTTCCACACGGTGGAAATGCTATGCGTTTATGATAAATGCTATGCAATCATGCACAATGATGCGATCCCGTCAGCAAAATAAATGCCGAAGGGGGAACCCTCCTGTCAAGGAGAAAGAACCACTCAGGTAGAGGAATCATCTTGCTGAGGAGAACATGGTCACGCCAATATCAATTGGACTCCGCATGGGACACAACTTCAGGTGACTGCTGCGGGAGAAACGACTTCAGTTGACTAATGCAGGGGACGAAGCTCTACGAGAACCTGGACTTGCTGAGGGAAAGCGATGTCAATCGCGGGAATAGACTGCGTGACCTTCATGGCTACTCTTCTGGGGATAATAACTCTATGGGGAAACAACTTCAGCTGCTCCACACTCCACTGGGGAAAAACCAATCATGGTCTGATCAACATCCAAGGATTCGGCTCTCTTGGTGATCTGCAAACTCGGCTGAGGAAGGAGAAATCATTCTGCTTCGCTGGAGAGAGTGCGACTCTGGGGGAAATACAGCATCAGCTGTTCAACGCTCTGCTAGGGAAAAGACAATCATGGTCCCAACTGCTTCGCTGGAGAGAGTACGGCTCTGATGAGGAATTTCAATTCCGCTGGGGAAGAAGGAATCATCCGACTTCGGGGGAGAGTACAACTCTAGGGAATACAGCATCAGCTGTTCCAACACTCTACTGGGGAAGAGGGAATCATCCAACTTCGGGAGAGAGTACGACTCTGGTGGGGAATCTCAATTCCGCTGGAGACTTCAGTCTGGCACCATCAGTTGCTGCATACTTCGGCATACAAACAGTTTCCTACGAAACCTGCACTTGTGACCCGGCGCGGGGGATGAACACGAGCTTCGGCGCTTGAACACTTCTATGAAACCTGCACTTGTGACCCGGTGCGGGGGGAGTACATTCATGCTTCGGCGCTTGAACACTTCTATGAAACTTGCACTTGTGACCCGGTGCGGGGGGAGTACACGAGCTTCGGCGCCCGAACATTTCTATGAAACCTGCACTTATGACCCGGTGCGGGGGAAAAGAAATCATGCTTCGGCGCGTGACTCAGCTGAGGAGGTGACGTTCCTTCAGGACGCGTCTGCTTGGGGAAAGAGAATCATCTCTGCATGGGGAGACATATCAATGCTCACTATCTTGCGTTCAGACTCTGCGGGGAGAGGCTACTGAACTCTGCTGGAGAAGGAAGAATCATCCTGCTTCGGGATGCGCACGACGCACTGGTCTGGGATATGCTACACATGTAACAACACAAACAAACAGACAAGATACCCTTCTCAAAGGGACCTATCAAGGTTATTACCTCGTGACAATATTCAAGTAATTAATTGTTTCAACAATCAATGGCCTAGGCCAGTAAGTTTATGTATGCGCATTTTATCAAAAACATCGGCGTTTCTTTTTCGCAAACAAAACAGATAAATGCTAAACAGGCAAACATAATTGTTGAATAGTATGCATTTTGTTGATAACGAACCCCTGAATGGGTAAAAATGTTTTACAACAGAGGCAAGCTCCTGGAATGAGGAAGCAGCGCAAAAATTAAACATAAATATACATCAGTATATACAAATGTCGGCAACGAGGCGTAGACGAACACCATGAGTTGATCCCTCTAAGGCCCACTCGACTTCGATAATTCTCCGACGTTTCAGCTTCGGAAGAGATTAATTTAGATAAATGGCCCTTGGGTCTTCCAAACCACTAAACAAAGAAAGTCCACTCGCGGAACGCAGTCATTTGCTTATTCAAATCCCTAACTTTTGCGTGAACCGCCCTTTGCGGGTTTTCAGTTCACCGGGATACCCTTTTTTGCCAAAGCCGCCCAGTGTAGGTTTTCGACTTCGCGGGTGTACATTTTTTCAATATATCCCTAATTTGTGCCCGAACCTTTTATTCTGCTTTTGGTTCGCCGGGATGCCCCTTTTTTGCCTGGACTCTTTCTTTTTTGTCCAGCGGGTCGCTTTCAAGCAAAGTATTTTTTAACCGCGTCCGCGTTCACCGGGGATGCAAAATCTTCACCATCCATCGTGGATAACAACAAAGCTCCTCCCGAGAAGACCTTGCTGACAATGTACGGACCTTCGTAATTCGGAGTCCACTTGCCCCGGTGATCGGAGTGTGGCGGAAGAATCTTCTTCAGGACGAGATCACCCGTCTGAAAGCTTCTAGGACACACCTTCTTATCATAAGCTTTCTTCATTCGGCTTTGGTACAGACGACCAAATGCAATCGATGCTAACCTCTTCTCGTCCATCAGGCTGAGTTGGTTCAAGCGATTCGTAATTCATTCTGCCTCGTCGAGTTTCACATCAACCAAAACTCGCAAAGAGGGGATCTCCACTTCTAACGGTAGGACAACTTCCATACCGTACACCAAGGAGAAAGGAGTTGCCCCGGTTGACGTACGTACCGTCGTGCGATAACCGTGCAATGCAAATGGCAGCATCTCGTGCCAATCTTTGTATGTCACAACCATCTTCTGAACAATCTTCTTTATATTCTTGTTGGCGGCTTCGACGGCGCCATTCATCTTCGGCCGGTAAGGAGATGAGTTATGGTGTTCAATCTTGAAGCTCTGGCACAACTCCTTCATTATCTTGTTATTCAGGTTCGAACCATTATCAGTAATGATCCACTCGGGAATTCCGTAACGACAGATGATGTCCCTCTTTATGAATTTAGCCACCACCTGCTTGGTCACATTAGCGTACGAGGCTGCCTCCACCCACTTGGTGAAGTAGTCGATAGCTATCAGAATGAAACGATGACCGTTGGATGCAGTGGGCTCGATCTTGCCTATCATGTCGATGCCCCACATGGAGAACGGCCACGGGGAGGACATTACATTCACCGGGCACGACGACACATGAACTTTATCAGCATAAATCTGGCATTTATGACATCTCTTCGCGAATCTGAAGCAATCCGACTCCATCGTCAGCCAGTAGTATCCTGCTCTCAGGATCTTTCTCGTCATAGCATGCCCGCCGGTGTGCGTACCAAAAGTGCCCTCATGGACTTCCTCCATGAGCATACTCGCCTCTTTCTCATCTACACATCTGAGTAGCACGAGATCATGGTTTCTCTTATACAACACTCCATCAGGATTGAGATAAAAGTTTCCAGACAGCCTCCGTAGAGTCTTCTTATCCTGGGTTGACGCACCCGCAGGATACTCCTTAGTCATAAGGAAAGTCTGGATGTCATGGAACCATGGCTTGCCGTCGGCGGCATCCTCGATTGCAAAGACAAATGTCGGTATATCAAGACGCGAAAGCACAATTCTTGGAGCCTCATTCCAAAAATTGACTTTATACATTGAAGCCAACGTGGCTAAGGCATCATCCATCTGATTTTCAGCCCTGGGCACATGATGGAGTTCCACTCGATCGAAGAATGGAAGTAGCCTCCTGGCATAATTCATGTACGGCACCAAATTCAATTGACGAGTCTCCCACTCCCCTTTAATTTGGTTAATCACAAGCGCTGAGTCACCATACACGTCTAGATTCTTGATTCTCAAATCAATTGCCTCTTCTAGACCCATGATGCATGCTTCGTACTCCGCCTCATTATTGGTAACTGGAAACGTCAGTCTCGCAGTAAATGAGATGTGGGATCCGTGAGGAGTCGTGATGATAGCCCTGATGCCACTTCCATAGGAATTAACCGCTCCATCGAATATCAACTTCCACTGGGATTTCCTATCTGGCCCCTCGCCGGGCAACGGCTCGTCACAATCCTTCGCTTTGAGAAACATAATATCCTCGTCAGGGAATTCGAACTTCATCGGCTGGTAGTCCTCGATCGGCTGTTCAGCAAGGTAATCAGACAATACGCTTCCCTTGATGGCCTTCTGGGAGACGTACTGAATATCATATTCTGTTAACACCATTTGCCATCTGGCAATCCTGCCCGAAAGAGCCTGCTTCTCGAAGACGTACTTGATCGGATCCATCTTCGAAATCAGCATAGTGGTGTGATTGAGCATGTACTGTCGTAGACGTTTGGCAGCCCAAGCTAGTGCACAACACGTCTTCTCCAGCATCGAGTATCGAGATTCACACTCAGTGAACGTTTTACTCAAATAGTAAATGGCATGCTCTTTTCTGCCCGTCTCGTCGTGCTGACCGAGAACACACCCCATACTATTCTCCAGAACCGTCAGGTACATGATCAATGGTCGTCCGGCCACTAGGGGTATCAAGATTGGAGGTTCTTGAAGATACTGCTTTATCTTGTCGAATGCCTTCTGGCAATCCTCATTCCAAGTAATCGCCTGATCTTTCTTTAAAAGCTTGAACATCGGTTCACAGGTGGCCGTGAGCTGAGAGATAAACCTTGCAATGTAGTTTATTCTGCCCAAGAAACCACGAACTTCTTTTTCTGTTTTCGGCGCTGGCATTTCTTGAATGGCTTTTATTTTCGCAGGATCAACCTCGATACCTCGTTCACTAACGATAAACCCCAGCAACTTTCCGGACCGCACTCCGAAAGTGCACTTGTTAGGATTCAGCCTCAACCTGAATTTCCTAAGCCTCTCAAAAAGCTTCAATAAGTTGACCAGATGCTCTTCCTCCGTTTGGGACTTTGGAATCATGTCATCAACATAGACCTCGATCTCATGATGAATCATGTCATGAAACAAAGTTACCATTGCTCGCTGGTAAGTGGCCCCTGCGTTCTTCAGACCGAAGGGAATTACCTTATAGCAAAATGTTCCCCAAGGGGTGATAAACGTCGTTTTCTCCATGTCCTCCGGCGCCATTTTGATCTGATTGTAACCGGAGAAGCCATCCATGAACGAAAACACAGAAAACTGGGTTGTGTTGTCGACCAACACATCGATATGAGGCAACAGGAAATCATCCTTAGGGATCGCCCTATTCAAATCCCGATAATCGACGCACATGCGTACCTTACCGTCCTTCTTCGATACAGGCACTATGTTGGCGACCCACGGAGGGTAAGTGGTGACCGCTAAGAAGTCAGCATCAAGTTGTTTCTGCATTTCTTCTTTGATCTTAACGGCCATGTCTGGTCTCGTCCTCCTAAGCTTCTGCTTAACGGGAGGGAAATCTTCTCGTAGCGGCAAGCGGTGGACCACGATGTCCGTGTCAAGTCCGGGCATATCTTCGTATGACCAAGCAAAGACGTCACTATACTCTCGAAGCATCTTGACTAATCTCTGCTTGACATCATTCTGCAGCGCAGCCCCTATCCTGACATTTCTGACGAGCTCTTCAGAACCCAGATTTACGATCTCAATTTCCTCCTCATGAGGCAGAATAACATTTTCCTCTTGTTTCAACAAGCGGGCCAACTCTTCCGGAAGGTCTTCGTCTTCATCAATCTCTCCCTCGGCTTGATAGATCGGGCAATCGAAGTCGTAGTGAGCCGTAGAAGGTCCAGAGTCGATGTCATCTGTTATGTGGATCCGGCAATAACAAGGGTTAAGTTTAAAACAAGAATATGCAGGTTAGCACAAACCCCATTGCCATTTTACTTTTTTTCAAAACAAATATAAAACAGGAATAACAGAGAACACAATATTTGAATATGAAGAAAACGCCTTTGATTTATTAACAAAATGCATGTACATAATCCAACAAGGCCCTGACAATAAAACCGCTATGCCCCGGGTAGGACATAGGGTTGTACAATGATTGTAAAAAAGTAAATCATTACTCTTCACTTGTCGGCTGGATAATTTCCTTGATGGTCCAATTGTTGAGGCGCTCGCCTGGCTTGCTTGGCTGAATCCAAGAGTCGAGATCACAATCGTTATCCCCGCTGTCCTCAGACGCCGCGTTGATGCTTCCGAAGATCACTCCGCCACTGGTAAATAGGATCGGCCCCTTACCCTGTGACGCACTGCTAGACGAAGAAGAAGAAGCTTCAGCTTCAGGAGAATACCCCAATCCAAACTTATCCTGCTTGATCGGTATCTCCAAAATATGCCCCCAGCCTGGGGTGGAACCGGCTTCGACGACGGCTCGAGCTTCTTTGAATGAGGAGAGATTCATCTCTGGCTTCTCTGTGACGACAGGAGCTACCTCTTTCACCTTGACGGCTTCAAATGCTTGGCAGAGAGTTTCATGGATTTCGCCATCCATTTCAACATACTTAAAGGATGACAAATGGCTCACCATTATGTCCTCCTCACTGCACACGGTTACTATGCTTCCCCCGACAACATATTTGAGCTTTTGGTGCAACGTGGAGGTCACGGCACCAGCAGCATGGATCCATGGCCGACCTAAGAGGCAACTGTAGGCAGGCATGATGTCCATGATATAAAAAACCGTATCGAACGTTTCCGGACCGACTTGGATCGGCAGGGTCAACTCTCCGAAAACGTGGCGCTTAGTTCCATCAAATGCTTTCACCACCAGATCACTGGGTGTGCAAAGCAATCCACGAGTGTCCAACTTCATTAATGCCTTCTTCGGAAGCACATTAAGCGACGAACCCGTGTCCACCAGGACGTGCGACATGATTGTGCCCCTGCACTCTATCGAGATGTGCAAGGCGCTGTTGTGATCTCTCCCTTTAGGAGTCAGCTCTAAATCTTTGAAACCTAGCCCATTGCCAGCATTAACATGGGCTACCACCTCTTCTAGATGATTCACGGATATCTCTTGCGGTACGTAGGCAGCGTTCAATACCTTCAGTAACGCGTTGCGGTGCGCTTCAGAACACAACAATAAGTTGAGAATAGAAATCTTCGAAGGCGTCTGATGGAGATGGTCTACAATCTTGTAGTCGCTCTTTTTGATCAACCGCATAAACTCCTCGGTATATTTGACAAGCAAATCTTTCTTTACCCCACACGGGACTTCTTCGACGACTTTGCTTTTACCCTTATCGGTTGCATCAACTCTGACCGCTTTCTCTGCCACGACCTCTGGCGGTGCAAACACTCTTCCGCTACGGGTAATACCACTGATACCTGCGAGATTCTCCACAGTCGACCCATACGGCTCCAGCTCTAACCTCTGACCATTGCAATAGACTTCAGCCCCATAATGCCACGGAACGGCGTTAGTGCTCTCGAATGGTATCGGCCCAGCTTTGGTAATAGTGATTGTAGGCGGTCGGGGCGCAGAAATAGTTATTGGCCGGCGAGGGATGGTGATGGTGGCGACTTCATCGGCCTGCTTCAACACTACCTCTCCTGATACACTTTCAGCCCTCCGGCTGAACTGCAAAATACCCTCAGTCATCAGACTTTGGATACCTTCTACCAGCTGCTCACATCCATCAGAATGTGTAGCACAGTCCATGCATAACTCTCCGCATCCTGGAAAGAACCCTTTCTTCAACAACTTAGCTTTGACGAAACTAAGCGGCGTCTTTAAGTCTTTGACATCAGTCAACAAATCTGCACTCTCTTCTTCGATAATGGCGTTCACTCCGCCTCCCCTATGATTCGGCATAGGGTTTTTCGTAACATTGGGCACATTATCGGAGAAGTTAATGATCTTAGCATCTACCAGGTCCTGCACCTTGTGCTTAAAGGCTTTGCAGTTCTAGATTGTATGGCCTGGTGCCCCTGTATGGAAGTTGCAAGTGGCATTTGCGTCGTACCCTGGTGGAGGTGCCCCTGTCAAGGGTGCCATCGTCCTCTTCTGAACTAACTGAAGCTGAAGCAAAGTCTGCAAGAGTTGCACGTACGACATAGGCGGTGCCTCGAAGTGACGGTTTGTCAAAGGTGCCCGATTCTGGTACTTTCTATATCCCTGCTGATTCGGTTGCTGCTGCTGCTGCTGCGGAGCTGCTGGGATATTTATACTGGCTATCTGCTGCTGAGGGCCTTTACCCTTTCTCCGAGCGTTGGTCATAGCGCTCGCATCTCCTTCTCGTCGTTTACCAGCATAAGGTTTCTTTCCACCTCTTCCAGCTGAGGATGATTCACCTTGAATTTTCCCGTTCTTGATACCATTCTCGACGTGCTCGCCCATGGTGATGAGAGCTGAGAACGTCCCAGACATACCGCTGACTAACTTTTCATAGTAGATTCCCGGGAGGGTAGCCACAAACATCTGCACGAGCTCGCGCTCAACCATCGGCGGTTGAACCCGAGCAGCCAACTCACGCCACCGCTGGGCATACTCCTTAAATCCTTCATTAATCCGCTGCGAAAGGTTTTGGAGCTGAACTCGGTTCGGGGCCAAGTCGTTGTTGTACTGATAATGATGGACAAACGCTTCAGCGAGATCCTTCCATGTGCGCACGCTAGTGGGCTCCAAGCCCATGTACCACTCGAGGGATGGCCCAGAAAGACTATCTTGGAAGAAGTGCATCAGCAACTTCTCATCTTCGGAATAGGCAGACATCTTTCTATAGTACGATCGCAGGTGGACACGAGGGCAAGTAGTGCCCTTATATTTCTCAAAAACAGGCACCTTAAACTTAGGAGGTACCTTGAAATCAGCAATTAACCCCAGCTTGGACATATCAACGCCCAAAGTATTCTGATTCTCAATATCTCTCATTTTATCTTCAAGTGCTTCGAATCTGAGCCGTGCTTCGGCATTCAGCTCCGCTTCCGCACCTCTTTGAGAAAACACATCATCCTGATGATCCTCAAGCCACGGTTGAGGCACCAACAGATTCCCGACGCCAGCATTGCCGTTGACCGGCCCGATGTTGACATTAGCTCCCAGACTCCCATTGCCGACGCCCGTCGCATTGAGTCCGATGTTGGCCATCACATTGCCATTAGCACTGCCGTTGCCCCCGGCAACAGGAACACCATTCTGCGGAGTATCAACTGGTGGAGGAGTAGGCACAGCCCCGCCATGAAGTATGCCGTTACTATCAACCCTGGAGATCAAAGGTTGAACCAAAGTCCTGAGCTGGTCTTGACCATTGGCGACCACCTGCATCAGTTCCATAAAGCGATCCATCCGCTCACGGAGCTCATGGATATCTGTCTGCACTTGATCCATGATCCTTGTCTGATTAGCCCGAGTTGGATAACGGAGAATGAGTCTCTGATCAATCCTGGAATCCCCGGAAACAGCCTGGAACCTGTGAACCTGAAAAACCTGCTAAAACCTGCAAACACTAAAGGTTAGGAAAAACAACAAAATGTACGCCATGCAAATGCTTCATGCAGATGCATGCGTGTGTCTGTGTGTTTGGGAGATTTCCCCGATCCTAGTGCCTGAGTGCCAGTGCTGATAATAATAATAAGAAGAAGCCGGAGTCCAATCATGGAAACAACAATCTCATATATAAAGGAAAGCCTATCAAGGCAGTACATAGCATCAGCGAGTACAAGACAAATCAACAGCGTGACCTCAGCCAACAAGCCTGGTGATGGTCAGCATACAACAAAGATCAAAACAAAAGGAATACAACTAGTCAAGTACGGCCACGGGCGCGATACTCTGCTAATAACTCCTTCGTCTCTGGATGATCTGGCAAAGTGAGCAACCCCTTGACGAGTAGTTCCCTCTACACAATGGTATACTGAAGTCCCTGAACTGAACTTTCCCATGCTCCTTCGCCGAAGCAATCTTCTAATTTCCGCTTTTTGGGCTCAACCGATAGCTTGTGCTCCTTCAGGTTAGCAAGAGCTTTGTTGAGTTGGCCTTCGGCGGCGTATCTGCGGGCGGTTTCTTCATCAAACCTCTGCTCACCGTCCTTCACCTCGGCTTTCAGCTTGGAGATCTGCAGCATCAACTTGTCCTCCCGCTCTTTCCTGGTGGCCAGGGAAGCCTTCCAGTGCTGGTCGAACTTGGATATCCTCTGATATGCCTCGTCCAAATGCTGCTTCTTCGTAGCTAATACGTCGTTGACAGCCCTAAAGTCTTGACCCATGCGTTCCTGCTCGGCAATCTGCTTCGTCAGGTCCGTACCTAGCTGGTTCACCAACTCTGTCTGCCTTTTGAAAGCATGAACGGCTTCGTTCCTTTCACTTCGAAGCTGAGCTAACTCCTTCTCCAGTTCTGCGTTCGCCCGCTTCAATTCATCCCGCTCAGCTAATACCTGGTTATGCTGATGAATGGGCACAATAGTAGGCTCTTCGACCACTAGAGAGCTTTCTGGCTTGACCTGAGGAAACGACATCCCTATGGCATCGGCTCTGGCTCTGATCCATGTTGTATACGAAGGGTAGGCTTGATTGTTGCTTTTTCCCAGCAAAGGCTTTCCTCTCTTACTGATACTGTTCCAGGCACGCTGAAGCTTGGACAACAGATCCCCTTCTAAAGTACCCGTGAGGTACAGAGATGCCTGTACCTCTTCCTCCTTCGGCGTAGTCCTCAAAGCATACGCGAACTGTCGAACCAACAACGACGGATTGTAGTTTATGCAACCTTTCCTACCTATCAGAGGTACATTTGGAAACCCGCTGCAACTGAAGATCACCTCAGTACCCAACCTGTCTCTGTCGAACCAGTCAATATCTTCTGCAGATAAACTCATCAGACGCTCAGGCCACTCAGTTGTGGCTGCAGACAAGACAAAAGGACCCCTCTTAGGCAGATGACTATCAAGCCATTTATACAACAAGGGTACGCAGCATGAGACATTCTTCCCTCTCCGGTTCTCATTCTTATAGTGGACTGAGTGATAGACATCTCCTATCAGGGTAGGGACTGGATTCCCTGAAGCGAAGATGTGAAACGCGTCAAAGTCTACAAAATCGGGCATGTTGGGGAACAGGATAATGCCATATATGCACAAAGCGAGGATGGCATTGAACGCGTCCCAACATCTGTCCTTGGCACACTGCTGAGCCTTAACCACCAGAAACTGCAAGGAGAACCCAGGAACCTTGTTCCAACTAGTCACTACTAACTCAGAGGCGTCCAAGTAAAGTGAAGAAGCTAAACCAGCCAGATCAGGCTCAGCATCCATATGAATAAAAGGCATCTGCCTCTTGATAGGCACACCCAGCAAATCAGCATACTCTTCCAGCGTCGGCGCGAGAACGAAGTCCTGAAAAGTGAAACATCTCAGTGGAGGGTCGTAGAACTGCAACAGAGCATGCAACCCATTCAACTCGCACACAGAAGGCTTGCAAACCAAACTGAGCAACCTGCCATAAGATTTTTTGAACTCATCCTTCACAGAATCACCTGCTAGAGCTATCAAACCAGTCAACTTAGCCACATCAAGAGCAGGGAACTTGTACGCCACGGTCTTCCTGAGAGAGCCCATAACAATACAATAAGAGGCAAGAAATCCTGGATCGGGGAAAACGGTACCTGCAACACAGACACACGTTAATGAAATGCAAATGAACATGCAAACTAATGCAAAATGCAGTCATGCAATAATATATCCGGATAGCTGGTGCTGAGATTTTGTATCAACAACACCACGACCACTGATGAGAAGAAAACCCCGGTGCAGGACCACAGATCCGATCTGCCAAGAACAATCATCTGATAGGACCATATACACAGGATCGTGATTCTGCTTTGTCGAGAACAAATGTCTGATAATAAGGACCTCAGATGTATGATCAAGAAATATCTGCTGATGAGGTCTTCAGACCCCGGTCAAAAATCTGCTCTATCAAGAACAAACAACATCTGCTGATGAGATCTTCAGACCCCAAAATCTGCTCTATCAAGAACAAACAACATCTGCTGATGAGATATTCAGACCCCAAAATCTGCTCTATCAAGAACAAACAACATCTGCTAATAAGATACTCTGATCAAAACCTGCTCTATCAAGAACAGACATACACCTGATGATAAGATCCTCTGATCAAAACCTGCTCTATCAAGAACAGACATACACCTGATGATAAGATCCTCTGATCAAAACCTGCTCTATCAGGAACAGACATACACCTGATGATAAGATCCTCTGATCAAAACCTGCTCTATCAAGAACAGACATACACCTGATGATAAGATCCTCTGATCAAAACCTGCTCTATCAAGAACAGACATACACTTGATGATAAGATCCTCTGATCGAAACCTGCTCTATCAAGAACAGACATACACCTGATGATAAGATCCTCTGATCAAAACCTGCTCTATCAAGAACAGACAAACACTTGATAATGAGATCCTCTGATCAAAACCTGCTCTATCAAGAACAGACGAATCTGCAACTAAGAAACCCTGGTACCAACAAAACTGATCCACTGTCAAGAAAACCAGGTGGTCTGAAGGTCAAGGTTTCCTGCAATAAACCCAATCCCACTCACAGGTATGGACCTAAACTGACTCAAGGTATGGCATCCTATGCGTTCATCAGCGTCACAGACTTTCAAGAGGGGTGATACGATACCTAGAAGGTGTGGCATCACCAGCTCATGAAGCGGCCTCACTTAGCTGAATCACAAATGATCGGTCCCCAGAGTCGACAATCCACCAAACCAGCAACCGTCTCAACCCAAAGGGTTGAAAATGAAGCCAACCGGATGAACCTCGTCTGAGCGTGGATTTCATGAGACACTAGTGCCTGCAAAGCAAGCACGCGCCCACTAATTTCCACTCTAAGTCTATAGTGCACTCAAGCCTGGGTCTGGCTTCTCACTCATCAGAACTCCCATCCCACAACAGCACAAATAATCATATTATACTGAAAATAAAATGCGGGAAATAAAGTGCGAGAAGTAAAATGCGATAAATAAACGCAACCCTGCAGGTAAACATACAAGCGCTAGGATTGACTCGCATAGGGAACCGGAGAACCAGAGATTCTGGGTTCGATCCCCAGCAGAGTCGTCAGCTGTCGCTTGCGCAAAAATAAGGTGCCGTCATGACAGAAGAGTCGCCACCTTTCGTTATTTATCCCTCAGAGCGGGAAAGGAAACAATCGGAAAAACCTAACGAAAAAGGGTAAGACAAGGTCATCGCAACCGTTGTCTAGGTTCGGGAGTCGGTTACGCAAGGGGAAGGTATTAGCACCCCTCACGTCCGTCGTACTCGACGGGATCCTCGCTTATTGTTTACTTGGACGGGTTGGTTTTATTCTATCTACCTATCAAGGCTGGATGAAAAAGAAAAGAAAAATGACTCGGCAAAGCGTTGCACTTTATGCCTACGTATTCTCATCAGAGAATGAGAAATCAGAGTCAACGTAGTTCGGCCTACGAAGGATTATGGGGGAAGGTAGCTCGCCAAGACATCGCCATCTTGTGCCTACGTACTCTCAACAGGCATGAGAGATCAGAGCTCACGTAGTTCGAGAAACTACGGTTTATTTCCTGTCTTTACGAAAGAAGTGTTTTTTATTGTGTTTGCGATTTCAACCGCACTAGAGACTATGACCTGAGAGTGAATGTGTCGCATGTCACCCAAAGGGTACCATACTAAACATCCAGACTGTGGAAAAGAAACTCTCCCACAATCCTTTCTCAGATAGCTTAAGGCTCGTAACGTACGAAAGAAATCATTCATGATTACTGTATCTTAAACTGCTTTGAGATGAGAAGAGAATAGGCCCAACTAGGAGGGAGACTATCAAGTCCTACTGTTATCATGCCATGGATTCATACTATGGTTGAGGTTTGAACAAGGAACTCCTAGAAGTTGTCATGCATAGGTTTCAACCTAAAAGTCTATCATCAAATCCTTATCCAAGGAAATGAGATTCCTAAGGGATCATGTCAATGATACACCAAAACAGACAAAGCATCAGCTTAACAGTAAAATGCATGCAATGCAAGTGAGGGAGGAAATGTGTGTGGGGCTTCAGCCTCCACAAGCTCATCTCAACCTCAAGCCAGAATGAAATAACAGTAATCATATTGAAATATAAACAACATGCTATCAAGCAATAAATAGTAAACTTCAATCATACAGATAAAAGAAATGAAATGAAATGCCATCAGGCAAACAAACCACATGGGCAAGGGAGCTGGGCTCTACCGAATACCCGCAAGCAAAGCCACACAGTAACAATACAAGCAGAGGGAGCAACTCAACCTCTAATGCAATCATGCTCCTAGATTCTACCTATTCTAGTTATGAACTTATTCTAATGCAACAGACAAGTCAAACAAAACACACAATACAGAAAAGAAAAAGAAGCAGACCAACTCCTCTCTCAACTTCAAGCCTCAGCTTTCCTACAGCAATTCAGTCTTCAGACTTCAATCACTCCTGACAAACACCAACTGATTTTCCAGGTTTCAACCCTACAACATGAGTTTCAACTCATCTTCTCCCTTAAGCTTCAGCTTCTTGATCAGCTCCACCTTCAGGCTTCACCTAATCTTCAGGGATCTTCAAGTATCAACTTGCTCTTGTTGCTCTTCAAGCTTCAGCTGGAATGGCAATATTCAAGGATTCATCCTCTTCAATACTCTTCAATGAAGTCTTCATCTTCAAGCTCAGGCTCAACATCTCTTAAGACAATCAAAACCAGAGAAAATCACTTACTGGATAAGCTGGGGGATATTGAACTGCTTATTTGATCACCAAAGGTGATCTATAAGGGTTCAACATCAAAGGACTGGTTCCCTCAAAAGTTCTACTTCCTAGGTATATCACTTATCCCTCCAAAGGAGAGAGGTGTATACCCTGGAAGGACTTTGAATCATAGGGAGGAATGGAGGTGAATGATACCATCCATGTTTGAAAAAGAAGTTGTCTACATCTAAACTCTTCCTAATCTCTAACCCTAAAACAACAAGAAAAGAAAAGAAGAACAAGCTCTCAAGCTCCTCAATGCATCTTCAAGTCTTCTAGTATGCTCCACAATGCTCCACAATGAGACACCAAGCTTTCCAAGCTCACAAAGCAAAGCAAACAAAACAAACATGCCCTAAAGGCAACACACACAATCAACCAATACAAAAATCAACTAAAAATAGCATACTATTATATTAAATCCTAATATAATTTCTAAGGGATCCTACATACCTATCCTTAATACCCATATATGCCCCATAGTCTAAATTGTCCTAAAAACCCAAAATCTAAAGTTATTATGGACCTATGTTGAAGTTTTAACCTAATTCTACACTACCTAGAATTACCTAATCAAAACTATCCTAAAAATCATCACAAAAATATGGAATTGATCCAGGGGGAACCTAAAACATACATCTAATTATCCTAAAAAGAGTGAATTAAAAATATTAAGGGAGCTACCTAAACTAAAATCTACAAAATCATGGTATCAACTAAAAAGAATTAAAAGCAATAAAAGGAAAAAATATGCAAAAAATATAAAAATGAAATAAAATGGCAATTGTATGATTTTATATTTTTCTTGACAAAAATGTGAAAAGGGAGAAAAAATTCCCATTAAAAAATGTTTATTTTTCATTTTATTATGAATTTTCTAAAATTGACAAAAATTGGGGAAAAGAAAATAAAATGAAATGATGAGATGGGTGCAAGAAGCAACAATATGCAGTTCTATCTATGCGTGGGCCCAAACATGGGGGTCTGAATAGAAAACGCGCCAAGTCCCAGTATCCAAATCAGAAAATAATTAAAAATCAAAAGAAAAAGAAAAAATGAGCGGTGCGAATAGCGTTGAATCATAGTTATGAAACTGATTGGGCCACGAAGGGGGGTTTGGATAGCAAAATCATCACTTAAGCCCAAATGCTGCTTTAATGAAACACAGCGTTTCATCGCTGCTGGCTTTCCCTCTCGTTTCGTTTTAAATGCAAGTCGTCCGATCTGGTCTTTGGTCAAATGGTCTTGCTCTCATCCAACGCACGCGAACTCGTCTTCTTCCTCACGTCTAGGGTTTGCAGAAAAAACCTCCATGAAACAGAATTCATGCACAGATCTTCTCCTGATTCGTTATCCCTCATTCCTTCATCAATTAACACGATGTAAAAACCAATCTTGACCTATTTTCCAAGCTGAACACAACCATGGCATTGGTTTCCATTGAAAGAGTCTAAATCATGCAAACCGAATGGTGCAACCTCATGAATTTCAAAATATCATCAACCCACGACTTCCACCAAACTATCATTTCTTGACATAAAAATGATCCTTGCATTGCACTGGTTAAAATCATCTAATAATCTTGCATTAAAACTCACTAAACCACACGTTCTAGCTCATCCAAGAATTGGCATCCATAGTTGAAACTTCACCAAATGCTCTTAAACTCATCACACATGCTCACCTAATTGTCTCTAACAGCTCTACACTAACAATTCATCCTAACCATGCCTAAATAAGGGTGTAGAAATGGTTTTGCATACCTGGCTTCTTGAAATGGTAGGTGATGAAACTCTTGCTTTCAAGGCTTGAATCTCTTCAAGAACACTCCTTGGATGATGAATCTTCCTCTGTATGTAAAAGATTTGATGTAGCAAGCTTGTACTTCAAGATCCAATGGGATTTGCTTCCTTGCAATTTCAATGTGAGCACCTTCCATTCTCCCTCAATGGAACCTCAAACCAGTATGAACACACTCAGCAAGGTGTGTGGAGAAGGTTTGTGGAGAAAAAATGGATTGCAATGAAGAAGAATCAAGAGATTCAATGTAACTTGCAATGAAAGCTTTATGATTTCATTGTCTCTTCTCTACCATAATTAACACCAACCTTACCTCAATGCAAGTTGCACTCATTATATAGAATGGATTAGAATAGTCTAGAACCCCCTAGAATCATCTAATGAGAACTTGAAGTTTTCATGCAATGGTATTTTGAAGTTTCATTTCTCATACCATGGTATCTCATGCCAAATGCCTTATAATCTTGGTAACCAACTTGAATTTCTCCTTACATGATATCTAAGATGAGATACAATGCATAACTTCCTTGTTTATTAAGTTTTTCCTTGTTTTGGTTTGGTACCCTATTATGCAAGCCATCCAATTACAAAGCAACCCTATGATGCAAGCCTCAAATCAAAATTTTGGCCAAACCATTGTTCTTAGAATGTCATTTGGAGTCAAAATGACCTATCATATGACATGGTTTAGACTTATAACTTGGGATTTATGATTTTCAACTTCACTTGAATTAACTTATACCTCATTTTTAGGCCATTTTTATCACTTTTTGATATGAGCCTTTCCAACATCTCATGACCACCCTACTAGCCTTAAAACATCATTATAAGAAAGTTTGATGTTGAAGATTTTTCCATTTGAAGCATGGAAGTAGGAGATATGGCCTTGTGCTTGAAATGACCTATAACTTCCAAATGACCAAAATGCCCTTGGCTTGTCAAAGCCATAAGTTGAGTTCTACAAATCCTATCAAGGACTTATAGTACTCTCTAGAAAGCTAAGAAGATTATCTTCAACATTCATGTTTACCAATAATTCATAGGAATCATCCTACTAGGGAAAAAGTTGTCTGCAAGTTGGGTGACTTTCAAGGACCCAGATTCACATACCTCAGATGACCTGTAAATTGTCAAAACCATAACTTGAGCTCCACAAATCCTATCAAGGACTTCCACCACTCAAATTAAAGCTAAGAACAATATCTACAACATTCATGTTATGGGGAAGATGAGATGACAATCACATCTTGAGCTAAACTGCCTGGAAGATAGGGATCAAACTAGGGGATTTTACACTGTCAATCCTTAGAAACCCTAGTTTAAAACTTCTCAAACTCCTCAATCATGATGAGTTGGTCTAGGAATCATCCTTATAGTATCTCAATACATCATTACATGATCACATGGCTCTTGGATTAGGTCTCAACCTTCTCCAAATCTTCATTTGACCTAGGGTTGACCCAGTCAAACCCTAACTCTACCACTCATGGTTGAATCTTCTGAATTCTTGTATAACAACCTCTCTAGGCTTCATGGTGGCTTTCAAGACATCTCATATGCTTTCTCAAAGCTTCAAGTTCATCCTCATAGTCTCAGAATCATCTAAGGATCTCCCACAACTCTCAAGCTATGAGACACACAACCTTGGTTTCAACCAATTCCTCTGAGGATCTCTTGAGCTTTCTGACAATGGTATCAACCTTCAAACACTTGATGGGTAAATAAATGTTGGTCAAATTTTAGGGTGCAACAGCGTCCACGAATCTAGTCGAGATACAAGGATCAGCTACACCTGTGAAGTACAGAGATTCCTGCACTTCCTTTTCTTTCGGAGGTCCTTTCAAAGCATAACCGAATTGTCTCACAGCAAGAGAAGGATTATAATTGATACCGCCTTTCCTCCCCATCAAGGGCACATTAGGAAAGCTACCAGAACTAAAGACAAGCTCACGACCCAGCAAGTCTCGGTTGAACCAGACGATATTCTTCTCCGTTAAACCCATAAGCCTCTTCGACCATTCAAATGAGTTCGCGGAATCCACAAAAGCTCCAAAGCGAGGAAGGTGATCAACAAACCACTAATGGAACAACAGTGCGCAACAAGAAACCATCTTTCCTCTTCTTTTCGCGTTCTTGTAATGCACTGAATGATACAAGTCGCCCAGAAGAGTAGGTAAGGGGTTCTTGGAAGTGAAGATATGAAAAGCATCAAAATCCACAAAGTCCGGTACATTGGGAAACAACACGACACCATAAACACATAGAGCCAAGATAGCACTGAAAACCACCCAACAACCCTTTTCAGCATACTTTCGAGTTTTGTCGACCAGGAAGGGTAAAGTAAATCTAGAGACTCCATTTCTGCTAATAACATGACCTACCAAGTCAGAGGCGCTCAAATAAAGAGCGGCAAACAACTTCTCAAGATTAGGTTCTTCCTCGGAGCTGAAGATAGGCACTTTGTTCAGAATCAGAACACCTAAGATGTAAGCAAATTCTTCCAAAGTCGGAACCAACACATAGTCCGGAAATGTGAAGCATCTCAGTGGAGGATCATAAAACTGCAACAAGGCGTGAATAGCTCCATGCTCACAAGTCGTGAGCTTACGGACAAACTTCAGAATTCCACCATACTGTTCTCCAAAAGCTGCAAGAACACCAGGATCCGCCAGGGAAATCAGACCAAATAAAGGTCCCAACCCAGGTGCCGAAAACTTATACACCACAATTCTCTTTCTGCGAACTTCCATCTCTAAAAAAGACTAGTACCGGAATCAAGGGAAAGACGAGAACCTGTAACACACATAAACATGTAATGTTAAATGAAGAATGCTTATGCGAATGCACACATGGGATCAAGGTATCCAATGCTCAAATTCGTTGTTGTACCGTTGACTGAATTCAACCAGAGCTCCGCCCTAATCAGTACACTGAGATAACACACTGGATAGAACACTCAGGATCAAAATTCTGCATTAACAAGAAAACCAGTGTTGGTTGAAGGCCAAGTTTCCTGCAAAAACCCATTCCTGTCACATGTGGGTTATAGTCTTGAAAGGTACGACATCCTATGCGGGTTGTTAGCGTCACAGACTTTCGATAAAAGATGATACGTTCACCATTTTTGGTTTGGCATCATAGTCTAACGAAGCGGCCTCACTTAGTTGACTTCCCAAATGAACAGTCTCCAGAGTCGACTGTTTCTCTAAGTCAATATTCCCTCAACTGCACCAGACGCGCAGGATAGAATATTTCCAAAGAAAAACCTCGTCTGAACGTGAATTTCACGTGAGGTATTGCACAGCCAAACGCCACACAAGCTCCCTCTAATCTCAACTATAATCCTATGTGTATACTCAAGCCCCGGTCCGGCTTATCTCTCAATAGAACAACCCAACCCACAGCACAGCAGCAACATAATATGATAATAAAATACAAATGCAATAATATACAACAGATAATGTACATAAAGCAAAAACTGCACAAAAGTAAACACCCAAAGATGCAACAGAAAAGCGCTAGGAGTGACTCGCATAGGGAACTATCATTGTTTCCCCAGCAGAGTCGCCAGCTGTCGCAACTGCAAAAAACACCCGGCGGAAAATAGAAGAGTCACCACCTTTCGTTATTTATCCCGAAGAGAGGTAAAGGAAACGATCGGAAAAACCTAACGAGAAAAAGGAAAAGACGAGGTCATCGCAACCAAGTCCTGGTTTCGGGAGTCGGCTACGCAAGGGGAAGGTATTAGCACCCCTCACGTCCGACGTACTCGACGGGATCCATGCTTGTTGTCTATCTAAGGATGTGTTTAACTATCTACGCTACAGGCTCATAGGATAAAAAGAAAAAGGAAAAGTGACTCGGCAGAGCATCGCCACTATGTGCCCACGTATTCCCTCGTGCAATGGAAAAGTCAAAGTCAACGTAGTTCGGCTAACTACGGTCGATGGTGGGGAAAGGTTGCTCGCCAAGACATCGCCGTCTTGTGCCTACGTATCCTCATCTGGTATGAGAAATCAGAGCAAATGTAGTTCGGGCTAACATGAAACCACAGGTTGATTAAGTGTTTTAACCGAGTAGGGTTAATCCATAGTTTCAGCAGTTAGGGACAAAGCCTGTTTGCGGTAGAACCAAAGCTTAACAACACTCTTTTTTCTGAAAAAGGTTTTCTGATTAATCCCGAAGGAAAAAGGTTTGAATTTTGTTTGTGTTCTTTAGTGAAGTGAATTAATTAGGTTTGTGATTCACGTTGCACTAAAGACTTTTGACATAGGAGCGAATGCGTCGCGTATCGCCCCCAAACGGGACAACTAAATACTCTAGACAAGCGAGAGGAGACCCCTCACTCACCATTCCCCATGTTGCTCAAGACTCGTAGTACGCAACGTTTATCGCCTTTATTAGATGAGTTAGAATTATTTTGAGATGAGAAGAGAGACTCACGGAAGGTCTAAGGAAAACTCGGCCCTAATGTTGTCATGCAAAGCGGTCCTAAAGTTTGGATTAAAGGGGGAACGTCCACCCTAATGTTAGCATGCCTGGAATTAACAACTTATGTCTCTCCTTCTCCCATCCTAAACGAAGGGACTATGAATCCTATGGGGATCATGGCAAAAAGCACAAGAAGAACAAAGGAATGATCAATCACAAGTAGAAAATGAAAACATAAAAATGCACATTTAGAATGGTGGGAGGGAGGAAAAAATGTGTGGGGCAGCATCCGCCACAAGCGCGTCTTGACCTCAACAGTGATGCAAAATGATGCAAATAAACATGAAAACAAATGCTCGCTTTGAACCACATACACAAGCATGCAACCAAGTGGAAAATGAACACCCATGTCAACAAAATCATGATTAACCAACCACAAACAGTGACAAATACCCACAATATTTCGATCCTAATGCATCACACTGATCTATGATGATTCGAATCAAAACGGTATGCGAACAAGCAAGGAAAATAGCAAATATGACATTCTGGCACAGTGTTAATCGGTTAACACCTGAAAAAGTTTGGAAAATCTAGAATTTTGAACAGGTTAATTGGTTAACCATATGCCTTAACCGATTAACACTGTTAACGTTTGAAAAAAAATTTGAAAGTTTGAAATGGTTAACCGATTAACACTGTACCAGAAGCCAAAAATAGCAGCAGAAGATCACTTCTAGCACCAAAACAGCTTATCCAAGGTTCCAACAGATCTACTTATCAATTAAGCACGAAATTAACAACAGAACATAGAGATCCAACAGTAAGGATACACAATTACACATCAATATCACAATCTGAACGGATCGAAATCAACCAAAATTCAATCGAATATGAAGAATAACATGATAAGCTCAAAAACTAAATCGGATCGAGAATTCCAACCTTCAAAGCGGAGATTTGCTTCGGTAAATGTTGATCAACTGAATTTGAGCAGATCCAAGCAAGATTATCCGGAAAACTTTAAGATCCACAATAATTCTTGCAAGAGGAATGAAGATCAAACACTTTTAAGCCAAATTACTCCAAATAAGCACTTCCAACTCAAGCTCCAAAATCAGATCTCAATTTGCACAAAAATTGATTATGAAAATTGATCCATTTATTTCAATGAAAAATCAATGAATCCAAACGATGAAGAGCTTTGAGTGAGGTTTTGGGAATGGAGAAATTTGAGAGCTCAAGAGTGAATTCTGAAAAATGAATTGAATTATGAGAGATTGGATGGTTTGGTTTGGAGTAAATCACTTAAGTATGACTTAGGTTTGGAAATTGGATTGGAAAACTTGGCTTAGAAAGTGGCATGGGAATTTGAAGGGAAATCTGAATTTTAAAGAGGTTCTAGATCCTTCCCACATCCAAAATTTGAATTTCCAAAGGCCAAAAACGAACCCCAAATGAAAATTGCTTGAAATCTCACGTGCAAGGCAAAATCTGCTTTGGTTAACCGGTTAACACTGTTAAAATTTCAAATCTGGGCTGATTCTCCAATGGTTAATCGGTTAACCATATGTGTTAACCGATTAACACCTTCAAAATTTTGAATTTGGCGCCTATTGGAGGGAAAACCTGTCCATTTGTCCGTTTCTTGTCGTTTTGAGCTCTATTTAGCTTTTGAACCTCATTTTTGAACGTTATCACTATGAAAATGCTTGACATGAGCCAGAGTGCTACTTTTTAAACTGTTGTTCTCCTATGAAAATAAAATAAAATCGGTTGCCTGACCGCTGGGCAAAATAAATGTCTGAGCCTCTGATGCTCGTTGTTTGTTGTTCAATCTTTGCGCCGAAATAAACTCGAGCAACAGGAATACCTTGATCCCATGCCTCGAGAACAAATGCTATGATATGCAAAATGCAAAATGCAAGAAAACAAAAGCCAGTTACCGCCAAAACGAAAAGGCAAATTTTGGGGTGCTACACCGACCTTCGGGTTCAATGCCTGTTTGTTTAACAGATATCTGACGGCGATGTCAGATGTTTTTCTCAACTACGGGTTGAGACGGCCTTCGGGTTCAGTGCTTATTTTTTAACAGATGCCTCACGACGAGGTTAGATGTTCTTCTCAACTTCAGGTTGAGCCAGCCTTTGGGTTTGATGCAGGTTTGTTTAACAGATGCCTGACGGCGAGGTCAGATGTTCTTCTCAACTTCGGGTTGAACCGCCCTTCAGGTTCGATGCCTGTTTGTTTAACAGATGCTTGATGGAGAGGTCAAATGTTCCTCTCAACTTCGTGTTAAGCCGACCATCGCGTTCGATGAGTGTTTGTTTAACAGATACCTGACGGCGAGGTCAGATGTTCTTCTCAACTTCGGGTTGAGCCGGCCTTCGGGTTCGATGCCTGTTGGTTTAACAGAAGCCTGACGGCGAGGTCAGATGTTCTTCTTAACTTTTGGTTGAGCCGGCCTTCAGGTTCGATGCCTGTTCATTTAACAGATGCCTGACGGTAAGGTCAGATGTTGCTCTCAACTTCGTGTTGAGCGGGACTTCTTGTTTGATTCATATTTGTTTAACAGATGCCTGATGGCGAGGTTTAATGTTGTTATCAACTTCGTGTTGTGTCGGCCTTCGGGTTGACGCCTGTTTGTTTAACAGAAGCCTGACCGCGAGGTCAAATGTTCTTCTCAACTTCGGGTTGTGCCGGCCTTCAGATTCGATGCCTGTTTGTTTAACAGATGCCTGACAGCGACGTGAGATGTTTTTCTCAACTTCGGGTTGAGCCGACATTCAAATTCGATGCATGTTTGTTTAACAGATGCTTGACGGCAAGGTCAGATGTTCTTCTCAACTTCGTGTTGAGCTGGCCTTCAGGTTCAATGCCTGTTTGTTTAACAAATGCCTGACGACGAGGTCAGATGGTCTTCTCAACTTCGGTTTAAGCCGCCCGTTGGGTTCGATACGTGTTTGTTTATAAGATGCCTGGCGGCGAGGTCAGATGTTCTTCTCAACTTTGGGTTGATTCGGCCTTCGGGTTCAATGCCTATTTTTTTAACAGATTCCTGACGGCAATGTCAGATGTTCTTCTCAACTTTTGGTTGAATCGGCATTCGGGTTCGATGCCTGTTTGTTTAACATATGCTTGACGGCGAGGTCAAATGTTCCTCTCAACATCATGTTGAGCCGGCCTTCGGGTTCGATACCTATTTGTTTAACAGATGCTTGACGGCGAGCTCAGATGTTCCTCTCAATTTCGGGTTGAGCTGGCCTTCAGGTTCGATGCCTGTTTGTTTAACAGATGCCTGACAGCGAGGTCAGATGGTCTTCTTAACTTCGGTTTGAGCCGCCCTTCGGGCTCGATGCGTGTTTGTTTAACTGATGTCGGGCGGCGAGGTCAGATGTTCCTCTTAACTTCGTGTTGAGCCGGCCCTCGGGTTCGATGCCTATTTGTTTAACAGATGCCTTACAGCGAGGTCAGATGTTGCTCTCAACTGCGGGTTGAGCCAGCCTTCAAATTCGATGCGTGTTTGTTTAACAGATGCCCGGCGGCGAGGTCGGATGTTGCTCTCAACTTCATATTGAGCCGAGATTCGGGTTCGATGCCTGTTTGTTTAACTGATGCCTTACAGCAAGGTCAGATGTTCTTCTCAACTTCGGGTTGAGCCGGCCTTCGGGTTCAATGCCTGTTTGTTTAACAGATGCTTGACAGCGAATTCAGATGTTCCTCTTAACTTCAGGTTGAGCCGGCCTTCTGGTGCGATGCCTGTTTGTTTAACAGATGCCTGACAGCGAGGTCAGGTGATCTTCTTAACATCGGTTTGAGCCGCCATTCGGGCTTGATGCATGTTTGTTTAACAGATTCCTGGAGGCGAGGCCAGATGTTCCTCTCAAATTCGTGTTGAGCCGGCCCTCGGGTTCGATGCCGGTTTGTTTAACTGATGCTTAACAACGAGGTCAGATGTCAATCTCAACTGCGGGTTGAGCCAGCCATCAATTTGGATACGTGATTGTTTAACAGATGCCTGGCAGCAAGGTCAGATGTTGCATTCAACTTCATGTTGAGCCAGCCTTCGGGTTCGATGCCTGTTTGTTTAACTGATGCCTGACAGCGAGGTCAGATGTTCTTCTCAACTTCGGGTTGAGCCGGCCTTCCGTTTCGATGTGTGTTTGTTTAACAAATGCCTAAATGCGATGTCAGATGTTTTTCTCAACTACGGGTTGAGACAACCTTCGGGTTCGATGCCTGTTTGTTTAACAGATGCCTCACAACAAGGTTATATGTTCTTCTCAACTTCGGGTTGAGCCAGCCTTCGGGTTTGATGCATGTTTGTTTAACAGATTCCTGACGGGGAGGTCAGATTTTCTTCTCAACTTCGGGTTCGATGCCTGTTGGTTTAACAGATGCCTGACGGCGAGGTTAGATGTTCTTCTCAAATTTTGGTTGAGCCAGCCTTCGGGTTCGATGCATATTTGTTTAGCAGATGCCTGACGGCGAGTGTTGCACCCCAAAATTTGACCAACATTTCTTTACCAAGCTTATGTTTCATTTCATTCATATTAGCATTATCATTTGCATTTCATTGACATGTATGCAGGAGATCAAGAGGTATGAGTACCAATCAAGAGCTACACAAGACTATGAAGCTAGCCAAGAAGGTTATTCAAGTGTTCAAGGGTTGATATCCTTGTCAGAAAAGTTAGAAGATCCTCATAGAGAATGGTTGAAACCAAGGTTGTGTGCCTCCTAACTTGAGAGTTGTGGAAGACCTCAGATGATTCTGAAGCCAGGAATGTGGACTTGAAGCTTTGAGAGAGCTTATGAGATGTCTTGAAAGCCATCATGAAGCCTAGATAGGTCATTGTGCAAGATTAAGAAGCCTCAGCCATGAGTGGTGTAATTAGGGTTTGACTGGGTCAACCCTAGGTCAACTGATGATTTGGAGAGGGTTGAGACCTAATTCAAGAGCCATGTTATCATGGATTGACACATTGAGGTGTTATAAGGATGATTCCAAGGTTAACTCATCATTATTGAAGAGTTTGAGAAGTTTCAAGCTAGGGTTTCTAAGGCTTGACAGTGTAAAATCCCCTAGTTTGACCCCTATCTTCAAGGCAGTTTAGCTCAAGATGTGATTGTCATCTCATCTTACCCCCAACATGAATGTTGTAGAGCTTGTTCTTAGCTTTAATTTGACTACTAGAAGTCCTTGATAGGATTTGTAGAGCTCAAGTTATGACTTTGACAAGTTACAGGTCATCTGAGGTATGTGAATCTGGGGCCTTGAAAGTTACCCAACTTGCATCAAACCTTTGCCCAAGGAGGATGATTCCTATGGACTTTTGGTTAACATGAATGTTGTTCCTTATCTTCTTATATTTCTATAGAGTACTAGAAGTCCTTGATGGGATTTGTAGAACTCAAGTTATGGCTTTGACAAGTCAAGGGCATTTTGGTCATTTGGAGATTACAGGTCATTTCAAGTATAAGGCCATAACTCCTATTTCCAAGCTTCAAATGGAAAATCTTCAACATCAAACTTGTTCAAAATGATGTTTTAAGGCTAGTAAGGAGGTCATGAGATGATGGAAAGGCTTGTAGCTCAAAGTTGCAAAAATGACCTAAAATAAGGGCATAAGTTAAATAAACCAAAGTTGGAAATTGATATTTTCAACCTACACATCCAAACCATGGCATGTAATATATAATTTTGACTCTAGAAAACATTTTAAGAACATTGGTTTATCCATATTTTTGATTTGAGGTCTAAATTGTGGACTTGCTTTGAAAAACACTTGCTTGCATATTAAGTAACATGTGCATAACTTAAAATCAAGGCATGAGCAAGGGCTTTTGCAAGCTAAACTCTTCCAAAATGTCACTAGGGGAGAAATTGAAAGAGAATAGGATGGTTTTCAAGCTGCAAACAGAATTGTACATGTCATGGTATGTGTTTGAAAATCTCATGACATGAGAAGTGGAAATTCTCATTGGAAGGATCTAGAGGGTTCTAGATCATCCAAACTTCATCTATATAAGGAATAGAGTTGATCCATTGCAGAGGTTGGTGATCATTGAAGGAGAGAGCATAGCTTGGATTGCTTAGATTGCAATTGAAATCGGTTTCACCAAATTCCTCATTTTCCATCCATTTTCTTGATTGAAACTTCTTCCATGAATGTCAAGGAGTGATTCCAGATCATTATCAAGAAGGATTCGTGGCTGAATAGTGTATGAGCAAGTGAATTTTTCCACCTGCAACTCATCATCGGGTTTCAAGATTCAAGCACTTTCAACTGGTTCTTTTGCATACAGAAGCAAGGAGGAGGTTCATTGATCGTGTCTGCAAGATTGTAGAGCTTGAACTGGAGGTTTAGTGCATCTGTTCATCCAAGATTTTCAGGTTGGTAACCTTCTTCCTATAGCATGATTTAGGTAGGATCAAGTTGAATTAAGGTGTTATATTCATTATAGAATGGTGTAGGATGGATTCCAGATAGTTAATTGGAGAATTAGAGACAAAATAGGGGAATTACCCTTTTCGGTTGAGAATTAGATATGGTGAATCTTGAGGTTTCAGAGGAAACTAAGGGTATGGTTGAATTCGTGGCAAGATTTGGGATGAGTTTCATGTTTTGACCGCTTGCAATGGAGGCTCCTAGAGAGAACTAGGGTTGAAGGAGACGACCGGAGCTCCACCGGTGGTGGCCGGGGCTGGGCGCGAAGCTCAGATGTTCAAAAGGTAGGAGATGATGTTTGCACCATTGGATGAGGGTTTGACTTGGACCGAGGAAGCAATCCAACGACCACGTTTTAAACATGATTTGTGAAGGCTCTGAAGGCATGAAACGCACTGTTTCATTTATTCAATGTTTTGGGCTTAGTGAACTAGGTGCTATCCACACCCCCCTGATGGCCCAACCCATGATTGAAACTGATTCTGATTGCTATCCACACCGCGCGTTTATTCTTTTAATTGAATTTTCTTTTAATTTTCATTTTATTCATGGTTCTTGAAAAATTCATATAAAATTGAAAATTAATCCAATTAATCCCATTCTTTTTGCATTTTACTCATGATTGAGTCTAGTTTTTTTTAGAGAAAAAATATTTTCGTTTCATTTATTTTTTGATTTAATGGGAATTTTACATTTTAATTGATATTAAAATGGTTATGTTTGATACATATTTTTATGGAATTTTGTATGATCTCATGGTGATGATTTTGATCCTAATTTTTTGTGTGTGATTAGGTTAGAAATGTATGCTCCCATAGTATTTTTCTCACATTTTTGTGATGAAAATAGGTGTGCTTTCTAGATTGATATTTAGATGCTTCCTTTTAGGGTTTAGGTTTGATACCTTGTAATGTAGGATTTAGTTCTAGGTCTAATTTGATGATTTGATCTTTGGAATTAATGTGGTAGAGTCATGATTGACCTAGGTTCCCATAGATATTTTTGTAGGATTTTACAATTGGTTTTAGTATTTTAGTTAGGACTAACTTTAGTACTAGGTTTTAGGTGATCCTAACTTACTAATTCAACTAGTTTAACTTCCTTAGTCCCCTTAGATTAGGGTTTGTGCTTTGTTTGCCTTTGGTTGAGATTGAAGACAAGTTGAAGACAAGATGAGGATGCTTGAAGTGGCCTGGAGCTTTGGATTTGTTTGTGCCTGAAGGTGTCTGATGAAGGTTTAGGAGATAGGAACCATAGGGAGAGCCTTATAGTTAGAATGATTTCTTTCACAAACATGGAAAGCATCTTGTGCTTCCATTCCTCCCAATGACTAAAAGTCCTTCTCAGATATTCACATCCCTCCTTTGGAAGGATGAGTAGCTTTATCTGAGAAGTAGAACTTTGAGGGAACCAGTCTCTCATAATGATGAACCCTTACAGGCTTCCTTTGGTTGTCAATAAGCTGCTTATCATTCCCACTTATCCTGTTAAATCAATTATCTTCTGGTTTGAGTATCTTGAGAGATGTTAGACTTGAGTTTGAAGATGAGGACTTCACTGAAGAGTGTGGAAGAGGATGATTCCTTGAGCATTGCTATTGTAGCTGAAGCTTGAAGAGCAAGAAGAGCAAGTTGATTCTTGAAGACCCAATTGAGATTGAATGAAAAGCTGAGGCTTGAAGATTGAAGGATGAAGTTGACACTCTCATGTGATTGAGGATTACTCTGAGAAGCTGAAGCTTGTAGGAGAAGAAGACTAAGTTGATACTGGTGAAGCAAAGAGAGCTAAAGCTTGAAGACTGAGTTGATACTTATGAAGAGGAATAAAGGATAAGTTGATATTTACATTGATGCATGGAGAGCCTGAAGGAATCAAGTTGATACTTGTAGTTAAGAGTGAAGCCTGAAGGTGGAATTGACTAAGGAGCTGAAGCTTGGAGAAGAGAGAATAAGTTGAAACTTATGTTGATGGGTTGAAACCTGGAGAAGCAAGTTGATACTTGTCATGGAAGCTGATAGCCTTGAAGGGTGATTGAGGTCTGAAGACTGGGTTGCTGGCAGAAGAGCTGAAGCTTGGAATTGGAAGAGAGGGGTTGATCTGCTTTCTTGTCTGTTTTCTTTTCTGTGCTGATGTGCCTTGTTTGACTTGCTTGATGCATTAGAATAAGTTCATATCTAGACTGACTTTAATCTAGGAGCATGATTGCACTATAGGTTGAGTTGCTCCCTCTGCTTGTATTGTTACTGTATGGCTTTGCTTGCGGGTATTCGGTAGAGCCCTGCTCCCTTGCCCATGTGGTTTATTTTGCTTGTCAGCATTTCATTTTCTTCTGTATGATTATAGTCTCTTATATTCTGCTTGATAGCATGTTGTTATTCTTCTGTATGATTACAGTTATTCATTCTGGCTTGAGGTTGAGATGAGCTTGTGGAGGCTGCTGCCCCACACACATTTCCTCCCTCACTTGCTTTGCATGCATTTTACAGTCGTTTACTGTTTACCGTTTACTGTTTAAGCTGAGGCTTTATTTGTTTCTGTTTATCATTGATATGATCCCTTAGGACTCTCATTTCCTTTGATAAGGAAGTGATGATTAGAACGTTAGGTTGAAACCTATGCATGATAACTTCTAGGAGTTCCCTGTTTCAAACTTCAACCATAGGATGAATCCTTGGCATGACAACATTAGGACTTGATAGTCTCCCTTTAGTTGAGCCCCTTCTCTTCTCATCTCAAACAGCTTAAGATATAGTAATCATGAATGATTTCTTTCGTATGTTACGAGCCTTAAGCTATCTGAGAAAGTATTGTTGGAGAGTTTCTTTTCAACAGTCTGGATGTTTAGTATGGCACCCTTTGGGTGACATGCGACGCATTCACTCTCAGGTCATAGTCTCTAGTGCGATTGAAATTGCAAATACCATAAAAAACAGTTCTTTCATAAAAGACAGAAAACAAACTTCAAACCTTCTTGCCCCATGGGCCCATAATTCAAAGGAAAGCTTTTCTGAAGAAAAGAGTGTCGTTAAACTCCAGCGCCAACGCAAATAGGCTTTGTCCCTAACTGCTGGAACTGCTGTTTAACCCTACTCGATAAAACAGATGAATCCGAATTCCCGTAATTCGTATTATCCCGAACTACGTAAGCTCTGATCTCTCATACCTGTTGAGGGTACGTAGGCACAATACTGATGTATTGGCGAGCCACCTTCCCCGTAACCCGTCGTAGGTCAAACTACGTTGACTCTGATTTCTCGTTCTCTGATGAGAATACGTAGGCATAAAGCGCGACGCTTTACTGAGTCATTTTCTTTTCTTTTTTAAGTCAGCCTTGATAGGTAGATAGATAAACCAACCCGTCCAGTAAACACAACAAGCGTGGATCTCGTCGAGTACGACGGACGTGAGGGGTGCTAATACCTTCCCCTTGCGTAACCGACTCCCGAACCCAGACAACGGTTGCGACGACCTTGTCTTACCCTTTTCGTCAGGTTTTTCCGATCGTTTCCTTTCCCGCTCTGAGGGATAAATAACGAAAGGTGGCGACTCTTCTGTTTTGCCGGCACCTTATTTTCGCGGAAGCGACAGCTGGCGACTCTGCTGGGGACTTGATAGTTTCATGGGATCCAACGTCCCGTATGCGAGTCAGTTTGGGGATCCGACGTCCCCTTGCGAGAGTCAATCCTAGCGCTTGTATGATTAGTTGTTGGGTTGTGTTTATTTATCGCATTTTATTTCCCGCACTTTATTTTCAGTATGATATGATTATCTGTGCTGTTGTGGGAGGGGCATTCTGATGAGTGAGAAGCCAGACCCAGGCTTGAGTGTACATAGCATTAGTTGTGGAAATTAGTGGGGGCGTGCTTGCTTGGCAGGCACTAGTGTCTCATGAAATCCACGCTCAGACGAGGTTCTCCCAGTTGACTTCTTTTTCAACCCTTTGGGTTGAGGGGGTTGTTAGTTTGGAGGATTGTCGACTCTGGGGACCGATCATTTGTGATTCAGCCGAGTGAGGCCGCTTCATGAGCTGGTGATGCCACACCTTCTGGGTATCGTATCACCCCTCTTGAATGTCTGTGACGCTGATGAACGCATAGGATGCCGAACTTGAGTCAGTTTAGGTCCATACCTGTGAGCAGGGTTGGGTTTATTGCAGGAAACTTTGACCTTCAGACTACCTGGTTTTCTTGACAGCAAATCAGTTTTGGTTGGGATCAGAGGATCTCACTATCAGATGTATTTGTTCTTGACAGAGCAGGTTTATGATTGGGGTCTGAGGATCTCATCAGCAGATGTATGATTGTTCTTGACAGAGCAGAATTTTGGTCCTGTATCAGAGGTCCTTATTATCAGATGTTTGCTCTTGATAGAGCAGAGTTTTGGTCCTGTATCAAAGGTCCTTGTTATCAGATGTTTGCTCTTGACAGAGCGGAGTTTTGGTCCTGTATCAGAGGTCCTTGTTATCAGATGTTTGTTCTTGACAGAGCAAATCTATGGTTTTATATGTGTGTGTTCTTGACAGAGCAGATTTGTGGTCCGATACCAGGGTTTTCTTCTTATCAGAGACAGTGGTTGTTCTTGATAGAGCAGGATTATGGTTTTGTTGATACAGAATCTCCACAGCACAGTCGTCTTGATCTCCTGCTGCATGATTGCATTTTACGTCGCTTTGCATACTCATTTGCATTTCATTAACGTGTGTCTGTGTTGCAGGTACCGTTTTCCCCGATCCAGGATTTCTTGCCTCCTATTGTATTGTTATGGGTTCTCTGAGGAAGACCATGGCTTACAAACTCCCTGCCCCTGATGTGGTTCAGCTGACTGGTTTGATTGCTTTAGCAGATGATTCTGTGAGAGATGAGTTCAGAAAGTCTTACGGAAAATTGCTCAGTTTGGTTCGTAAACCTTCTGCATTTGAGTTGAATGGGTTGCACGCTCTGCTGCAGTTCTACGATCCTCCGTTGAGATGCTTTCCTTTCCAGGATTTTGTTCTCGGACCCACGCTAGAAGAATACGCTGATTTGTTAGGTGTGCCTATCAAGAGCCAGATGCCTTTTGTTCATATGGATGTTGAGCCTGATCTGGCTAGTCTAGCTCCTTCACTTCATCTGGATGCCTCCGAGTTGGTATTGTCTAGTTGGAACAAGGTTCCCGATTTCTCCTTGCAGTTCTTAGTGGGAAAGGCTCAGCAGTGCGCCAAAGACGGATGTTGGGTCGTGTTCAACGCCATCCTCGCTCTGTGCATATATGGCATCATTTTGTTCCCCAATATGCCCGACTTTGTAGACTTCGACGCATTTCGCATCTTTGCTTCAGGGAATCCAGTCCCTACCTTGATAGGAGATGTCTACCATTCTATCCACTACAAAAACGAGAACAGAAGGGGCAAGAATGTCTCGTGTTGTGTGCCCTTGCTTCATAAATGGCTTGATAGTCATCTGCCCAAGAGGGGTCCTTTTGTTTCGTCTGCAGCCACAGCTGAGTGGTCCGAGCATTTGATGAGTCTATTTGCAGAGGATATTGACTAGTTTGACAGAGATAGGTTGGGTACCGAGATTATCTTCAGCTGCAGCGGGTTTCCGAACGTGCCTTTGATAGGCAGGAAAGGCTGTATAAACTATAATCCGTCTTTGTTGGTCCGACAGTTCGCTTATGCTTTGAGAGCTCCGCCGAAGGATGAAGAGGTGCAGGAATCTCTGTACCTCACTGGTCTTCTAGAAGGGGATCTGTTATCTAAGCTTCAGCGCGCTTGGAATGGCATCAGTAAGAGGGGAAAACCATTGCTGGGGAGAAGCAATAATCAAGCCTACCCTCCGTATGTAACTTGGATCAGAGCCAGAGCAGATGCTATAGGGATGTCGTTTCTTCCTGCCAATCCAGAAAGTCCTCCAGTGATTGAGGAGCCTACCACCGTGCCCATTCAGCAGCATAATCAGGTGTTAGCTGAGCGAGATGAATTGAAGAGGGCAAATGAAGAACTGGAGAAAGAATTGGCTCAGCTCCGAAGTGAGAGAAACGAGGCCGCTCATTCCTTCAAGAGGCAAACAGAGCTGGTGAACCAGCTAGGTACAGATTTGACTAAGCAGATAGCTGAGTGTGAGCGCATGGGTCGAGACTTCAAAGCTGTCAACGATGTACTGGCCACGAAGAAGCAGCACTTGGACGAAGCGTATCGGAGGATATCCAAGTTCAACCAGCACTGGAAGGCCTCCCTAGCCAACAGGAAAGAGCGGGAGGATAAGCTGATGCAACAGATTTCCAAGCTGAAAGCCCAGGTGAAGGCTAGTGAGAAGAGGTTTGATGAAGAAACCGCTCGCAGATACGCCGCCGAAGGCCATCTCAACAGAGCTCTCGCTAACCTGAAGGAGCGCAAACTGACGTTTGAATCCAAGAAGCGGAAGTTAGAAGATTGTTTCGGCGAAGGAGCATGGAAAGATTCGGTCGAAGGTCTTCAATATACCATTATGCAGAGGGAGCTACTCGTCGAAGGGTTACTCACTCGTCCTGATCATCCGAAAACGAAGGGGTTGTTAGAAGAGTTTCGCGCCCGTGGCCGTACTTGATTTCCTTTTGTTTGATCATCGTTGTATGCTGACCATCACCAGGCTTGTTGGTTGGGTTCATGCTATTGATTCGTCTTGTACTCACTGATGTCGTGTACTGCCTTGATGGGCTTTCTATATATATAAGATTGTTATTTCCATGACTGGACTCAGACTTCTTATTATCAGCACTGGCACTCAGGCACTAGGATCATGGGAGATCTCCCTAACGCACAGACACACGTTTGCATTTGCATGAAGCATTTGCATAACTAGCACTTTGTCGTTTTTCCTAACCCTTTTGTGTTTTCAGGTTGTTTCAGGATTGATCAGAGACCTATCCACTGCTATCTGACCAAAGCAAATCAAACCAGAATCATGGAGCAAGTGCAAACTGATGTTCAGGAACTCCGTGAAAGAATGGATCGCTTCATGGAGCTCATGCAAGCGATCGCCAATGGCCAGGATCAGCTCAGAACCTTGGTTCAGTCTCTGATTTCAAGGGTCGATAGCAATGGGGTACTCCATGGTGGGACTGTGCCTACCCCTCCACCAGTTGAAACTCCACAGAATGGCGTCCCCGTGACCGGGGGGAATGGCAGTGCCAACGGCAATGTGATAGCTAACATGGGACTCAACGGCAATACGACGGGCGTCGGTAATGGGAATTTTGAAGCTAATGTCAATGTTGGACTGGGCAACGGCAATGCAGGAGTTGGGAATCTGTTCGGGCCTCAGCCGTGGTTAGAAGATCGTCAAGACGATGTGTTCTCTCAGAGAGGTGCTGAAGGGGAGCTGACTGCTGAAGCACGGCTAAGGTTCAAGACACTCGAGGATAAGATGATAAATATCGAGAACCAGAACACCCTGGGTGTTGATATGTCCAAGTTGGGACTGATTGCTGATTTCAAGGTGCCTCCCAAGTTTAAGGTACCTGACTTTGAAAAGTACAAGGGCACCACTTGCCCTCGCGTCCACCAGAGATCATATTACCGGAAAATGCCGGCTCATTCTGAGGACGAGAAGTTGCTGATGCACTTCTTTCAGGACAGTCTCTCCGGACCCTCCCTCGAATGGTACATGAGTCTGGAGCCTACCAGTGTGCACACGTAGAAAGACCTTGCTGAAGCATTTGTGCACCACTACCAATACAACAGCGACTTGGCTACGAACCGAGTCCAACTACAGAATCTGTCGCAAAGGAACAATGAAGGGTTCAAGGAATACGCCCAGCGGTGGCGTGAATTGGCAGCCAGGGTTCAGCCACCGATGGTTGAACGTGAGCTTGTGCAGATGTTCGTAGCCACCCTCCCAGGGGTTTACTATGAGAAATTGGTCAGCGGTATGTCCGGAACCTTCTCAGATTTCATTATGACGGGTGAGCACATCGAAAATGGGATCAAACTCGGGAAAATTCAAGGTGAGTCATCCTCAGCTGGAGGAGGCGGAAAGAAACCTTATAGTGGCAAAAGACGGGAAGGAGAAACGAGCACCGTGACCAACGCTCGAAGGAAGGGTAAAGGCCCTCACCAACAGGTGGCCAGTATAACTATCCTGGCAGTTCAACAGCAGCAGCAGCAGCCGAATCAAAAAGGGTACAGAATGTATCAGAATCGGGCACCTTTGTCGAGCCGTCACCTCGAGACACCGCCCATGTGGTACGCGCAATTATTGCAGACTTTGCTTCAGCTACAGTTGATCCAGAAGAGAACCTTGGCTCCCTTGACAGGGGCACCTCCGCCAGGGTATGACGCGAATGCAACTTGTGAGTTTCACTCAGGGGCACCAGGCCACACAGTAGAGAACTGCAAAGCCTTCAAGCATAAGGTGCAGAACATGGTGGACGCTAAGATCATCAACTTCTCAGACAATGTGCTAAATGTCACGAAGAACCCCATGCCGAATCATAGGGGAGATGGAGTAAACGCCATTATCGAAGACGAGAGTTTGGATTTGTTGACTGACGTCAGAGATCTGAAGACACCACTTAGCTTCGTTAAAGCTAAGTTGATGAAAAGAGGTTTCTTTCCAGGTTGCGGAGAGCTGTGTATGGGCTGTGCGACTAGTCCTGATGGATGTGAACAGCTGGTAGAGGGAATTCAAAGTCTGATGACTGAAGGGATCTTACAATTTAGCCGGAGGGCCGAATGTGGATCAAGAGAGGTAATGCTGAAGCAAGGTGATGAGGTCGCCACCATCACCATCCCTCGCCAGACGATAACTATTTCTGCACCCAGACCGCCCACGATTACCATCACCAAAGCTGGGCCAATACCGTTCAAAAGCACTAATGTTGTCCTGTGGCATTACGGGGCTGAAGTCTACTACAACGGGCAGAAGTTGGAACTAGAACCATTTGGGTCGTCTGTGGAGAACCTAGCGGGCATTAGCGGAATCACTCGCAGCGGAAGAGTGTTTGCACCACCTGAGGTCGTGGCGGACAAAGCGGACAGAGCTGATGCAACTGATAAAGGTAAAAGTAAAGTCGTTGAAGAGACCCCTCGTGGGGTATAGAAAGACTTACTTGTTAAATACGCCGAAGAATTTATGAGGTTGATTAAAAAGAGTGACTACAAGATCGTGGATCATCTCCATCAGACACCCTCGAAAATTTCCATCCTGAATTTGTTGCTGTGTTCGGAGTCACACCGCAACGCGCTGCTGAAGGTGTTGAACACCGCGTATGTACCGCAGGAAATATCGGTAAATCAGTTGGAAGAGGTCGTAGCCCACGTGAATGCTGGAAATGGGTTAGGGTTCACTGACCTAGAGCTGACGCCAAAGGGGAGGAACCACAATAGCGCTCTGCACATCTCGATAGAGTGTAGGGGAACGATTATGTCCCACGTGTTGGTGGACACGGGGTCGTCGCTCAATGTTCTTCCGAAGAAGGCATTAATGAAGTTAGATACTCGTGGAGTGATTTGCACACCCAGTGATCTGGTTGTGAAAGCGTTCGATGGAACCAAACACCATGTTTTCGGGGAGGTGACGTTGCCAATCCAAGTCGGGCCGGAAACATTCGACACGGTCTTCTACATTATGGACATCATGCCTGCCTACAGTTGTCTCTTGGGCCGGCCATAGATCCATTCCGCAGGTGCCGTGACCTCCACGTTGCACCAGAAACTCAAGTATGATGTCGAAGGTAGCATCGTGACTGTTTGTGGTGAGGAAGACATAATGATGAGCCATTTGTCATCCTTCAAGTATGTTGAGATGGATGGGGAAATCCATGAAACTCTATGCCAAGCGTTCGAAGCTGTTAAAGTCAAGGACGTAGCTCCTGTAGTCACTGAAAAGCCAGAGATGACTCTCTCCTCCTTCAAGGAAGCCCGGGCCGTTGTTCAAGCCGGGTCTACCCTAGGCTGGGGACGAATTTTGGAGATACCTAACAAGCAAGACAAGTTCGGGTTGGGATATTCTCCTGGAGCTGAAGCCTCCTCTTCTAGCAGTGCGTCACGAGGTAAAGGGCCGATCCAGTTTACCAGTGGCGGGGTGATATTTGAAAGCGTCAACACGGTGTCTGAAGACAGCGGAGATATCGACTGTGACTTAGACTCTTGGATCCAGCCAAGCAAAAGCCAGGCGAGAGCCTCAACAACTGATCCGTCAAGGATATCATCCAGATGACAAGCGAAGAGTAATGATTTACTTTTTCCAATCATTGTACAACCCTATGTCCTACCCGGGGCATAGTGGTTTTATTGTCAGGGCATTGTTTGATTATGTACATGCATTTTATCAATAAATCAAAAGGCGTTTTTCTTCGTATTCAAATATTGTGATCTCTGTTATTCCTGTTTTATATTTGTTTTGAAAAACAACAAAATGGCAATGGGGTTTGTGCTAACCTGCATATCCTTGTTTTAAGCTTAACCCTTGTTATTGCAGGATCCACATAACAGATGACATCGACTCTGGACCTTCTACGACTCACTTCGACTTCGATTGCCCGATATATCAAGCCGAGGAAGAGATTGATGAAGACGAAGACCTTCCTGAAGAGTTGGCCCGCTTGTTGAAACAAGAAGAGAAAGTTATTCTGCCTCACGAAGAAGAAATCGAGATTGTGAATCTGGGTTCTGAAGAACTTGTCCGGAACATCAGGATAGGGGCTGCATTGCAGAGTGATGTCAAGTAGAGATTGGTCGAGATGCTGAGAGAGTATAGTGACGTCTTTGCTTGGTCATACGAGGATATGCTCGGACTTGATACTGACATCATGGTCCACCACTTGCCGCTGCGAGAAGATTGTCCTCCCGTTAAGCAGAAGCTTAGGAGGACGAGACCAGATATGGCCGTTAAGATCAAAGAAGAAGTGCAGAAACAGCTTGATGCTAGCTTCTTAGCGGTCACTACTTACCCTCCGTGGGTCGCCAACATAGTGCCTGTACCGAAGAAGGACGGTAAGGTACGAATGTGCGTCGATTATCGGGATTTGAATAGGGCGAGCCCTAAAGATGATTTCCCGCTGCCTCATATTGATGTGTTGGTCGACAATACAGCTCAGTTCTCCATATTTTCGTTCATGGATGGCTTCTCCGGTTACAATCAGATCAAGATGGCGCCGGAGGACATGGAGAAAACTACGTTTATCATTCCTTGGGGAACATTTTGCTACAAGGTAATGCCTTTCGGTCTGAAGAACGCAGGGGCCACTTACCAACGAGCGATGGTTACTTTGTTTCATGATATGATTCATCATGAGATTAAAGTCTATGTTGATGGCATGATTGCGAAGTCCCAAACGGAGGAAGGACATCTGGTCAATTTTCTGAAGCTTTTTGAGAGGCTTAGGAAGTTCAGGTTGAGGCTGAATCCTAACAAGTGTACTTTCGGAGTACGGTCCGGAAAGCTACTGGGGTTTATCGTGAGTGAAAGAGGCATCGAGGTTGATCCTGCGAAGATTAAAGTGATACAAGAAATGCCAGTGCCAAAAACAGAAAAAGAAGTTTGTGGTTTCCTGGGCAGAATAAACTACATTGCAAGGTTTATTTCTCAGCTCACGGCCACGTGTGAACTGATGTTCAAACTGTTAAAGAAAGATCAGGCGATTATCTGGAACGAGGATTTCCAGAAGGCATTCGATAAGATAAAACAGTATCTACAGGAACCTCCAATCTTGATACCCCCAGTGGCCGGACGGTCATTAATCATGTACTTGACAGTTCTTGAGAATAGTATGGGGTGTGTTCTTGGTCAGCAAGACGAGACGGGCAGAAAGGAGCATGCCATTTACTACTTGAGTAAAAAGTTCACGGACTGTGAATCTCGTTACTCGATGCTGGAGAAAACGTGTTGTGCACTAGCCTGGGCTGCCAAACGTTTGTGGCAGTACATGCTCAAACACACCACCATGCTAATTTCGAAGATGGATCCGATCAAGTACGTCTTCGAGAAGCAAGCGCTTTCGGGCAGGATTGCCAGATGGCAAATGGTGTTGACGGAATATGACATTCAGTACGTTTCCCAGAAGGCCATCAAGGGAAGCGTATTGTCTGATTACCTTGCCGAACAACCGATCGAGGATTACCAGCCGATGAAATTTGAATTCCCTGATGAGGATATTATGTTTCTCAAAGCGAAAGATTGCAATGAACCATTGCCCGACGAGGGGCCAGATAGGAAATCCCAGTGGAAATTGATATTTGACGGGGCGGTTAATTCCTACGGAAGTGGCATTGGGGCGATCATCATGACTCCCCACGGATCCCATATCCCGTTCACTGCGAGACTGACGTTTCCAATCACCAATAACGAAGCGGAGTACGAGGCGTGCATCATGGGTCTAGAAGAGGCAATTGATTTGAGAATCAAGAACCTAGATATATATGGTGACTCGGCGCTTGTGATTAACCATATTAAGGGGGAGTGGGAGACTCGTCAATCGAACTTGGTGCCGTACATGAATTATGCCAGAAGGCTACTTCCGTTCTTTGATCGAGTGGAACTCCATCATGTGCCCAGAGCAGAGAATCAGATGGCTGATGCCTTAGCCACGTTGGCTTCTATGTATAAAGTCAATTTTTGGAATGAGGCTCCAAGAATTGTCCTTTCCCGTCTTGATAGACCTGCATTCATCTTTGTGATCGAGGAAGCCGCCGATGGCAAGCCATGGTTCCATGACATCCAGACTTTCCTTATGACTAAGGAGTATCCCGCGGGAGCGTCAACCCAGGATAAGAAGACTCTGAGGAGGCTGTTTGGAAATTTCTATCTCAATCCTGATGGAGTGTTGTATAAGAGAAACCACGATCTCGTGCTACTCAGATGTGTAGATAAGAAAGAGGCGAGTATGCTCATGGAAGAAGTCCATGAAGGCACATTTGGTACGCACGCCGGTTGGGTATGCTATGACAAGAAAGATCCTGAGAGCAGGATATTACTGGCTGATGATGGAATCAGATTGCTTTAAATTCGCGAAGAGATGTCATAAATGCCAGATTTATGCTGATAAGATTCATGTGTCGCCGTGCCCGTTAAATGTCATGTCCTCCCCGTGGCTGTTCTCCATGTGGGGCATCGACATGATAGGCAAGATCGAGCCCACTGCATCTAACGGTCATCGCTTCATTCTGGTAGCTATCGACTACTTCACCAAGTGGGTGGAGGCAACCTCATATGCTAATGTGACCAAGCAGGTGGTGGCTAAATTCATAAAGAGGGATATCATCTGTCGTTACGGAATTCCCGAGCGGATCATTACTGATAATGGTTCGAATTTGAATAACAAGATGGTGAAGGAGCTGTGCCAGAGTTTCAAGATTGAACACCACAGCTCATCTCTTTATCGACCAAAGATGAATGGCGCCGTTGAAGCGGCCAATAAGAATATTAAGAAGATTGTGCAGAAGATGGTTGTGACCTACAAAGATTGGCACGAGATGCTGCCATTTGCACTGCACGGTTATCGTACAATGGTACATACACCAACCGGGGCAACTCCTTTCTCCTTAGTGTACGGTATGGAGGTAGTCCTACCGTTAGAAGTGGAGATCCTTTCTTTACGAGTTTTGGTTGACGTAAAACTCGACGAGGCAGAATGGATTGAGAACCGACTAAACCAACTCAGCCTGATGGACGAGAAAAGATTAGCATCGATTGCGTATGGTCGTTTGTACCAAAGCCGAATGAAAGGTTATGATAAGAAGGTGCGTCCTAGAAGCTTTCAGACGGGTGATCTCGTCCTGAAGAAGATTCTTCCTCCACACTCCGATCACCGGGGCAAGTGGACTCCCAATTACGAAGGTCCGTACGTCGTCAGCAAGGTCTTGTCGGGAGGAGCTTTGTTGTTATCTACGATGGATGGTGAAGATTTTGCATCCCCGGTGAACGCGGACGCAGTTAAAAAATACTTTGCTTAAAGAATGACCCGCTGGAAAGAAAAAGAATATCCAGACAAAAATGGGGCATCCCGGCGAACCATAAAAAAGGAAAAAGGTTCGGGCAAAAATTAGGGATATAAATTGAAAAAATGTACACCCGCAAAGTCGAAAACCCGGATGGGCGACTTTGGCAAAAAAGGGTATCCCGGTGAATCGAAAACCCGGAAGGGCGATTCAGGCAAAAGTTAGGGATTTGAAAAAGCAAATGACTGCATTCCGCGTGTGGACTGTATTTGTTTAGTGGTTTGGAAGACCTGAGGGCCGTTTATCTGAATCAATCTCTTCTGAAGCTGAAGCCTCGGAGAAGTATCGAAGTCGAGTGGGTCATAGAGGGATCAACTCATGGTGTTCGTCTACGCCTTGTTGCCGACATTTGTATATACTGATGTATATTTATGTTTTATTTTTGCGCGGCTTCCTCATTCCAGGAGCCTGCATCTGTTGTAAAACATTTTACCCATTCAGGGGTTCGTTATCAATAAAATGTATACTATTCAGCAATTCTGTTTGTTTGTTTAGCATTTATCCGTTTTGTTTGCGAAAAAGAACGCCGATGTTTTTGACAATATGCGTATACATAAACTTACTGGCCTAGGCCACTGATTGTTGAAACAATGAATTACTTGAACATTGTCACAAGATGATAACCTTGATAGGTCCCTTTGAGCAGGGCATCTTGTCTGTTTGTTTGTGTTGGTGCAGGTATAGCATATTCCAGGCAGTGCGCCGTACGCGTCCCAAGCAGGATGATTCCTCCTTCTCCAGCAAAGTTCAGCAGCCTCTCCCCGCAGAGTCTAAACGTGAGATCGTAAGCATTGATATGTCCCCCAGGCAGAGAAGATTCTCTCCCCAATCAGATGCATCCTGAAGGAATGTCGTCCCCCCAGCTGAGTCATACGCTGAAGTATGCAGCAAAGGATAGTTCCAGACTGAAGTCCCCATCGGAATTGAGATTCCCCACAGAGTCGTACTCTCCCCCGAAGCAGGATGATTCCTTCTTCCCCAGCCGAGCTGGCAAATCCCCAAGAGAACTGAGTCCTTGGAAGCGGTTAGGACCATGATTGGTTTTCCCCAGTAGAGTGTTGAATAACTGATTTTGTATTTCCCCACCAGAGTCGTTATCTCCAGGAGGGCTAGCCGTGAAGACCGTGCAGTTTATTCCCGCGATTGACATCGCTTTCCTCAGCAGGTCCAGGTTCTCGTAGAGCTTCGTTCCCCTGCAGCAGTCGGCCGAAGTTTGTTTCCCCATGCGGAGTTTGATTGAGATTGGCGTGACTTCTTATCCTTGACAGGAAGATTCTCTCGTCAGCATTTATTTTGCTGACGGGATTGCAGCATTTTGCATGATTGCATAGCATTTATCATAAACACGTAGCATTTCCACCGTGTGGAGCATTGCGCCATTGTCAAAGCATATGCATAATAAACATGAGTTAGGTCGTTACCGTTCTTGTTTTGCAGGTGTTCCTCCGCAGGTCGCTTGCCCAAGATGATTCTTGAATTCTCCCCAGCAAATTCGTTGCTTAAGATGATTCTTAAAATCCCCTGTGAAGTTGCCAGAAAAGGTGGCTCAAGTTGATGCTTAAAGTCCCCGGCAGAGAAAGCCGCTCAGGATGATTCCTGAAATCCCCGGCAGAGTGTTTGATCAGGATGATTCCTGAAATCTCCAGCGAAGTTATCGGTCCAGGATGATTCTTGAAGTCCCCGCGGAGTTGTTTGTCCAAGATGATTCTTGATGTCCTCAGCAGAGATGATTCGCCCAAAATGATTTCTGGATCCCCGAAGCAGAGTTACTTGATAGTTCTCCAGAATCCCCAGCGGAAATGCGACATCCCCAGCAGGTTTCCGAACAGCAAAGTTTAAACTTCCCCTGAAGACTTGATGATTGAAGTCCCACCGTACTAACAAAGCAGTTCTCTCAGCTGATGCAGAGGGCCTGATGGTAGAAGTGGGATATCCCCATCTGGTTCATGATTGACCGAGAATTCTATTTCTGACTTGCTGACGAAGTCCGGCTGACGCCCGAAAGTCCTCTTTGAATGCCCGACGGCATAATTAACTTGATTGTTGACCTGATGAGTCCTAAGGAGTCTTGATGCCTGACGGCATGATCGACCATGTATCACCGGTTACCGTGTGACCGATTCTCTAGCTAGTTGTCGTGCAGCTAATATTTCAGTTTTCGAAGATTTGTTCCCATCTGAGTACCGTGTACTTGTGCAGTTGGCAAATTTCCGGGTTCGTCGGTATTCAACCGTCTCGCACCTTGATTTGTCGAGAGTCGTTCTCTTCTCACCCAGTCAGGTTCAAGCCATTTGAATAGGGGCAGCTGTTGCACCCCAAAATTTGACCAACATTTCTTTACCTAGCTTATGTTTCATTTCATTCATATTAGCATTATCATTTGCATTTCATTGACATGTATGCAGGAGATCAAGAGGTATGAGTACCAATCAATAGCTACACAAGACTATGAAGCTAGCCAAGAAGGTTATTCAAGTGTTCAAGGGTTGATATCCTTGTCAGAAAAGTTAGAAGATCCTCAAAGAGAATGGTTGAAACCAAGGTTGTGTGCCTCCTAACTTGAGAGTTGTGGAAGACCTCAGATGATTCTGAAGCTAGGAATTTGGACTTGAAGCCTTAAGAGAGCTTATGAGATGTCTTGAAAGCCATCATGAAGCCTAGATAGGTCATTGTGCAAGATTAAGAAGCCTCAACCATGAGTGGTGTAATTAGGGTTTGACTGGGTCAACCCTAGGTCAACTGATGATTTGGAGAGGGTTGAGATCTAATTCAAGAGCCATGTGATCATGGATTGACACATTGAGGTGTTATAAGGATGATTCCAAGGTTAACTCATCATGATTGAAGAGTTTGAGAAGTTTCAAGCTAGGGTTTCTAAGGCTTGACAGTGTAAAATCCCCTAGTTTGACCCCTATCTTCAAGGCAGTTTAGCTCAAGATTTGATTGTCATCTCATCTTACCCCCAACATGAATGTTGTAGAGCTTGTTCTTAGCTTTAATTTGAGTACTATAAGTCCTTGATAGGATTTTTAGAGCTCAAGTTATGACTTTGACAAGTTACAGGTCATCTGAGGTATGTGAATCTAGGGCCTTGAAAGTTACCCAACTTGCATCAAACATTTGCCCAAGGAGGATGATTCGTATGGACTTTTGGTAAACATGAATGTTGTTCCTTATCTTCTTAGCTTTCTATAGAGTACTATAAGTCCTTGATGGGATTTGTAGAACTCAAGTTATGGCTTTGACAAGTCAAGGGCATTTTGGTCATTTGGAGATTACAGGTCATTTCAAGTATAAGGCCATAACTCCTATTTGCAAGCTTCAAATGGAAAAATCTTCAACATAAAACTTGTTCAAAATGATGTTTTAAGGCTAGGAAGGAGGTCATGAGATGATGGAAAGGCTTGTAGCTCAAAGTTGCAAAAATGACCTAAAATAAGGGCATAAGTTAAATAAATCAAAGTTGGAAATTGATATTTTCAACCTACACATCCAAACCATGGCATGTAATATATCATTTTGACTCTAGAAAACATTTTAAGAACATTGGTTTAGCCACATTTTTTATTTGAGGTCTAAATTGTGGACTTGCTTTGAAAAGCACTTGCTTGCATATTAAGTAACATGTGCATAACTTAAAATCAAGGCATGAGTGTCGCTACTGCAAAAATCGGCGTCGGCTGAACAGAAGAGTCGCCACCGTGCGTTATTTATCCCAAAGGAGGGAAAGGAAACGCTCGAAGTAAACCTAACGCAAAGACGGGAAAAGGTATGGTCATCGCAACCAAAACCTGGATTCGGGAGTCGGTTACGCAAGGGGAAGGTATTAGCACCCCTCACGTCCATCGTACTCGATGAGATCCATGCTTGCTTGTTTGTACGGATTACACTTCTATCTAAACTAAAGGATGAGGTCTGAAAAGAAAAGAAAAGATGACTTGGTAAAGCATCGCACTTTATGCCTACGTATTCCCGTCTGGAACGAGAAATCAGAGTCAACGTAGTTCGCCTAACTATGGGGGAAGATGGGTGAAGGTTGCTCGCTAGGATATCGCATCCTATACCTACGTACTTCCACACAACATGGAAGATCAGAGCAAACGTAGTTCGGGCTACGCACGACACAAGTTGTTCAAGTGTCTTTTATGAAAAATATCACCTCAAACAAGGGTTTTCTTATTGCAAAAAGGTTGATGTTTATTCAAATCTTTTGACGGAAGAAATGAATTGATTTTGTTATAGCCTTTATTAATGTTTTTCTGTTGTTTTGAGAAGGAAGAGACAGAATTCTAACCTATGGTTGAAAAGGGAATCACACTAACCTAATGTTATCATGCATGGGTTAAGACCTAATGTCTATCACATCCTCCCTTGAACAAGGAAGAATGGAAGTCCTACGGGAAAGGAAAACGAAAGGAAGAAACAGAAATACAAGTAATAACCGCATATAAATGAACATGAATATAGCAATGATAAATGCGATGCAAAGGAGGGAGGAAGGTTCATCTCAACCTCAAGCCCATTCATGGATGGAATAAGAAAATATCAAGTGATCATATGCAAAGAATCGAGTGAAAACTTCGAATGAAACGCGTAATTCACTATTTGGAATCGCAACGTGCTATCATACAAACAAGTCGATAATTGGACAAACTACACATACAAATAACAGCCACCTAAGGGGTCTTCCAATACCTCTAACCTATCTATAATAAGAAATATAAACCACGGCGTTCACCACGCAAACACAAATCGGCCGTTGGAGCCTTAACAAAAATAAAGTCCGTTCGGAAGTCCAAATTACAAGTCCGAATACAAAAATATAAGAAGAATAGCAAAAGGGGCTAAAACAATTCAAATAAAAATCTCCAATGCCCTACATCAAGCCACAAACCAGGGGTGAGAGATACCACAAAAATATCCAAAGATAGATGGTCAAATAAGATGGAAACATTGCAAGATATCTCATGTATACCAAAGGAAAGATTAAAGTGGAGCATGTTAAAGAAAGCATCCAAAACCAATTAAAATGGTACAATAAAATTCCCACAAAAATATATCACAATACCTCAACGTGTGTATGAGATCCCTGCAAAAGGATTGACATTTAAATTGTGTTTTGATAGGTCAAAGAAATTCAACAAAATGATAGCACCAGCATTGGCCTTTTTATGACGACCCAAATGTAAAAAATCCAAAGAAAATGTCAAAAATGGTAAAATTATAATTCCAGTTTTATTAAATCCTAGACATCTTAAAGATTCAGCACAAAAAAATGGGGATCAAAAAGACTAATTTTCCTATTTTTTATGATTATTTGAGGTCAGCATATAAAACAGAAAAAATAAAAGAAACATGGCAATAGGAAAATAAAAGAAAATAACATGAATAAATAAAAGTGGCATGAGGCTTATGTGACCGATTGCGTGGCACAGTGAGAGGCGTTGGATGAATGGAAGAAACCTTGACTTGGAAATGCATCTGACGGTGTTAACACCTTCTTCTCCAAATCAAATTTTTCAACTTTGTGAATAGTAACCCGCAGCTCCATGAACATGAGTTTTTTTGCTACTTTGAAGCACCATAACTCCATCAATAATTATCCGTATCGCACAAAATTTTGGTCAAACTTGTAGGAAAAAAATCAAGGAATCCAAATATGGTCTTAGATTTTCTTGAAACTCTCTATAACTCCCAAAACGTGGCACCTCAAGAAAAACTCAAGAACCAAAAATTGTCATAAAACCCATCTTTTTTATACTAAAATCCATGTAGGAGATGAGAGCAATGTAATGCAACAACAATAATGCAAGAAAGACTCATAAATCATGAGTTATGTCGAATTCTTTATACCTCCGAAAAATGGCTTATGGAGCTTCACTCGATCACCAATTATTTGAGAAAATGATGTGGACACGTCCTATAATTGATGAGGAAGGTGTTTGGATGGAAAGAAAGGAGTGAATTGATGGAAAACAAAAAATCAATTTTTCACTTGGAGCTCACTTTAATGGAGTTGTGTAGCTTGGTTCATGCATCAATTATGGCCAAAAAAGTGTTGAATCAATTGTAAGAATGATAAGGAATGTATTTGCAATGGTGGAATGAACCAAAAGTGGGAGAAAAATGGAATTGAAAATTTGAGTTTTCAAGTGTAGAAAAATGTGGGAAAAATGGAAAAATGGTGAAGAGAAAAATGAAAAATGAAGATTCAATATGATTTGCAAATGGAGAAAATGGATTCAACATCAACTATCACCAACCTCTACTCTTAATTATCTCAATCCAATATATAGGAGAGCATGGAAAGATCTAGAGTCTTCTAGATCAATCTAGGATGATTCTAGAAACTTCATGAATTTCTCATGATATGGTATTTTGATGTCTCATGATATCTCACTTCAATCCACTAACATCCCCTTAACCACCTTTTAAAATCTCTTTTCATGACAAATTGGAGTGATATGAGTGAAAAACAAGGGATTCCTTTGCCTTATGTTGAATTTCTCACATGTACCTTATTATGCAAGTAATGGAATTACAAAGCAAGTCCATTTTTTAACCCTCAAATCAAAATTGTGGCTGAACCAAAGTCTTTAAAATGTTGTTTAGACTCAATTTGATATATCATATGCCCCATTTTGGATTTGTAGATTGCCCATACCAATTTTCAATTTGAACTTTTTCAACTTATGTCCATTTTTTAAGTCATTTTCACCAACTTTTGTCAATTCTTGCTACAAGCTTTTCCAACATGCCATGACCTTTTTTCTAGGCTTAAAATGTCATTTTGAACAACTTTTATGTTCTGAAGTTTTTCATTTGAAGCTTCCTTGTATGAGTTTTAGGCATAGGCTTGAAATGACCTGTAATTCCACTTTCCCAAAATACCCCTGACTTGCACAAACTATAACTTGAGCTTCACAAATCAGATGAAGGCATACCATACCTTTTTGGAAAGGGGAGATCATGAGGAACAACTCTTACTTTTTCCAAGAATTCATTTGCAAACTCCTTGAATGGTAAAAGTTGCTTGGAAGACAGACAACTTTGACAGACAAATTTCAGTGCCTTCAGATGACCTGCAACTTGCAAGGACCATAACTTGAGTTCTATAAATCATCTTGATGACTTCCACCACTAAAATTAAATCTATGAAGATACTCTACAAGTTTCATGTGGACCAAAAGTTCATATGAAGCTTGCATTTTGGGTTACACTGCTTTGAAGTTTGACCCAAATCAGGGGATTTTACACTGAAACCCTAATTTGGTAACTCCTCTTCTCCTTGACTCCTTTTGATTTTTCTTGGGAACAACACCACATCCATATCCATGTAGCAAATAATGAATTCCACATCCTTCAAATGAGCCTTGATACCTTTCAAATCAAGTCCTTGACCTAGGATTGACCTAGATAAAACCCTAGTTGACTGTCTTCAACTGAGGCTCTTGCAATCATTCCAATGACTTGGCTCTTCTTCAAAATGATCATCTAGACTTTCCATGATATCCATGCACACTCCATGCTCTTGGCTCATAGCTCACATACCCTCTGATGATCCCCAAACAACCTCAAGATAGGAGAGAACCCAATGAGTGATCTGTCAACACTTCAAAGTTCAAATTCTTCTATGATAACAACTCCTTCAACCAGGGTAATAACTCCTTCAACCAGGGTATAACTCCTTCAACCAGGGTAATAACTCCTTCAACCAGGGTAATAACTCCTTCAACCAGGGTATAACTCCTTCAACCAGGGTATAACTCCTTCAACCAAGGTATAACTCCTTCAACCAGGGTATAACTCCTTCAACCAGGGTATAACTCCTTCAACCAGGGTAATAACTCCTTCAACCAGGGTATAACTCCTTCAACCAGGGTATAACTCCTTCAACCAGGGTATAACTCCTTCAACCAGGGTATAACTCCTTCAACCAGGGTAATAACTCCTTCAACCAGGGTAATAACTCTGACGACAGCCGTCAAACACCTACTTCGACGGCAGGTAGTAATTTCAAGATTTTCAATACTGACGTGACAACAGTCTGAAGAAAACTTCGCTGGGGAAGAAGAGAAGCTTACCCAAGCAACTCTGATGGGGAAGAAAACTCTACTGGGGAAATCACGGCGATAACTCCAAAAAATCTGAACTATGAAATCTTGTAATGCCGACATAACAGCGACCTGAGAAGGACTCAGCTGGGGAAAAGAGAAACTCAACCAAGCAACTCTGCTAGGGGTCCACATGATAGGACGAACACGATCACTGCTCGCCTTGCGCCACAAATTCGACTATCCGAACATCTTCCTGAATCATAATCTCAATTATCTACAGGGGAAAACAAACATCTGAAACCAACGAGGTAACCAACCTAGTTTATGTTTCCGAATACGTATGTTCGATAATGACGTAATGTTTCCATATAGCATGGAAATGCTACGTATTTGGGTTAGATGCAAGTATGATGATACATGCAAATGCAATGAGGCGCTCCAGCAAAATAAATGTTGAAGACAAAGCTAACTCCGTCGAGGATAACCGGATATCACTAAATTATTCCAGCCAAAATAAATGCTGGAAAAGTGAAACCAACTCCGCTGGGGAATAACATATGTGCCAAGTATGATTGGACTCCTCTGGGGAAAACAGACGGAGTCTTCCGGCGTACTAATGAAGATCGGATTTGAAACTGACGCGCCAACACGGACGGGCCTTACAGTGATTGCCAATACATTTTTCTGGTTGAAGAATCGGAAGACAGTAACATGACTTCCCGACATTCGTCTCACACTTTAAGATTGACTGAATCTGCTCGAATAGCCCTGAGTAGCTCTGATGATACGGAGAAGAACAATTCCTTCGCTTCTGATATGCCCCGGCCTGTGGGACCTCTGTGGGGATACTCCTCAAAAGGAAATCTGAAAATTTGTATCTTGTTGGTCTGGTATAAGATGCCCCGGCATTCTGAACCTCGAATAAAGAAAAACTTATGCGCTCTTAAGATGGCCTGCCCCTGATTGCAATGACGTTGCCCCTGGTTAGCTGATTTAGAGCAGTACCTCCGATTACAAGAGATTTACCGAATCTCGACCTGATTGCCCCAGAATGACTGACTTCGAATGGCTGACCTGACTGGGGAGCACTTAATGGCTTGCCCCAGCTTGCGGAGCATTCGGGCGCTCTGCATTCTATCCTGACCATACTTTCCACTGTAGGAAACTTTTCTGCTGTCAAACGCTTACTCGCAAGTAAAATAAGTTGTTCTACGTAAAAGACGTATTAATGCAACACATATGATAGTTTTGACATCCAATATGTTCACTGGGAAAAGGGAAAAACAGTTTATAGCATATAATGCACAAAACATTTATCAACATCAGTACCAACATGGTAAGAGGAACCCTTTCAGGAGTTAGAATCGACGCGACCTTTACCGAAGTATGCTTTCGAAACAACCTGCTTCAATTAGGACTTTTGAAGGTTATAACGTGGTCACGGTTTTGAAGGAAAGGGTAAAGGCTCAAAGTTTATTTTAACCCACCCATTCTCCTTGATGTTCTCCGATCCTATGTTCAGCTAATTCGACCTTAGCACTCACCTCTCAGAGGCTGAAAGATAGGAGTGATAGTTCGAGAAATTATGATTGTTGGGAGTGACAGCCACTCACCTTTCGTCTTTGACACTTGAGGTCACACGACTCGTATTTCATTTGAGGATTTTTCCATCCTTTCATATTTTTTCTTTTCATATCCCTAACTTTTGCCTGGACGGACTCTTTTGAGTTCTTTTGGTTTTTTGAGTCCAGCGGGATGCCCTCATTTTTGCCTAAGTCAATTGTTTTCTTTTCTTGACTTAGCGGGCTTTTGATTTTTTTCTCTTTTTTCTTTCGAACAAGTCGTGTGACGCTGGTTGTCTGACTCTTTGGGGAATGATGTGACTGTTTCACTCCTAATGCTGAACCATTGTGGTTTCTTAGGCACGACCTCTAGAGGTGTGACTGATCCTCGAACGAACACTCCTTTTGCAACTTGAACGCTCGGTCAAATTAGCTAACACCTACCCTGCCCCAGGTTAAGATTGAGGATTTTTCATTCACAGAAAGAAACTCCTACTACAAGGCTCAAAGGGGTTGACAAGGGATTATCTTCCTTATATCTCCAGTGTTTAGGGATTTGAAACAATGCCTGTACATCATCAGCAGGTTTTGTTTCAAAAAGCATACAATCGGAATTTTGCATGTCGTTCATTTTCGTCATCCTCCCCAGATTCTTCTTAACCAAGCGTTGGACATTCGTAAAAACAATTAGTGAACACGAATGGATTTAATCAAAACATGCATATTTATTTCATTATCATCAATTGAATGGAAACAACAAGTTTTACAAACAAGATTGCATTTTAAACAGGAAAGAAACTACAAATGTAAAGAAATGACAAGATAAAACACAGAAAAATGCCAGCTTCCTAGAACCGGGCTTTCACATCTGTCCTGCTGCTGAACCAGCTATCTTCACAATCAGTTATTAGAGGCAGCCTGCCACTGTTCTGATCTACTTTTAACGGCCCACCCGAACTATAGAACTCCTCTTTGTCCACCATACTCCAACCTATTCATGGTTTGGCATTGGTTGTTGTGTAATATTGGGCCCTTCCGTACCAAAATTAATAGCAGTGCTATCAAGCAAATCTTGCACTTTATGCTTGAAAGCGTGGCAGTTTTCGATATTATGGCCGGGTGCCCCAGAGTGGAATTCACAATGCTCATTAGCATTATAACTGGGTGGGGGTATCCCTGTCGGAGGAGCCATCGTTCTTTTCTCGACCAACTGTAACCGTAACAAATTCTGAAGAAGCTCAGCGTACGATACTGGCAGCGGATCAAATACCTTTTTCGGCTTCCCGTTCTGAATTCTTCGCTGAGCCGGATGTTGTTGCCCCTGCTGCTGCGGCTATTGCTGATGTTGCGTGGGGATTGTCACACTTGCAACTTGTTGCGGTTGGTATTGCCTCCATCCCCTATTTCTTCCACGAGAGCTACATACCGAATTGGCATCTTCCTGTTTTCTACCCCCGAAAGCTTTCTCATTGCTTCCAGCTGAAGCAGACTCTCCCGCTTGAATCTTACCGATTTTTATCCCGTTTTCTATACGCTCCCCCATCAGGATCAACTCGGAGAAGGTACTCATTGAGAAGTTGAGCAGCCGGTCATAGTACATTCCTGAGAATGTCCCTACGAACAAGTCCATCATTTCACGCTCCACCATAGGAGGTTGTACTCTGGCAGCCAAATCACGCCATCTCTGGGCGTATTCTTTGAAGCTTTCACTAGGCTTCTGAGAGAGGCTTTGCAGCTGAACCCGGTTAGGGGCGAGATCGCTGTTGTATTGGTAATGCTTCATGAAAGCTTCCGCTAGCTCTTTCCAGCTTTTTATCTGTGTTGGCTCTAGGCTCATATACCATTCTAGCGACGGCCCTGACAAGCTGTCCTGGAAGAAATGCATGAGCATCTTTTCGTCGTCTGAATACGCGGACATCTTCCTGTAAAATGAACGAACATGTACCCTCGGGCACGTGTCCCCTTTATATTTATCAAAAGATGGAGCTTTGAATTTCATAGGTACCCTCAGCCCTGGTACCAATCCCATATTGGACATATCCAGCCCAAGAACATTCTGGTTGGCCAATCCGTTCACCTTCTCTTCTAGCAATCTCATCCGATGGTTGTCATCCCTGGCTCTTTCATAACCCTCGTTCTGACCAGAGAACACATCCTCCTGACGATCCTCCCAGCGAGGTACTGCATCGTATCCAACATAATCTGCATCACGGCCCGGACCCGTTTGGAAATACTTGGGGTCGTACCTCAGACTGCCCATCTCTTGAGCGTTGTATGCACCAGTTCCATATCCAAGATTACCGTAGCCACCAAACCCAGCCTTGGCGTCAACAGTGCTTCCATACCCCATGTTCACACCATTGAAGCCCTGGTTACCATTAATACCATTCATTCCGACATTCTCAATGCCCCCATTGAAACCCTGGTTGACATTACCCACAAATACCCCAGCAGTATCTGTATTGGCATTCATATTACCGGCGTTCCCACCTCCACCTACAGGACCAGTTTCTCCAGCATTCAAACCGGTTACGGGAATAGCATCAGTACTTTGACGATTCTCAACTCGGAGAGAAGCAGCAATATTTTCACCATGCGGTGTCCCGTTGTTTTCAGCCCGTGCGACTATCGGTTGAACCAGATTCTGCAGCTGCTCTTGTCCTTTGGCGATGGTCTCCATGGTTTGCATGAGCAGGGCCATCCTGTCACGCATCTCTTGCATTTCACTCTGCACGTTGTCCATGATCTTCTTGTGATTAGTTCTGGTAGAGTAACGGTGGACCCGTTTTTCTGCAATTCTGAAAATACCTGAAATGGGTGCAGGAGATAAGATACACGGATCACAAACCTGTAATGCAAATATGAGTATGTATGCAAAATGCAGTATGTGCCTGTGCATTGGGGAATATTACTCCCCCCATTCTAGTGCGAATACATTTGATACAGGGTAGCGCGGTGACAAAAGTTGCAAGAAGTTGAAATTCAATCACAAAAGAGAAAACAACTCATATATTGAACAGGCCTTCAAAGGCAAAAGTATAACTCTTCTTGAAGCTAGCCCTAACCTCATCATCTGCAAGGGCAATCAAACTCAATATAGAATTCACATCCGGAGTGGGCAGCTTATACGCAACTGTCTTCCGCACACTACCCATATCAACAATCAGAAGTCCGGAGCACTAAAACAGGGAAGTATGTAATGCACCTGCAGCACAGACACACGTTAATGAAATGCAATGATAAATGGGTATGCAAACAATGCAATGCAAACAGCTGCAACAGGGGATCAAGTGCCCTGAATAAGAAGCCCAAGTCACACCAAGAACAGGTCTCAGACAGACCCTCCAGTACTCATCAAACCCTGGTCTCAGACAGACCTCACAAAGAATTCCAGCCTGGTCTCGGATAGACCCAATAATATAACCCACACCTGGTCTCTGACAAACCTAGTAACAGTCCACAAAATATCCACAATCCTGTATCTCATGAGAAATGAACCGGTAGTCTGAAGGTCAAGTTACCTGCATGCCCCAAGTCCCTCTCACAGGTAGATGTCCCTATAACTGGCACAAGTTACGGCATCATATGCGGTCGTTGGCGTCACAGAATTTCAGGGTTGATGATACGATTCCCAGAAGGAGTGGCATCATGAAATCCTGAAGAGGCCTCACTTAGCCAACTTCCAAATGATCGGTCCCCGGAGTCGACAATCCAACTAACCAACAGCCCACTGCACCCAAAGGGTGAAACAGGAAGTCAACCAGAAAGACCTCGTCCGAGCGTAGATTTCGCGGGAAGCTAGTACATGCAAAGCATGCACACCCCCACTAATCTCTACTCTAATTCTAGGTGCACTCAAGCCCAGGCCCGACTTATCTCTCAATCATAGAACCCCCATCAAACCCACAATACAACAATAATAATGATAATAAAATGCAGAAATGTAAATACAGAAATGTAAATCCATACAAAGCCCACGACGGGAAAACAAGCGCTAGGATTGACTCGCGTAGGGAACCCTCATAGTCCCCAGCAGAGTCGCCAGCTGCTGAGGATGACCCAGACAGCTAGGAAGAAAACCCAAGGCGAGACTCGCATAGGGATCCATCGCAGTCCCCAGCAGAGTCGCCAGCTGTCGCTACTGCGAAAATCGGCGTCGGCTGAACAGAAGAGTCGCCACCGTGCGTTATTTATCCCAAAGGAGGGAAAGGAAACGCTCGAAGTAAACCTAACGCAAAGACGGGAAAAGGTATGGTCATCGCAACCAAAACCTGGATTCGGGAGTCGGTTACGCAAGGGGAAGGTATTAGCACCCCTCACGTCCATCGTACTCGATGGGATCCACGCTTGCTTGTTTGTACGGATTACACTTCTATCTAAACTAAATGATGAGGTCTGAAAAGAAAAGATGACTCGGTAAAGCATCGCACTTTATGCCTACGTATTCCCGTCTGGAACGAGAAATCAGAGTCAACGTAGTTCGCCTAACTACGGGGGAAGATGGGTGAAGGTTGCTCGCTAGGATATCGCATCCTATGCCTACGTACTTCCACACAGCATGGAAGATCAGAGCAAATGTAGTTCGGGCTATGCACGACACAAGCTGTTCAAGTGTCTTTTATGAAAAATATCACCTCAAACAAGGGTTTTCTTATTGCAAAAAGGTTGATGTTTGTTCAAATCTTTTGACGGAAGAAATGAATTGATTTTGTTATAGCCTTTATTAATGTTTTTCTGTTGTTTTGAGAAGGAAGAGACAGAATTCTAACCTATGGTTGAAAAGGTAATCACACTAACCTAATGTTATCATGCATGGGTTAAGACCTAATGTCTATCACATCCTCTCTTGAACAAGGAAGAATGGAAGTCCTACGGGAAAGGAAAACGAAAGGAAGAAACGGAAATACAAGTAATAACCGCATATAAATGAACATGAATATAACAATGATAAATGCGACGCAAAGGAGGGAGGAAGGTTCATCTCAACCTCAAGCCCATTCATGGATGGAATAAGAAAATATCAAGTGATCATATGCAAAGAATCGAGTGAAAACTCCGAATGAAACGCGTAATCCACTATTTAGAATCGCAACGTGCTATCATACAAACAAGTCGATAATTGGGCAAGCTACACATACAAATAACAGCCACCTAAGGAGTCTTCCAATACCTCTAACCTATCTATAATAAGAAATATAAACCACGGCGTTCACCACGCAAACACAAATCTGTCGTTGGAGCCTTAACAAAAATAAAGTCCGTTCGGAAGTCCAAATTACAAGTCCGAATACAAAAATATAAGAAGAATAGCAAAAGGGGCTAAAAAATTCAAATAAAAATCTCCAATGCCCTACATCAAGCCACAAACCAGGGGTGAGAGATACCACAAAAATATCCAAAGATAGATGGTCAAATAAGATGGAAACATTGCAAGATATCTCATGTATACCAAAGGAAAGATTAAAGTGGAGCATGTTAAAGAAAGCATCCAAAACCAATTAAAATGGTACAATAAAATTCCCAAAAAAGTATATCACAATACCTCAACGTGTGTATGAGATCCCTGCAAAAGGATTGACATTTAAATTGTGTTTTGATAGGTCAAAGAAATTCAACAAAATGATAGCACCAGCATTGGCCTTTTTATGACGACCCAAATGTAAAAAATCCAAAGAAAATGTCAAAAAACGGTAAAATTATAATTCCAGTTTTATTAAATCCTAGACATCTTAAAGATTCAGCACAAAAAAATCGGGATCAAAAAGACTAATTTTTCTATTTTTTATGATTATTTGAGGTCAGCATATAAAACAGAAAAAATAAAAGAAACATGGCAATAGGAAAATAAAAGAAAATAACATGAATAAATAAAAGTGGCATGAGACTTATGTGGCCGATTGCGTGGCGCAGTGAGAGGCGTTGGATGAATGAAAGAAACCTTGACTTGGAAATGCATCCGACGGTGTTAACACCTTCTTCTCCAAATCAAAATTTTCAACTTTGTGAATAGTAACCCGCAGCTCCATGAACATGAGTTTTTTTGCTACTTTGAAGCACCATAACTCCATCAATAATTATCCGTTTCGCACAAAATTTTGGTCAAACTTGAAGGAAAAAAATCAAGGAATCCAAATATGGTCTTAGATTTTCTTGAAACTCTCTCTAACTCCCAAAACGTGGCACCTCAAGAAAAACTCAAGAACCAAAAATTGTCATAAAACCCATCTTTTTTGTACTAGAATCCATGTAGGAGATGAGAGCAATGTAATGCAACAACAATAATGCAAGAAAGACTCATAAATCATGAGTTATGTCGAATTCTTTATACCTCCGAAAAATGGCTTATGGAGCTTCACTCGATCACTAATTCTTTGAGAAAATGATGTGGACACGTCCTATAATTGATGAGGAAGGTGTTTGGATGGAAAGAAAGGAGTGAATTGATGGAAAACAAAAAATCAATTTTTCACTTGGAGCTCACTTTAATGGAGTTGTGTAGCTTGGTTCATGCATCAATTATGGCCAAAAAAGTGTTGAATCAATTGTAAGAATGATAAGGAATGTATTTGCAATGGTGGAATGAACCAAAAGTGGGAGAAAAATGGAATTGAAAATTTGAGTTTTCAAGTGTAGAAAAATGTGGGAAAAATGGAAAAATGGTGAAGAGAAAAATGAAAAATGAAGATTCAATATGATTTGCAAATGGAGAAAATGGATTCAACATCAACTATCACCAACCTCTAATCTTAATGATCTCAATCCAATATATAGGAGAGCATGGAAAGATCTAGAGTCTTCTAGATCAATCTAGGATGATTCTAGAAACTTCATGAATTTCTCATGATATGGTATTTTGATGTCTCATGATATCTCACTTCAATCCACTAACAGCCCCTTAACCACCTTTTAAAATCTCTTTTCATGACAAATTGGAGTGATATGAGTGAAAAACAATGGATTCCTTTGCCTTATGTTGAGTTTCTCACATGTACCTTATTATGCAAGTAATGGAATTACAAAGCAAGTCCATTTTTTAACCCTCAAATAAAAATTGTGGCTGAACCAAAGTATTTAAAATGTTATTTAGACTCAATTTGATATATCATATGCCCCATTTTGGATTTGTAGATTGCCCATACCAATTTTCAATTTGAACTTTTTCAACTTATGTCCATTTTTTAAGTCATTTTCACCAACTTTTGTCAATTCTTGCTACAAACTTTTCCAACATGCCATGACCTCTTTTATAGGCTTAAAATGTCATTTTGAACAACTTTTATGTTGTGAAGTTTTTCATTTGAAGCTTCCTTGTATGAGTTTTAGGCATAGGCTTGAAATGACCTGTAATTCCACTTTCCCAAAATACCCCTGACTCGCACAAACTATAACTTGAGCTTCACAAATCAGATGAAGGCATACCATACCTTTTTGGAAAGGGGAGATCATGATTAACAAATCTTATTTTTGCCAATAATTCATTTGCAAACTCCTTGAAGGGTAAAAGTTGCTTGGAAGACAGACAACTTTCACAGACAAATTTTAGTGCCTTCAGATGACCTGCAACTTGCAAGGACCATAACTTGAGTTCTATAAATCATCTTGATGACTTCCACCACTCACATTAAAGCTATGAAGATACTATACAAGTTTCATGTGTACCAAAAGTTTATATGAAGCTTGCATTTTGGGTTACACTGCTTTGAAGTTTGACCCAAATCAGGGGATTTTACACTGAAACCCTAATTTGGTAACTCCTCTTCTCCTTGACTCCTTTTGATTTTTCTTGGGCACAACACCACATCCATATCCATGTAGAAAATAATGAATCCCACATCCTTCAAATGAGCCTTGATACCTTTCAAATCAAGTCCTTGACCTAGGATTGACCTAGATAAAACCCTAGTTGACTGTCTTCAACTGAGGCTCTTGCAATCATTCCAATGACTTGGCTCTTCTTCAAAATGATCATATAGACTTTCCATGATATCCATGCACACTCCATGCTCTTGGCTCATAGCTCACATACCCTCTGATGATCCCCAAACAACCTCAAGATAGGAGAGAACCCAATGAGTGATCTGTCAACACTTCAAAGTTCAAATTCTTCTATGATGACCTGAGTAGTCTTGAATATGAATGAAACCCCTTGAATATGCCTCTTGAGACAAGAATGGCACTTGATCCCATGATTAAGATTAGCTTGCTTATGCTATGCTATGCAGATGAATGTACTATGTACATGATGACAATGCAAATGACAATGCAATTGAAACATAAACCTAGGTTAGGAAGGTTGGGCAAATTTTAGGGTGCAACAATGAGCAAGGGCTTTTGCAAGCTAAACTCTTCCAAAATGTCACTAGGGGAGAAATTGAAAGAGAATAGGATGGTTTTCAAGCTGCAAACAGAATTGTACATGTCATGGTATGTGTTTGAAAATCTCATGACATGAGAAGTGGAAATTCTCATTGGAAGGATCTAAAGGGCTCTAGATCATCCAAACTTCATCTATATAAGGAATAGAGTTGATCCATCGCAGAGGTTGGTGATCATTGAAGGAGAGATCATAGCTTGAGATTGAGTTTCCTTGGATTGCAAATGAAATCGGTTTCACCAAATTTCTCATTTTCCATCCATTTTCTTTGAAACTTCTTCCATGAATGTCAAGGAGTGATTCCAGATCATTATCAAGAAGGATTCGTGGCTGAATAGTGTATGAGAAAGTAAATTTTTCCACCTGCAACTCATCATCGGGTTTCAAGATTCAAGCACTTTCAACTGGTTCTTTTGCATACAAAAGCAAGGAGGAGGTTCATTGATCGTGTTTGCAAGATTGTAGAGCTTGAACTGGAGGTTTAGTGCATCTGTTCATCCAAGATTTTCAAGTTGGTAACCTTCTTCCTATAGCATGATTTAGGTAGGATCAAGTTGAATTAAGGTGTTAGATTCATTATAGAATGGTGTAGGATGGATTCCAGATAGTTAATTGGAGAATTAGAGACAAAATAGGGGAATTACCATTTTCGGTTGAGAATTTGATATGGTGAATCTTGAGGTTTCAGAGGAAACTAAGGGTATGGTTGAATTCGTGGCAAGATTTGGGATGAGTTTCATGTTTTGACCGTTTACAATGGAGGCTCCTAGAGAGAACTAGGGTTGAAGGAGACGACCGGAGCTCCATCGGTGGTGGCCGGAGTTGGGCGCGAAGCTCAGATGTTCAAAAGGTAGGAGATGATGTTTGCACCATTGGATGAGGGTTTGACTTGGACTGAGGAAGCAATCCAACGACCACGTTTTAAACTTGATTTGTGAAGGATCTGAAGGCATGAAACGCACCGTTTCATTTATTCAGTGTTTTGGGCTTAGTGAACTAGGTGCTATCCACACCCCCCTGATGGCCCAACCCATGATTGAAACTGATTCTGATTGCTATCCACACCGCGCGTTTATTCTTTTAATTGAATTTTCTTTTAATTTTCATTTTATTCATGGTTCTTGAAAAATTCATATAAAATTGAAAATTAATCTAATTAATCCCATTCTTTTTGCATTTTACTCATGATTGAGTCTAGTTTTTTTTAGAGAAAAAATATTTTCGTTCCATTTATTTTTTGATTTAATGGGAATTTTACATTTTAATTGATATTAAAATGGTTATGTTTGATACATATTTTTGTGGAATTTTGTATGATCTCATGGTGATGATTTTGATCCTAATTTTTTGTGTGTGATTAGGTTAGACATGTATGCTCCCATAGTATTTCTCTCACATTTTTGTGATGAAAATAGGTGTGCTTTATAGATAGATATTTAGATGCTTCCTTTTAGGGTTTAGGTTTGATACCTTGTATAGTAGGATTTAGTTCTAGGTCTAATTTGATGATTTGATCTTTGGAATTAATGTGGTAGAGTCATGATTGACCTAGGTTCCCATATATATTTTTGTAGGATTTTACAATTGGTTTTAGTATTTTAGTCAGGACTAACTTTAGTACTAGGTTTTAGGTGATCCTAACTTACTAATTCAACTAGTTTAACTTCCTTAGTCCCCTTAGATTAGGGTTTGTGCTTTGTTTGCATTTGGTTGAGATTGAAGACAAGTTGAAGACAAGATGAGGATGCTTGAAGTTGCTTGAAGTGGGTTGGAGCTTTGGATTTGTTTGTGCCTGAACGTGTCTAATGAAGGTTTAGGAGATAGGAACCATAGGGAGAGCCTTATAGTTAGAATGATTTCTTTCACAAACATGGAAAGCATCTTGTGCTTCCATTCCTCCCAATGAATAAAATTCCTTCTCAGATATTCACATCCCTCCTTTGGAAGGATGAGTAGCTTTATCTGAGAAGTAGAACTTTGAGGGAACCAGTCTCTCATAATGATGAACCCTTACAGGCTTCCTTTGGTTGTCAATAAGCTGTTTATCATTCCCACTTGTCCTATTAAATCAATTATCTTCTGGTTTGAGTATCTTGAGAGATGTTAGACTTGAGTTTGAAGATGAGGACTTCACTGAAGAGTGTGGAAGAGGATGATTCCTTGAGCATTGCCATTGTAGCTGAAGCTTGAAGAGCAAGAAGAGCAAGTTGATTCTTGAAGACCCAATTGAGATTGAATGAAGAGCTGAGGCTTGAAGATTGAAGGATGAAGTTGACACTCTCATGTGATTGAGTATTACTCTGAGAAGCTGAAGCTTGTAGGAGAAGAAGACTAAGTTGATACTGGTGAAGCAAAGAGAGCTGAAGCTTGAAGACTAAGTTGATACTTATGAAGAGGATTCAATTGAGATTGAGTATAGAGCTGAGGCTTGAGGAATAAAGGATAAGTTGATATTTACATTGATGCTTGGAGAGCCTGAAGGAATCAAGTTGATACTTGTAGTTAAGAGTGAAGCCTGAAAGTGGAATTGACTAAGGAGCTGAAGCTTGGAGAAGAGAGAATAAGTTGAAACTTATGTTGAGAGGTTGAAACCTGGAGAAGCAAGTTGATACTTGTCATGGAAGCTGATAGCCTTGAAGGGTGATTGAGGTCTGAAGACTGGGTTGCTGGTAGAAGAGCTGAAGCTTGGAATTGGAAGAGAGGGGTTGATCTTCTTTCTTGTCTGTTTTCTTTTCTGTGCTGATGTGCCTTGTTTGAGTTGCTTGATGCATTAGAATAAGTTCATATCTAGACTGACTTTAATCTAGGAGCATGATTGCACTAGAGGTTGAGTTGCTCCCTCTGCTTGTATTGTTACTGTATGGCTTTGCTTGCGGGTATTCGGTAGAGCCCTGCTCCCTTGCCCATGTGGTTTATTTTGCTTGTCAGCATTTCATTTTCTTCTGTATGATTACAGTCTCTTATATTCTGCTTGATAGCATGTTGTTATTCTTCTGTATGATTACAGTTATTCATTCTGGCTTGAGGTTGAGATGAGCTTGTGGAGGCTGCTGCCTCACACACATTTCCTCCCTCACTTGCATTGCATGCATTTTACAGTCGTTTACTGTTTACCGTTTACTGTTTAAGCTGAGGCTTTATTTGTTTCTGTTTATCATTGATATGATCCCTTAGGACTCTCATTTCCTTTGATAAGGAAGTGATGATTAGAACGTTAGGTTGAAACCTATGCATGATAACTTCTAGGAGTTCCCTATTTCAAACTTCAACCATAGGATGAATCCTTGGCATGACAACATTAGGACTTGATAGTCTCCCTTTAGTTGAGCCCCTTCTCTTCTCATCTCAAACAGCTTAAGATACAGTAATCATGAATGATTTCTTTCGTACATTACGAGCCTTAAGCTATCTGAGAAAGGATTGTTGGAGAGTTTCTTTTCAACAGTCTGGATGTTTAGTATGGCACCCTTTGGGTGACATGCGACGCATTCACTCTCAGGTCATAGTCTCTAGTGCGATTGAAATTGCAAACACCATAAAAAACAATTCTTTCGTAAAAGACAGAAAACAAACTTCAAACCTTCTTGCCCCGTGGGCCCATAATTCAAAGGAAAGCTTTTCTGAAGAAAAGAGTGTCGTTAAACTCCAGCGCTGTCGCTACTGCGAAAATCGGCGTCGGCTGAACAGAAGAGTCGCCACCGTGCGTTATTTATCCAAAAGGAGGGGAAAGGAAACGCTCGAGGTAAACCTACCGCAAAACGGGGAAAGGAATGGTCATCGCAACCAAATCCTGGATTCGAGAGTCGGTTACGCAAGGGGAAGGTATTAGCACCCCTCACGTCCGTCGTACTCGACGGGATCCACGCTTGTTCTCTGGTACGGATTGTTATTCTATCTATTCTTCAGGTGTGGGGTTAAAAGAAAATAAAATGACTCGGCAAAGTATCGCACTTTATGCCTACGTATTCCCGTCTGGAACGAGAAATCAGAGACAACGTAGTTCGCCTACCTACGGGAAAGGAGGGGAAGGTTGCTCGCTAGGATATCGCATCCTATGCCTACGTACTTTCATACAGCATGAAGGATCAGAGCAAACGTAGTTCGGGCCATGTATGACACACGTCTGTTTTGATTGCTTTTATCTCCTTCTGAAAAAGGGTTTTCCTGATTACTGGTCCAAGCGGACAAAAATGACGTTTTGATGAGTTCACATTCTTTTACGGAAGAAGTGTCTTTTATTGGATTTGAAATATTATTGTGTTTTTCTGTTTGTTTTGAGAAAAAAGAGACAGAACTCTAACCTATGGTTGCAAAGGGAATCAGACTAACCTAATGTTATCATGCATGGGTTAAGACCTAGTGTCTATCATGTTCCTCTCTTGCGCAGAGAGAAATAGAGATCCTAAGGGATAAACGGAAACAAAACAACAGCAAATATACAATAAAGCAGTAAAATGCATGAATGCAACAATACAAGCGAGGCAAGGGAGTCCCACTCAACCTCGAACCTAGAAAACAACAGGCAAAAGCGAACAATATTCGCTTTCAACCTAACAGGTTAATGGCACACAATACAGTCCGGGAAATTCAAACAATACATCAAAAATTATAAACAGCAAAAATAAACAGCAAACAACAGGCTTCACCCTCAAGCCTTCAAGCAAGGTTTCTATCTTCAATCTTTCACTGGCTTTTCTTCAAGTCTCACTCTCCAAGATGAGCAGCAGTCAACAAGATGAATTGGATGTTAAGCAGTCAATTGCCTACCAAGGGTGGCCTACTGACTGTTAACATGATACTGACAGTTTTCTCTCAAAAGTTCTATCTTTTAAATACATTCACTAATCCTTCCAAAGGAAGGAGGTGAATGTTTAAAAGAGACTTTGAATCATAGAGAAAGAATGAAGGCAGACAAGACCTTCCATGTTTATGAAGCAAGTTTCCTACTCTAGAGCTCTGCCTAGCTCCTAGGCCCTATAACCTTCAACAGCTGCCAGCAAGATACTCTTCATCAACTCTGGAAATTGGTCTTCATTCTCTTAATCTTCAATGGGCTTCATCAGCACAGTCTTCAGCTCAAACCCAAACCCCAAGCAGGCCCAATACCCCACACAGTCAAATAATAACCCTAGAGAGGGCACACCACACAATCAAGCAAAAACAGGAAATATACTAGTAGTAATAGTAGAATAGGGGGAGTCTAATATTTCTAAGGGATCTATTACTTACCCTCAATACCCCTATAGTCCCATCATTTAATTTTGTCCTAAAGAAAACTCAAAAGAAATTGCTTTGTTAAACCTACATTATATTCACAACCCTAAATGATTAGCCTAATGTTTTCTAACTAAACTACCTAAAATAAATCCTAAAAAATTGGTATAAAAATCAAGGGGGCACCTAATATATGTATCTAATTATACTAAAAAAATTGGCCTAAGAAGATTATGAGAACCACCTAAAAGAAATTCTACAAAAACTATATACAAACTAAAAGTATTAAAAAGGCCTTAAAAGAAAAAAATGTGCAAAAAATATTAAAAGAAAATAAAATGGAAATTTTATTACATGATATTTTTCTACACAGAAATATGAAAATGGTAAAAAAACAACCAATCAAAAATATGGAATTTCCAATTTATTACGAATTTTCAAACAATTAAGAAAAATAAAGGAAATTAAAATGAATTAAAATAAGCTAGGGGTGCAGTAAGTAAGAAAAGGCATTGAAAACTGGATGATGGGCCCAGACTGGGGGTGCGCGTAGCAAAGCGCGCCTGGGCCCAGTGCATATTCAGAAAATACAAAAGAAAATAAAAACCAAAACGGTGCAGAAAGTAACTAATGCTAGTTCAAATGGGAATGGGCCTGGAAATGATGGTGCGAGTAGCATTTTGGACTAAGCCCAAGAAGGGACTTTAAATGAAACGAAGCGTTTTGGCTTCAGACTCTTCCCTCTCATTTCAACTTTGAATCTAGGCTGTGAGATCAGATTTTCAGTCAACCAAGTCTCCATGATCCTACGCTTGCAGTGCTTCGTCTTCCTCTAGTCTAGGGTTTATGCCATGAAAGCCATGAATGCAGAAGCTTCATCATCAACTTCTCCTCACTCATACGTGCTCGATTCTTCATCAAATTCCAACATGTAAAAAGCAAAATCAATCCAAATTTGCCACTGAATCCATCTATAGTATTGGTTTCAATTGATATGCCTTAGAACTCAAAACCCGATGCCAACCTCCATCAATGGTGCATGAACAAATCTCAGTATTCTCCAATTTCTTGATATCAAAACAATCACCTCCTATCACTGATCAACCTAAGCCAAAGAACTAATGCTAACACTCAATATTAAGAGAGTTCTATGTCCAAACAGTTGGTGTGCTCCAATGTCAAACTCCATGAAATGCTCTCAAACTCACTGGAATTGATCATCTACTTATTCCTAACAGTTCTAACCTAATGATTCTACATCATGCTATCAATTCTAATCCAATTCGAAAGAAATACCAACCTGGTAGAAATTTGAAAACAGATGGATGAAACCTTGGATTCACAGCTAGCAATGCTCTAGGATTGATCAATGGAGGTGGATCTTGATACTGTATGCAGCAACTCTTGCTCAAATGCTTTGGATTGCCATAACCAACTCTTCTTGCACTTTGGATGATGAACTTGCAACACACGAATCTTGCACCAATACACTTGGATCTTGCTTGCAATGTGATCTATGATGAATATGGAGTATGATAGGATCAAGAACTTTGAAGAATGGTGAGGAATTGATAGAGTTTGGATGAATTTGCAAAAATGCAAGAGAGAATGAAACTAGGTGTTTTGGATCAAAATGAAGTGCCCCCCTGCATTGAAGGATTTCTAGGGTTTATATAGATGCCCATGGAATCATCTAGAACTTGCTGGAAACTTCTTGTGCACAAATCCCTTGTGATTTGGCATATGTTACTTTAATCATAAGCAAGCCATGATAACTCTCAAACTTTGAACTAAACTCAAAAATCCACTATTTCCAATGTTCTCAAAACATTATTTCCAATCAAAATGACCTATAATTTCATCCCATTTGGACATGTTATGAAAAATCTCATTTTTTAAGTCACTTTTATTCATTAAATTCACCTTTAATTGACAAAATTTTCAACCTTGAGCTACGAACATTTTCCAACTTTCATTGCCACTTTTCTAGACTCAAAATGTAATTTGGAACAACTTTGATGTTGTGAAGTTTTCCATTTGAAGCTTCCTTGTATGAGTTTTAGGAACATACTTGAAATGACCCATAATTCTCAAATGACCAAAATACCCTTTGCTTGCCAAGGTCATAAGTAGAGTTCCACAAATCAGATGAAGGCATACCATACCTTTCTAGAAAGCTAAGATCATGAGGAAAAACTTTCATGTTTACCAGAAATCCATTTGAAAGTTCCTTGAGGGGTAAAAGTTGCTTGGAAGACAAGTAACTTTCACAGACAAAATTTCAGATGCCTCTAATGACCTGTAACTTGCAAGGACCATAACTTGAGTTCTATAAATCTCCTTGATGTATTCCACCACTCAAATTAAAGGTCTTGAGATCCTCTACAAGTTTTATGTTGGCCAAGGATCCATTTGAAGCTTGAATTTTGAATTATCTTGCTTGGAAGTTTAACCTAAACCAGGGGATTTTACACAGAAACCCTAATTTAGAAACTTCTCTTTTTCTTGATTTCTCTTGATTTCTCCTTGGAAAAACACCACATCCATATCTACATGTCAAATGATGAACCACCCATCTTTCAAATAGACCTTGATGCCTTTCAATCAAGCATTTGACCTAGGGTTGACCCAGATGAAACCCTAGTTGACTGTCTTCAACTGCAGCTCTTGTGATCACATCAATGACTTGCCTCACTTTTCAAAATGACCCTCTAGGTCTTCCATGATGTCTATATACCTTCCATGGCCTCAATTCATGACTCACAACTTCTTTGATGATCTTCAAATACCCTCAAGATAGGAGAGAGATCCACTGCTTGGTCCACTAAATTCTCAGATTTCAATTTCTTTCTGATGACTTGGATAGGCTTGAATTTGAATAAGAACCTCTTGATAGGCTCATAGAGATAAGAATAGTACTTGGTCCCTTGTTGGATGACTTGCCCATGCTATACTACGTAAATGATTAGACTATGTACATGACTTTTTTATGCAAATGACAATGCAATTGAAACATAAACTAAGTGAAGTAGGTTGAGCAAATTTTAGGGTGCAACAGCTGCCCCTATTCAAGCGACTTGGACCCGACTGTGTGAAGCGCGAACGGCCTTCAAACATTCGAGGTACGAGACGGTTGAATACTAAGAACCCGGAAATTTGCCAACCGCAGAAATGAACTGCACGACTGTTTGGGGAACAAATCTGATTTCAATATTATCTTGTCAATACTGGAATGAATTGACTTCACTAAGAGAAGTACTTCTGTCAACACAACATGACCCTGCCAACGATATAGGAAAATCACTCTGTCACCATTACAGAAAAATAACACCGTCATCACTCCGCCACCACTGCGGGAAGATAATCTGGAAAACTAACAACACCGCCATCGCTACGGGTATTACTTTATCATTACTACAGGAAATAACTCCGCCACTACTGCGGGAAATAACTCCGTCACCACTACGGGAAAATAACTCCGCCACCACTACGGGAAGATAACTCCGCCACCACTGCGGGAAAATAACTCCGTCACCACTACGGGAAAATAACTCCGCCACCACTACGGGAAGACAACTCCGCCACCACTACGGGAAGATAACTCCGCCACCACTGTGGGAAATAACTCCATCACCACTACGGGAAGACAACTCCGCCACCACTACGGGAAATAACTCTGCCACCACTGCGGGAAATAACTCCGCCACCACTGCGGGAAATAACTCCGTCACCACTACGGGAAGACAACTCCGCCACCACTGCGGGAAATAACTCCGCCACCACTGTGGGAGATAACTCCGCCACCACTGCGGGAAAATAACTCCGTCACCACTACGGGAAAATAACTCCGCCACCACTACGGGAAGACAACTCCGCCACCACTACGGGAAGATAACTCCGCCACCACTGTGGGAAATAACTCCGCCACCACTGCGGGAAATAACTCCGTCACCACTACGGGAAGACAACTCCGTCACCACTACGGGAAAATAACTCTGTCACCACTACGGGAAAATAACTCCGTCATTACTACGGGAAAATAACTCTGTCACCACTACGGGAAGATAACTCCGCCACCACTGTGGGAAAATAACTCCGTCACCACTACGGGAAAATAACTCCGTCACCACTACGGGAAAATAACTCCGTCACCACTACGGGAAGATAACTCCGCCACCACTGCGGGAAAATAACTCTGATACAGCTTTTCTGCCTATCTTGGCAGCAGCTGGCTCCATCCATCACATGGGTAACACGATATGAGTCTAGTCTTCCAATTTTCAGTGCTGACATGGCAGCAAATCTGAGAAGGACTTTACTGGGGATTTTCTGAATCCGCACTGCCAGGCAATCTCCAAAAGTCGATTCACGAAATCTTTTGATATTGTTATAACAACGATCTTGAAGAAACACTCCGCTGGAGGGGTAAGAGAAACTTAAACAAACAACTCTGTGGGGAACAATGTCACGATTGACATTATCATTACATGTCTCACGCCGAGATCTTGAATGTTTGGTAATTAATTTGAGCAAGAGCTCTCTCCACCTGCAAGGGGAACAACACTTGAAAACAAACGGTTAACCAACCTGGTTTATGTTTCAAAATGCATATGTTTGACAATGGCGTAATGCTCCATTCGACATGGAAATGCTACGCGTTTTTTTTATTTGGTAGATGCAAATATGACACTATATGCCAATGCAAATGCAGACTTGAACTGCTGGGATACAAAAACCGCTTCAGCAAAATAAATGCTGAAGACAACGCCAACTCCGCTAGGGGTAACCAGGTGCCACAGAATTATTCCAGCAAAATAAATTCTGGAAGAGTGAAGCCCGCTTCGCTGAGGAATAACTGAATGCGCCACTCATGATTGGACTTCTGCTGGAGAGTGAACGGGTATCACACGGTATTCCGGCAAAATAAATGCCAGGACACACAACCAACTCTGCCGGGGAGAGTCTTAATCTTCGAGTTCCACTAGGAGGAAAGAAAACACTTGCTGAAAAGAGGGAACTCCGCTGGGGATGAAACGATTCTCTTGGGGAAAATCAGCTGACTCCGTTGGGGAGAGTAAATGACCCTACTGGGAAGGGTAAACTGCCTGAGTGCAGCTCACAAGTTGTAAATATTAATCTTCTGAGGCTAAACCACTCTGCTCGGGATGCACTTTCTGAATACTGCCTTTGATCTCGGAATCTCCAATTCTGCTGAGGGTGGACGACCCTGCTGGAGAATGTCCTTCGGATAAGCTGCGACTAATTGGGGAATTTGATCCTTCTTTAGTAAGGAACACTGTTATCCCAGAAGCGCGACCTGCGTGGGGATCGAGTCTTTTGTTACGAACTTCCGGTTAGTACGGCAATCTTTTGATCGTCCACTTCATACGTCTACGAATCCTGCAACACCACGAACAAGACAAGACAAGTCTATGCAACCAAATCTATTCAGGTTAGTGACATTATTTTCAGTTAATTCAAAGTTTTAGCAATTATTGGCAAGGGCCAACGACGTTATACACTTGCTAGTTTTATTAAACCTAGGCGTTTATCATGTACAAAACAGTAAAGAATCAGCATCAAATACTGAATAACATGTTTTATTGATTGGGCCCCTAAATAGGCGGAGTTTTGTACACGGGATGTAACTCCTGAAAAGAGGAAGCTACGCACAGCAAATATACAAGTATGCACAAGAAGCATAAATATAATGACAAATCAAATTTGTACACATGTCGGCAACGGGATGCAGACGAACATCACGAGCTGATCCTCCTATGACTCGCCCGACTCTAATGCTTTCCCGGTATTCACACTTCCGAAGAGATTGTATCTGATAATCGACCCCTCAGGTATATTCTCCCGCACCAATGCGCACCGCAGTATCAAATTCGGACCGCAGCCATTTGCTTTTCAAATCCCTAACTTTTGCGTGAACCTCCCTTTACGGGTTTTCAGTTCACCGGGATACCCTTTTTTGCCGAAGCCGCCCAGTGTAGGTTTTCAACTTCGCGGGTGTACATTTTTTCAATTTTATCCCTAATTTTTGCCCGAACCTTTCATTCTGTTTTTTTTTGGTTCGCCAGGATGCCCCATTTTTGCCTGGACTCTCTTTTTTCTGTCCAGCGGGTCAATTTCAAGCAAAGTATTTTTTTAACTGCGTCCGAATTCACAGGCGACGTAAAGTCTTCACCGTCCATGGTGGACAACAACAAAGCTCCTCCTGAAAAGACTTTTTTGACAACGTATGGCCCTTCGTAGTTGGGGGACCACTTGCCCCTGTGATCTGTCTGTGGCGGGAGAATCCTTTTCAGCACAAGGTCGCCCGTCTGAAAGCTCCGAGGATGTATCTTCTTATCATATGCTTTCTTCATTCGGCTCTGGTACAAACGACCGTATGCTAGAGAAGCTAGCCTCTTCTCATCCATTAAACTCAGCTGGTTCAACCTGTCTTTCACCCATTCTGCCTCGTCTAGTTGGACGTCTCGCAGTACTCTTAGCGAAGGAATCTCAACTTCCAATGGTAACACTGCTTCCATTCCATATACCAACGAGAACGGGGTTGCCCCAGTTGATGTGCGTACCGTCGTACGATAACCGTGCAAAGCAAAAGGTAGCATCTCGTGCCAATCCTTGTAGGTCACCACCATCTTTTGAACAATCTTCTTTATATTCTTATTGGCCGCTTCAACAGCGCCATTCATCTTGGGTCGATAAGGGGAGGAGTTGTGATGCTCGATCTTAAAACTCTGACACAACTCCTTCATCATTTTGTTATTCAGGTTTGAACTGTTGTCGGTGATTATCCGCTCGGGGATTCCATATCTGCAAATGATATCTCTCTTGATGAATCTGGCCACCACCTGCTTAGTCACATTTGCGTAAGATGCCGCTTCCACCCATTTGGTGAAATAATCGATTGCTACTAGAATGAACCGGTGTCCGTTAGATGTCGTCGGCTCGATCTTTCCAATCATATCAATTCCCCACATCGAGAATGGCCACGGTGACGACATCACGTTCAGAGGACTCGGAGGCACATGGATCTTATCCGCATAGATTTGGCACTTGTGACATTTCCTCGCAAACTTGAAACAATCAGTTTCCATAGTCAGCCAGTAATAACCTGCCCGCAGCAGCTTCCTCGTCATAGCATGCCCACCAGCATGCGTACCAAATGTACCTTCATGTATTTCCTCCATGAGCAACTTCGCCTCTTTTCCGTCTACACAACGTAGTAGCACCAAGTCATGATTTCGTCTGTATAAGACACCGTCCGGATTCAAATAAAAATTACCCGCCAATCTCCTGAGAGTCTTCTGATCGTGACTGGATGCCCCAGCCGGATACTCTTTATTTTTCAGGAAATTAAGGATATCAAAATACCACGGTTTATCATCAGATGCTTCGTCAATGGCAAACACGAAGGCGGGTCTGTCAAGCCGAGAGATAACAATTCTGGGAGCCTCATTCCAGAAGTTGACTTTGTACATGGAAGACAAAGTGGCCAGGGCGTCAGCCATCTGATTCTCTGCTCGCGGTACATGATGCAATTCAACCTTGTCGAAGAAAGGCAACAATCTCCTCGCATAATTCATGTACGGTATCAAATTGGGCTGACGTGTCTCCCATTCTCCTTTTATTTGATTCACTACCAAAGCTGAGTCTCCGTATACATCCAGATTTTTGATTCGCAAATCAATGGCCTCTTCAAGCCCCATGATACAAGCTTCGTATTCGGCTTCATTATTGGTAACTGGAAAGGTCAATCGAGCGGTAAACGGGATGTGCGACCCGTGTGGAGTAGTGATGATTGCCCCTATTCCGCTACCGTAGGCGTTTACAGCTCCGTCAAAGATCAACTTCCATTTGGAGCCCAATTCTGGTCCTTCGTCTGGCAACGACTCTTCACAATCTTTCATCTTTAGGTACATGATATCCTCGTCAGGAAAATAAAACCTCATCGATTGGTAATCCTCAATAGGTTGCTCTGCCAAGTACTCAGACAATACACTCCCCTTTATAGCCTTCTGCGAGACATACTGGATGTCATATTCGGTCAAAACCATCTGCCAACGGGCAATTCTCCCCGATAATGCCTGCTTTTCGAATACATATTTGATAGGATCCATCTTCGAGATGAGCATGGTTGTATGATTCAGCATGTATTGCCTCAACCGCTTGGCGGCCCAGGCTAACGCGTAACAAGTTTTTTCGAGCATTGAATATCGAGATTCACATTCAGTGAACTTCTTACTCAAGTAGTATATTGCATGCTCTTTTCTTCCTGTCTCGTCGTGTTGACCGAGAACACAACCCATACTTCCCTCAAGAACTGTCAAATACATAATCAAGGGTCTCCCTGCCACTGGGGGTATCAAAATAGGAGGCTCCTGCAAATACTGCTTTATTTTATCGAACGCCTTTTGACAATTTTCATTCCATGTTACAGCTTGGTCTTTTTTCAACAGCTTGAATAACGGCTCACACGTAGCCGTTAGGTGAGAGATGAACCTAGCAATGTAGTTCAATCTCCCTAAAAACCCACGCACCTCTTTCTCTGTTCTAGGCGTCGGCATCTCTTGTATTGCTTTTATTTTTGCAGGATCAACCTCTATTCCTCTTTCGCTCACGATAAACCCCAGCAGTTTACCTGATCTCACCCCGAAGGTGCACTTGTTAGGGTTCAGTCTCAGCTTGAACTTCCTAAGCCTTTTGAATAACTTCAGCAGATTCACCAAATGCTTTTCCTCCGTCTGGGATTTGGCAATCATATCATCGACATAAACCTCGATCTCCTTATGCATCATATCATGGAAAAGAGTCGTCATTGCACGCTGATACGTTGCCCCAGCATTCTTTAGTCCGAAGGGCATCACTTTGTAACAAAATGTTCCCCAAGGTGTTATAAAAGTAGTCTTCTCCATGTCTTCTGGTGCCATCTTGATCTGATTATAGCCCGAGAAGCCATCCATGAAGGAGAATACGGAGAATTGAGCAGTGTTGTCAACCAGCACATCGATGTGAGGAAGCGGAAAATCATCTTTCGGGCTCGCTTTGTTCAAATCACGGTAATCTACGCACATTCTCACTTTACCGTCTTTCTTTGGCACTGGTACAATATTAGCGACCCATGAGGGATATTTTGTAACAGCTAGGAAACCAGCATCCCACTGCTTTTGAACCTCCTCCTTAATTTTCACTGCCATATCAGGTCTAGTTCTGCAAAGCTTCTGCTTAACCAGCGGGCATTCTTCTTTTAACGGCAGCCGGTGCACAACAATATCTGTATCAAGCCCAGGCATGTCTTCATACGACCAAGCGAACACATCACTATACTCTCTGAGCATTTCAACCAGTCTTCGCTTGACGTTGTTCTGCAGCGCGGCCCCTATACGGATGTTCTTTTCAACCCCTTCCGACCCTAAGTTAATGATTTCAATGACCTCCTCATGAGGCAAAATGACACGTTCTTCTTGCTTTACCAACCAAGACAATTCTTCGGGAACGTCGCCATCTTCAACAATCTCTTCTTCGGCCTGAAATACCGGGTGCTCAAAGTCGAGACGAGTCATAGGCGGTTCAATGACGTCATCTGTAAATATTATCCTGCAAAAGGAATGGTTAAATGCTTCAAAATGCGTATAAAGCGAATAACCACGTTGCCATTTTATTGTAAAACACAAAACAGGAAAAACAGAGATCGCAATATTTGTACATGAAAAAACGCCTTTTATTTAACGATTAAACAACGCAATGTACATAACAACACGACCCTAAGCAAAATCTTGATGCCTCGGGTAAGACACCAGATTGTTCAACAATTAAGAAAACAAAGTATTACTGTTTGTGAGTCACAGGAACAATCTCCTGAATAGACCAATTGCATAATCCTTGTCCTGGCACGCTTGGCTGAATCCAGGCGTCCATGTCGCAATCGCTGTCTCCTTCTTCGGAATCTGAAACAGCGTTAATGGCCTCGTGACACACTCCACTAGCTGTGATTGTTATCGGTCCTCTGAAACGGGGTGCCCCCGCGGCAGGTGTTGATGACGACGGTTGATATCCCAGCCCAAATTGGTCCATCTTCACGGGAATATCCAGCACCTTGCCCCAACCTTTTGTCTCACCTGTCTTTACTAGAGCCTGAGCCTCCTTGTATGACGAGACGGCTACCTCTGACGCTTTACTCGGCCCGGGACCTTTGTCTTTGATGCGCAACCCTTCAAAGGCTTGACAGGGTGTTTCATGAATCTCGCCGTCGACTTCTACGTACTTGAATGATGACAGATGGCTAACCAATATATCTTCTTCTCCATAGACTGTGACCACACTGTCCCCTACCATGTATTTCAGCTTTTGGTGCAAGGTAGATGTGACTGCTCCAGCACCATGGATCCAGGGTCGTCCGAGAAGGCAGCTGTATGCTGGCTGGATGTCCATAATATAAAATTCAGTTGCGAATACTTCCGGCCCCACCTGTAGAGGTAACGTTATGGATCCAAAGACTGTTCTTCGAGTACCATCAAATGCCCTGACCACCAAGTCACTAGGCGTACAAAGGATTCCTCTGACATCCAGTTTCATCATTGCTTTCTTGGGCAGCACGTTCAAGGAAGATCCGGTGTCTACCAGTACATGAGACATGACTGAGCCCCTACACTCAACTGAGACGTGTAATGCCATGTTATGCTCTCTCCCCTTCGGGGTCAAATCAAAGTCTGTAAATCCCAAGCTATGGCCTGCGTTCACATGCGCCAACACCCCCTCCAGCTGATTCACGGAAACATCTTAGGGTACGAAGGACGTATCCAGAACTTTCAACAATGCATTTCTGTGAGCTTCGGAACACAATAGCAACGACAGTATGGATATCTTTGACGGCGTCTGTTGAAGGTGCTCAACAATCTTATAATCACTCTTACGAATAAGGCGCATGAACTCTTCCACATCCTTCAGTGACGTTTCTTTTTCGTTCCTCTGCACCGGGACATTCTCATTCATCTTTCCTTTTCCTTTCGCCAGTCGTTCAGCCTCTACCTCAGGCGATATAAAGATTCTCCCACTTCTTGTCATCCCTCCGGTGCCGACGACGTTGTCTACAGTCTCAACTGGCTGCTTACTAACATCAATTTTCACCCCATCACAGTATGCTTCCAACCCATAGGTCCAGGGGACTGCCTTAGTGCTCTCATAAGGGATTGGTCCTGCCTTGGTGATAGTGATCGGCGGTCGCCTGGCCGGCGCCGTTATGGTTATTGTTTTTCGGGGAATCGTCACAGTAGCCACATCACTTCGTTCGTCCGCTGATAACTCTGCAGGTTCTTCAACTGCCGTTCGGTCGAATTGTAATGTGCCTCCATCTATTATGGTCTGAATACCCTTCTTCAATTCTGCACACCCCCAGCTTGGGTCCAACACTCTAAACAATACTCGTCACAGCCTGGATACACACCTCCTTGCAATAACCTGCTATTTATCTCGCACAACGGTGTCTTCAGGTCATCAACATTCATAATCAAGTTCAAACCCTCCTCAGTTAAAATAGCATTTGCCCCATGGTTGGGCATGGGCTTTTGCACTATGTTCGGACCCGCCTGTCCAAAATTGATAGCCTTACTATCCAATAGATCCTGCACCACATGTTTGAACGCGTGGCAACCCTCTACATCGTGGCCCGGAGCCCCGGAGTGGAATTCACAGTGCTTGCTTGCGTCAAAGCCGTACGGAGGAGTGCCCGTTACCGGCGCCATAGTTCTCTTTTCCACCAAGTTCAAACCCAGTAACGTCTGTAGCAATTCTGCATACGTTGAAGGAGGCGTTTCAAACACCCTCCTTGGTTTGCCCCCCTGGATTCTGCGCTGAGCGGGATGTACCCCCTGTTGTGGCTGCCGTTGCTGTTGTTGTATTGGTTGTTGCTGAAATGGAATGGTAACACTTGCCACTTGCTGCGGCTGATTGTACTGGTTTCGACCTCTGCCCCGGCCTCGGCCTTGGCCCCCAAACACTACACTTGCATCACCTTGACGGCGCCCAGCGAAAGCCCTTCTGTTACTGCCAGCTGAAGTGGATTCTTCAGCTTGGAATCTTCCCTGTTTAATGTTGCTTTCAATCTTCTCACCCATCAGGATTAAGTTTGAGAAACTGCCCAAAGAAGTGTGAAACAACTTGTCATAAAACATGCCAGTAAATGTTCCTATGAACATATCATTCATTTCTTTGTCCTCTAAAGGAGGATGAACTCTAGAAGCCATGTCGCGCCATCTCTGCGCATACTCTTTGAAGCTCTCGCCCTTCTTCTGGGACAACCCCTGCAATTGGACCCGGTTGGGTGCCAAGTCACTGTTGTACTTATAGTGAGCCACAAACGCTTCAGCCAGCTGCTTCCATGTCTTTATCTGAGTTGGTTCCAATCCCATATACCACTCAAGGGAAGGACCAGACAAGCTATCTTGAAAGAAATGCATCAGCATCCTCTCATCGTTTGAATACACCGACATCCTTCTGTAGTATGACCGCACGTGCACCTTTGGACAGGTATCCCCCTTATATTTGTCGAATGTGGGAGCTTTGAATTTTATTGGTACCCTCAGGCCAGGCACCAGACCCATTGTAGTCATATCTAAGCCAACAGCGCTTTGATTCACGACCCCCTTCATCTGCTCCTCGAGCATCTTGATTCTCTGAGAGTCATCCATAGGACCTTCGAAACCTCCACCGGAGAAAGCATCCTCTTGCTGATCTTCTAGCCAATTACCGTTCCCAGTTCCGTATCCATCGTACCCGTTGTTACGGCCAACTCTAGTCTGATTCATTACAGGGCCTCGCCCCCTGTTACCATACCCCGGAGCGACTCCTGCAGGTCCAAAAGCCATTAACCCAGCGCCATTTCCATTTTCGAATCCGCCATAACCCTGATTAGTCATACCAAATCCGTCCTGTCCGAAGCCCTGAGCGTTGAAGTCGTACTTCCCAGCATGATCAAACCCCTGGTCATTAAAGCCAAATCCATTATTACCGAAGCCATTACCTCCCATATTATCACCACCCAGATTGACGTCTCTGAGCCCAACGTTGTTGACGACAGTCTCGTTTCCAATTCCAACGTTACCATTCCCGGCGGCAGCGCCGTTGTTCACATTGACAGCAGGTATGTTTACTACAGGTGGAGCCACCGGTGTGGGGGTACCATCCCCGTGAATAGTGTCAACTCGCACAGAATTATGGTCTTCATTTCCGTGCCCAGCATTTCTTACCAACAAAGGCTGCACCAAAGCTTGTAAATTCTCCTGGCCTTACGCAATGGTCTCCATTGTCTGCATGAATAGCGCCAGCTTCTCACGCATGTCCTGCATTTCATTCTGCATCTGATCCATAATTCTTCGGCAGTTGGTACGAGTGGAGTATCGGTGCGGGCGCTGACTTTCAATCCTGACAAGACCTGGTACAGTGCAGGAAATGAGATACAGTTCAATAATCACCTGTAATGCAATATGAATGTGAATGCAATGTAATATGTGTCTGTGCATTAGGGCGCATCATTCCCCGATTCTAGTGCGAATGTGTTAGTGCAGTGACAGTGACATCAATACGAATATCGGAGCCGAACCATAGAAAACACCTCATATATTGCAGAGAAATCCATTAAGCCAAGAATATAATATCAATGAGCGTACAATAAGAAGGCATGACCTTAACCAACAATCCTGGTGATGGTCAGCACAAATGCAAATGAAGCATACACATTAATACATGAAATGGTCAATTACTCCCATAGGCCTGGTACTCATCTAATAACTTCTTAGTTTCTGGATGACTTGGTCGGGAAAGCAGACCCTCAACGAGTAGATCTCTTCGCTTGAGAACACGTCGCAAATCACCAGCGGATTCCTCCCATGCCCCTTCTCCGAAGAGATCCTCTAGCTTCCGCTTCTGAGACACATCTTCTTTCTTGCCTTCGATGGCCTTGTTCAATGCATTCTGGAGACTATATCTTGCCATCACCTCCTCTTCACACTTCTTAGTGCTAGCCTTCAACTGTTCTTCGAGTTCAGAGATTTGCTGCTTCAATTTGTCTTCCCTCTTTTTGTTGTTGGTTAGCGTAGCATTCCACGTCTTGTTACAAGAAGAGATTTCCCGGTGGGAGGCATCGAGTGCTTTCTTTTTGGACTCTAACATGTCATGAGAGCTTCTGAACTCTTTCCCCAGGCGTTCACGCTTCTTTTTCTCTTCAGTCAATTCAACACCTAGCCTGTTTACTAACTCGATCTGCTGTTGGAAAGAATGCACAGCCTGGTTTTTCTCACTACGCATCTGAGCCAGTTCCTTTTCTAACTCTTCATTGATCTTCATCAAGGCTTCTTTCTCTTTTACGACTCGCTCGTAGACCTCCATAGCAACGGTGGTTGGTTCCTCCACTGGAACATGAACATGAACCGGTGCAGCTGGAAATGGCATCAGCAACTGTTTTGCCCTCTCTTGGATCCAAACTTTGTATGATACATAAGCCTGGCAATCATTCTTCCCCAACAGTGGTTTCCCCCTTCTGTTGATACACATCCAGGCATGCTGAAGCTTGGCTAGTAACTCTCCATTCAAATCACCGGTGAAGTACAGAGATTCCTGTACTTCTTCCTCCTTAGGTGGGTTCTTCAACGCGTATCCAAACTGGCGAACGAACAGAGATGGGTTATAATTGATGCACCCTTTTCTTCCTATCAAAGGAACATTAGGATACCCCGAACAACTGAAAATAAGCTCAGACCCCAGCAAGTCTCGGTCGAACTACTTAATGCCTTCAAAAGATAGTCTCATCAGGCGCTCCGGCCAATCAGCTGTAGTTGCATTATCTACAAAAGGTCCCTTCAGGGGGAGATGGCTCTTAAACCACATGTTCAACAGCGGCGCACAACAGTAAACAGTCTTTCCTCTTCTGTTTTCATTTTTGTAGTGCAACGAATGATAGAGATCTCCAATCAAAGTGGGTACCGGGTTGCCAGCAGCAAACAGATGAAAAGCGTCCAAGTCCACAAAATTGGGTAAATTGGGAAACAACACTATTCCGTAGATGCACAGAGCCAAGATAGCATTAAAGATTATCCAGCACCCGCTCTTGGCGTATTCTTGAGCTTTGCCAACCAGAAAATCAAGGGAGAAACCTGGAACCCCGAGCCAAGAAGTCAGTAATAGTTCAGAAGCGTTCATGTGCAAGGCCTTAGCTAAGTCCTCCAGCTGGGGCTTAGCGTCACGATGGATGAAAGGAACCTTATTTTGTATCGGCAGCTCGGTAAACTCTGCGTATTCCTCCATGGTAGACCCCAAAATAAAGTCAGCAAACGTGAAACATCTCAATGCAGGGTCATAGAATTACATCAAGGTGTACAGCCCATTCATCTCAACAGCAGTTGGCTTGCAGACCAGTCTCAACAATCTTCCATGACTCATCCTGAAACTTCTCCTAACCTCCTCATCAGCAAGGGAAATCAGACCCAGGAGGGGAGTACTATCAGGTGTAGGTAACTTGTACGCAACTGTCTTTCTCAAACCAGCCATGATCAATAAGCAGAAGTCCGGGCACTAGAATCAGGGAATATGCAAATGCACCTGCAGCACAGACACACGTTAATGAAATGTACATGATAATGGTTATGCGAGCAATGCAATGCAAATAGATGCAACAGGGACCAAATGCCATGGCTGAGAAGCCTGAACCAAATCATAAGCCTCAGATAGATCCTCCAGAATTCCTCAAACCCTGGTCTTAGATAGACCCAATATGAAGCTTCAACCCTGGTCTCTGATTGACCCCATAACATAACTGCAACTGGTCTCTGATAGACCCCTCAACTGTCCATAAATACCCTGAATCTCAAATCAAGAAACAAACCAGTATCTGAAGGTCTAGTTACCTGCATAGCCCCAAACCCTCTCACAGGTAGGTGTCCTAGTAACTGACAACGGTATGGCATCCTATGCGGTCGTTGGCGTCACAGACTTTCAGGGTTGATGATACGACTCCCAGAAGGAGTGGCATCATCAAATCCTGAAGAGGCCTCACTTAGCCAACTTCCAAATGATCAGTTCCCGGAGTCGACAATCCAACTAACCAACAACCCCTTCGACCCAAAGGGTAGAAAAAGAAGTCAACCAGAAGAACCTCGTCCGAGTGTAGATTTCGTGGGACACTAATGCAAGCAAAGCCGACACGCGCCCACTACTTTCTACTCTAATTCTAAGTGCACTCAAGCCCAGGTCTGGCTTATCTCTCAATCATAGAACACCTATCACAGCCCCAATACAGCAATAATAACAATAATATAATGCTGAAAGTAAATGACAGAAATATAAATCCATACAAAATCCTCGACGGGAAAACAAGCGTTAGGATTGACTCGCTTAAGGGACGTTGGATCCCAAATGCATAAGGAACTATCGCAGTCCTTAGCAGCCAGGGGACGTTGGATCCCCAGCAGAGTCGCCAGCTGTCGCTACTGCGAAAATCGGCGCCGGCTGAACAGAAGAGTCGCCACCGTGCGTTATTTATCCCAAAGGAGGGGAAAGGAAACGCTCGAGGTAAACCTACCGCAAAACGGGGAAAGGAATGGTCATCGCAACCAAATCCTGGATTCGGGAGTCAGTTACGCAAGGGGAAGGTATTAGCACCCCTCACGTCCGTCGTACTCGACAGGATCCATGCTTGTTTTCTGGTACGGATTGTTATTCTATCTATTCTACAGGTTTGGGGTTAAAAGAAAATAAAATGACTCGGCAAAGTATCGCACTTTATGCCTACGTATTCCCGTCTGGAACGAGAAATCAGAGTCAACGTAGTTCACCTACCTACGGGAAAGGAGGGGAAGGTTGCTCGCTAGGATATCGCATCCTATGCCTACATATTTTCATACAGCATGAAGGCTCAGAGCAAACGTAGTTCGGGCTACAGAAGACACAAGCTTCCTAGAACCGGGCTTTCACATCTGTCCTGCTGCTGAACCAGCTATCTTCACAATCAGTTATTAGAGGCAGCCTGCCACTGTTCTGATCTACTTTTAACGGCCCACCCGAACTATAGAACTCCTCTTTTTCCACCATACTCCAACCTATTCATGGTTTGGCATTGGTTGTTGTGTAATATTGGGCCCTTCCGTACCAAAATTAATAGCAGTGCTATCAAGCAAATCTTGCACTTTATGCTTGAAAGCGTGGCAGTTTTCGATATTATGGCCGGGTGCCCCAGAGTGGAATTCACAATGCTCATTAGCGTTATAACTCGGTGGGGGTATCCCTGTCGGAGGAGCCATCGTTCTTTTCTCGACCAATTGTAACCGTAACAAATTCTGAAGAAGCTCAGCGTACGATACTGGCGGCAGATCAAATACCTTTTTCGGCTTCCCGTTCTGAATTCTTCGCTGAGCCGGATGTTGTTGCCCCTGCTGCTGCGGCTATTGCTGATGTTGCGCGGGGATTGTCACACTTGCAACTTGTTGCGGTTGGTATTGCCCCCATCCCCTATTTCTTCCCCGAGAGCTACATACCGAATTGGCATCTTCCTGTTTTCTACCCCGGAAAGCTTTCTTATTGCTTCCAGCTGAAGCAGACTCTCCCGCTTGAATCTTACCGATTTTTATCCCGTTTTCTATACGCTCCGCCATCAGGATCAACTCGGAGAAGGTACTCATTGAGAAGTTGAGCAGCCGGTCATAGTACATTCCTGAGAATGTCCCTACGAACAAGTCCATCATTTCACGCTCCACCATAGGAGGTTGTACTCTGGCAGCCAAATCACGCCATCTCTGGGCGTATTCTTTGAAGCTTTCACTGGGCTTCTGAGAGAGGCTTTGCAGCTGAACCCGGTTAGGGGTGAGATCGCTGTTGTATTGGTAATGCTTCACGAAAGCTTCCGCTAGCTCTTTCCAGCTTTTTATCTGTGTTGGCTCTAGGCTCATATACCATTCCAGCGACGACCCTGACAAGCTGTCCTGGAAGAAATGCATGAGCATCTTTTCGTCGTCTGAATACGCGGACATCTTCCTGTAAAATGAACGAACATGTACCCTCGGGCACGTGTCCCCTTTATATTTATCAAAAGATGGCGCTTTGAAATTCAGAGGTACCCTCAGCCCTGGTACCAATCCCATATTGGACATATCCAGCCCAAGAGCATTCTGGTTGGCCAATCCATTCACCTTCTCTTCTAGCAATCTCATCCGATGGTTGTCATCCCTGGCTCTTTCATAACCCTCGTTCTGACCAGAGAACACATCCTCCTGACGATCCTCCCAGCGAGGTACTGCATCGTATCCAACATAATCTGCATCACGGCCCGGACCCGTTTGGAAATACTTGGGGTCGTACCTCAGACTGCCCATCTCTTGAGCGTTGTATGCACCAGTTCCATATCCAAGATTACCGTAGCCACCAAACCCAGCCTTGGCGCCAGCAGTGCTGCCATACCCCATGTTCACACCATTGAAGCCCTGGTTACCATTAATACCATTCATTCCGACATTCTCAACGCCCCCATTGAAACCCTGGTTGACATTACCCACAAATACCCCAGCAGTATCTGTATTGGCATTCATATTACCGGCGTTCCCACCTCCACCTACAGGACCAGTTTCTCCAGCATTCAAACCGGTTACGGGAATAGCATCAGTACTTTGACGATTCTCAACTCAGGGAGAAGCAGCAATATTTTCACCATGCGGTGTCCCGTTGTTTTCAGCCCGTGCGACTATCGGTTGAACCAGATTCTGCAGCTGCTCTTGTCCTTTGGCGATGGTCTCCATGGTTTGCATGAGCAGGGCCATCCTGTCACGCATCTCTTGCATTTCACTCTGCACGTTGTCCATGATCTTCTTGTGATTAGTTCTAGTAGAGTAACGGTGGACCCGCTTTTCTGCAATCCTGAAAATACCTGAAATGGATGCAGGAGATAAGATACACGGATCACAAACCTGTAATGCAAATATGAGTATGTATGCAAAATGCAGTATGTGTCTGTGCATTGGGGAATATTACTCCCCCCATTCTAGTGCTAATACATTTGATACAGGGTAGCGCCGTGACAGTGCGGTGACAAAAGTTGCAAGAAGTTGAAATTCAATCACAAAAGAGAAAACAACTCATATATTGAACAGGCCTTCAAAGGCAAAAGTATAACTCTTCTTGAAGCTAGCCCTAACCTCATCATCTGCAAGGTAAATCAAACTCAATATAGAATTCACATCCGGAGTGGGCAGCTTATACGCAACTGTCTTCCGCACACTACCCATATCAATAATCAGAAGTCCGGAGCACTAGAACAGGGAAGTATGTAATGCACCTGCAGCACAGACACACGTTAATGAAATGCAATGATAAATGGGTATGCAAACAATGCAATGCAAACAGCTGCAACAGGGGATCAAGTGCCCTGAATAAGAATCCCAAGTCACACCAAGAACAGGTCTCAGACAGACCCTCCAATACTCATCAAACCCTGGTCTCAGACAGACCTCACAAAGAACTCCAGCCTGGTCTCGGATAGACCCAATAATATAACCCACACCTGGTCTCTGACAAACCTAGTAACAGTCCATAAAATATCCACAATCCTGTATCTCATGAGAAATGAACCGGTAGTCTGAAGGTCAAGTTACCTGCATGCCCCAAGTCCCTCTCACAGGTAGATGTCCCTATAACTGGCACAAGTTACGGCATCCTATGCGGTCATTGGCGTCACAGACTTTCAGGGTTGATGATACGATTCCCAGAAGGAGTGGCATCATCAAATCCTGAAGAGGCCTCACTTAGCCAACTTCCAAATTATCGGTCCCCGGAGTCGACAATCCAACTAACCAACAGCCCACTGCACCCAAAGGGTGAAACAGGAAGTCAACCAGAAAGACCTCGTCCGAGCGTAGATTTCGCGGGAAGCTAGTACATGCAAAGCATGCACACCCCCACTAATCTCTACTCTAATTCTAGGTGCACTCAAGCCTAGGTCCGACTTATCTCTCAATCATAGAACCCCCATCAAACCCACAATACAGCAATAATAATGATAATAAAATGCAGAAATGTAAATACAGAAATGTAAATCCATACAAAGCCCACGACGGGAAAACAAGCGCTAGGATTGACTCGCGTAGGGAACCCTCATAGTCCCCAGCAGAGTCGCCAGCTGCTGGGGATGACCCAGACAGCTATGAAGAAAACCCAAGGCGAGACTCGCATAGGGAACCATCGCAGTCCCCAGCAGAGTCGCCAGCTGTCGCTACTGCGAAAATCGGCGCCGGCTGAACAGAAGAGTCGCCACCGTGCGTTATTTATCCCAAAGGAGGGAAAGGAAACGCTCGAAGTAAACCTAACGCAAAGACGGGAAAAGGTATGGTCATCGCAACCAAAACCTGGATTCGGGAGTCGGTTACGCAAGGGGAAGGTATTAGCACCCCTCACGTCCATCGTACTCGATGGGATCCACGCTTGCTTGTTTGTACGGATTACACTTCTATCTAAACTAAAGGATGAGGTCTGAAAAGAAAAGAAAAGATGACTCGGTAAAGCATCGCACTTTATGCCTACGTATTCCCGTCTGGAACGAGAAATCAGAGTCAACGTAGTTCGTCTAACTACGGGGGAAGATGGGTGAAGGTTGCTCGCTAGGATATCGCATCATATGCCTACGTACTTCCACACAGCATGGAAGATCAGAGCAAATGTAGTTCGGGCTACACACGATACAAGCTGTTCAAGTGTCTTTTATGAAAAATATCACCTCAAACAAGGGTTTTCTTATTGCAAAAAGGTTGATGTTTGTTCAAATCTTTTGACGGAAGAAATGAATTGATTTTGTTATAGCCTTTATTAATGTTTTTTCTGTTGTTTTGAGAAGGAAGAGACAGAATTCTAACCTATGGTTGAAAAGGGAATCACACTAACCTAATGTTATCATGCATGGGTTAAGACCTAATGTCTATCACATCCTCCCTTGAACAAGGAAGAATGGAAGTCCTACGGGAAAGGAAAACGAAAGGAAGAAACGGAAATACAAGTAATAACCGCATATAAATGAACATGAATATAGCAATGATAAATGCGATGCAAAGAAGGGAGGAAGGTTCATCTCAACCTCAAGCCCATTCATGGATGGAATAAGAAAATATCAAGTGATCATATGCAAAGAATCGAGTGAAAACTCCGAATGAAACGCGTAATCCACTATTTAGAATCGCAACGTGCTATCATACAAACAAGTCGATAATTGGGCAAGCTACACATACAAATAACAGACACCTAAGGGGTCTTCCAATACCTCTAACCTATCTATAATAAGAAATATAAACCACGGCGTTCACCACGCAAACACAAATCGGCCGTTGGAGCCTTAACAAAAATAAAGTCCGTTCGGAAGTCCAAATTACAAGTCCGAATACAAAAATATAAGAAGAATAGCAAAAGGGGCTAAAAAATTCAAATAAAAATCTCCAATGCCCTACATCAAGCCACAAACCAGGGGTGAGAGATACCACAAAAATATCCAAAGATAGATGGTCAAATAAGATGGAAACATTGCAAGATATCTCATGTATACCAAAGGAAAGATTAAAGTGGAGCATGTTAAAGAAAGCATCCAAAACCAATTAAAATGGTACAATAAAATTCCCACAAAAGTATATCATAATACCTCAACGTGTGTATGAGATCCCTGCAAAAGGATTGACATTTAAATTGTGTTTTGATAGGTAAAAGAAATTCAACAAAATGATAGCACCAACATTGGCCTTTTTATGACGACCCAAATGTAAAAAATCCAAAGAAAATGTCAAAAAATGGTAAAATTATAATTCCAGTTTTATTAAATCCTAGACATCTTAAAGATTCAGCACAAAAAAATGGGGATCAAAAAGACTAATTTTCCTATTTTTTATGATTATTTGAGGTCAGCATATAAAACAGAAAAAATAAAAGAAACATGGCAATAGGAAAATAAAAGAAAATAACATGAATAAATAAAAGTGGCATGAGGCTTATGTGGCCGATTGCGTGGCGCAGTGAGAGGCGTTGGATGAATGGAAGAAACCTTGACTTGGAAATGCATCCGACGGTGTTAACACCTTCTTCTCCAAATCAAAATTTTCAACTTTGTGAATAGTAACCCGCAGCTCCATGAACATGAGCTTTTTTGCTACTTTGAAGCACCATAACTCCATCAATAATTATCCGTTTCGCACAAAATTTTGGTCAAACTTGAAGGAAAAAAATCAAGGAATCCAAATATGGTCTTAGATTTTCTTGAAACTCTCTCTAACTCCCAAAACGTGGCACCTCAAGAAAAACTCAAGAACCAAAAATTGTCATAAAACCCATCTTTTTTGTACTAGAATCCATGTAGGAGATGAGAGCAATGTAATGCAACAACAATAATGCAAGAAAGACTCATAAATCATGAGTTATGTCGAATTCTTTATACCTCCGAAAAATGGCTTATGGAGCTTCACTCGATCACCAATTCTTTGAGAAAATGATGTGGACACGTCCTATAATTGATGAGGAAGGTGTTTGGATGGAAAGAAAGGAGTGAATTGATGGAAAACAAAAAATCAATTTTTCACTTGGAGCTCACTTTAATGGAGTTGTGTAGCTTGGTTCATGCATCAATTATGGCCAAAAAAGTGTTGAATCAATTGTAAGAATGATAAGGAATGTATTTGCAATGGTGGAATGAACCAAAAGTGGGAGAAAAATGGAATTGAAAATTTGAGTTTTCAAGTGTAGAAAAATGTGGGGAAAATGGAAAAATGGTGAAGAGAAAAATGAAAAATGAAGATTCAATATGATTTGCAAATGGAGAAAATGGATTCAACATCAACTATCACCAAACTCTACTCTTAATGATCTCAATCCAATATATAGGAGAGCATGGAAAGATCTAGAGTCTTCTAGATCAATCTAGGATGATTCTAGAAACTTCATGAATTTCTCATGATATGGTATTTTGATGTCTCATGATATCTCACTTCAATCTACTAAAAGCCCCTTAACCACCTTTTAAAATCTCTTTTCATGACAAATTGGAGTGATATGAGTGAAAAACAAGGGATTCCTTTGCCTTATGTTGAGTTTCTCACATGTACCTTATTATGCAAGTAATGGAATTACAAAGCAAGTCCATTTTTTAACCCTCAAATAAAAATTGTGGCTGAACCAAAGTCTTTAAAATTTTATTTAGACTCAATTTGATATATCATATGCCCCATTTTGGATTTGTAGATTGCCCATACCAATTTTCAATTTGAACTTTTTCAACTTATGTCCATTTTTTAAGTCATTTTCACCAACTTTTGTCAATTCTTGCTACAAGCTTTTCCAAAATGCCATGACCTCTCTTCTAGACTTAAAATGTCATTTTGAACAACTTTTATGTTGTGAAGTTTTTCATTTGAAGCTTCCTTGTATGTGTTTTAGGCATAGGCTTGAAATGACCTGTAATTCCACTTTCCCAAAATACCCCTGACTTGCACAAACTATAACTTGAGCTTCACAAATCAGATGAAGGCATACCATACCTTTTTGGAAAGGGGAGATCATGAGGAACAACTCTTATTTTTTCCAAGAATTCATTTGCAAACTCCTTGAAGGGTAAAAGTTGCTTGGAAGACAGACAACTTTCACAGACAAATTTTAGTGCCTTCAGATGACCTGCAACTTGCAAGGACCATAACTTGAGTTCTATAAATCATCTTGATGACTTCCACCACTCACATTAAAGCTATGAAGATACTCTACAAGTTTCATGTGTACCAAAAGTTCATATGAAGCTTGCATTTTGGGTTACATTGCTTTGAAGTTTGACCCAAATCAGGGGATTTTACACTGAAACCCTAATTTGGTAACTCCTCTTCTCCTTGACTCCTTTTGATTTTTCTTGGGCACAACACCACATCCATATCCATGTAGCAAATAATGAATCCCACATCCTTCAAATGAGCCTTGATACCTTTCAAATCAAGTCCTTGACCTAGGATTGACCTAGATAAAACCCTAGTTGACTATCTTCAACTGAGGCTCTTGCAATCATTCCAATGACTTGGCTCTTCTTCAAAATGATCATATAGACTTTCCATGATATCCATGCACACTCCATGCTCTTGGCTCATAGCTCACATACCCTCTGATGATCCCCAAACAACCTCAAGATAGGAGAGAACCCAATGAGTGATCTGTCAACACTTCAAAGTTCAAATTCTTCTATGATGACCTGAGTAGTCTTGAATATGAATGAAACCCCTTGAATATGCCTCTTGAGACAAGAATGGCACTTGATCCCCTGATTAAGATTAGCTTGCTTATGCTATGCTATGCAGATGAATGTACTATGTACATGATGACAATGCAAATGACAATGCAATTGAAACATAAACCTAGGTTAGGAAGGTTGGGCAAATTTTAGGGTGCAACAATGAGCAAGGGATTTTGCAAGCTAAACTCTTCCAAAATGTCACTAGGGGAGAAATTGAAATAGAATAGGATGGTTTTCAAGCTGCAAACAGAATTGTACATGTCATGGTATGTGTTTGAAAATCTCATGACATGAGAAGTGGAAATTCTCATTGGAAGGATCTAGAGGGCTCTAGATCATCCAAACTTCATCTATATAAGGAATAGAGTTGATCCATCACAGAGGTTGGTGATCATTGAAGGAGAGATCATAGCTTGAGATTGAGTTTCCTTGGATTGCAATTGAAATCGGTTTCACCAAATTTCTCATTTTCCATCCATTTTCTTTGAAACTTCTTCCATGAATGTCAAGGAGTGGTTCCAGATCATTATCAAGAAGGATTCGTGGCTGAATAGTGTATGAGAAAGTAAATTTTTCCACCTGCAACTCATCATCGGGTTTCAAGATTCAAGCACTTTCAACTGGTTCTTTTGCATACAGAAGCAAGGAGGAGGTTCATTGATCGTGTCTGCAAGATTGTAGAGCTTGAACTGGAGGTTTAGTGCATCTGTTCATCCAAGATTTTCAAGTTGGTAACCTTCTTCCTATAGCATGATTTAGGTAGGATCAAGTTGAATTAAGGTGTTAGATTCATTATAGAATGGTGTAGGATGGATTCCAGATAGTTAATTGGAGAATTAGAGACAAAATAGGGGAATTACCATTTTCGGTTGAGAATTTGATATGGTGAATCTTGAGGTTTCAGAGGAAACTAAGGGTATGGTTGAATTCGTGGCAAGATTTGGGATGAGTTTCATGTTTTGACCGTTTATAATGGAGGCTCCTAGAGAGAACTAGGGTTGAAGGAGACGACCGGAGCTCCATCGGTGGTGGCCGGAGCTGGGCACGAAGCTCAGATGTTCAAAAGGTAGGAGATGATGTTTGCACCATTGGATGAGGTTTTGACTTGGACTGAGGAAGCAATCCAACGACCACGTTTTAAACTTGATTTGTGAAGGATCTGAAGGCATGAAACGCACCGTTTCATTTATTCAGTGTTTTGGGCTTAGTGAACTAGGTGCTATCCACACCCCCTGATGGCCCAACCCATGATTGAAACTGATTCTGATTGCTATCCACACCGCGCGTTTATTCTTTTAATTGAATTTTCTTTTAATTTTCATTTTATTCATGGTTCTTGAAAAATTCATATAAAATTGAAAATTAATCTAATTAATCCCATTCTTTTTGCATTTTACTCATGATTGAGTCTAGTTTTATTTAGTGAAAAAATATTTTCGTTTCATATATTTTTGATTTAATGGGAATTTTACATTTTAATTGATATTAAAATGGTTATGTTTGATACATATTTTTGTGGAATTTTGTATGATCTCATGGTGATGATTTTGATCCTAATTTTTTGTGTGTGATTAGGTTAGACATGTATGCTCCCATAGTATTTATCTCACATTTTTGTGATGAAAATAGGTGTGCTTTCTAGATTGATATTTAGATGCTTCCTTTTAGGGTTTAGATTTGATACCTTGTATAGTAGGATTTAGTTCTAGGTCTAATTTGATGATTTGATCTTTGGAATTAATGTGGTAGAGTCATGATTGACCTAGGTTCCCATAGATATTTTTGTAGGATTTTACAATTGGTTTTAGTATTTTAGTTAGGACTAACTTTAGTACTAGGTTTTAGGTGATCCTAACTTACTAATTCAACTAGTTTAACTTCCTTAGTCCCCTTAGATTAGGGTTTGTGCTTTGTTTGCATTTGGTTGAGATTGAAGACAAGTTGAAGACAAGATGAGGATGCTTGAAGTTGCTTGAAGTGGCTTGGAGCTTTGGATTTGTTTGTGCCTGAACGTGTCTGATGAAGGTTTAGGAGATAGGAACCATAGGGAGAGCCTTATAGTTAGAATGATTTCTTTCACAAACATGGAAAGCATCTTGTGCTTCCATTCCTCCCAATGACTAAAAGTCCTTCTCAGATATTCACATCCCTCCTTTGGAAGGATGAGTAGCTTTATCTGAGAAGTAGAACTTTGAGGGAACCAGTCTCTCATAATGATGAACCCTTACAGGCTTCCTTTGGTTGTCAATAAGCTGTTTATCATTCCCACTTGTCCTGTTAAATCAATTATCTTCTGGTTTGAGTATCTTGAGAGATGTTAGACTTGAGTTTGAAGATGAGGACTTCACTGAAGAGTGTGGAAGAGGATGATTCCTTGAGCATTGCCATTGTAGCTGAAGCTTGAAGAGCAAGAAGAGCAAGTTGATTCTTGAAGACCCAATTGAGATTGAATGAAGGGCTGAGGCTTGAAGATTGAAGGATGAAGTTGACACTCTCATGTGATTGAGGATTACTCTGAGAAGCTGAAGCTTGTAGGAGAAGAAGACTAAGTTGATACTGGTGAAGCAAAGAGAGCTGAAGCTTGAAGACTGAGTTGATACTTATGAAGAGGATTCAATTGAGATTGAGTATAGAGCTGAGGCTTGAGGAATAAATGATAAGTTGATATTTACATTGATGCTTGGAGAGCCTGAAGGAATCAAGTTGATACTTGTAGTTAAGAGTGAAGCCTGAAGGTGGAATTGACTAAGGAGCTGAAGCTTGGAGAAGAGAGAATAAGTTGAAACTTATGTTGATAGGTTGAAACCTGGAGAAGCAAGTTGATACTTGTCATGGAAGCTGATAGCCTTGAAGGGTGATTGAGGTCTGAAGACTGGGTTGCTGGTAGAAGAGCTGAAGCTTGGAATTGGAAGATAGGGGTTGATCTGCTTTCTTGTCTGTTTTCTTTTCTGTGCTGATGTGCCTTGTTTGAGTTGCTTGATGCATTAGAATAAGTTCATATCTAGACTGACTTTAATCTAGGAGCATGATTGCACTAGAGGTTGAGTTGCTCCCTCTGCTTGTATTGTTACTGTATGGCTTTGCTTGCGGGTATTCGGTAGAGCCCTGCTTCCTTGCCCATGTGGTTTATTTTGCTTGTCAGCATTTCATTTTCTTCTGTATGATTACAGTCTCTTATATTCTGCTTGATAGCATGTTGTTATTCTTCTGTATGATTACAGTTATTCATTCTGGCTTGAGGTTGAGATGAGCTTGTGGAGGCTGCTGCCTCACACACATTTCCTCCCTCACTTGCATTGCATGCATTTTACAGTCGTTTACTGTTTATCGTTTACTGTTTAATGTGAGGCTTTATTTGTTTCTGTTTATCATTGATATGATCCCTTAGGACTCTCATTTCCTTTGATAAGGAAGTGATGATTAGAACGTTAGGTTGAAACCTATGCATGATAACTTCTAGGAGTTCCCTGTTTCAAACTTCAACCATAGGATGAATCCTTGGCATGACAACATTAGGACTTGATAGTCTCCCTTTAGTTGAGCCCCTTCTCTTCTCATCTCAAACAGCTTAAGATACAGTAATCATGAATGATTTCTTTCGTACATTACGAGCCTTAAGCTATCTGAGAAAGGATTGTTGGAGAGTTTCTTTTCAACAGTCTGGATGTTTAGTATGGCACCCTTTGGGTGACATGCGACGCATTCACTCTCAGGTCATAGTCTCTAGTGCGATTGAAATTGCAAACACCATAAAAAACAGTTCTTTCGTAAAAGACAGAAAACAAACTTCAAACCTTCTTGCCCCGTGGGCCCATAATTCAAAGGAAAGCTTTTCTGAAGAAAAGAGTGTCGTTAAACTCCAGCGCTGTCGCTACTGCGAAAATCGGCGCCGGCTGAATAGAAGAGTCGCCACCGTGCGTTATTTATCCAAAAGGAGGGGAAAGGAAACGCTCGAGGTAAACCTACCGCAAAACGGGGAAAGGAATGATCATCGCAACCAAATCCTGGATTCGAGAGTCGGTTACGCAAGGGGAAGGTATTAGCACCCCTCACGTCCGTCGTACTCGACGGGATCCACGCTTGTTCTCTGGTACGGATTGTTATTCTATCTATTCTACAGGTGTGGGGTTAAAAGAAAATAAAATGACTCGGCAAAGTATCACACTTTATGCCTACGTATTCCCGTCTGGAACGAGAAATCAGAGTCAACGTAGTTCGCCTACCTACGGGAAAGGAGGGGAAGGTTGCTCGCTAGGATATCGCATCCTATGCCTACGTACTTTCATACAGCATGAAGGATCAGAGCAAACGTAGTTCGGGCCATGTATGACACACGTCTGTTTTGATTGCTTTTATCTCCTTCTGAAAAAGGGTTTTCCTGATTACTGGTCCAAGCGGACAAAAATGACGTTTTGATGAGTTCACATTCTTTTACGGAAGAAGTGTCTTTTATTGGATTTGAAATATTATTGTGTTTTTCTGTTTGTTTTGAGAAAAAAGAGACAGAACTCTAACCTATGGTTGCAAAGGGAATCAGACTAACCTAATGTTATCATGCATGGGTTAAGACCTAGTGTCTATCATGTTCCTCTCTTGCGCAGAGAGAAACAGAGATCCTAAGGGATAAACGGAAACAAAACAACAGCAAATATACAATAAAGCAGTAAAATGCATGAATGCAACAATACAAGCGAGGCAAGGGAGTCTCACTCAACCTCGAACCTAGAAAACAACAGGCAAAAGCGAACAATATTCGCTTTCAACCTAACAGGTTAATGGCACACAATACAGTCCGGGAAATTCAAACAATACATCAAAAATTATAAACAGCAAAAATAAACAGCAAACAACAGGCTTCACCCTCAAGCCTTCAAGCAAGGTTTCTATCTTCAATCTTTCACTGGCTTTTCTTCAAGTCTCACTCTCCAAGATGAGCAGCAGTCAACAAGATGAATTGGATGTTAAGCAGTCAATTGCCTACCAAGGGTGGCCTACTGACTGTTAACATGATACTGACAGTTTTCTCTCAAAAGTTCTATCTTTTAAATACATTCACTAATCCTTCTAAAGGAAGGAGGTGAATGTTTAAAAGAGACTTTGAATCATAGAGAAAGAATGAAGGCAGACAAGACCTTCCATGTTTATGAAGCAAGTTTCCTACTCTAGAGCTCTGCCTAGCTCCTAGGCCCTATAACCTTCAACAGCTGCCAGTAAGATACTCTTCATCATCTCTGGAAATTGGTCTTCATTCTCTTAATCTTCAATGGGCTTCATCAGCACAGTCTTCAGCTCAAACCCAAACCCCAAGCAGGCCCAATACCCCACACAGTCAAATAATAACCCTAGAGAGGGCACACCACACAATCAAGCAAAAACAGGAAATATACTAGTAGTAATAGTAGAATAGGGGGAGTCTAATATTTCTAAGGGATCTATTACTTACCCTCAATACCCCTATAGTCCCATCATTTAATTTTGTCCTAAAGAAAACTCAAAAGAAATTGCTTTGTTAAACCTACATTATATTCACAACCCTAAATGATTAGCCTAATGTTTTCTAACTAAACTACCTAAAATAAATCCTAAAAAATTGGTATAAAAATCAAGGGGGCACCTAATATATGTATCTAATTATACTAAAAAAATTGGCCTAAGAAGATTATGAGAACCACCTAAAAGAAATTCTACAAAAACTATATACAAACTAAAAGTATTAAAAAGGCCTTAAAAGAAAAAAATGTGCAAAAAATATTAAAAGAAAATAAAATGGAAATTTTATTACATGATATTTTTCTACACAGAAATATGAAAATGGTAAAAAAACAACCAATCAAAAATATGGAATTTCCAATTTATTACGAATTTTCGAACAATTAAGAAAAATAAAGGAAATTAAAGTGAATTAAAATAAGCTAGGGGTGCAGTAAGTAAGAAAAGGCATTGAAAACTGGATGATGGGCCCAGACTGGGGGTGCGCGTAGCAAAGCGCGCCTGGGCCCAGTGCATATTCAGAAAATACAAAAGAAAATAAAAACCAAAACGGTGCAGAAAGTAACTAATGCTAGTTCAAATGGGAATGGGCCTGGAAATGGTGGTGCGAGTAGCATTTTGGACTAAGCCCAAGAAGGGACTTTAAATGAAACGAAGCGTTTTGGCTTCAGACTCTTCCCTCTCATTTCAACTTTGAATCTAGGCCGTGAGATCAGATTTTCAGTCAACCAAGTCTCCATGATCCTACGCTTGCAGTGCTTCGTCTTCCTCTAGTCTAGGGTTTATGCCATGAAAGCCATGAATGCAGAAGCTTCATCATCAACTTCTCCTCACTCATACGTGCTCGATTCTTCATCAAATTCCAACATGTAAAAAGCAAAATCAATCCAAATTTGTCACTGAATCCATCTATAGTATTGGTTTCAATTGATATGCCTTAGAACTCAAAACCCGATGCCAACCTCCATCAATGATGCATGAACAAATCTCAGTATTCTCCAATTTCTTGATATCAAAACAATCACCTCCTATCACTGATCAACCTAAGCCAAAGAACTAATGCTAACACTCAATATTAAGAGAGTTCTATGTCCAAACAGTTGGTGTGCTCCAATGTCAAACTCTATGAAATGCTCTCAAACTCACTGGAATTAATCATCTACTTATTCCTAACAGTTCTAACCTAATGATTCTACATCATGCTATCAATTCTAATCCAATTCGAAAGAAATACCAACCTGGTAGAAATTTGAAAACATATGGATGAAACCTTGGATTCACAGCTAGCAATGCTCTAGGATTGATCAATGGAGGTGGATCTTGATACTGTATGCAGCAACTCTTGCTCAAATGCTTTGGATTGCCATAACCAACTCTTCTTGCACTTTGGATGATTAACTTGCAACACACGAATCTTGCACCAATACACTTGGATCTTGCTTGCAATGTGATCTATGATGAATATGGAGTATGATAGGATCAAGAACTTTGAAGAATGATGAGGAATTGAGAGAGTTTGGATGAATTTGCAAAAATGCAAGAGAGAATGAAACTAGGTGTTTTGGATCAAAATGAAGTGCCCCCCTGCATTGAAGGATTTCTAGGGTTTATATAGATGCCCATGGAATCATCTAGAACTTGCTGGAAACTTCTTGTGCACAAATCCCTTGTGATTTGGCATATGTTACTTTAATCATAAGCAAGCCATGATAACTCTCAAACTTTGAACTAAACTCAAAAATCCACTCTTGCCAATGTTCTCAAAACATTATTTCCAATCAAAATGACCTATAATTTCATCCCATTTGGACATGTTATGAAAAATCTCATTTTTAAGTCACTTTTATTCATTAAATTCACCTTTAATTGACAAAATTTTCAACCTTGAGCTATGAACATTTGCCAACTTCCATGACCACTTTTCTAGACTCAAAATGTAATTTGTAACAACTTTGATGTTGTGAAGTTTTCCATTTGAAGCTTCCTTGTATGAGTTTTAGGAACATTCTTGAAATGACCCATAATTCTCAAATGACCAAAATACCCTTTGCTTGCCAAGGTCATAAGTAGAGTTCCACAAATCAGATGAATGCATACCATACCTTTCTAGAAAACTAAGATCATGAGGAACAACTTTCATGTTTACCAGAAATCCATTTGAAAGTTCCTTGAGGGGTAAAGGTTGCTTGGAAGACAAGTAACTTTCACAGACAAAATTTCAGATGCCTCTGATGACCTGTAACTCGCAAGGACCATAACTTGAGTTCTATAAATCTCCTTGATGTCTTCCACCACTCAAATTAAAGGTCTTGAGATTCTCTACAAGTTTTATGTTGGCCAAGGATCCATTTGAAGCTTGCATTTTGAATTATCTTGCTTGGAAGTTTAACCTAAACCAGGGGATTTTACACAGAAACCCTAATTTAGAAACTTCTCTTCTTCTTGATTTCTCTTGATTTCTCCTTGGCAAAACACCACATCCATATCTACATGTCAAATGATGAACCCCCCATCTTTCAAATAGACCTTGATGCCTTTCAATCAAGCATTTGACCTAGGGTTGACCTAGGGTTGACCCAGATGAAACCCTAGTTGACTGTCTTCAACTGCAGCTCTTGTGATCACATCAATGACTTGCCTCACTTTTCAAAATGACCCTCTAGGTCTTCCATGATGTCTATATACCCTCCATGGCCTCAATTCATGACTCACAACTTCTTTGATGATCTTCAAATACCCTCAAGATAGGAGAGAGATCCACTGCTTGGTCCACTAACTTCTCAGATTTCAATTTCTTTCTGATGACTTGGATAGGATTGAATTTGAATAAGAACCTCTTGATAGGCTCATAGAGATAAGAATAGTACTTGGTCCCTTGTTGGATGACTTGCCCATGCTATGCTACGCAAATGATTAGACTATGTACATGACTTTTTTATGCAAATGACAATGCAATTGAAACATAAACTAAGTGAAGTAGGTTGAGCAAATTTTAGGGTGCAACAGCTGCCCCTATTCAAGCGACTTGGACCCGACTGTGTGAAGCGCGAACGGCCTTCAAACATTCGAGGTACGAGACGGTTGAATACTAAGAACCCGGAAATTTGCCAACCGCAGAAATGAACTGCACGACTGTTTGGGGAACAAATCTGATTTCAATATTATCTTGTCAATACTGGAATGAATTGACTTCACTGAGAGAAGTACTTCTGTCAACACAACATGACCCTGCCAACGATATAGGAAAATCACTCTGTCACCATTACAGAAAAATAACACCGTCATCACTCCGCCACCACTGCGGGAAGATAATCTGGAAAACTAACAACACCGCCATCGATACGGGTATTACTTTATCATTACTACAGGAAATAACTCCGCCACTACTGCGGGAAATAACTCCGTCACCACTACGGGAAAATAACTCCGCCACCACTACGGGAAGATAACTCCGCCACCACTGGGGGAAAATAACTCATTTACCACTACGGGAAAATAACTCCGCCACCACTACGGGAAGACAACTCCGCCACCACTACGGGAAGATAACTCCGCCACCACTGCGGGAAATAACTCCATCACCACTACGGGAAGACAACTCCGCCACCACTACGGGAAATAACTCTGCCACCACTGCGGGAAATAACTCCGCCACCACTGCGGGAAATAACTCCGTCACCACTACGGGAAGACAACTCCGCCACCACTACGGGAAATAACTCCGCCACTACTGCGGGAAATAACTCCGTCACCACTACGGGAAAATAACTCCGCCACCACTACGGGAAGATAACTCTGCCACCACTGGGGGAAAATAACTCCGTCACCACTACGGGAAAATAACTCCGCCACCACTACGGGAAGACAACTCCGCCACCACTACGGGAAGATAACTCCGCCACCACTGCGGGAAATAACTCCATCACCACTACGGGAAGACAACTCCGCCACCACTACGGGAAATAACTCTGCCACCACTGCGGGAAATAACTCCGCCACCACTGCGGGAAATAACTCCGTCACCACTACGGGAAGACAACTCCGCCACCACTACGGGAAATAACTCAGCCACCACTGCGGGAAATAACTCCGCCACCACTGCGGGAAATAACTCCGCCACCACTGCGGGAAAATAACTCCGTCACCACTACGGGAAAATAACTCCGCCACCACTACGGGAAGACAACTCCGCCACCACTACGGGAAGATAACTCCGCCACCACTACGGGAAATAACTCCGCCACCACTGCGGGAAATAACTCCGTCACCACTACGGGAAGACAACTCCGTCACCACTACGGGAAAATAACTCTGTCACCACTACGGGAAAATAACTCCGTCACTACTACGGGAAAATAACTCTGTCACCACTACGGGAAGATAACTCCGCCACCACTGCAGGAAAATAACTCCGTCACCACTACGGGAAAATAACTCCGTCACCACTACGGGAAAATAACTCCGTCACCACTACGGGAAGATAACTCCGCCACCACTGCGGGAAAATAACTCTGATACAGCTTTTCTGCCTATCTTGGCAGCAGCTGGCTCCATCCATCACATGGGTAACACGATATGAGTCTAGTCTTCCAATTTTCAGTGCTGACATGACAGCAAATCTGAGAAGGACTCTACTAGGGATTTTCTGAATCCGTACTTCCAGGCAATCTCCAAAAGTCGATTCACGAAATCTTTTGATATTGTTATAACAACGATCTTGAAGAAACACTCCGCTGGAGGGGTAAGAGAAACTTAAACAAACAACTCTGTGGGGAACAATGTCACGATTGACATTATCATTACATGTCTCACGCCGAGATCTTGAATGTTTGGTAATTAATTTGAGCAAGAGCTCTCTCCACCTGCAAGGGGAACAACACTTGAAAACAAACGGTTAACCAACCTGGTTTATGTTTCAAAATGCATATGTTTGACAATGGCGTAATGCTCCATTCGACATGGAAATGCTACGCGTTTTTTTTATTTGGTAGATGCAAATATGACACTATATGCCAATGCAAATGCAGACTTGAACTGCTGGGATACAGAAACCGCTTTAGCAAAATAAATGCTGAAGACAACGCCAACTCCGCTAGGGGTAACCAGGTGCCACAGAATTATTCCAGCAAAATAAATTCTGGAAGAGTGAAGCCCGCTTCGCTGAGGAATAACTGAATGCGCCACTCATGATTGGACTTCTGCTGGAGAGTGAACGGGTATCACACGGTATTTCGGCAAAATAAATGCCAGGACACACAACCAACTCTGCCGGGGAGAGTCTTAATCTTCGAGTTCCACTAGGAGGAAAGAAAACACTTGCTGAAAAGAGAGAACTCCGCTGGGGATGAAACGATTCTCTTGGGGAAAATCAGCTGACTCCGTTGGGGAGAGTAAATGACCCTACTGGGAAGGGTAAACTGCCTGAGTGCAGCTCACAAGTTGTAAATATTAATCTTCTGAGGCTAAACCACTCTGCTCGGGATGCACTGTCTGAATACTGCCTTTGATCTCGGAATCTCCAATTCTGCTGAGGGTGGACGACCCTGCTGGAGAATGTCCTTCGGATAAGCTGCGACTAATTGGGAAATTTGATCCTTCTTTAGTAAGGAACACTGTTATCCCAGAAGCGCGACCTGCGTGGGGATCGAGTCTTTCGTTACGAACTTCCGGTTAGTGCGGCAATCTTTTGATCGTCCACTTTATACGTCTACGAATCCTGCAACACCACGAACAAGACAAGACAAGTCTATGCAACCAAATCTATTCAGGTTAGTGACATTATTTTCAGTTAATTCAAAGTTTTAGCAATTATTGGCAAGGGCCAACGACGTTATACACTTGCTAGTTTTATTAAACCTAGGCGTTTATCATGTACAAAACAGTAAAGAATCAGCATCAAATACTGAATAACATGTTTTATTGATTGGGCCCCTAAATAGGCGGAGTTTTGTACACGGGATGTAACTCCTGAAAAGAGGAAGCTACGCACAGCAAATATACAAGTATGCACAAGAAGCATAAATATAATGACAAATCAAATTTGTACACATGTCGGCAACGGGATGCAGACGAACATCACGAGCTGATCCTCCTATGACTCGCCCGACTCTAATGCTTTCCCGGTATTCACACTTCCGAAGAGATTGTATCTGATAATCGACCCCTCAGGTATATTCTCCTGCACCAATGCGCACCGCAGTATCAAATTCGGACCGTAGCCATTTGCTTTTCAAATCCCTAACTTTTGCGTGAACCTCCCTTTACGGGTTTTCAGTTCACCGGGATACCCTTTTTTGCCGAAGCCGCCCAGTGTAGGTTTTCAACTTCGCGGGTGTACATTTTTTCAATTTTATCCCTAATTTTTGCCCGAACCTTTCATTCTGTTTTTTTTTGGTTCGCCAGGATGCCCCATTTTTGCCTGGACTCTCTTTTTTCTGTCCAGCGGGTCAATTTCAAGCAAAGTATTTTTTTAACTGCGTCCGAATTCACAGGCGACGTAAAGTCTTCACCGTCCATGGTGGACAACAACAAAGCTCCTCCTGAAAAGACTTTTCTGACAACGTATGGCCCTTCGTAGTTGGGGGACCACTTGCCCCTGTGATCTGTCTGTGGCGAGAGAATCCTTTTCAGCACAAGGTCGCCCGTCTGAAAGCTCCGAGGATGTATCTTCTTATCATATGCTTTCTTCATTCGGCTCTGGTACAAACGACCGTATGCTAGAGAAGCTAGCCTCTTCTCATCCATTAAACTCAGCTGGTTCAACCTGTCTTTCACCCATTCTGCCTCGTCTAGTTGGACGTCTCGCAGTACTCTTAGCGAAGGAATCTCAACTTCCAATGGTAACACTGCTTCCATTCCATATACCAACGAGAACGGGGTTGCCCCGGTTGATGTGCGTACCGTCGTACGATAACCGTGCAAAGCAAAAGGTAGCATCTCGTGCCAATCCTTGTAGGTTACCACCATCTTCTGAACAATCTTCTTTATATTCTTATTGGCCGCTTCAACAGCGCCATTCATCTTGGGTCGATAAGGGGAGGAGTTGTGATGCTCGATCTTAAAACTCTGACACAACTCCTTCATCATTTTGTTATTCAGGTTTGAACTGTTGTCGGTGATTATCCGCTCGGGGATTCCATATCTGCAAATGATATCTCTCTTGATGAATCTGGCCACCACCTGCTTAGTCACATTTGCGTAAGATGCCGCTTCCACCCATTTGGTGAAATAATCGATTGCTACTAGAATGAACCAGTGTCCGTTAGATGTCGTCGGCTCGATCTTTCCAATCATATCAATTCCCCACATCGAGAATGGCCACGGTGACGACATCACGTTCAGAGGACTCGGAGGCACATGGATCTTATCCGCATAAATTTGGCACTTGTGACATTTCCTCGCAAACTTGAAACAATCAGTTTCCATAGTCAGCCAGTAATAACCTGCCCGCAGCAGCTTCCTCGTCATAGCATGCCCACCAGCATGCGTACCAAATGTACCTTCATGTATTTCCTCCATGAGCAACTTCGCCTCTTTTCCGTCTACACAACGTAGTAGCACCAAGTCATGATTTCGTCTGTATAAGACACCGTCCGGATTCAAATAAAAATTACCCGCCAATCTCCTGAGAGTCTTCTGATCGTGACTGGATGCCCCAGCCGGATACTCTTTATTTTTCAGGAAATTAAGGATATCAAAATACCACGGTTTATCATCAGATGCTTCGTCAATGGCAAACACGAAGGCGGGTCTGTCAAGCCGAGAGATAACAATTCTGGGAGCCTCATTCCAGAAGTTGACTTTGTACATGGAAGACAAAGTGGCCAGGGCGTCAGCCATCTGATTCTCTGCTCGCGGTACATGATGCAATTCAACCTTGTCGAAGAAAGGAAACAATCTCCTCGCATAATTCATGTACGGTATCAAATTGGGCTGACGTGTCTCCCATTCTCCTTTTATTTGATTCACTACCAAAGCTGAGTCTCCGTATACATCCAGATTTTTGATTCGCAAATCAATGGCCTCTTCAAGCCCCATGATACAAGCTTCGTATTCGGCTTCATTATTGGTAACTGGAAAGGTCAATCGAGCGGTAAACGGGATGTGCGACCCGTGTGGAGTAGTGATGATTGCCCCTATTCCGCTACCGTAGGCGTTTACAGCTCCGTCAAAGATCAACTTCCATTTGGAGCCCAATTCTGGTCCTTCGTCTGGCAACGACTCTTCACAATCTTTCATCTTTAGGTACATGATATCCTCGTCAGGAAAATCAAACCTCATCGATTGGTAATCCTCAATAGGTTGCTCTGCCAAGTACTCAGACAATACACTCCCCTTTATAGCCTTCTGCGAGACATACTGGATGTCATATTCGGTCAAAACCATCTGCCAACGGGCAATTCTCCCCGATAATGCCTGCTTTTCGAATACATATTTGATAGGATCCATCTTCGAGATGAGCATGGTTGTATGATTCAGCATGTATTGCCTCAACCGCTTGGCGGCCCAGGCTAACGCGCAACAAGTTTTTTCGAGCATTGAATATCGAGATTCACATTCAGTAAACTTCTTACTCAAGTAGTATATTGCATGCTCTTTTCTTCCTGTCTCGTCGTGTTAACCGAGAACACAACCCATACTTCCCTCAAGAACTGTCAAATACATAATCAAGGGTCTCCCTGCCACTGGGGGTATCAAAATAGGAGGCTCCTGCAAATACTGCTTTATTTTATCGAACGCCTTTTGACAATTTTCATTCCATGTTACAGCTTGGTCTTTTTTCAACAGCTTGAATAACGGCTCACACGTAGCCGTTAGGTGAGAGATGAACCTAGCAATGTAGTTCAATCTCCCTAAAAACCCGCGCACCTCTTTCTCTGTTCTAGGCGTCGGCATCTCTTGTATTGCTTTTATTTTTGCAGGATCAACCTCTATTCCTCTTTGGCTCACGATAAACCCCAGCAGCTTACCTGATCTCACCCCGAAGGTGCACTTGTTAGGGTTCAGTCTCAGCCTGAACTTCCTAAGCCTTTTGAATAACTTCAGCAGATTCACCAAATGCTTTTCCTCCGTCTGGGATTTGGCAATCATATCATCGACATAAACCTCGATCTCCTTATGCATCATATCATGGAAAAGAGTCGTCATTGCACGCTGATACGTTGCCCCAGCATTCTTTAGTCCGAAGGGCATCACTTTGTAACAAAATGTTCCCAAGGTGTTATAAAAGTAGTCTTCTCCATGTCTTCTGGTGCCATCTTGATCTGATTATAGCCCGAGAAGCCATCCATGAAGGAGAATACGGAGAATTGAGCAGTGTTGTCAACCAGCACATCGATGTGAGGAAGCGGAAAATCATCTTTCGGGCTCGCTTTGTTCAAATCACGGTAATCTACGCACATTCTCACTTTACCGTCTTTCTTTGGCACTGGTACAATATTAGCGACCCATGAGGGATATTTTGTAACAGCTAGGAAACCAGCATCCCACTGCTTTTGAACCTCCTCCTTAATTTTCACTGCCATATCAGGTCTAGTTCTGCAAAGCTTCTGCTTAACCGGCGGGCATTCTTCTTTTAACGGCAGCCAGTGCACAACCATATCTGTATCAAGCCCAGGCATGTCTTCATACGACCAAGCGAACACATCACTATACTCTCTGAGCATTTCAACCAGTCTTCGCTTGACGTTGTTCTGCAGCGCGGCCCCTATACGGATGTTCTTTTCAACCCCTTCCGACCCTAAGTTAATGATTTCAATGACCTCCTCATGAGGCAAAATGACACGTTCTTCTTGCTTTACCAACCAAGACAATTCTTCGGGAACGTCGCTATCTTCAACAATCTCTTCTTCGGCCTGAAATACCGGGTGCTCAAAGTCGAGACGAGTCATAGGCGGTTCAATGACGTCATCTGTAAATATTATCCTGCAAAAGGAATGGTTAAATGCTTCAAAATGCGTATAAAGCGAATAACCACGTTGCCATTTTATTGTAAAACACAAAACAGGAAAAACAGAGATCGTAATATTTGTACATGAAAAAACGCCTTTTATTTAACGATTAAACAACGCAATGTACATAACAACACGACCCTAAGCAAAATCATGATGCCTCGGGTAAGACACCGGATTGTTCAACAATTAAGAAAACAAAGTATTACTGTTTGTGAGTCACAGGAACAATCTCCTGAATAGACCAATTGCATAATCCTTGTCCTGGCACGCTTGGCTGAATCCAGGCGTCCATGTCGCAATCGCTGTCTCCTTCTTCGGAATCTGAAACAGCGTTAATGGCCTCGTGACACACTCCACTAGCTGTGATTGTTATCGGTCCTCTGAAACGGGGTGCCCCCGCAGCAGGTGTTGATGACGACGGTTGATATCCCAGCCTAAATCGGTCCATCTTCACGGGAATATCCAGCACCTTGCCCCAACCTTTTGTCTCACCTATCTTTACTAGAGCCTGAGCCTCCTTGTATGACGAGACGGCTACCTCTAACGCTTTACTCGGCCCGGGACCTTTGTCTTTGATGCGCAACCCTTCAAAGGCTTAACAGGGTGTTTCATGAATCTCGCCGTCGACTTCTACGTACTTGAATGATGACAGATGGCTAACCAATATATCTTCTTCTCCATAGACTGTGACCACACTGTCCCCTACCATGTATTTCAGCTTTTGGTGCAAGGTAGATGTGACTGCTCCAGCACCATGGATCCAGGGTCGTCCGAGAAGGCAGTTGTATGCTGGCTGGATGTCCATAATATAAAATTCAGTTGCGAATACTTCCGGCCCCACCTGTAGAGGTAACGTTATGGATCCAAAGACTGTTCTTCGAGTACCATCAAATGCCCTGACCACCAAGTCACTAGGCGTACAAAGGATTCCTCTGACATCCAGTTTCATCATTGCTTTCTTGGGCAGCACGTTCAAGGAAGATCCGGTGTCTACCAGTACATGAGACATGACTGAGCCCCTACACTCAACTGAGACGTGTAACGCCATGTTATGCTCTCTCCCCTTCGGGGTCAAATCAAAGTCTGTAAATCCCAAGCTATGGCCTGCGTTCACATGCGCCAACACCCCCTCCAGCTGATTCACGGAAACATCTTAGGGTACGAAGGACGTATCCAGAACTTTCAACAATGCATTTCTGTGAGCTTCGGAACACAATAGCAACGACATTATGGATATCTTTGACGGCGTCTGTTGAAGGTGCTCAACAATCTTATAATCACTCTTACGAATAAGGCGCATGAACTCTTCCACATCCTTCAGTGACGTTTCTTTTTCGTTCCTCTGCACCGGGACATTCTCATTCATCTTTCCTTTTCCTTTCGCCAGTCGTTCAGCCTCTACCTCAGGCGATATAAAGATTCTCCCACTTCTTGTCATCCCTCCGGTGCCGACGACGTTGTCTACAGTCTCAACTGGCTGCTTACTAACATCAATTTTCACCCCATCACAGTATGCTTCCAACCCATAGGTCCAGGGGACTGCCTTAGTGCTCTCATAAGGGATTGGTCCTGCCTTGGTGATAGTGATCGGCGGTCGCCTGGCCGGCGCTGTTATGGTTATTGTTTTTCGGGGAATCGTCACAGTAGCCACATCACTTCGTTCGTCCGCTGATAACTCTGCAGGTTCTTCAACTGCCGTTCGGTCGAATTGTAATGTGCCTCCATCTATTATGGTCTGAATACCCTTCTTCAATTCTACACACCCCCCAGCTTGGGTCCAACACTCTAAACAATACTCGTCACAGCCTGGATACACACCTCCTTGCAATAACCTGCTATTTATCTCGCACAACGGTGTCTTCAGGTCATCAACATTCATAATCAAGTTCAAACCCTCCTCAGTTAAAATAGCATTTGCCCCATGGTTGGGCATGGGCTTTTGCACTATGTTCGGACCCGCCTGTCCAAAATTGATAGCCTTACTATCCAATAGATCCTGCACCACATGTTTGAACGCGTGCCAACCCTCTACATCGTGGCCCGGAGCCCCAGAGTGGAATTCACAGTGCTTGCTTGCGTCAAAGCCGTACGGAGGAGTGCCCGTTACCGGCGCCATAGTTCTCTTTTCCACCAAGTTCAAACCCAGTAACGTCTGTAGCAATTCTGCATACGTTGAAGGAGGCGTTTCAAACACCCTCCTTGGTTTGCCCCCCTGGATTCTGCGCTGAGCGGGATGTACCCCCTGTTGTGGCTGTCGTTGCTGTTGTTGTATTGGTTGTTGCTGAAATGGAATGGTAACACTTGCCACTTGTTGCGGCTGATTGTACTGGTTTCGACCTCTGCCCCGGCCTCGGCCTTGGCCCCCAAACACTGCACTTGCATCACCTTGACGGCGCCCACCGAAAGCCCTTCTATTACTGCCAGCTGAAGTGGATTCTTCAGCTTGGAATCTTCCCTGTTTAATGTTGCTTTCAATCTTCTCACCCATCAGGATTAAGTCTGAGAAACTGCCCAAAGAAGTGTGAAACAACTTGTCATAAAACATGCCAGTAAATGTTCCTATGAACATATCATTCATTTCTTTGTCCTCTAAAGGAGGATGAACTCTAGAAGCCATGTCGCGCCATCTCTGCGCATACTCTTTGAAGCTCTCGCCCTTCTTCTGGGACAACCCCTGCAATTGGACCCGGTTGGGTGCCAAGTCACTGTTGTACTTATAGTGAGCCACAAACGCTTCAGCCAGCTGCTTCCATGTCTTTATCTGAGTTGGTTCCAATCCCATATACCACTCAAGGGAAGGACCAGACAAGCTATCTTGAAAGAAATGCATCAGCATCCTCTCATCGTTTGAATACACCGACATCCTTCTGTAGTATGACCGCACGTGCACCTTTGGACAGGTATCCCCCTTATATTTGTCGAATGTGGGAGCTTTGAATTTTATTGGTACCCTCAGGCCAGGCACCAGACCCATTGTAGTCATATCTAAGCCAACAACGCTTTGATTCACGACCCCCTTCATCTGCTCCTCGAGCATCTTGATTCTCTGAGAGTCATCCATAGGACCTTCGAAACCTCCACCGGAGAAAGCATCCTCTTGCTGATCTTCTAGCCAATTACCGTTCCCAATTCCGTATCCATCGTACCCGTTGTTACGGCCAACTCTAGTCTGATTCATTACAGGGCCTCGCCCCCTGTTACCATACCCCAGAGCGACTCCTGCAGGTCCAAAAGCCATTAACCCAGCGCCATTTCCATTTTCGAATCCGCCATAACCCTGATTAGTCATACCAAATCCGTCCTGTCCGAAGCCCTGAGCGTTGAAGCCGTACTTCCCAGCATGATCAAACCCCTGGTCATTAAAGCCAAATCCATTATTACCGAAGCCATTACCTCCCATATTATCACCACCCAGATTGACGTCTCTGAGCCCAACGTTGTTGACGACAGTCTCGTTACCAATTCCAACGTTACCATTCCCGGCGGCAGCGCCGTTGTTCACATTGACAGCAGGTATGTTTACTACAGGTGGAGCCACCGGTGTGGGGGTACCATCCCCGTGAATAGTGTCAACTCGCACAGAATTATGGTCTTCATTTCCGTGCCCAGCATTTCTTACCAACAAAGGCTGCACCAAAGCTTGTAAATTCTCCTGGCCTTTCGCAATGGTCTCCATTGTCTGCATGAATAGCGCCAGCTTCTCACGCATGTCCTGCATTTCATTCTGCATCTGATCCATAATTCTTCGGCAGTTGGTACGAGTGGAGTATCGGTGCGGGCGCTGACTTTCAATCCTGACAAGACCTGGTACAGTGCAGGAAATGAGATACAGTTCAATAATCACCTGTAATGCAATATGAATGTGAATGCAATGCAATATGTGTCTGTGCATTAGGGCGCATCATTCCCCGATTCTAGTGCGAATGTGTTAGTGCAGTGACAGTGACATCAATACGAATATCGGAGCCGAACCATAGAAAACACCTCATATATTGCAGAGAAATCCATTAAGCCAAGAATATAATATCAATGAGCGTACAATAAGAAGGCATGACCTTAACCAACAATCCTGGTGATGGTCAGCACAAATGCAAATGAAGCATACACATTAATACATGAAATGGTCAATTACTCCCATAGGCATGGTACTCATCTAATAACTTCTTAGTTTCTGGATGACTTGGTCGGGAAAGCAGACAACGAGTAGATCTCTTCGCTTGAGAACACGTCGCAAATCACCAGCGGATTCCTCCCATGCCCCTTCTCCGAAGAGATCCTCTAGCTTCCGCTTCTGAGACACATCTTCTTTCTTGCCTTCGATGGCCTTGTTCAATGCATTCTGGAGACTATATCTTGCCATCACCTCCTCTTCACACTTCTTAGTGCTAGCCTTCAACTGTTCTTCGAGTTCAGAGATTTGCTGCTTCAATTTGTCTTCCCTCTTTTTGTTGTTGGTTAGCGTAGCATTCCACGTCTTGTTACAAGAAGAGATTTCCCGGTGGGCGGCATCGAGTGCTTTCTTTTTGGACTCCAACATGTCATGAGAGCTTCTGAACTCTTTCCCCAGGCGTTCACGCTTCTTTTTCTCTTCAGTCAATTCAACACCTAGCCTGTTTACTAACTCGATCTGCTGTTGGAAAGAATGCACAGCCTGGTTTTTCTCACTACGCATCTGAGCCAGTTCCTTTTCTAACTCTTCATTGATCTTCATCAAGGCTTCTTTCTCTTTTACGACTCGCTCGTAGACCTCCATAGCAACGGTGGTTGGTTCCTCCACTGGAACATGAACATGAACCAGTGCAGCTGGAAATGGCATCAGCAACTGTTTTGCCCTCTCTTGGATCCAAACTTTGTATGATACATAAGCCTGGCAATCATTCTTCCCCAACAGTGGTTTCCCCCTTCTGTTGATACACATCCAGGCGTGCTGAAGCTTGGCTAGTAACTCTCCATTCAAATCACCGGTGAAGTACAGAGATTCCTGTACTTCTTCCTCCTTAGGTGGGTTCTTCAACGCGTATCCAAACTGGCGAACGAACAGAGATGGGTTATAATTGATGCACCCTTTTCTTCCTATCAAAGGAACATTAGGATACCCCGAACAACTGAAAATAAGCTCAGACCCCAGCAAGTCTCGGTCGAACTACTTAATGCCTTCAAAAGATAGTCTCATCAGGCGCTCCGGCCAATCAGCTGTAGTTGCATTATCTACAAAAGGTCCCTTCAGGGGGAGATGGCTCTTAAACCACATGTTCAACAGCGGCGCACAATAGTAAACAGTCTTTCCTCTTCTGTTTTCATTTTTGTAGTGCAACGAATGATAGAGATCTCCAATCAAAGTGGGTACCGGGTTGCCAGCAGCAAACAGATGAAAAGCGTCCAAGTCCACAAAATTGGGTAAATTGGGAAACAACACTATTCCGTAGATGCACAGAGCCAAGATAGCATTAAAGACTATCCAGCACCCGCTCTTGGCGTATTCTTGAGCTTTGCCAACCAGAAAATCAAGGGAGAAACCTGGAACCCCGAGCCAAGAAGTCAGTAATAGTTCAGAAGCGTTCATGTGCAAGGCCTTAGCTAAGTCCTCCAGCTGGGGCTTAGCGTCACGATGGATGAAAGGAACCTTATTTTGTATCGGCAGCTCGGTAAACTCTGAGTATTCCTCCATGGTAGGCCCCAAAATAAAGTCAGCAAACGTGAAACATCTCAATGCAGGGTCATAGAATTACATCAAGGTGTACAGCCCATTCATCTCAACAGCAGTTGGCTTGCAGACCAGTCTCAACAATCTTCCATAACTCATCCTGAAACTTCTCCTAACCTCCTCATCAGCAAGGGAAATCAGACCCAGGAGGGGAGTACTATCAGGTGTAGGTAACTTGTACGCAACTGTCTTTCTCAAACCAGCCATGATCAATAAGCAGAAGTCCGGGCACTAGAATCAGGGAATATGCAAATGCACCTGCAGCACAGACACACGTTAATGAAATGTACATGATAATGGTTATGCGAGCAATGCAATGCAAATAGATGCAACAGGGACCAAATGCCATGGCTGAGAAGCCTGAACCAAATCATAAGCCTCAGATAGATCCTCCATAATTCCTCAAACCCTGGTCTTAGATAGACCCAATATGAAGCTTCAACCCTGGTCTCTGATTGACCCCATAACATAACTGCAACTGGTCTCTGATAGACCCCATAACATAACTGCAACTGGTCTCTGATAGACCCCTCAACTGTCCATAAATACCCTGAATCTCAAATCAAGAAACAAACCAGTATCTGAAGGTCTAGTTACCTGCATAGCCCCAAACCCTCTCACAGGTAGGTGTCCTAGTAACTGACAACGGTATGGCATCCTATGCGGTCGTCGGCGTCACAGACTTTCAGGGTTGATGATACGATTCCCAGAAGGAGTGGCATCATCAAATCCTGAAGAGGCCTCACTTAGCCAACTTCCAAATGATCGGTTCCCGGAGTCGACAATCCAACTAACCAACAACCCCTTCGACCCAAAGGGTAGAAAAAGAAGTCAACCAGAAGAACCTCGTCCGAGTGTAGATTTCGTGGGACACTAATGCAAGCAAAGCCGGCACGCGCCCACTACTTTCTACTCTAATTCTAAGTGCACTCAAGCCCAGGTCTGGCTTATCTCTCAATCATAGAACACCTGTCATAGCCCCAATACAACAATAATAACAATAATATAATGCTGAAAGTAAATGACAGAAATATAAATCCATACAAAATCCTCAACGGGAAAACAAGCGTTAGGATTGACTCGCTTAAGGGACGTTGGATCCCAAATGCATAAGGAACTATCACAGTCCTTAGCAGCCAGGGGACGTTGGATCCCCAGCAGAGTCGCCAGCTGTCGCTACTGCGAAAATCGGCGTCGGCCGAATAGAAGAGTCGCCACCGTGCGTTATTTATCCCAAAGGAGGGGAAAGGAAACGCTCGAGGTAAACCTACCGCAAAACGGGGAAAGGAATGGTCATCGCAACCAAATCCTGGATTCGGGAGTCAGTTACGCAAGGGGAAGGTATTAGCACCCCTCACGTCCGTCGTACTCGACGGGATCCACGCTTGTTTTCTGGTACGGATTGTTATTCTATCTATTCTACAGGTCTGGGGTTAAAAGAAAATAAAATGACTCGGCAAAGTATCGCACTTTATGCCTACGTATTCCCGTCTGGAACGAGAAATCAGAGTCAACGTAGTTCACCTACCTACGGGAAAGGAGGGGAAGGTTGCTCGCTAGGATATCACATCCTATGCCTACATACTTTCATACAGCATGAAGGATCAGAGCAAACGTAGTTCGGGCTACAGAAGACACAAGCTTCCTAGAACCAGGCTTTCACATCTGTCCTGCTGCTGAACCAGTTATCTTCACAATCAGTTATTAGAGGCAGCCTGCCACTGTTCTGATCTACTTTTAACGGCCCACCCGAACTATAGAACTCCTCTTTGTCCACCATACTCCAACCTATTCATGGTTTGGCATTGGTTGTTGTGTAATATTGGGCCCTTCCGTACCAAAATTAATAGCAGTGCTATCAAGCAAATCTTGCACTTTATGCTTGAAAGCGTGGCAGTTTTCGATATTATGGCCGGGTGCCCCAGAGTGGAATTCACAATGCTCATTAGCGTTATAACTGGGTGGGGGTATCCCTGTCGGAGGAGCCATCGTTCTTTTCTCGACCAATTGTAACCGTAACAAATTCTGAAGAAGCTCAGCGTACGATACTGGCGGCGGATCAAATACCTTTTTCGGCTTCCCGTTCTGAATTCTTCGCTGAGCCGGATGTTGTTGCCCTTGCTGCTGCGGCTATTGCTGATGTTGCGCGGGGATTGTCACACTTGCAACTTGTTGCGGTTGGTATTGCCTCCATCCCCTATTTCTTCCCCGAGAGCTACATACCAAATTGGCATCTTCCTGTTTTCTACCCCGGAAAGCTTTGTTATTGCTTCCAGCTGAAGCAGACTCTCCCGCTTGAATCTTACCGATTTTTATCCCGTTTTCTATACGCTCCGCCATCAGGATCAACTCGGAGAAGGTACTCATTGAGAAGTTGAGCAGCCGGTCATAGTACATTCCTGAGAATGTCCCTACGAACAAGTCCATCATTTCACGCTCCACCATAGGAGGTTGTACTCTGGCAGCCAAATCACGCCATCTCTGGGCGTATTCTTTGAAGCTTTCACTGGGCTTCTGAGAGAGGCTTTGCAGCTGAACCCGGTTAGGGGTGAGATCGCTATTGTATTGGTAATGCTTCACGAAAGCTTCCGCTAGCTCTTTCCAGCTTTTTATCTGTGTTGGCTCTAGGCTCATATACCATTCCAGCGACGACCCTGACAAGCTGTCCTGGAAGAAATGCATGAGCATCTTTTCGTCGTCTGAATACACAGACATCTTCCTGTAAAATGAACGAACATGTACCCTCGGGTACGTGTCCCCTTTATATTTATCAAAAGATGGCGCTTTGAATTTCAGAGGTACCCTCAGCCCTGGTACCAATCCCATATTGGACATATCCAGCCCAAGAGCATTCTGGTTGGCCAATCCGTTCACCTTCTCTTCTAGCAATCTCATCCGATGGTTGTCATCCCTGGCTCTTTCATAACCCTCGTTCTGACCAGAGAACACATCCTCCTGACGATCCTCCCAGCGAGGTACTGCATTGTATCCAACATAATCTGCATCACGGCCCGGACCCGTTTGGAAATACTTGGGGTCGTACCTCAGACTGCCCATCTCTTGAGCGTTGTATGCACCAGTTCCATATCCAAGATTACCGTAGCCACCAAACCCAGCCTTGGCGCCAGCAGTGCTGCCATACCCCATGTTCACACCATTGAAGCCCTGGTTACCATTAATACCATTCATTCCGACATTCTCAACGCCCCCATTGAAACCCTGGTTGACATTACCCACAAATACCCCAGCAGTATCTGTATTGGCATTCATATTACCGGCGTTCCCACCTCCACCTACAAGACCAGTTTCTCCAGCATTCAAACCGGTTACGGGAATAGCATCAGTACTTTGACGATTCTCAACTCGGGGAGAAGCAGCAATATTTTCACCATGCGGTGTCCCGTTGTTTTCATCCCGTGCGACTATCGGTTGAACCAGATTCTGCAGCTGCTCTTGTCCTTTGGCGATGGTCTCCATGGTTTGCATGAGCAGGGCCATCCTGTCACGCATCTCTTGCATTTCACTCTGCACGTTGTCCATGATCTTCTTGTGATTAGTTCTAGTAGAGTAACGGTGGACCCGCTTTTCTGCAATCCTGAAAATACCTGAAATGGGTGCAGGAGATAAGATACACGGATCACAAACCTGTAATGCAAATATGAGTATGTATGCAAAATGCAGTATGTGCCTGTGCATTGGGGAATATTACTCCCCCCATTCTAGTGCTAATACATTTGATACAGGGTAGCGCCGTGACAGTGCGGTGACAAAAGTTGCAAGAAGTTGAAATTCAATCACAAAAGAGAAAACAACTCATATATTGAACAGGCCTTCAAAGGCAAAAGTATAACTCTTCTTGAAGCTAGCCCTAACCTCATCATCTGCAAGGGCAATCAAACTCAATATAGAATTCACATCCGGAGTGGGCAGCTTATACGCAACTGTCTTCCGCACACTACCCATATCAATAATCAGAAGTCCGGAGCACTAGAACAGGGAAGTATGTAATGCACCTGCAGCACAGACACACGTTAATGAAATGCAATGATAAATGGGTATGCAAACGATGCAATGCAAACAGCTGCAACAGGGGATCAAGTGCCCTGAATAAGAAGCCCAAGTCACACCAAGAACAGGTCTCAGACAGACCCTCCAATACTCATCAAACCCTGGTCTCAGACAGACCTCACAAAGAACTCCAGCCTGGTCTCGGATAGACCCAATAATATAACCCACACCTGGTCTCTGACAAACCTAGTAACAGTCCACAAAATATCCACAATCCTGTATCTCATGAGAAATGAACCGGTAGTCTGAAGGTCAAGTTACCTGCATGCCCCAAGTCCCTCTCACAGGTAGATGTCCCTATAACTGGCACAAGTTACGGCATCCTATGCGGTCGTTGGCGTCACAGACTTTCAGGGTTGATGATACGATTCCCAGAAGGAGTGGCATCATCAAATCCTGAAGAGGCCTCACTTAGCCAACTTCCAAATTATCGGTCCCCGGAGTCGACAATCCAACTAACCAACAGCCCACTGCACCCAAAGGGTGAAACAGGAAGTCAACCAGAAAGACCTCGTCCGAGCGTAGATTTTGCGGGAAGCTAGTACATGCAAAGCATGCACACCCCCACTAATCTCTACTCTAATTCTAGGTGCACTCAAGCCTAGGTCCGGCTTATCTCTCAATCATAGAACCCCCATCAAACCCACAATACAGCAATAATAATGATAATAAAATGCAGAAATGTAAATACAAAAATGTAAATCCATACAAAGCCCACGACGGGAAAACAAGCGCTAGGATTGACTCGCGTAGGGAACCCTCATAGTCCCCAATAGAGTCGCCAGCTGCTGGGGATGACCCAGACAGCTAGGAAGAAAACCCAAGGCGAGACTCGCATAGGGAACCATCGCAGCCCCCAGCAGAGTCGCCAGCTGTCGCTACTGCGAAAATCGGCGCCGGCTGAACAGAAGAGTCGCCACCATGCGTTATTTATCCCAAAGGAGGGAAAGGAAACGCTCGAAGTAAACCTAACGCAAAGACGGGAAAAGGTATGGTCATCGCAACCAAAACCTGGATTCGGGAGTCGGTTACGCAAGGGGAAGGTATTAGCACCCCTCACGTCCATCGTACTCGATGGGATCCACGCTTGCTTGTTTGTACGGATTACACTTCTATCTAAACTAAAGGATGAGGTCTGAAAAGAAAAGAAAAGATGACTCGGTAAAGCATCGCACTTTATGCCTACGTATTCCCGTTTGGAACGAGAAATCAGAGTCAACGTAGTTCGTCTAACTACGGGGGAAGATGGGTGAAGGTTGCTCGCTGGGATATCGCATCCTATGCCTACGTACTTCCACACAACATGGAAGATCAGAGCAAATGTAGTTCGGGCTACGAACGACACAAGCTGCTCAAGTGTCTTTTATGAAAAATATCACCTCAAACAAGGGTTTTCTTATTGCAAAAAGGTTGATGTTTGTTCAAATCTTTTGACGGAAGAAATGAATTGATTTTGTTATAGCCTTTATTAATGTTTTTCTGTTGTTTTGAGAAGGAAGAGACAGAATTCTAACCTATGGTTGAAAAGGGAATCACACTAACCTAATGTTATCATGCATGGGTTAAGACCTAATGTCTATCACATCCTCCCTTGAACAAGGAAGAATGGAAGTCCTACGGGAAAGGAAAACGGAAGGAAGAAACGGAAATACAAGTAATAACCGCATATAAATGAACATGAATATAGCAATGATAAATGCGATGCAAAGAAGGGAGGAAGGTTCATCTCAACCTCAAGCCCATTAATGGATGGAATAAGAAAATATCAAGTGATCATATGCAAAGAATCGAGTGAAAACTCCGAATGAAACGCGTAATCCACTATTTAGAATCGCAACGTGCTATCATACAAACAAGTCGATAATTGGGCAAGCTACACATACAAATAACAGACACCTAAGGGGTCTTCCAATACCTCTAACCTATCTATAATAAGAAATATAAACCACGGCGTTCACCACGCAAACACAAATCGGCCGTTGGAGCCTTAACAAAAATAAAGTCCGTTCGGAAGTCCAAATTACAAGTCCGAATACAAAAATATAAGAAGAATAGCAAAAGGGGCTAAAAAATTCAAATAAAAATCTCCAATGCCCTACATCAAGCCACAAACCAGGGGTGAGAGATACCACAAAAATATCCAAAGATAGATGGTCAAATAAGATGGAAACATTGCAAGATATCTCATGTATACCAAAGGAAAGATTAAAGTGGAGCATGTTAAAGAAAGCATCCAAAACCAATTAAAATGGTACAATAAAATTCCCACAAAAGTATATCATAATACCTCAACGTGTGTATGAGATCCCTGCAAAAGGATTGACATTTAAATTGTGTTTTGATAGGTAAAAGAAATTCAACAAAATGATAGCACCAACATTGGCCTTTTTATGACGACCCAAATGTAAAAAATCCAAAGAAAATGTCAAAAAATGGTAAAATTATAATTCCAGTTTTATTAAATCCTAGACATCTTAATGATTCAGCACAAAAAAATGGGGATCAAAAAGACTATTTTTCCTATTTTTTATGATTATTTGAGGTCAGCATATAAAACAGAAAAAATAAAAGAAACATGGCAATAGGAAAATAAAAGAAAATAACATGAATAAATAAAAGTGGCATGAGGCTTATGTGGCCGATTGCGTGGCGCAGTGAGAGGCGTTGGATGAATGGAAGAAACCTTGACTTGGAAATGCATCCGACGGTGTTAACACCTTCTTCTCCAAATCAAAATTTTCAACTTTGTGAATAGTAACCCGCAGCTCCATGAACATGAGCTTTTTTGCTACTTTGAAGCACCATAACTCCATCAATAATTATCCGTTTCGCACAAAATTTTGGTCAAACTTGAAGGAAAAAAATCAAGGAATCCAAATATGGTCTTAGATTTTCTTGAAACTCTCTCTAACTCCCAAAACGTGGCACCTCAAGAAAAACTCAAGAACCAAAAATTGTCATAAAACCCATCTTTTTTGTACTAGAATCCATGTAGGAGATGAGAGCAATGTAATGCAACAACAATAATGCAAGAAAGACTCATAAATCATGAGTTATGTCGAATTCTTTATACCTCCGAAAAATGGCTTATGGAGCTTCACTCGATCACCAATTCTTTGAGAAAATGATGTGGACACGTCCTATAATTGATGAGGAAGGTGTTTGGATGGAAAGAAAGGAGTGAATTGATGGAAAACAAAAAATCAATTTTTCACTTGGAGCTCACTTTAATGGAGTTGTGTAGCTTGGTTCATGCATCAATTATGGCCAAAAAAGTGTTGAATCAACTGTAAGAATGATAAGGAATGTATTTACAATGGTGGAATGAACCAAAAGTGGGAGAAAAATGGAATTGAAAATTTGAGTTTTCAAGTGTAGAAAAATGTGGGGAAAATGGAAAAATGGTGAAGAGAAAAATGAAAAATGAAGATTCAATATGATTTGCAAATGGAGAAAATGGATTCAACATCAACTATCACCAAACTCTACTCTTAATGATCTCAATCCAATATATAGGAGAGCATGGAAAGATCTAGAGTCTTCTAGATCAATCTAGGATGATTCTAGAAACTTCATGAATTTCTCATGATATGGTATTTTGATGTCTCATGATATCTCACTTCAATCCACTAAAAGCCCCTTAACCACCTTTTAAAATCTCTTTTCATGACAAATTGGAGTGATATGAGTGAAAAACAAGGGATTCCTTTGCCTTATGTTGAGTTTCTCACATGTACCTTATTATGCAAGTAATGGAATTACAAAGCAAGTCCATTTTTTAACCCTCAAATCAAAATTGTGGCTGAACCAAAGTCTTTAAAATTTTATTTAGACTCAATTTGATATATCATATGCCCCATTTTGGATTTGTAGATTGCCCATACCAATTTTCAATTTGAACTTTTTCAACTTATGTCCATTTTTTAAGTCATTTTCACCAACTTTTGTCAATTCTTGCTACAAGCTTTTCCAAAATGCCATGACCTCTTTTCTAGACTTAAAATGTCATTTTGAACAACTTTTATGTTGTGAAGTTTTTCATTTGAAGCTTCCTTGTATGTGTTTTAGGCATAGGCTTGAAATGACCTGTAATTCCACTTTCCCAAAATACCCCTGACTTGCACAAACTATAACTTGAGCTTCACAAATCAGATGAAGGCATACCATACCTTTTTTGAAAGGGGAGATCATGAGGAACAACTCTTATTTTTGCCAATAATTCATTTGCAAACTCCTTGAAGGGTAAAAGTTGCTTGGAAGACAGACAACTTTCACAGACAAATTTTAGTGCCTTCAGATGACCTGCAACTTGCAAGGACCATAACTTGAGTTCTATAAATCATCTTGATGACTTCCACCACTCACATTAAAGCTATGAAGATACTATACAAGTTTCATGTGTACCAAACGTTCATATGAAGCTTGCATTTTGGGTTACACTGCTTTGAAGTTTGACCCAAATCAGGGGATTTTACACTAAAACCCTAATTTGGTAACTCCTCTTCTCCTTGACTCCTTTTGATTTTTCTTGGGCACAACACCACATCCATATCCATGTAGCAAATAATGAATCCCACATCCTTCAAATGAGCCTTGATACCTTTCAAATCAAGTCCTTGACCTAGGATTGACCTAGATAAAACCCTAGTTGACTATCTTCAACTGAGGCTCTTGCAATCATTCCAATGACTTGGCTCTTCTTCAAAATGATCATATAGACTTTCCATGATATCCATGCACACTCCATGCTCTTGGCTCATAGCTCACATACCCTCTGATGATCCCCAAACAACCTCAAGATAGGAGAGAACCCAATGAGTGATCTGTCAACACTTCAAAGTTCAAATTCTTCTATGATGACCTGAGTAGTCTTGAATATGAATGAAACCCCTTGAATATGCCTCTTGAGACAAGAATGACACTTGATCCCCTGATTAAGATTAGCTTGCTTATGCTATGCTATGCAGATGAATGTACTATGTACATGATGACAATGCAAATGACAATGCAATTGAAACATAAACCTAGGTTAGGAAGGTTGGGCAAATTTTAGGGTGCAACAATGAGCAAGGGATTTTGCAAGCTAAACTCTTCCAAAATGTCACTAGGGGAGAAATTGAAAGAGAATAAGATGTATTTCAAGCTGCAAACAGAATTGTACATGTCATGGTATGTGTTTGAAAATCTCATGACATGAGAAGTGGAAATTCTCATTGGAAGGATCTAGAGGGCTCTAGATCATCCAAACTTCATCTATATAAGGAATAGAGTTGATCCATCACAGAGGTTGGTGATCATTGAAGGAGAGATCATAGCTTGAGATTGAGTTTTCTTGGATTGCAATTGAAATCGGTTTCACCAAATTTCTCATTTTCCATCCATTTTCTTTGAAACTTCTTCCATGAATGTCAAGGAGTGATTCCAGATCATTATCAAGAAGGATTCGTGGCTGAATAGTGTATGAGAAAGTAAATTTTTCCACCTGCAACTCATCATCGGGTTTCAAGATTCAAGCACTTTCAACTGGTTCTTTTGCATACAGAAGCAAGGAGGAGGTTCATTGATCGTGTCTGCAAGATTGTAGAGCTTGAACTGGAGGTTTAGTGCATCTGTTCATCCAAGATTTTCAAGTTGGTAACCTTCTTCCTATAGCATGATTTAGGTAGGATCAAGTTGAATTAAGGTGTTAGATTCATTATAGAATGGTGTAGGATGGATTCCAGATAGTTAATTGGAGAATTAGAGACAAAATAGGGGAATTACCATTTTCGGTTGAGAATTTGATATGGTGAATCTTGAGGTTTCAGAGGAAACTAAGGGTATGGTTGAATTCGTGGCAAGATTTGGGATGAGTTTCATGTTTTGACCGTTTATAATGGAGGCTCCTAGAGAGAACTAGGGTTGAAGGAGACGACCGGAGCTCCATCGGTGGTGGCCGGAGCTGGGCGCGAAGCTCAGATGTTCAAAAGGTAGGAGATGATGTTTGCACCATTGGATGAGGTTTTGACTTGGACTGAGGAAGCAATCCAACGACCACGTTTTAAACTTGATTTGTGAAGGATCTGAAGGCATGAAACGCACCGTTTCATTTATTCAGTGTTTTGGGCTTAGTGAACTAGGTGCTATCCACACCCCCTGATGGCCCAACCCATGATTGAAACTGATTCTGATTGCTATCCACACCGCGCGTTTATTCTTTTAATTGAATTTTCTTTTAATTTTCATTTTATTCATGGTTCTTGAAAAATTCATATAAAATTTAAAATTAATCTAATTAATCCCATTCTTTTTGCATTTTACTCATGGTTGAGTCTAGTTTTTTTTAGTGAAAAAATATTTTCGTTTCATTTATTTTTTGATTTAATGGGAATTTTACATTTTAATTGATATTAAAATGGTTATGTTTGATACATATTTTTGTGGAATTTTGTATGATCTCATGGTGATGATTTTGATCCTAATTTTTTGTGTGTGATTAGGTTAGACATGTATGCTCCCATAGTATTTCTCTCACATTTTTGTGATGAAAATAGGTGTGCTTTCTAGATTGATATTTAGATGCTTCCTTTTAGGGTTTAGATTTGATACCTTGTATAGTAGGATTTAGTTCTAGGTCTAATTTGATGATTTGATCTTTGGAATTAATGTGGTAGAGTCATGATTGACCTAGGTTCCTATAGATATTTTTGTAGGATTTTACAATTGGTTTTAGTATTTTAGTTAGGACTAACTTTAGTACTAGGTTTTAGGTGATCCTAACTTACTAATTCAACTAGTTTAACTTCCTTAGTCCCCTTAGATTAGGGTTTGTGCTTTGTTTGCATTTGGTTGAGATTGAAGACAAGTTGAAGACAAGATGAGGATGCTTGAAGTTGCTTGAAGTGGCTTGGAGCTTTGGATTTGTTTGTGCCTGAACGTGTCTGATGAAGGTTTAGGAGATAGGAACCATAGGGAGAGCCTTATAGTTAGAATGATTTCTTTCACAAACATGGAAAGCATCTTGTGCTTCCATTCCTCCCAATGACTAAAAGTCCTTCTCAGATATTCACATCCCTCCTTTGGAAGGATGAGTAGCTTTATCTTAGAAGTAGAACTTTGAGGGAACCATGGAGCCTGAAGGAATCAAGTTGATACTTGTAGTTAAGAGTGAAGCCTGAAGGTGGAATTGACTAAGGAGCTGAAGCTTGGAGAAGAGAGAATAAGTTGAAACTTATGTTGATAGGTTGAAACCTGGAGAAGCAAGTTGATACTTGTCATGGAAGCTGATAGCCTTGAAGGGTGATTGAGGTCTGAAGACTGGGTTGCTGGTAGAAGAGCTGAAGCTTGAAATTGGAAGATAGGGGTTGATCTGCTTTCTTGTCTGTTTTCTTTTCTGTGCTGATGTGCCTTGTTTGAGTTGCTTGATGCATTAGAATAAGTTCATATCTAGACTGACTTTAATCTAGGAGCATGATTGCACTAGAGGTTGAGTTGCTCCCTCTGCTTGTATTGTTACTGTATGACTTTGCTTGCGGGTATTCGGTAGAGCCCTGCTCCCTTGCCCATGTGGTTTATTTTGCTTGTCAGCATTTCATTTTCTTCTGTATGATTACAGTCTCTTATATTCTGCTTGATAGCATGTTGTTATTCTTCTGTATGATTACAGTTATTCATTCTGGCTTGAGGTTGAGATGAGCTTGTGGAGGCTGCTGCCTCACACACATTTCCTCCCTCACTTGCATTGCATGCATTTTACAGTCGTTTACTGTTTACCGTTTACTGTTTAAGCTGAGGCTTTATTTGTTTCTGTTTAAGCTGAGGCTTTATTTGTTTCTGTTTAAGCTGAGGCTTTATTTGTTTCTGTTTATCATTGATATGATCCCTTAGGACTCTCATTTCCTTTGATAAGGAAGTGATGATTAGAACGTTAGGTTGAAACCTATGCATGATAACTTCTAGGAGTTCCCTGTTTCAAACTTCAACCATAGGATGAATCCTTGGCATGACAACATTAGGACTTGATAGTCTCCCTTTAGTTGAGCCCCTTCTCTTCTCATCTCAAACAGCTTAAGATACAGTAATCATGAATGATTTCTTTCGTACATTACGAGCCTTAAGCTATCTGAGAAAGGATTGTTGGAGAGTTTCTTTTCAACAGTCTGGATGTTTAGTATGGCACCCTTTGGGTGACATGCGACGCATTCACTCTCAGGTCATAGTCTCTAGTGCGATTGAAATTGCAAACACCATAAAAAACAGTTCTTTCGTAAAAGACAGAAAACAAACTTCAAACCTTCTTGCCCCGTGGGCCCATAATTCAAAGGAAAGCTTTTCTGAAGAAAAGAGTGTCGTTAAACTCCAGCGTTGTCGCTACTGGGAAAATCGGCGTCGGCTGAATAGAAGAGTCGCCACCGTGCGTTATTTATCTAAAAGGAGGGGAAAGGAAACGCTCGAGGTAAACCTACCGCAAAACGGGGAAAGGAATGGTCATCGCAACCAAATCCTGGATTCGAGAGTCGGTTACGCAAGGGGAAGGTATTAGCACCCCTCACATCCGTCGTACTCGACGGGATCCACGCTTGTTCTCTGGTACGGATTGTTATTCTATCTATTCTACAGGTGTGGGGTTAAAAGAAAATAAAATGACTCGGCAAAGTATCGCACTTTATGCCTACGTATTCCCGTCTGGAACGAGAAATCAGAGTCAACGTAGTTCGCCTACCTACGGGAAAGGAGGGGAAGGTTGCTCGCTAGGATATCGCATCCTATGCCTACGTACTTTCATACAGCATGAAGGATCAGAGCAAACGTAGTTCGGGCCATGTATGACACACGTCTGTTTTGATTGATTTTATCTCCTTCTGAAAAAGGGTTTTCCTGATTACTGGTCCAAGCGGACAAAAATGACGTTTTGATGAGTTCACATTCTTTTACGGAAGAAGTGTCTTTTATTGGATTTGAAATATTATTGTGTTTTTCTGTTTGTTTTGAAAAAAAAGAGACAGAACTCTAACCTATGGTTGCAAAGGGAATCAGACTAACCTAATGTTATCATGCATGGGTTAAGACCTAGTGTCTATCATGTTCCTCTCTTGCGCAGAGAGAAACAGAGATCCTAAGGGATAAACGGAAACAAAACAACAGCAAATATACAATAAAGCAGTAAAATGCATGAATGCAACAATACAAGCGAGGCAAGGGAGTCCCACTCAACCTCGAACCTAGAAAACAACAGGCAAAAGCGAACAATATTTGCTTTCAACCTAACAGGTTAATGGCACACAATACAGTCCGGGAAATTCAAACAATACATCAAAAATTATAAACAGCAAACAACAGGCTTCACCCTCAAGCCTTCAAGCAAGGTTTCTATCTTCAATCTTTCACTGGCTTTTCTTCAAGTCTCACTCTCCAAGATGAGCAGCAGTCAACAAGATGAATTGGATGTTAAGCAGTCAATTGCCTACCAAGGGTGGCCTACTGAATGTTAACATGATACTGACAGTTTTCTCTCAAAAGTTCTATCTTTTAAATACATTCACTAATCCTTCCAAAGGAAGGAGGTGAATGTTTAAAAGAGACTTTGAATCATAGAGAAAGAATGGAGGCAGACAAGACCTTCCATGTTTATGAAGCAAGTTTCCTACTCTAGAGCTCTGCCTAGCTCCTAGGCCCTATAACCTTCAACAGCTGCCAGCAAGATACTCTTCATTAACTCTGGAAATTGGTCTTCATTCTCTTAATCTTCAATGGGCTTCATCAGCACAATCTTCAGCTCAAACCCAAACCCCAAGCAGGCCCAATACCCCACACAGTCAAATAATAACCCTAGAGAGGGCACACCACACAATCAAGCAAAAACAGGAAATATACTAGTAGTAATAGTAGAATAGGGGGAGTCTAATATTTCTAAGGGATCTATTACTTACCCTCAATACCCCTATAGTCCCATTATTTAATTTTGTCCTAAAGAAAACTCAAAAGAAATTGCTTTGTTAAACCTACATTATATTCACAACCCTAAATGATTAGCCTAATGTTTTCTAACTAAACTACCTAAAATAAATCCTAAAAAATTGGTATAAAAATCAAGGGGGCACCTAATATATGTATCTAATTATACTAAAAAAATTGGCCTATGAAGATTATGAGAACCACCTAAAAGAAATTCTACAAAAACTATATACAAACTAAAAGTATTAAAAAGGCCTTAAAAGAAAAAAATGTGCAAAAAATATTAAAAGAAAATAAAATGGAAATTTTATTACATGATATTTTTCTACACAGAAATATGAAAATGGTAAAAAAAACAACCAATCAAAAATATGGAATTTCCAATTTATTACGAATTTTCAAACAATTAAGAAAAATAAAGGAAATTAAAATGAATTAAAATAAGCTAGGGGTGCAGTAAGTAAGAAAAGGCATTGAAAACTGGATGATGGGCCCAGACTGGGGGTGCGCGTAGCAAAGCGCGCCTGGGCCCAGTGCATATTCAGAAAATACAAAAGAAAATAAAAACCAAAACGGTGCAGAAAGTAACTAATGCTAGTTCAAATGGGAATGGGCCTGGAAATGGTGGTGCGAGTAGCATTTTGGACTAAGCCCAAGAAGGGACTCTAAATGAAACGAAGCGTTTTGGCTTCAGACTCTTCCCTCTCATTTAAACTTTGAATCTAAGCCGTGAGATCAGATTTTCAGTCAACCAAGTCTCCATGATCCTACGCTTGCAGTGCTTCGTCTTCCTCTAGTCTAGGGTTTATGCCATGAAAGCCATGAATGCAGAAGCTTCATCATCAACTTCTCCTCACTCATACGTGCTCGATTCTTCATCAAATTCCAACATGTAAAAAGCAAAATCAATCCAAATTCGTCACTGAATCCATCTATAGTATTGGTTTCAATTGATATGCCTTAGAACTCAAAACCCGATGCCAACCTCCATCAATGGTGCATGAACAAATCTCAGTATTCTCCAATTTCTTGATATCAAAACAATCACCTCCTATCACTGATCAACCTAAGCCAAAGAACTAATGCTAACACTCAATATTAAGAGAGTTCTATGTCCAAACAGTTGGTGTGCTCCAATGTCAAACTCCATGAAATGCTCTCAAACTCATTGGAATTGATCATCTACTTATTCCTAACAGTTCTAACCTAATGATTCTACATCATGCTATCAATTCTAAGCCAATTCGAAAGAAATACCAACCTGGTAGAAATTTGAAAACAGATGGATGAAACCTTGGATTCACAGCTAGCAATGCTCTAGGATTGATCAATGGAGGTGGATCTTGATACTGTATGCAGCAACTCTTGCTCAAATGCTTTGGATTGCCATAACCAACTCTTCTTGCACTTTGGATGATGAACTTGCAACACATGAATCTTGCACCAATACACTTGGATCTTGCTTGCAATGTGATCTATGATGAATATGGAGTATGATAGGATCAAGAACTTTGAAGAATGATGAGGAATTGAGAGAGTTTGGATGAATTTGCAAAAATGCAAGAGATAATGAAACTAGGTGTTTTGGATCAAAATGAAGTTCCCCCTGCATTGAAGGAGTTCTAGGGTTTATATAGATGCCCATGGAATCATCTAGAACTTGCTGGAAACTTCTTGTGCACAAATCCCTTGTGATTTGGCATATGTTACTTTAATCATAAGCAAGCCATGATAACTCTCAAACTTTGAACTAAACTCAAAAATACACTATTGCCAATGTTCTCAAAACATTATTTCCAATCAAAATGACCTATAATTTCATCCCATTTGGACATGTTATGAAAAATCTCATTTTTTAAGTCACTTTTATTCATTAAATTCACCTTTAATTGACAAAATTTTCAACCTTGAGCTATGAACATTTTACAACTTACATGATCACTTTTATAGACTCAAAATGTCATTTGGAACAACTTTGATGTTGTGAAGTTTTCCATTTGAAGCTTCCTTGTATGAGTTTTAGGCACATACTTGAAATGACCCATAATTCTCAAATGACCAAAATACCCTTTGCTTGCCAAGGTCATAAGTAGAGTTCCACAAATCAGATGAAGGCATACCATACCTTTCTAGAAAGCTAAGATCATGAGGAATAACTTTAATGTTGACCAGAAATCCATTTGAAAGTTCCTTGATGGGTAAACGTTTCTTGGAAGACAAGTAACTTTCACAGACAAAATTTCAGATGCCTCTGATGACCTGTAACTTGCAAGGACCATAACTTGAGTTCTATAAATCTCCTTGATGTCTTCCACCACTCAAATTAAAGGTATTGAGATCCTATACAAGTTTCATGTTGTCCAAGGATCCATTTGAAGCTTTCATTTTGAATTATCTTGCTTGGAAGTTTAACCTAAACTAGGGGATTTTACACAGAAACCCTAATTTAGAAACTTCTCTTCTTCTTGATTTCTATTGATTTCTCCTTGGCACAACACCACATCCATATCTACATGTCAAATGATGAACCCCCCATCTTTCAAATAGACCTTGATGCCTTTCAATCAAGCATTTGACCTAGGGTTGACCCAAATGAAACCCTAGTTGACTGTCTTCAACTGCAGCTCTTGTGATCACATCAATGACTTGCCTCACTTTCAAAATGACCCTCTAGGTCTTCCATGATGTATATATACCCTCCATGGCCTCAATTCATGACTCACAACTTCTTTGATGATCTTCAAATACCCTCAAGATAGGAGAGAGATCCACTGCTTGGTCCACTAACTTCTCAGATTTCAATTTCTTTCTGATGACTTTGATAGGCTTGAATTTGAATAAGAACCTCTTGATAGGCTCATAGAGATAAGAATAGTACTTGGTCCCTTGTTGGATGACTTGCCCATGCTATGTTATGCAAATGATTAGACTATGTACATGACTTTTTTATGCAAATGACAATGCAATTGAAACATAAACTAAGTGAAGTAGGTTGAGTAAATTTTAGGGTGCAACAAGCGCCAACACAAACAGGCTTTGTCCCTAACTGCTGGAACGGCTGTTTAACCCTACTCGATAAAGCAGATGACTCTGAATTCCCATAATTCGTATTATCCCGAACTACGTAAGCTCTGATCTCTCATACCTGTTGAGGGTACGTAGGCACAATACTGATGTATTGGCGAGCCACCTTCCCCGTAACCCGTCGTAGGTCGAACTACGTTGACTCTGATTTCTCGTTCTCTGATGAGAATATGTAGGCATAAAGCGCGACGCTTTGCCGAGTCATTTTTTTTCTTTTTTAAGCCAGCCTTGATAGGTAGATAGATGAACCAACCCGTCCAGTAAACACAACAAGCGTGGATCCCGTCGAGTACGACGGACGTGAGGGGTGCTAATACCTTTCCCTTGCGTAACCGACTCCCGAACCCAGACAACGGTTGCGACGACCTTGTCTTACCCTTTTCGTCAGGTTTTTCCGATTGTTTCCTTTCCCGCTCTGAGGGATAAATAACGAAAGGTGGCGACTCTTCTGTTTTGCTGGCACCTTATTTTCGCGGAAGCGAAAACGAGGTCAGATGTTGCGGTAAACTTCGTGTAAAGCGGGACTTCGTGTTCGATGCCTATTTGTTTAACAGATGCTTGACGGAGAGGTCTAATGTTCTTATCAACTTCGTGTTGAGCCAGCCTTCGGGTTGACGCCTGTTTGTTTAACAGATGCCTGATCGCGAGGTTAGATGTTCTTCTCAACTTCGGGTTGAGCCGGCCTTCGGGTTCGATGCCTGTTTGTTTAACATATGCTTGACTGCGAGGTCAGAAGTTCTTCTCAACTTCGGGTTGAGCCGGCATTCAAATTCGATGCCTGTTTGTTTAGCAGATGCTTGACGGCGAGGTCAGATGTTCTTCTCAACTTCGTGTTGAGCCGACCTTCAGGTTCGATGCCTGTTAGTTTAACAAATTCCTGACGACGAGCTCAGATTGTCTTCTCAACTTCGGTTTGAGCCGCCCGTTGGGTTCGATGTGTGTTTGTTTAACAGATGCCTGGCGGCGAGGTCAAATGTTCTTCTCAACTTTGGGTTGAGCCGGCCTTTGGGTTCGATGCCTGTTTGTTTAACAGATGCCTAATGGCGATGTCAAATGTTCTTCTCAACTTTGGGTTGAATCGGCATTCGGGTTCGATGCCTGCTTGTTTAACATATGCTTGACGGCGAGGTCAGATGTTCCTGTCAACTTCGTGTTGAGCCGGCCTTCGGGTTCGATGCCTGTTTGTTTAACAGATGCTTGACGACGAGGTTAGATGTTCCTCTCAACTTCGGGTTGAGCCGGCCTTCGGGTTCGATGCCTGTTTGTTTAACAGATGCCTGACAGCAAGGTCAGATGGTCTTCTTAACTTCGGTTTGAGCCGCCCTTCAGGCTCGATGCGTGTTTGTTTAACATATGCCTGGCGGCGAGGTCAGATGTTCCTGTCAACTTCGTGTTTAGCCGGCCCTCGGGTTTGAAGCCTATTTGTTTAACTGATGTCTGACAACAAGGTCAGATGTTGCTCTCAACTGCGGGTTGAACCAGCCTTCAAATTCGATGCGTGTTTGTTTAACAGATGCCTGGCAGCGAGTTCAGATGTTGCTCTCAACTTCATGTTGAGTCGGCATTCGGATTTGATGCCTGTTTGTTTAACTGATGCCTTACAGCGAGGTCAAATGTTCTTCTCAGCTTCGGGTTGAGCCGGCCTTCGGGTTCAATGCCTGTTTGTTTAATAAATGCTTGACAGCGAGGTCAGATGTGCCTCTCAACTTCGGGTTGAGCCGACCTTCTGGTTCGATGCCTGTTTGTTTAACAAATGCCTGACAGCGAGGTCAGATGGTCTTCTTAACTTCGGTTTTAGCCGCCATTCGGGCTCGATGCGTGTTTGTTTAACAGATGCCTGGCTGCGAGGTCAGATGTTCCTCTCAACTTCGTGTTGAGCTGGCCCTCGGGTTCGTTGCCTTTTTGTTTAAAAGATGCTTGACAGCGAGGTCAGATGTTGCTCTCAATTGCGGGTTAAGCCATCCTTCAAATTCGATGCGTGTTTGTTTACCAGATGCCTGGTGGCGAGGTCAGATGTTGCTCTCAACTTCATGTTGAGCCGGCATTCGGGTTCGATGCCTGTTTGTTTAACTGATGCCTTACAGCGAGGTCAGATGTTTTTCTCAACTTCGGGTTGAGCCGGCCTTCGAGTTCGATGCCTGTTTGTTTTACAGATGCTTGACAGCGAGGTCAGATGGTCTTTTTAACTTCGGTTTGAGCTGCCATTCAGGCTCGATGCGTGTTTGTTTAATAGATGCCTGGCAGCAAGGTCAGATGCTTGACAACGAGGTCAGATGTCGTTCTCAACTGCGGGTTACGCTGGCCTTCAAATTCGATACGTGTGTGTTTAACAGATGCCTGGAAACGACGTCAGATGTTGTACTCAACTTCATGTTGAGCCGGCCTTCGGGTTCGATACCTGTTTTTTTAACTGATGCCTGACAGCGAGGTCAGATGTTCTTTTCAACTTCGGGTTGAGTCGGCCTTGAGGTTCAATGTGGGTTTGTTTAAGAGATGCCTAAACGAGAGGTCAGATGTTTTTCTAAACTACGGGTTGATACAACGTTCGGGTTCGATGCCTGTTTGTTTAACAGATGCCTCACGACAAGGTTATATGTTCTTCTCAACTTCGGGTTGATCCAGCCTTCGGGTTTGATACATGTTTGTTTAAGAGATTCCTGACGGCGAGGTCAGATTTTCTTCTCAACTTCGGGTTGAGCCGCCCTTCGGGTTCGATGCCTGTTGGTTTACCAGATGCCTGACGGCAAGGTCAGATGTTCTTCTCAAATTTTGGTTGAGCCTGCCTTCGGGTTCGATGCCTGTTTCTTTAACAGATGCCTGACGGCGAGGTCAGATGTTGTGGTCAACTTCGTGTTCAATGCCTATTTGTTTAACAGATGTCTAAAGTCTTGACGGCGAGGTCAGATGTTCTTCTCAACTTCTGGTTGAGCCGACCTTCGGTTCGATGCCTGTTTGTTTAACAGATGCCTGACTTCTAGGTTAGATATTCTTCGCAACTTCGGCTTAAGCCGACCTTCAAATTCGATGTTTGTTTGTTTAACAGATGTCTGACGGTGAGGTCAGATGTTCTTCTCAACTTTTGGTTGAATCGGCATTCGGGTTCGATGCCTGTTGTTTAACATATGCTTGACGGTAAGGTCAAATATTCCTCTCAACTTCGTGTTGAGCCGGCCTTCGGTTTCGATGCCTGTTTATTTACCAGATGCTTGACGGCGAGGTCACATGTTCCTCTCAACTTCGGGTTGAGTCGGCCTTCGGGTTCGATGCCTCTTTGTTTAACAGATGCCTGACAGCAAGGTTAAATGGTCTTCTTAACTTCGGTTTGAGCCTCCCTTCGGGCTCAATGCGTGTTTGTTTAACAGAAGCCTGACAACGAGGTCATATGTTCCTCTCAACTTCGTGCTGAGCCGGCCTCGGGTTCGATGCCTGTTTGTTTAACTGATGCCTGACAGCGAGATCAGATGTTGTTCTCAACAGCGGGTTGAGCCGGTCTTCAAATTCGATGCGTGTTTGTTTAACAGATGCCTGGCGGTGAGGTCAGATGTTGCTCTCAACTTCATGTTGAGCCGGCATTCGGGTTCGATGCCTGTTTGTTTAACTGATGCCTTACAGCGAGGTCAGATGTTTTTCTCAACTTCGGGTTGAGCCGGCCTTCTGGTTCAATGCATGTTTGTTTAACATGTACTTGACGGTGAGGTCAGATGTTCCTCTCAACTTCAGGTTCGATGCCTATTTTTTTAACAGATGCATGACAGCGAGGTCAGATGTTCTTCTTAACTTCGGGTTGGGCCGGCCTTGAGGTTCGATGTGGGTTTGTTTAACAGATGCCTAAATGCGAGGTTAGATGTTTATCTCAACTACGGGTTTTCGCCTATTTGTTTAATAGAGACTTGACGGCTAGGTCAGATGTTCTTCTCAACTTCTGGTTGAGCCGACCTTCCGGTTCGATGCCTGTTTGTTTAACAGATGCCTGACTGCGAGGTCAGATGTTCTTCGCAACTTCGGCTTAAGCCGACCTTCAAATTCGATGTCTGTTTGTTTAACAGATGCCTGACGGCGAGGTTAGATGTTCTTCTCAACTTTTGGTTGAATCGACATTCAGGTTCGATGCATGTTGTTTAACATATGCTTGACGGCGAGGTCAGATGTTCCTCTCAACTTCGTGTTGAGCCGGCCTTCGGGTTCGATGCCTGTTTGTTTACCAGATGCTTGACAGCGAGGTCAGATGTTCCTCTCAACTTCGGGTTGAGCCGGCCTTCGGGTTTGATGCCTCTTTGTTTAACAGATGCCTGACAGCGAGGCCAGATGGTCTTCTTAACTTCGGTTTGAGCCGCCCTTCGGGCTCAATGCGTGTTTGTTTAACATAAACCTGGTGACGAGGTTAGATGTTCCTCTCAACTTCGTGTTGAGCCGGCCTCGGGTTCGATGCCTGTTTGTTTAACTGATGCCTGACAGCGAGGTCAGATGTTGTTCACAACTGTGGGTTGAGCCGGTCTTCAAATTAGATGCATGTTTGTTTAACCGATGCCTGGCGGCAAGGTCAGATGTTTCTCTCAACTTCATGTTGAGACGGCATTCGGGTTCGATGCCTGTTTGTTTAACTGATGCCTTACAGCGAGGTCAGATGTTTTTCTCAACTTCAGGTTTAGCCGGCCTTCGGGTTCAATGCTTGTTTGTTTAACAGATGCTTGACAACGAGGTCAGATGTTCCTCTCAACTTCGGGTTGAGTCGGCCTTCGGGTTCAATGCCTGTTTATTTAACATATGCTTGACAGCGAGGTCAGATGGTCTTCTTAACTTCGGTTTGAGCCGCCATTCGGGCTCGATGCGTGTTTGTTTAACAGATGCCTGGCGGCGAGGTCAGATGTTCCTCTCAAATTCGTGTTGAGCCGACCCTCGGGTTCGACGCCTGTTTGTTTAAATGATACTTGACAACAAGGTCAGATGTTCCTCTCAACTTCGTGTTGAGTCGGCCTTGGGTTCGATGCCTGTTTGTTTAATTGATGCCTGACAGCGAGTTCAGATGTTGTTCTCAACTGCGGGTTGAGCCGGTCTTCAAATTCGATGCATGTTTGTTTAACAGATGCCTGACGGCGAGGTCAGATGTTGCTCTCAACTTCATGTTGAGCTAGCCTTCGGGTTCGATGCGTGTTTACTTAACAGATGCCTTACAGCGAGGTCAGATGTTTTTCTCAACTACGGGTTGAGTCAGCCTTCGGGTTCGATGCCTGTTTGTTTAGCAGATGCCTCACGACAAGGTTATATGTTCTTCTCAACTTCGGGTTGAGCCAGCCTTCGGGTTTGATGCATGTTTCTTTAACAGATTCCTGACGGCGAGGTCAGATGTTCTTCTCAACTTCGGGTTGAGCCGCCCTTCGGGTTCGATGGCTGTTGGTTTAACAGATGCCTGACGGCGAGGTCAGATGTTCTTCTCAAATTTTGGTTGAGCCGGCCTTCGGGTTCGATGCCTGTTTGTTTAACAGATGCCTGACGGCGAGGTCAAATGTTGCGGTCAACTTCGTGTTTAGCGGGACTTCGTGTTCGATGCCGATTTGTTTAACAGATGCCTGACGGCGAGGTCTAATGTTCTTATCAACTTCATGTTGAGTCGGCCTTCAGGTTTACGTCTGTTTGTTTAACAGAGTCTTGACACCGAGGTCAAATGTTCTTTTCAACTTCTGGTTGAGCCGACCTTCGGGTTCGATGCCTCTTTGTTTAACAGATGCCTGACTGCGAGGTCAGATGTTCTTCGCAACTTCGGCTTAAGCCGGCCTTCAAATTTGATGTCTGTTTGTTTAACAGATGCCTGACAGCAAAGTCAAATGTTCTTCTCAACTTTTGGTTGAATCGGCATTCGGGTTCGATGCCTGTGTGTTTAACATATGCGTGACGGCGAGGTCAGATGCTCCTCTCAACTTCGTGTTGAGCCGGCCTTCGGGTTCGATGCCTGTTTGTTTACCAGATGCTTGACGGCGAGGTCAGATGTTCCTCTTAACTTCGGGTTGAGTCGGCCTTCGGGTTCGATGCCTCTTTGTTTAACAGATGCCTGACAGCGAGGTCAGATGGTCTTCTTAACTTCGGTTTGAGCCGCCCTTCGGGGTCAATGCGTGTTTGTTTAACAAAAGCCTGGCGACGAGGTCAGATGTTCCTCTCAACTTCGTGTTGAGCCGGCCTCGGGTTCGATGCCTGTTTGTTTAACTGATGCCTGACAGCAAGGTCAGATGTTGTTCTCAACTGCGGGTTGAGCCGGTCTTCAAATTCGATGCGTGTTTGTTTAACAGATGCCTGGCGGCGAGTTCAGATGTTGCTCTCAACTTCATGTTGAGCCGGCATTCGGATTCGATGCCTGTGTGTTTAACATATGCTTGACGGCAAGGTCAGATGGTCTTCCCAACTTCGTGTTGAGCCGGCCTTCGAGTTCGATGCCTGTTTGTTTACCAGATGCTTGACGGCGAGGTCAGATGTTCCTCTTAACTTCGGGTTGAGTCGGCCTTCGGGTTCGATGCCTCTTTGTTTAACAGATGCCTGACAGCGAGGTTAGATGGTCTTCTTAACTTCGGTTTGAGCCGCCCTTCGGGCTCAATGCGTGTTTGTTTAACAAAAGCCTGGCGATGAGGTCAGATGTTCCTCTCAACTTCGTGTTGAGCCGGCCTCGGGTTCGATGCCTGTTTGTTTAACTGATGCCTGACAGCGATGTCAGATGTTGTTCTCGACTGCGGGTTGAGCCGGTCTTCAAATTCGATGTGTGTTTGTTTAGCAGATGCCTGGCGGCAAGGTCAGATGTTGCTCTCAACTTCATGTTGAGCCGACTTTCGAGTTCGATGCCTGTTTGTTTAATTGATGCGTGACAGCGAGGTCAGATGTTCTTCTCAACTTCGGGTTGAGCCGACCTTCGGGTTCGATGCGTGTTTGGTTAACAGATGCCTGACAGCGAGGTCAGATGTTTTTCTCAACTCCGGGTTGAGACAGCCTTCGGGTTCGATGCCTGTTTTTTTGACAGATGCCTTACGACAAGGTTATATGTTCTTCTCAACTTCGCTCTGAGCCAGCCTTCGGGTTTGATGCATGTTTGTTTAACAGATTCCTGACGGCGAGGTCAGATGTTCTTCTCAACTTCGGGTTTAGCCGCCCTTCGGGTTCGATGCCTGTTGGTTTAACAGATGCCTGACGGCGTGCTCAGATGTTCTTCTCAACTTTAGGTTGAGCCGGCCTTCGGGTTCGATGCCTGTTTGTTTAACAGATGCCTGACGACGAGGTCAGATGTTGCTCTCAACTTCGTGTTGAGCGGGTCTTCTTGTTTGATTCCTATTTATTTAACAGATGCCTGACGGCGAGGTCTAATGTTCTTATCATCTTCGTGTTGAGTTGGCCTTCGGGTTGACGCCTGCTTGTTTAACATGTGCTTGACGGCCAGGTCAGATGTTCTTCTCAACTTCGGGTTAAGCCGACCTTCGGGTTCGATGCCTGTTTGTTTAACAGATGCATGACTACGAGGTCAGATGTTCTTCTCATCTTCGGGTTGATCCGACCTTCAAATTCGATGTCTGTTTGTTTAACAGATGCCGGACGGCGAGGTCAGATGTTCTTCTCAACTTCGTGTTGAGCCGGCCTTCAGGCTCGATGCCTGTTTGTTTAACAGATGCCTAACGACGAGGTCAGATGTTCTTCTCAACTTCGGTTTGAGCCTCCCATTGGGTTCGATGTGTGTTTGTTTAACAGATGCATAACGTCGAGGTCTAATGTTCTTATCAACTTCGTGTTGAGTCGGCCTTCGGGTTGACGCCTGTTTCTTTAACAGATGCGTGACGACGATGTCAGATGTTCTTCTCAACTTCGGTTTTAGCCGCCCTTTGGGTTCGATGCGTGTTTGTTTAACAGATGCCTGGCGGCAAGGTCAGATGTTCTTCTCAACTTTGGCTTAAGCTGGCCTTCGGGTTCAATGCCTGTTTGTTTAACATATGCTTGACGGCGAGGTCAGATGTTCCTCTCAACTTCGTGTTGAGCCGGCCTTCGGGTTCGATGCCTGTTTGTTTAACAGATGCTTGATGGTGAGGTTAGATGTTCCTCTAAACTTCGGGTAGAGCCGGCCTTCGGGTTCGATGCCTGTTTCTTTAACACATGCCTGACAGCGAGGTCAGATGGTCTTCTTAACTTCAATTTGAGCCGCCCTTCAGGCTCAATGCGTGTTTGTTTAACAGAAGCCTGGCGACGAGGTCAGATGTTGCTCTCAACTTCGTGTTGAGCCGGCCTCGGGTTCAATGCCTGTTTATTTAACTGATGCCTGACAGTGAGGTCAGATGTTGTTCTCAACTGCAGGTTTAGCCGGTCTTCAAATTCGATGTGTGTTTGTTTAACAGATGCCTGACGGTGAGGTCAGATGTTGCTCTCAACTTCATGTTTAGCTGGCATTCGCGTTCGATGCCTGTTTGTTTAAGTGATGCCTGACAGCGAGGTCAGATGTTATTCTCAACTTCGGGTTGAGTCGGCCTTTGGGTTCAATGCCTGTTTGTTTAACAGATGCTTGACAACGAGGTCAGATGTTCCTCTCAACTTCATGTTGAGCCGACCTTCGAGTTTGATGCCTGTTTGTTTAATTAATGCCTGACAGCGAGGTCAGATGTTCTTCTGAACTTCAGGTTGAGCCGGCCTTCGAGTTCGATGTGTGTTTGTTTAACAGATGCCTAACAGCGAGGTCAGATGTTTTTCTCAACTACGGGTTGAGACAACCTTCGGGTTTGTTGCCTGTTTGTTTAACAGATGCCTCACAACAAGGTTATATATTCTACTCAACTTCGGGTTGAACCCGCCTTTGGGTTCAATGCCTGTTTGTTTAACAGATGCCTGACGACGAGCTCAGACGTTGCGGTCAACTTCGTGTTGAGCGGGATTTCGTGTTCGATGCCTATTTGTTTACAGATGCCTGACGGCGAGGTCTAATGTTCATATCAACTTTGTGTTGAGTCGGCCTTCGGGTTGACGCGTGTTTGTTTAACAGATGCTTGACGATGAAGTTTGATGTTTTTCTCAACTTCGGGTTGAGCTGACCTTCGGGTTCGATGCCTGTTTGTTTAACAGATGCCTGACTGCAAGGCTAGATGTTCTTTGCAACTTCAGGTTGAGCCGACCTTCAAATTCGATGTCTGTTTGTTTAATAGATGCCTGATGGCAAGGTCAAGTTTTCTTCTCAACTTCTTGTTGAGTCGGCCTTCAGGTTCGATGCCTGTTTGTTTAACAAATGCCTGACGACGAGGTCAGATGGTCTTCTAAACTTCGCTTTGAGCCTCCCTTTGGGTTCGACGCATGTTTGTTTAACAAATGCTTGGCGGCAAGGTCAGATGTTCTTCTCAACTTTTGGTTGAATCGGCATTCGGGTTCGATGCCTGTTGTTTAACATATGCTTGACGGCGAGGTCAGATGTTCCTCTCGACTTCGTGTTGAACCAGCCTACGGGCTCGATGCCTGTTTGTTTAACAGATGCTTGATAGCGAGGTCAGATGTTCCTCTCAACTTCGGGTTGAGCCGGCCTTCGGGTTCGATGCCTATTTGTTTAACAGATGCCTGACAGCGAGGTCAGATGGTCTTCTTAACTTCGGTTTGAGCCGCATTCGGGCTCAATGCCTGTTTGTTTAACAGAAGCCAGGTGGTGAAGTCAGATGTTCCTCTCAACCTCGTGTTGAGCCGGCCTCGGGTTCAATGCCTGTTTGTTTAACTGATGCCTGACAGCGAGGTCAGATGTTGTTCTCAACTGCGGGTTGAGCCGGTCTTCAAATTCGATGCATGTTTGTTTTACAGATGCCTGGCGGCGAGGTCAGATGTTGCTCTCAACTTCATGTTGAGCCGGACTTCGGGTTCGATGCGTGTTTGTCTAACAGATGCCTTACAGCGAGGTCAGATGTTTTTCTCAACTACGGGTTGAGACACCCTTCGGGTTCGATGCCTGTTTGTTTAGCAGATGCCTCACGACAAGGTTATATGTTCTTCTCAACTTCGGGTTGAGCCATCCTTTGGGTTTGATGCATGTTTCTTTAACAGATTCCTAAAGGCGAGGTCAGATGTTCTTTTCAACTTCGGGTTGAGTCGCCCTTCGGGTTCGATGCTTGTTTGTTTAACAGATGCCTGATGGCGAGGTCAGATGTGCTTCTCAACTTTTGGTTGAGCCGGCCTTCGGGTTCGATGCTTGTTTGTTTAACAGATGCCTGATGGCGAGGTCAGATGTGCTTCTCAACTTTTGGTTGAGCCGGCCTTCGGGTTCGATGCCTGTTTGTTTAATAGATACCTGACAGCGAGGTCAGATGTTGCTCTCAAGTTCGTGTTGAGCGGGACTTCGTGTTTGAAGCCTATTTGTTTAACAGATGTCTGACGGTGAGGTCTAATGTTCTTATCAACTTCTCATCAAGTTGGCCTTCGGGTTGACGCCTGCTTGTTTAACATATGCTCGACGGCGAGGTCAGATGTTCTCTCAACTTCGGGTTGAGTCGGCTGTTGCACCCCAAAATTTGCCCAACTTTTCTTTACCTAGCTTGTGTTTCATTTCATTCACATTAGCATTATCATTTGCATTTCATTCACATGTATGCAGGAGATCAAGAGGTATGATTACCAATCAAGGGCTACACAATACTTTGAAGCTAGTTGGGAGGCTTATTCAGGTGTTTAAGGGTTGATATCCTTGTCAGAGAAGTTAAAAGATCCTCAGAGAGAGTGATTGAAGCAAAGAGGGTGTGTCTCCTAACTTGAGAGTTGTGGGAAGTCATCAGATGATTATGAAGCCATGAAGTTAGACTTGAGGTCTTGAGAGAGCTCATGAGAAGTGTTGAAGATCACTTTGAGGCCTAGACAGGTCATTGTGCAAGAATAAGAAGCCTCAACCATGATTGGTGCAATTAAGGTTTGACTGGGTCAACCCTAAGTCAACTGAGGATTTGAAGGAGGTTGAGACCTAATTCAAGAGCCATGTGATCATGGATTGATACATTGAGATGTTATAAGGATGATTCCCAGGTTAACTCATCATGATTGAAGAGTTTTAGAAGTTTCAAGCTAGGGTTTCTAAGACTTGACAATGTAAAATCCCCTAGTTTGACCCATGACCTCAAGCCAATTTAACTCAAGATATGATTGTAATCCCATCTTGCCCCCAACTTGATTGTTGTAGAGCATGATCTTAGCTTTAATTTGAGTACTAGAAGTCCTTGATAGGGTTTATAGAACTCAAGTTATGAGCCAGACAAGTTATAGGTCATCTGAGGCATGTGAATTTGGAGCTTGAAAGTTACCCAACTTGCATGACACTTTTACCCTAGAAGGATGATTCCTATGAACTTTTGGTCAACATGAATGTTGTTCCTTATTCTCTTAGCTTTCTAAAGAGTACTAGAAGTCCTTGATAGGATTTGTAGAACTCAAGTTATGGCTTTGACAAGTCAAGGGTATTTTGGGTATTTGGACATTACATGTCATTTTGAACCATAAGTCAATTTCACCATCTTGCAAGCCTCAAATGGATTTTTGTTCAACTTGAAAGTTGTTCAAAATGATTTTTTTAGCTTGTCTAAGCATCAAGAGTCCATTGATTTGGATTATATCAAGCATTGGTGGAAGAAAGTTCATATAAAAGCCATTTCAATGAATTAAGATGAGATAATTCAAAACAATTGAGAATAACATGTTTTTAAGTCAAATTTGTAGTCATTTTGAATGGAATTTATGTTATAAAGAGATTTTCATTATTACATTTTTTATTTGAAGTGCTTAACATGGCCATTTGGAAGGTTGCTTCACAAATAAGAGACACACCTCACACACTCCATATGTTGAAACAAAGGAAACAAACCACATCACTACATCCCACAAAGCTTAAGTGTATGGTTTGGAATGAAATTGGAGTATGAGCAAGGCTTGAAGGTGGATATCAACTTTGGAAATTTAGAAGAAAGGTGAAAATCAAAAACTCATAAATGGGCCTGGTTTGGGCCTCTAATCCATTGAAACAGAATATAAAAAGGATTTAGAACAGAATTGGAAGGTTCTGGTGATCATTTTCGTGGAGGAGCCATTGGAGAGAATTGAAGAAGCAAGCTTAGAATTGAAAATTCATTTGTGAGAATCAAGAGTTTTCAACCAGAATTGAGCATCAAGAAGCATTCACCATTGATCACTGAACGTTTCTGCAAGGTTTGGAAGAGAATTAAGGCTTGAATCCACTGCAATCCAAGCTCAAAGTCAGGTTTTAAAGTCTTGAAATCTCTCTCTGTTTATGTGTTTTCAATGAACTAGAAGCATGCGGTTAGGTTCTAATCATGATCTAGATGGATTTTGGATGGTTAATTGCACGTTTAGAGACAATTTAGGGTGGATTCCATTTTCGGGTGAGATTGTGATTTCACGATTCTTGCGTTGTTAGAGCGAATAGATGCTATGGTTGAGTTCCTGGTGAAATTTTGGACAAATTTCATGTAGAGATTGTGGCCATTGGTGGCCCGTAGGTGAAGCTAGGGTTGTGCCAGGGTGGCCGGAAAAGCCACCCGCAATGGACCTTGCGCGCGCATGTTTGCAAGTTTGAAAGGTAGGAGAGATAATCCTCACCATCCAGTCATGTTGAAAGTGTGACTTGGTCACTCAATCCAAGATCTCACGCTGAGCCACGTAAGCCCCTTCAAAATGCAGTGTTTTACTTATCAGAAATTCAAGCTTGTGCATCTTCGCTGGGTGAACCAAACATGCGTGGGTTCAAATCCTGGCATGTATTCCTTTTTTCTTTTACGAATTTCTGAAGAGAACACAAGTGAATTTATAGCGCATGGGCCTTGGTGTTTTCTTGCTATTCATACCCCTATCTGGCCCAACCTACATTATGAACTGATTATATTTGTTATTCATCACGCAGGTTTATTAATTTCTCTTGTTTTTCTTTTAAATTCATCATTTCATGTTAGTTTGAAAACAATTCATGAAAAATAGAAAAATAAGCCAATTAATTCCAGATTTTCCCCCCTGATTCATGATTGAATCTAGAATTTTTTTGAATAAAAATATTAGGAAAATCACGCAGTTTCAGTTTTTGTGCATTTTCCACCTGGGTCTCGTATCTGGCTCGATGTTTCGACGCATAATCGCATTCGCATCTACATATTGCATACAGTGCATTTTTGCATTTTATTGGGATCACAGCTCTCGTCTCGTGTTTCAGGTGTTTTTTATCAGTTTAAATAGGTAGAATCGTATTTTTGGGATATTTCGGTGCCCGTTTATTTTTACCGGTTATTTCGGTGCGCTCTCGCGGTGTTATTTGTCGTTCGGTGCTATTTTTGTTCCTCTGGGAATTATTGTGTATTTTCTGGATTTTATTGGCATTTTTTTAGGGTTTTAAATAGATTTTTAATCATCTTAGAATTTAATAGATTTTTTAGAATAATATAGGATATTATTAGTACTTTCTAGAATTTAAATAGTAAATAGCTTAAATCATTTTTAGAATATTAATAGGATTTTTTTTAATAGTTTTAATTCTTTTTAAATAGCTTTAAGTCATTTTTAGCATTTTATAGAATATTAGGTAGATTTTAATATTTTTAGATAATATAGAGTAATATAGTTTTTAGAATTTTTAATGGAATAAATGAATAGTTTTTTTAGGATATATTGTTTTAGAATAATAAAAAATTAGGGTTAATAGGAATTAAATGTTTTTTAATTTTAGATTAAATAATATAGTTTTTTCATAGATTTTAATATAGGTGTTGTTAGAGATTTAATAGTTTTTAGAGAATTTTAGATTTAATAGAAGTTTAATTAGTGGAATTCTTAGAGTATTATTAATTAGGAGTTAATTAGAATTTTTAGGATTAATTGAGTTTTAATAGTTAATTAGATTTAGATTAAGTAGTGTAATTAGGCTGATATGTGTCATTGCAGTTTTTTTGGGGGTCTATTATCTTTTTTCGTGGGCCCAATTCGCAGGCCCAGAGTCCATTTTTTTGTCCAGATTGCAGTTCAGAAAATCCAGAAATTGTCCAGCCCAGTCCAGATTCGTCCAGAATCTTCTAGAACGTTCCAGCATCTCAGCACTATAAAGTCAAAGCAGCGCCACGTGTTCACGAGAGGATGGCCCCACGCTGCACAACACACACACGCCACACGTTTTCCCCATTTTCCCTCTCTCTGCCACGTGGTCACCATGCACCACACCTCCCCACTATCTCTGCCACGCCTCACCACTACCCCCACACGTGTCTCTACTCCACCACTCCACCTGCCCTCGCCTGAGTCACTCACCGGCCGGCCTGCATGGCCGGCGACCGCCGTACCTCACCAGAAAACCTCCAAATCTCCAGATTCCGGCCAACATCCATTTTCCTCCTCCAATCTCCGATGAACTTCATCGTCCTCCCCTCATCACCACCGCACACATCACCGAAGCACTTCACAAACCCAGAAAAAACCTCAAACCTTCATCTCTCACCTCCTTCCTCCATCTCCTCCGATCACCAACCTCCATAACTTCCCCTAATCTTCATCATCAAAAACCCAGAACCACCGATTATCAACTCTCAACCATGCAATTTCAGATCCAACCACGATTCTTCAACACCATATAAATTCCATCTCCAAAAAAAGTCCAACATGCAAGCAACGACTCGCCCAGATTCGTACAAGATCTTCATCTAACTTCAAATGTCCAGCGAGATTCTTCATAGTTCTTCCGGAAGATTTTCAAACGAATTTCATAGCAATCTCCCAGATTTTTCCTCTATCTAAGAACCTTTAAGGTTTTAAGCGTTAAGTCGGTTCCCAGATTCGAAGACCTTCGTCCGTTCATCCATCAAAGGTCCAAAGAAGTTCCAAAGAGGCATTATACTTCAAGAATTCATCAGTCCCGCATGGATCTTCTTCATTTATCTTCAAACAAGCTTCTACAGGTTTATGTTGTTTAATTTGGGAGAGTGATGTTTCAAGGGAAATTGAAGCAAGGGTTTGAATAGGGAACGGTGAGGTTGAGAATGGACGGCGACGCCATGAGGAAGGAGAAGGAAAGTCTAGGGTTTTTTGGTTATTCTGAAAACGAATGGAGAGAAGGGAGGAGAAGGAAGGATTGGGCCAGGCCCAATCAATTTTTTTGGAGCAACACTCCCCTCCGTTTTTTCCTGCTTGCGCTTGTTTTCTGGGCTGGGCCCAATACCTCTGGCCAACACTCCCAGCTTCAGTGGCATACCCCCCTCCCAGTTTTTTTGTTTGGTTTGTTTGCTGGGCTGGGCCCATTCAGTATTTTATTCTATTTTCTGTTACTTCCCCCTTGTAAGCAGGCACCCCCCTCCCTTATATTTTTCTTTTTGTATAGTTATGTGAAGAAAAAATAAATAGAAAAATATATTTGAAAAATAGAAAATTGGAAAAAAGAAAAGAAATAGAAAAAGAAATAAAAGAAAAAGGATAGTTGAGAAAGAAAAAGAAATAAAGAGGAAAATATGTGGAAAAAAATAGAGAAAAATAAAGAGAGAAAATATTGTAGGAAAATACATAGAAAAATAATAGAATATATTTTGAAAGAAAAAAGAAGAAAATAGTTGAAAAATAGCAAAAAATATTAGATGAAATATTTTTTAGGATTTATTTGTTTTAGGGATAGTTTAGAAGCCCACTTGTTAGGGGGCTATTTTTCATTCGATTTTTTAGGATAGAATAGGATAGCGTTTCCTAGGAGATTTATCTTCAGTATTCAACTCAGTGTAATCATTTTTCAGAGATTAATAAAACTAGATTTGAGTTGTGGTCCCGAAGTAGCCGAACTACAGCTGCTCTGATTTCTCGTACCAGACGAGAATACGTAGGCATAGAGTGCGACGCTCTATCGAGTCAATTCCCTTCCGTTTAGATTTAGCAGCCGTAGATAGATTGTTTTGCATCCTTTAGACAACCCAAGCAAGCGTGGATCCCGTCGAGTACGACGGACGTGAGGGGTGCTAATACCTTCCCCTTGCGTAACCGACTCCCGAACCCAGGTTTTGGTTGCGATGACCATACCTTTTCCCCGTTTTTTGCGAGGTTTACTTCGAGCGTTTCCTTTCCCGCTCTGAGGGATAAATAACGCACGGTGGCGACTCTTCTGTCAGCCGGCGCCGATTTTCGCAGTAGCGACAGCTGGCGACTCTGCTGGGGACTCCAACGGTTCCCTCCGCCTGAGGTTTTTTCCTGGCTGTTTGGGGCAATCCCCAGCAGCTGGCGACTCTGCTGGGGACTGCGATAGTTCCCCATGCAATTTTGGGATCCAACGTCCCTTAAGAGAGTCAATCCTAGCGCTTGTTTGCTTGTCTATTTGGGGCTTATTTATCGGTATTATCTATTGCTGTTGGGGTGTTACGGGTGTTCTATGATTGTGAGAAGCCGGACCTGGGCTTGAGTATGCACCTAGATATAGTTGCGGAGAAGTAGTAGACGAACCTGTCTGCTGAGCAGGCACAGTTCCCTACGAAAATCTGCACTCAGACGAGGTTCTCGCAGAGGTGCTCCTTTCCGGTCCTGAGGATCTGAGGGGAGTCCAGACGTGAGGATTGTCGACTCTGGGAACCGATCATTTGGAAGTTAGCTAAGTGAGGCCTCTTCATAAGATGACGATGCCACTCCTTCTGGGAATCGTATCATTCCTCATGAAAGTCTGTGACGCTGACGACCGCATAGGATGCCGTACCTTGTCAGATATAGGTCCACACCTGTGAGTGGGGGGTTTTTTTTGTGCAGGAAACTTGACTTCCAACCTACCCGTTATTCTGGTCTTCTCTTCAGAGCAACCGTACTCCGTCAGCAGTGCAACAGTATTTAGATTATGTGGGGGCTGTGATCCCGTATTTATTGCATTGTATTGCATTTTCGCATCATATTGCATACCATTCGCTAGCTAGTCAGAGCTCTTATCCAGCCGTTATTTTGATTCTGAAGGTGAGTGTTGAAGACGACCAAGGGGTTGAAGCAGATTTAAAGCAGATTTGATCAGAGTCAAGCAGGGGAGTCAGCTGACAGTTGTTGGTAGCTATGTCAGAGAGCAGCTTCCAGTTTGTTGATACCTTGTCAGGTTTCACCGTGGCGTCCAATCCTCTGTATGGATCTCCGCACGACGAAGACTTTCCGCAAGTGAACAATTTTACTGCAGCTCAGCTTGTGCAGCCATCTGTTGAAGACCAAGGTCTGCGTGAGCAGTTTGTTATCCGAGGTGAACGTTCTCCTTCTGTTGATGTCTCAGACTACCAGGGTTTTGCCTTCCCTGTGCCAAAGCCCCGAAGAGAGGTCCCGACAGCAAAGAATGAAGACCCATTAGCTCCCGTGTATGCTGAAAGGTTTCGTGCATTAGAAGAGAGATTCAAAGCCTTGAAAGGTAAAGACGCTGTTACTCCTAGTGCTGCAGATATGTGTCTGGTCCCTGGCCTAATGTTACCTCTGAAGTTCAGAATGCCGAGGTTTGAAAGGTACAAAGGAGATAGTTGCCCGAAGCAACATTTGGTGATGTTCTGCCGAAGAATGACTCCGTTTGTGCACAACGACAAGCTGATGATTCATTGCTTTCAAGATAGTCTGACTAGGGCACCTCTGAGTTGGTATATGCAGTTAGAGCGTGATCAGATCCGATCATGGATGGACTTAGCCAATGCCTTTCTGAAGCAGTACGACTATAATCTTGACGAAGCTCCTATTCGCATGCAGCTGCAAGAATTGTCTCAAGGGAACAATGAACCTTTCAGAAAGTATGTTCAGAGATGGAGAGAATTTGCTGGTAGAGTGCAACCGCCACTCCTAGACCAAGAGCTGAAAGGCATGTTCGTAAACTCCTTGCAGAGCCCGTACTTCGAAAGAATGCTTGGAGTCGCACCAAATTTCTCTGAGTTGGTAAGGACGGGAGAGCACATCGAGTATGGTGTAAAGACCGGAAGAATCCCGAATGTTTCAAGAGGTCAGGCCAGTGAAACTGAATCTCTATATGGCTCTCAATCTGAAGATGAAACTATGATCAATGCGGTCCTGACAGATGTTGGATATCCTCAAGTCGAATCAGTGAAATTTGTTGGTTCTCCGTCTTCTCAGCGGTCAGTATCTTCTGTGTCTCGTTATACTGAACAGACAGTCGTGCCTGGGGCACCATATCAGGAGCCTTATGTCGCTTCCCTTGCAAATCAGCGAACTCGTGGCCAAGGTTATCAGAATCAGCGTCAGAATCAGAATCGACCTCGCAACAACTTGGAACGAAGGAAGGGTCCTTCTCACCCAGTGCCTATGCCGTACAGCCAGTTGCTACCATCTTTGATCCAGAAGTCTTTGGTGGAGCCGAAAGCTCTTAAGCCAGTTCCAGAACCTTACCCTCCTGGGTACAATCCCCACGTTCAGTGTGGTTACCATGGTGGCTCACCGGGGCATTCGACAGAAGACTGTAAAGCATTTCAGGCGAAAGTACAGCAGTTGATTGATCAGGATCGCATTTCCTTTCGAGAAGGATTTCTGTTTGTTCATCCCAACCGCTCAGTTGTCTAAGCTCGTAGACTCAGAAGGTATTCCCCAGCAAAAGCCAGTGGTTCAGACAGGCAGGCGTCTCAGCATTTGGCAGTCCTTAGGCTCTTATATCATTTGCATTTGTAGTTTTTTTTCCTGCTAGTTATTACTTGCTTTTAAACATTGTATGTTTCGAATGGTGATAATAATAAAGTGACTATGCATTTTTCTGAATTAATCATGTCGTTGTCGCTCATTTATTGCATTGCACTGACACTTGCATTTTATTCACTCCACTTTATCCCTGTGACTAGCAAAGATTGGAGGGAGGATGATGAAACTGAAACTCATAACTGATGATCGTATGCTTTCAGATAAGACCTTACCGATGACGTATAAGGCATTGTTTCAAATCCCTAAACACCGGAGAGATAAGGAAGAGAATCCCTTGTTAACCACTTCGAGCCAGGAAGTAGAAGTTTTTTCGGACTTTCTTTTTAAACCCTCACATCTTAACCCGGGGCAGGGTAGTTGTCAGTTAGCTTGACCGAGCGTTCAAGTCTTACAGAGGAGTGTTGCCTTTCGGGGACCAATCAGTTTATACCTTTCAAGAGGTCAAACCTCACCAATCAGGAGTGAGACAGTTACAATCCTTTCGAAGCAATCAAGACAACCAGTGTCACACGACTTTGTTCCAAAAGAAAGAAGAAAGAAAGCCCGCTAAGTAAAAAGAAAGAAAAGCTGAGAAAGCTAATACTTAGGCAAAAATCGGGGCATCCCGCTGGACTTCAAAAGGAAAAAATCGAAAAGAACTCAAAATGAGTCAGTCCAGGCAAAACTTAGGGAATCAAAAGAATGAAAAAGAGGGATTAAAAAGAAATTTTCCCCAGCAAATCACAAAGTCGTGTACACAGACACCGAAAGCGAAGAAGGAGTAACTATCACTCTAGAAGAAAAGCTTTATGAGTTCCTTAACTGTGGGTCTTACCATTCAAAATACCTCTCGAAGAGGCGAGTGCTTGTGCCAGGTTAACTGAATCTTAGGATCGGAGATCATCACGTAGACGGGGTGGGTACAAATCAAAATTTGAGCCAGATATCCTTTGTTTCACGAACCGTGAACCCGACCACGATACAACCCTTAAAAGACCTAATTGAGGTAGGTTTATTCTGAAGCGCATTACGATAAGGTCGAGTAACCTGACTCCCTCTTGACTTGCTAGTCACATCTTTGTTGTATTTTTTACTGACCACGTAAGCACTACGTTTGAACTTTGGTTCATTCGTCACTCAATCATGCATATAAATGAGTGACAGCTCAAAATTTTTCAAAATCTGCATAACCATTGCATTAAGATTACCATTCGTGAATAGACAATTTTAATTGCAGGTTAGTAGTTGGCATGAAAGAAATTCCAGCAGGAATAATCAAGCAGGACTGAGTAATTCAGTAGTCTGAACCAGAATGGTGAATGTTGTAAAGACCTATGAATCAGGGGCATTATCTTCCAGTAAGTTCGGAATCAGTCAGTCTGAGGACAAGGCCCGAAGTTTCAGTTGAGCAGGGGCAGTTTGTTTGAAAAGCAGTTAATCAGAAATGAGTCTTCTCGAGAGCCAATCAGGGGCAATTATACAGAGCGTTGATATTTGAAAGCAGAGACTTCCAGTGGATAATCAGATCGAGTTAAGTCGCTAGAACGCTCATTCAGGGGCAAGTCATCGCAGAGAATGTTGAAATCAACTGGGTTGATAGGTGTTTAATTGGAGATTGAATTCTTTTGTCATACAGATACCGGGGCAAATATTCTCGAAGTCTTCTCGTAGCAAGTTGTTCAGAGCAAGTACTCCCAGGAGTTAGACTGGGGCAAGTTGTATTGTACTGGGGCAAGTTGTGCAAGCCAGTCTTTTTATCCCCAGCTGAGTGTACTGGGGAAAGTTGTTCAAACCATACTGTTTATCCCCAGCCGAAGTTGAGTATCGGGGAATCATGTTAATACCCTTATCAAAAACCTTTGCATTCCGAAAAGGCCTTGTTGTCGCTGGATCATTATCCTGCAGTTTAAACCCGTTACGTGTCAGTAACCACTCGTTTCAAAGTCCAGTTCTCGCCTGGCAAACCCGTAAGCATCAGTTCCCGTCTGGTGCAGTTTATCGTAAGCATTAGTTCCCGTCTGGTGCAGTTTATCGTAAGCATCAGTTCCCGTCTGATGCAGTTTATTGTAACCAGTTCTCGTCTGGTCACCGTTTCTTCAAGTGTTGTATCAGTTCTCGCCTGGTACATGCCGTCGCGTAACCAGTTCTCGTCTGATCATCGTGTGTTTTAACCTATGTGTTATACCAGTCCTCGTCTGGTATACGTCAACTTTCAATCAGTTCTCACCTGGTTGTCTTTTTCTCAGTCTGTTATCCAGTCAGCCCTGTCTGACGTTCAAAATACAAAAACCAATTTCCGTTCAATTTTCCGATAACCTATTTTCCTATCAGCTCTCATCTGGTAGTCTACCTTTGAATGCTAGTTCTCGTCTAGTACTTTCTATATCTTCCACTGTGTACATAATCCGTGTTTACCCTAAACCAGAAAAACAAAAAAAAACCTAAAGGTACCTGACACAGTATTTCCCAATGACCCGCATGTTGTCATGTTCCCCGATACGAAGCTCGACGGATGCCAGCGCTCCGAGGAATGTTTGAATTCCTTGTGGATGTTGTTAAATCAGAATTGCCACTCTTCAGCAGATGACAGTTGCTTATTATCCCCGGAAGAGTCGAGATTGTATTTTACCCCGTATCAGAGTAGGATTAGGAGTATCCTCAGCAGATTAAGATCGACATCCGTGATAGTAGGGGCATTTCCAGCAGTGTGCCGCGCGCAATCAACCTCAGTTTGGGTCAATCCCCGCAGAGTGCAATCAGTTGTCAATGGTTTGAAGGAAGCATCCCCAAGCAGAGTTGTTCTTTCCTTCCCCAGTGAAGTCGCCAAGCAGGGTTGCCTTTCCACTTCTCCAGCAGGACGGTTATCCCCAGCAGATTTGGTTTCCCTTTTCCAGCATTTATTTTGCTGAGACGATTCTGTGGCTTCGGGTCATCCCTAGTAGAGTTGGCGTTACCTTCGGCATTTATTTTGCGAAGTGGTTTTCAGACCTGGTGTTCTCTGGCAGCTCGAGCCTGCATTAGCATGTGCATATAAAGTCATAGCATTTATACAATCATATAGCATATCCATGCCGTCTGGGCATCGCATTTTCAAACAGAATGTATAGCATTTACATATCATATAGGACATTGCATCATTATCCAGCATACGCATGTCGAAACATGGACCAGGATGGTTACCTATTGGATTTCGAATTTGTTCACCTGCAGAGTTGTGTGGTTAAGCTTCTCGTCTCCCCCAGCGAAGTCGTCAGTTCAAGACGATTCTTGAATACCTCAGCAGAGCCGTTTGCTTAAGATGATTCTTAAGACCTCAGTACAGCTTCCCGAGTTGTTCGCATAGTATGATGCTTGAGTTCCCCAGTAGCGTCCTCAGCAAGAGTTGCCCAGGAAGATTCCTGGAATACCCAGCAGAATGAAGTCGCCAGAAAGGTTGTCAGTTCAGGACGATTCTTGAAGGTGCCCAACGGAGTTGTTTGTTCAAGATGATTCTTGAAGTCCATAGCAGCGTGATATGTCTGCTCCAACAGTGATGTCTAATCTGAAGATTGATTTCGCAAATGCCTGAAGGCGGTACCAGAATGTTCCATTCCAAGCTCAGGTTTTGTACCTTTGGATATGTTTGAGTCCAAGCTCAGGTTTCGTACCTTTGGATATGTTTGATTCCAAGCTCAGGTTTCGTACCTTTGGATATGTTTGATTCCAAGCTCAGGTTTCGTACCTTTGGATATGTTTGAGTCCAAGCTCAGGTTTCGTACCTTTGGATATGTTCGCCTCCAAGCTCAGGTTTCGTACCTTTGGATATGTACTGTTGGAAGTGTTTGTTTCCATCCCAAGCTCAGGTTTTGTACCTTTGAGATGTATACTTCGGATTCCCGGACCAGATTATGTTTGTTCGACGGCGAGGTTGAATGTTCGTTTGACGGCGAGGTCAGACTCTTTAAATCCCCAGCAGAGATGATGTTTGTACGACGGCGATGTCGAGTGTCTCTAAGAGGATGTTTGTTTTCGACGGCGATGTCAGATTCAGTTTTCCAGCGGCGATGTTGGGCATGTTAAGTGGATCCAGTCCTCTGACGGCGATGTTAGGTGATGCAGACCCTTCAGTTCTCCAGCGGCGATGCGGGGTATTTTGTTCAGTATTGTATTTTCTCCAGCGGCGATGCGGGGTATTTTGGTTGATCGACGACGATATCAGATTTAGTCTTCCAGCGGCGATGTTGGGCGTTGTGGTTGTTTGAAGGCAATGTCGGAAGAATTTAACGTGGATAACTGACGGCGACGTCAGATCAGTATTTCTCCAGATAGTTGCCGTGCAGCTATTATTCCAGTGATCGACAAGTTGAGCAGTTGGCAAATTTTCGGGTTTACCGGTATTCAACCGTCTCGCACCCTGAGTGGCTGAGAGCCGTTCGCTCCTCACCCAGTCAGGTCCAAGCCGCTTGAATAGGGGCAGCTGTTGCACCCCAAAATTTGACCACCTGGGTCTCGTATCTGGCTCGAAGTTTCGACGCATAATCGCATTCGCATCTACATATTGCATACAGTGCATTTTTGCATTTTATTGGGATCACAGCTCTCGTCTCGTGTTTCAGGTGTTTTTTATCAGTTTAAATAGGTAGAATCGTATTTTTGGGATATTTCGGTGCCCGTTTATTTTTACCGGTTATTTTGGGGCGCTCTCGCGGTGTTATTTGTCGTTCAGTGCTATTTTTGTTCCTCTGGGAATTATTGTGTTTTTTATGGATTTTATTGGCATTTTTTTAGGGTTTTAAATAGATTTTTAATCATCTTAGAATTTAATAGATTTTTTAGAATAATATAGGATATTATTAGTACTTTCTAGAATTTAAATAGTAAATAGCTTAAATCATTTTTAGAATATTAATATGATTTTTTTTTAATAGTTTTAATTCTTTTTAAATAGCTTTAAGTCATTTTTAGCATTTTATAGAATATTAGGTAGATTTTAATATTTTTAGATAATATATAGTAATATATTTTTAGAATTATTAATGGAATAAATGAATAGTTTTTTTAGGATATATTGTTTTAGAATAATAAAAAATTAGGGTTAATAGGAATTAAATGTTTTTTAATTTTAGATTAAATAATATAGTTTTTTCATAGATTTTAATATAGGTGTTGTTAGAGATTTAATAGTTTTTAGAGAATTTTAGATTTAATAGAAGTTTAATTAGTGGAATTCTTAGAGTATTATTAATTAGGAGTTAATTAGAATTTTTAGGATTAATTGAGTTTTAATAGTTAATTAGATTTAGATTAAGTAGTGTAATTAGGCTGATATGTGTCATTGCAGTTTTTTTGGGGGTCTATTATCTTTTTTCGTGGGCCCAATTCGCAGGCCCAGAGTCCATTTTTTTGTCCAGATTGCAGTTCAGAAAATCCAGAAATTGTCCAGCCCAGTCCAGATTCGTCCAGAATCTTCTAGAACGTTCCAGCATCTCAGCACTATAAAGTCAAAGCAGCGCCACGTGTTCACGAGAGGATGGCCCCACGCTGCACAACACACACACGCCACACGTTTTCCCCATTTTCCCTCTCTCTGCCACGTGGTCACCATGCACCACACCTCCCCACTATCTCTGCTACGCCTCACCACTACCCCCACACGTGTCTCCACTCCACCACTCCACCTGCCCTCGCCTGAGTCACTCACCGGCCGGCCTGCATGGCCGGCGACCGCCGTACCTCACCAGAAAACCTCCAAATCTCCAGATTCCGGCCAACATCCATTTTCCTCCTCCAATCTCCGATGAACTTCATCGTCCTCCCCTCATCACCACCGCACACATCACCGGAGCACTTCACAAACCCAGAAAAAACCTCAAACCTTCATCTCTCACCTCCTTCCTCCATCTCCTCCGATCACCAACCTCCATAACTTCCCCTAATCTTCATCATCAAAAACCCAGAACCACCGATTATCAACTCTCAACCATGCAATTTCAGATCCAACCACGATTCTTCAACACCATATAAATTCCATCTCCAAAAAAATTCCAACATGCAAGCAACGACTCGCCCAGATTCGTACAAGATCTTCATCTAACTTCAAATGTCCAGCGAGATTCTTCATAGTTCTTCCGGAAGATTTTCAAACGAATTTCATAGCAATCTCCCAGATTTTTCCTCTTTCTAAGAACCTTTAAGGTTTTAAGCGTTAAGTCGGTTCCCAGATTCGAAGACCTTCGTCTGTTCATCCATCAAAGGTCCAAAGAAGTTCCAAAGAGGCATTATACTTCAAGAATTCATCAGTCCCGCATGGATCTTCTTCATTTATCTTCAAACAAGCTTCTACAGGTTTATGTTGTTTAATTTGGGAGAGTGATGTTTCAAGGGAAATTGAAGCAAGGGTTTGAATAGGGAACGGTGAGGTTGAGAATGGACGGCGGCGCCATGAGGAAGGAGAAGGAAAGTCTAGGGTTTTTTGGTTATTCTGAAAACGAATGGAGAGAAGGGAGGAGAAGGAAGGATTGGGCCAGGCCCAATCAATTTTTTTGGAGCAACACTCCCCTCCGTTTTTTCCTGCTTGCGCTTGTTTTCTGGGCTGGGCCCAATACCTCTGGCCAACACTCCCAGCTTCAGTGGCATACCCCCTCCCATTTTTTTTGTTTGGTTTGTTTGCTGGGCTGGGCCCATTCAGTATTTTATTCTATTTTCTGTTACTTCCCCCTTGTAAGCAGGCACCCCCCTCCCTTATATTTTTCTTTTTGTATAGTTATGTGAAGAAAAAATAAATAGAAAAATATATTTGAAAAATAGAAAATTGGAAAAAAGAAAAGAAATAGGAAAAGAAATAAAAGAAAAAGGATAGTTGAGAAAGAAAAAGAAATAAAGAGGAAAATATGTGGAAAAAAATAGAGAAAAATAAAGAGAGAAAATATTGTAGGAAAATACATAGAAAAATAATAGAATATATTTTGAAAGAAAAAAGAAGAAAATAGTTGAAAAATAGCAAAAAATATTAGATGAAATATTTTTTAGGATTTATTTGTTTTAGGGATAGTTTAGAAGCCCACTTGTTAGGGGGCTATTTTTCATTCGATTTTTTAGGATAGAATAGGATAGCGTTTCCTAGGAGATTTATTTTCAGTATTCAACTCAGTGTAATCATTTTTCAGAGATTAATAAAACTAGATTTGAGCTGTGGTCCCGAAGTAGCCGAACTACAGCTGCTCTGATTTCTCGTACCAGACGAGAATACGTAGGCATAGAGTGCGACGCTCTATCGAGTCAATTCCCTTCCGTTTAGATTTAGCAGCCGTAGATAGATTGTTTTGCATCCTTTAGACAACCCAAGCAAGCATGGATCCCGTCGAGTACGACGGACGTGAGGGGTGCTAATACCTTCCCCTTGCGTAACCGACTCCCGAACCCAGGTTTTGGTTGCGATGACCATACCTTTTCCCCGTTTTTTGCGAGGTTTACTTCGAGCGTTTCCTTTCCCGCTCTGAGGGATAAATAACGCACGGTGGCGACTCTTCTGTCAGCCGGCGCCGATTTTCGCAGTAGCGACAGTCGACAATACAGCTTAGTTCTCCGTGTTTTCGTTCATGGATGGCTTCTCCGGCTACAATCAGATCAAGATGGCGCCGGAGGACATGGAGAAAACTACGTTTATTACACCTTGGGGAACGTTTTGCTACAAGGTAATGCCTTTCGGTCTGAAGAACGCATGGGTCACTTACCAACGAGCAATAGTTACTTTGTTTCATGACATGATTCATCATGAGATTGAAGTCTATGTTGATGACATGATTGCGAAGTCCCAAACGGAGGAGGGACATTTGGTCAATTTGCTGAAGCTTTTTGAGAGGCTTAGGAAGTTCAGGTTGAGGCTGAATCCTAACAAGTGTACTTTCGGAGTACGGTCTGGAAAACTACTGGGGTTTATCGTGAGTGAAAGAGACATTGAGGTTGATCCTGTGAAGATTAAAGCAATACAAGAAATGCCAGTGCCAAAAATAGAAAAAGAAGTTCATGGTTTCCTGGGCAGAATAAACTACATCGCAAGGTTTATCTCTCAGCTCACGGCCACGTGTGAACCGATGTTCAAACTGTTAAAGAAAGATCAGACGATTATCTGGAACGAGGATTTCCAGAAGGCATTTGATAAGATAAAACAGTATCTACACGAACCTCCGATCTTGATACCCCCAGTGGCCGGAAGACCCCTAATCATGTACTTGACAGTTCTTGAGAATAGTATGGGGTGTGTTCTCGGTCAGCATGACGAGACGGGCAGAAAGGAGCATGCCATTTACTATTTGAGTAAAAAGTTCACAGATTGTGAATCTCGTTACTCGATGATGGAGAAGACGTGTTGTGCACTAGCCTGGGCTGCCAAACGTTTACGACAGTACATGCTCAACCACACAACCATGCTAATTTCGAAGATGGATCCGATCAAGTACGTCTTCGAGAAGCAAGCGCTTTCGGGCAGGACTGCCAGATGGCAAATGATGTTGACGGAATATGACATTCAGTACGTTTCCCAGAAGGCCATCAAGGGAAGCGTATTGTCTGAATACCTTGCCGAACAACCGATCGAGGATTATCAGCCGATGAAATTTGAATTCCCTGATGAGGATATCATGTTTCTTAAGGTGAAAGATTGTGATGAACCGTTCCCCAACGAGGAGCTAGATAGGAAGTCCCAATGGAAGTTGATATTTGACGGGGCGGTTAATTCTTACGGAAGTGGCATTGGGGCGATCATCACGACTCCCCATGGATTCCACATCCCGTTCACTGCTAGACTGACGTTTCTGGTCACCAATAACAAAGCAGAGTACGAAGCATGCATCATGGGTCTGGAGGAAGCAATTGATTTGAGAATCAATAACCTAGATGTATATGGTGACTCGGCACTCGTGATTAACCAGATTAAAGGGGAGTGGGAGACTCGTCAATCGAATTTGGTGCCGTACATGAATTATGCCAGAAGGCTGCTTCCGTTCTTTGATCGAGTGGAACTCCATCATGTGCCCAGGGCTGAGAATCAGATGGCTGATGCCTTAGCCACGTTGGGTTCGATGTATAAAGTCAATTTTTGGAATGAAGCTCCAAGGATTGTCCTTTCTCGTCTTGATAGACCTGCATTCTTCTTTGCGATCGAGGAAGCCTCCGATGGCAAGCCATGGTTCCACGATATCCAGACTTTCCTTATGACTAAGGAGTATCCTGCGAGAGCATCAACCCAGGATAAGAAGACTCTGAGGAGGCTGTCTGGAAATTTTTATCTCAATCCTGATGGAGTTTTGTATAAGAGAAGCCACGATCTTGTGCTACTCAGATGTGTAGATGAGAAAGAGGCAAGTATGCTCATGGAAGAAGTCCATGAAGGCACATTTGGTACACACGCCGGCGGGCATGCTATGACGAGAAAGATCCTGAGAGCAGGATACTACTGGCTAACGATGGAATTGGATTGCTTTAAATTTGCGAAGAGATGTCATAAATGCCAGATTTATGCTGATATGATTCATGTGCCGCCGTGCCCGTTGAATGTCATGTCCTCCCCGTGGCCGTTCTCCATGTGAGGCATCAATATGATAGGCAAGATCGAGCCCACTGCATCTAACGGTCATCGCTTCATTCTAGTAGCTATCGACTACTTCAACAAGTGGGTGGAGGCAGCCTCATACGCTAATATGACCAAGCAGGTGGTGGCTAAATTCATAAAGAGGGACATCATCTGTCGATACGGAATTCCCGAGCGGATCATTACTGATAATGGTTCGAATTTGAATAACAAGATGATGAAGGAGTTGTGCCAGAGTTTCAAGATTTAACACCACAACTCATCTCCTTACCGGCCGAAGATGAATGGCGCCGTTGAAGCGGCCAATAAAAACATTAAGAAGATTGTACAGAAGATGGTTGTGACCTATAAGGATTGGCACGAGATGTTGCCATTTTCACTGCACGGTTATCGTACAACGGTACGTACATCAACTGGGGCAACTCCTTTCTCACTGGTGTACGGTATGGAAGTTGTCCTACTGTTAGAAGTTGAGATTCCTTCTTTACGAGTTTTGGTTGACGTGAAACTCGATGAGGCAGAATGGATTAAGAACCGACTAAACCAACTCAGCCTGATGGACGAGAAGAGATTAGCATCGATAATATATGGTCGTCTGTACCAAAGCCAAATGAAGAAAGCCTATAACAAGAAGGTGCGTCCTAGAAGCTTTCAGACGGGTGATCTCGTCCTGAAGAAGATTCTTCCTCCACACTCCGACCACCGGGGCAAGTGGACTCCCAATTACGAAGGTCCGTACATCGTCAGCAAGGTCTTCTCGGGAGGAGCCTTGTTGTTATCCACGATGGATGGCGAAGATTTTGCATCCCCGGTGAACGCGAATGCAGTTAAAAAATACATTGCTTAAAGAATGACCCACTGGAAAGAAAAAAGAATATCCAGGCAAAAATGGGGCATCCCGGGAATACCCATTTTGGAAATGGAGTGTGCACATATTCACTGCTGGGAATACACTTTCTGTTTGGGACATTCAGGTCCACTGAGGTAACCTTCCTGGGGAATACTCTTCTGTGGAGGACCACCCACGTCCAATAGGGATAAGTGCCCTCTCAAATCTTTTGAGATAAGATGTGACTTCCATCTACCGAGGAGTGATACAATCCATATGTCACAGGACTCTGGCTGGCGAACACAACTTCCCTGCCTATTTGCTCCAAAGGTGAGAACCCTGCAAAACACAAACGAGACAAAACAAATCTATACAACAAAATCTATTCCGGTTAGTATTCGTGACGTTCGTTCAGTCAATTCGAAGTTTTAGCAATTATTGGCAAGGGCCAGCAAGTTTATGCACATGCAAGTTTATCAAAAGCATTGGCGTTTTTCACAAACAAAACAGTAAAGAACAAGCATCAAGTACTGAATAATATGCTTTATTGATAACGGGCCTGTAGATAGGCAAAATTTTGTACACTGGATGCAACTCCTGAAAAGAGGAAGTTACGCACAAGCAAAATACAATTATTACAGAAGTACAAAGAAAATTTGTATACATGTCGGCAACGTGGTACAGACGAACACCATGAGTTGATCCTCCTATGACTCGCCTGACTCTGACGCTTTCCCAATACTCGACCTTCAGAAGAGATTGTTTCGGATATACGACCCTCAGGTACTCCCAAACCACTAAGTAATGCAGGATCAAACTCGGACCGCAATCATTTGCTTTTTCGAATCCCTAACTTTTGCGTGAACCGCCCTTTGCAGGTTTTCAATTCACCGGGATACCCTTTTTTGCCGAAGTCGCCCTTTTCAGGTTTTCAACTTCGCGGGTGTACATCTTTTCAATTTTGTCCCTAACTTTTGCCCGAACCTTTTATTCCTTTTTTATGGTTCGCCGGGATGCCCCATTTTTGCCTGGACTCTCTTTTTTTATCCAGCGGGTCTATTTAAGCAAAATATTTTTTAACTGCGTCCGAGTTCACAGGGGATGTAAAATCCTAGCCATCCATGGTGGACAACAGTAAGGCTCCTCCAGAGAAAACCTTTCTAACAACATACAGACCTTCATAGTTGGGAGTCCATTTGCCCCTGTGATCTGATTGTGGTGGGAGAATCTTTTTCAGCACAAGATCGCCCATCTGAAAGCTTCGAGGACACACCTTTTTATCATAAGCTTTCTTCATTCGGCTTTGGTACAACCGACCTTATGCTAGAGAAGCCAGTCTCTTCTCATCCAATAAACTGAGCTGATTCAATCTCTCTTTCACCCATTCTGCCTCATCAAGTTGGACATCACGCAAAACCCTCAGAGAAGGAATCTCAACCTCCAATGGTAGGACAACCTCCATACTATATACCAGTGAAAAAGGAGTTGCCCCGGTTGATGTGCGTACCGTCGTACGATAACCGTGCAAAGCAAAAGGCAACATCTCATGCCAGTCCTTATAGGTCACAACCATCTTCTGAACGATCTTCTTTATGTTTTTATTGGCTGTTTCAACAGCGCCATTCATCTTGAGGCGATAAGGAGAAGAGTTGTGATGTTCAATTTTGAAATTCTGGCACAATTCCTTCATCATCTTGTTATTCAAATTCGAACCGTTGTCAGTGATAATATGCTCTGGGATTCCATATCTGCAGATAATATCTTTCTTGATAAATCTGGCTACCACCTGCTTGGTAACATTAGCATATGACGCCGCTTCAACCCATTTGGTGAAGTAATCAATAGCTACCAAGATAAAATGATGCCCGTTGGATGCCGTGGGCTCAATCTTTCCAATCACATCAATTCCCCACATGGAAAAAGGCCAAGGCGACGACATAACATTCAGAGGGCTCGGAGACACATGATTCTTGTCCGCATAAATCTGGCATTTATGACACTTCTTTGCAAATTTGAAACAATCTGTTTCCATAGTCAGCCAGTAGTACCCTGCTCTTAATAACTTTCTCGTCATTGCATGTCCGCCGGCATGTGTGCCAAATGTACCCTCGTGGATTTCTTCCATGAGCAACTTAGCCTCTTTCTCATCCACACATCGCAACAACACTAAGTCGTGGTTTCTCTTGTACAAAACCCCATCCGGATTCAAATAGAAATTGCCAGCCAATCTCCTAAGAGTCTTCTGATCACGACTGGATGCCCCAGCTGGATACTCTTGGTTCTTTAGGAAATTCTGGATGTCATAATACCACGGTTTACCATCGGAAGCTTCCTCAACGGCGAATATGAAAGCAGGCTTATCAAGGCGAGAGATAACTATCCTGGGAGCCTCATTCCAGAAGTTAACCTTATACATCGAAGACAACATTGCGAGAGCGTCTGCCATCTGATTTTCTGCTCGTGGTAAATGGTGCAATTCCACCTTGTCAAGGAAAGGTAACAACCTTCTTGCATAATTCATATAGGGTATTATTGTACCCCAAAATTTGCCCAACTTTTCTTTACCTAGCTTATGTTTCATTTCATTCACATTAGCATTATCATTTGCATTTCATTGACATGTATGCAGGAGATCAAGAGGTATGATTACCAATAAAGAGCTACACAAGACTGTGAGGCTAGCTAAGAAGGTCATTCAAGTGTTCAAGCATTGATATCCTTGTCAGAGAAGTTGAAAGATCCTCAGAGATAGTGGTTGAAGCCAAAAGGGTGTGTCTCTTAACTTGGGAGTGTGGGAAGTCATCAGATGATTCTGAGGTCATGGAGATGGACTTGAGGTCTTGAGAGAGCTCATGAGAAGTGTTGAAGATCACTTTGAGGCCTAGACAGGTCATTGTGCAAGATTAAGAAGGCTCAGCCATGAGTGGTGCAGCTAGGGTTTGACTGGGTCAACCCTAAGTCAACTGAGGATTTGAAAGAAGGTTGAGACTTAATTCAAGAGCCATGTGATCATGGATTGATTCATTGAGATGTTATAAGTATGATTCCAAGGTTAAATCATCATAATTGAAGGGTTTGAGAAGTTTCAGCCTAGGGTTTCTAAGGCTTGACAGTGTAAAATCCCCTAGTTTGACCCCTATCTTCAAGGCAATGTAGCTCAAGATGTGATTGTAATCTCATCTTGCCCCTAACATGATTGTTGTAGAGCATGAGCTTAGCTTTAATTTTAGTGCTAGAAGTCATTGATAGGATTTGTAGAACTCAAGTTATGGCTGTGACAAGTTACAAGTCATCTGAGGCATGTGAATTTGGAGCTTGAAAGTTACCCAACTTGCATGACACTTTTGCCCTAGAAGGATGATTCCTATGAACTTTTGGTCAACATGAATTCTGTTCCTTATCCTCTTAGCTTTCTAGAGAGTACTAGAAGTCCTTGATAGGATTTTTAGAACTCAAGTTATGGCTTGGACAAGTCAAGGGTATTTTGGACATTTGGTGATTATCGGTCATTTGTGATCATAGGCTATTTTCACCAACTTAGAGGCCTCAAATGAAATTTTGTTCAACTAGAAAGTTTCTCAAAATGGGGTTTTAACCTTGACCATGCATCAAGGAGAGACTTGGTTCAAGAAATTTTGAAAAAAGAAAGAATTAAAAGGATTTAATGGCCAAAAATTCAAATAATTCATTTTGTGACCAAATGAAGCAAAATTATAGGTCAAATTGATTGGAAAAATGATTTTAGAAACAATGGAAATGTTAGAATATTGATTTGAGGTCATTTGCATACCATTCCATTTCATTTCTTCATGATGAAGCAACATAATCAAATTCCCACCTTTGGCTTGCAAACAAGGAAAATAACACATTAAACTCATTCAATATCTCATGAGAAGTTAATTACAAGCATAACCATGCCCAAAGGGAGCCAGAATACTGATTGCCATGGATGAGATTTTGAAGAGATTTTGAAAATCCAAAATCTCATTTGGATGATTCCAGAAAGTTCTAGACAATCCCAATGAGTTCTATATAAGTCATTGGGTGAATTCAGTTCATTTTTTGGAAGAGATTGGTGCTGGAAGCAGAGAGTGGAGTTGAAGTTTCATGAATGCAAGTTGAAATCATATTCTGAGACAGAAGAAGAATCAAGCCAATTTGAGGTGTGCATTAGCTTCAGAGGAAGATTTGGAGTGAATTTGGATCGTTGTGTAGGCTGAATCGTGCAAGAACCACTTCTGTTACAAGCTTGAACACAGGTTGGTGAATTTCTTGATTATGCATGATTTAGGCAGTGATAGATAGAAATTCATATGCGGTTAGGATCCTGATGGTGAGTAGTTGGATTTAGGATGTTTAATTGCATGATTAGAGATGATTTAGGTCAGATACTATTTTCGGTTGAGATTGATATTTCACGATTCATGCGTTTTGAGGATGAATAATTGGTATGGTTGAATTTCTGGGAAGATTCTGGTCAAGATTCATTCAGGAATCGTGGAAAATGGTTGGCTGTAGAGGAAGTTAGGGTTCTGCAGGGGTGGCCGGAAAAGCCACCGGCGATGGCTGGCTCGCGCGCAGGTTTCAAGTTTAAATTGAGGAAGATGAAATCCTCACCCTCCATTCAGGCTGAAGACTTGACTTGGTCCATTGATCTAAGCGCTCATGATGAGCCACGTACCCCTCTCCCAAAACTCACCGTTTTACTTACTAGTTGTACGAACCAAGCACGCGTGAGCTCGAATCCTGTCTTGTACCCTTTTTATTCCATTTTAATTGCTGAAGAGAATACAAGTGAATCCAAGCGCCTGGGCCTATGAACTCCTTGCTATTCACGCCCCCTTTCTGGCCCAACCCAAGAATTGAACTGTTAATATTTGCTATTTACCACACGCTGTTTGTTAATTTCTTTTATTTTCTTTTATTTTTCATTATTTCATATGACTTAGAGATTAATTCATAAAAAATAGGAAATTAACTCAATTAATTCCAAACTTTTTTCCCCTGATTCATGATTGAATCTAGAATTTTATAGATAAAAAATATTAGGAATTCATGCATTTGTGATTTTATTTGCATTTTTTGAATATTTATTGATATTAAAATGGCCATGGTTGATACCTTGTCTTGCTGAATTTTGTTTGAGCATTTGGTGATGATTCTTGCCTTGATTTTTTGTGTGTATCTAGCATAGATATGCATGTTCCCCTAGTAATTGTCTCAAATTTTGGTGAAGAAGTTTAGGGCTATTTTTAAGTTGAAACTTTAGGTGCTCTAGTTTTAGGGTTTAACCTTAGTACCTTGTGATTTAGGTTTTATTTCTAGGACTTGGTGGATGATTCAAGCTTTGGATTTTGTATGGTAGATTCATGATTGAATTAGGGTCCCATAGTTATTTTTGTAGGATTTTACAATTGGTTTTAGTATTTTAGTTAGGACTAACTTTAGTACTAGGTTTTAGGTGATCTTAACTTGCTAACTCAACTGGATTGATTTCTTTAGTTCCCTTAGATTATGGTTTTGCTTTGCTTGCTCTTGGATGATGTTGAAGACAAGCTTGGGTTGCTGAGGAATGCATGAGGAAGCTTGGATGTGAAGTTTTCCTTTATTTTGGGTTGAGTGTTGTTTAGGTGTTAAGATTAGGGTTTGTAGATAGAGCTCCTAGATAGATTCTCTTCTTTCATAAACATGGAAGGTATTGATCCCTTCCATTCTTCCCTGTGATGTAAGGTCCCCTTGTGAAGGCCTCATCCCTCCTTTGGTAGGATGTGTGGCCCTTCCCAAGCTGGTAGAACCTTTGAGGGTTCCTTTCTCTGATGATGGAGTGCTTAGTGATGACCTTTGGTCTTCACTCTGCTGTCTATTATCCAAACCCTGCTCTTGTTAGATGAATCTTTCTCCCTTGCTAGAGGATGGAGTTCCTTGCTAGAAGATTGAAGATGTTAGAGGTTTCACTTCCCCTTTGTTTGAAGACTGTCAGGGGAGCTAAAGCTTGAAGATCCAGAAGAACAAGTTGACACTTGTGAAGGGAATCCAGTTGAGATCAAATGAAAAGCTGAAGCTTGAAGTTAGAGAACAAGTTGATACTTGTGTGTTTGATGCATTAAGAGCCTGAAGGGGCCAGGTTGATACTTGCTATTGGGATTGAAGCCTGAAGGTGGAGTCTACTTTGGAGCTGAAGCTTGAAGAAGAAGGGTAAGTTGATACTTATGTTAGAGGTATTGAAAGCCTTAAGGAACAGTTGAAGACTGAGGACTAAGCTGCTGTCAGAGGAGCTTTGCTGTGAAGTTGAGGAGGCTGTTGATCTGCTTGTCTGTCTGTTTACTTTCTGTGCAACTGTATTGCTGTGACTTGTTTGATTTGCTTGATGCATTAGAATAAGTCCATATCTAGATTCTCTTAAGCTAGGAGCATGATTGCACTAGAGGTTGAGTTGCTCCCTCTGCTTGTATTTTTACTGTATGGCTTTGCTTGCGAGTATTCGGTAAAGCCCAGCTCCCTTGCCTATGTGGTTTGTGATTTGCTTCATGGCATTTTATTTCATTTCTTCTGTATGATTACAGTTATTCATATCTAGCTTGAGGTTGAGATGAGCTTGTGGAGGCTGATGCCCCACACACATTTCCTCCCTCACTTGCATTGCATGTATTTTACTGTATATCTGTTTACTGTTTTAGCTGATGCTTTATCTGTTTCTGTTCATCATTGACATGATCCCCTAGGAATCTCACTTCCTTTGATAAGGAAGTGTTGATTAGAACTTTAGGTTGAAACCTATGCATGATAACTTCTAGGAGTTCCCTGTTTCAAACCTCAACCATAGGATGAATCCTTGGCATGACAACATTAGGACTTGATAGTCTCCCCTTAGTTGAACCTGTTTGTTCTCTCTTCTCTTCTCAAAACAAATTAAAATACAATAATAAAGGTTAATTGACGTCGTCGTTACGAGCCTTAAGCTATCTGAGAAAGGATTGTTCGAGAGTTTCTTTTCAACAGTCTGGATGTTTAGTATGGTACCCTATGGGTGTCATGCGACGTATTCACTTTCAGGTCATAGTCTCTAGTGCGATATTAGTTGCAAACATCCATAAAAAACAGTTATTCCGTAAGAGACAGAAAACAAACTTCAAACCTTTTTGCCCCGTGGGCCCATGATTCAAAGGAAGCTTTTCTGAAGAAAAGAGTGTCGTTAACTCCCAGTTCTACCGCAAACGGTAACGCCTAAGTCTCCAAGGGTCGAGCTGCGTACACCAAACTGCTGGGACTGTTTGTTAACCCTACTCGATAAAACAGATGAATCTGAATCCATGTAATCTGTATTATCCCGAACTACGTAAGCTCTGATCTCTCATACCTGTTGAGAGTACGTAGGCACAATACTGATGTATTGGCGAGCCACCTTCCCCGTCACCCGTAGTTAGTCGAACTACGTTGACTCTGATTTCTCATTCTCTGATGAGAATACGTAGGCATAAAGTGTGACGCTTTGTCGAGTCATTTTCTTTTCTTTTTTAGACCGGCCTTGATAGGTAGATAGATAAAACCAACCCGTCATGTAAACACAACAAGCATGGATCCCATCGAGTACGATGGATGTGAGGGGTGCTAATACCTTCCCCTTCCGTAACGGACTCCCGAACCCAGACAATGGTTGCGATGACCTTGTCTTATACCTTTTCGTCAGGTTTTTCCGATCGTTTCCTTTCCCGCCCTGAGGGATAAATAACGAAAGGTGGTGACTCTTCTGTTTTTCCGGCACCTTATTTTCGCGGTAGCGACAGGTATCAGATTGGGCTGACGAGTCTCCCACTCTCCCTTGATCTGATTCACAACTAGAGCAGAGTCTCCGTATACATCAAGATTTTTAATTCTCAGATCAATAGCTTCTTCGAGCCCCATAATGCACGCTTCATATTATACCTCGTTATTGGTAACTGGAAAGGTCAATCTAGCAGTGAATGGGATGTGCGACCCGTGGGGAGTAGTAATGATTGCCCATATTCCACTTCCATATGAATTGACGACACCGTCAAATATCAATTGCCATTTGGAACCCAACTCTGGACCTTCATCCGGCAACGGCTCCTCACAGTCCTTCATTTTTAAGTACATGATATCCTCGTCAGGAAAATCAAAATTCATAGACTGGTAATCATGAACTGGCTGCTCAGCTTGGTATTCTGACAGAACACTACCTTTAATAGCCTTTTGAGAAACGTACTGAATATCATATTCTGTCAATACCATCTGCCATCGGGCAATCCTTCCGGAAAGTGCTTGCTTTTCAAACACGTATTTGATTGGATCCATCTTTGAAATTAGCATGGTTGTATGGTTTAGCATGTATTGCCTCAAATGTTTGGCAGCCCAGGCTAGCGCACAACACGTTTTTTCGAGCATTGAGTAACGGGACTTGCAGTCTGTGAACTTTTTACTCAAGTAGTAAATCGCATGCTCTTTACGTCCAGTCTCGTCATGTTGACCGAGAACACAACCCATACTTTTCTTCAGAACCGTCAAATACATAATCAATGGTCTCCCTGCTACTGGGGGTATCAATATTGGAGGTTCCTGCAAATATTCTTTTATTTTTTCAAACGCCCTTTGACAATCTTCATTCCAGGTCACAGCCTGATCTTTTTTCAATAACTTGAATAATGGCTCGCACGTGGCCGTTAGATGAGATATGAACCGAGCAATGTAGTTCAATCTCCCTAAAAAACCACGAACCTCTTTTTCTATTTTCGGCGTTGGCATTTCTTGTATTGCTTTACTTTTTGCAGGATCAACCTCTATTCCTTTTTCGCTCACAATAAACCCCAATAGCTTACCAGATCTCACCCCGAAGGTGCACTTGTTAGGATTCAGCCTCAGCCTGAATTTCCTAAGCCTCTTGAACAATTTTAGAAGATTGACCAGATGCTCTTCCTCCATCTGGGATTTGACAATCATATCATCAACATAGACTTCGATCTCTTTATGCATCATGTCATAAAAGAGTGTTGTCATAGCTCGCAGATATGTTGCCCCAGCATTCTTCAAACCAAAGGGCATCACTTTGTAGCAGAACGTTCCCCACGGGGTAATAAAAGTTGTTTTCTCCATATCATCTGGCGCCATCTTTATCTGATTATAGCCCGAAAAGTTGTCCATGAAGGAAAACACAGAGAATTGAGCGGTGTTGTCGACCGGCACATCAATATGAGGAAGCGGAAAGTCGTCTTTTGGGCACGCCTTGTTCAAATCTCGATAGTCCATGCACATCCGCACCTTACCATCTTTCTTTGGTACAGGTACTATATTAACGACCCATTAGGGATAAGTTGTAACAGCCAGAAAACCAGCATCCCATTGTTTCTGAACTTCCTCCTTAATTTTCATAGCCATATCTGGTCGAGTTCTTCTGAGTTTTTGCTTAACCGGCAGACATTCCTCGCGCAATGGCAAACGGTGAACCACCATATCAGTATCCAAACCAGACATGTCTTCGAAAGACCAAGCAAAGATATCACTGTACTCCCGCAACATCTCAATAAGCCTTTGCTTGATATCACTTTGCAGTGCAACCCCTATCCGGATATTCCTGACAACCTCTTCGGACCCCACGTTGATAATTTCAATTTCCTCCTGATGAGGCAGAATGATTCTCTCTTCTTGTTTCAAAAGTCGAGTCAGCTCTTCTGATAAGTCATTATCCTCAACAATCTCTTCTTCTGCTTGAAATATCGGGTGCTCGAAGTCGAAGCGAGTCATAAGAAGTTCGTGATCGGTGTCGTCTGAAATATGAATCCTGCAATGAGAATGGTTAAATGTTTCAAATAATTCAAACAAAGCACATAACCACGTTGCCATTTTATTGTTAAACAAAAATAGGAAAAACAAGGATCACAAAATTTGCATGAGAAAAACGCCTTTAATAATGATTAAACAAAGTACACACATAAGCAGGTAGCCCTAAAAATAGAATCACCATGCCCCGAGTAGGACACAGGATTATACAATAATTTGAGAAAACAAATCATTACTGTTTTGTACTCACTGGGACAAGTTCCTGGATAGACCAGTTGCACAGATTCTGTCCTGGCACGCCGGGCTTAATCCATGAGTCCATATTGCAGTCACTATCTCTGTCTTCAGCATCGGAAACAACATTGATCATTTCATAACAGACCCCACCTGGAGTGATCACCACTGGTCCTTTAAACTTTGGCACGCCTGATGCGGAAGGTGACGATGTTGGGTGATACCCCAACCCAAACTTGTCCATCTTGACAGGAATTTCCAAGACTTTGCCCCATCCTTTGGTTGCTCCAGCCTGAACCACTGCCTGAGCGTCTTTGTACAAAGACATGGCCACCTCTGGCCCTTTGACGGGAACATGAGACTTGTCCTTGATCGGCAACCCCTCGAAGGCTTGGCATGGCGTCTCATGGATCTCCCTATCCACTTCGACGTACTTGAATGACGAAAGATGACAAACCAGAATGTCCTCCTCTCCGCAAATAGTAACAACACTGTCACTGACCATGTATTTAAGCTTCTGATGTAGCGTGGACGTCACAACCCCTGCAGAATGTATCCATGGTCGCCCAAGTAAACAGCTGTAAGCTGGATGTATGTCCATGATGTAGAACACTGTGTCAAACACTTCCGGCCCGACCTGGAGCGACAACGTTATGGATCCAAACACCGACCTTCTGGTCCCATCAAAAGCCCTAACGACCAAATCACTTGGCGTGCAAATAATTCCTCGGACATCTAGCTTCATCATAGCCTTCTTCAGCAACACATTCAAAGATGATCCAGTGTCTACAAAAACGTGCGACATAACAGTGCTCCGGCACTCCACTGAAATGTGCAAAGCCATATTATGGTCCCGACCTCTAGGCGTCAAATCAAAGTCAGTAAATCACAGGCTGTGGTCGGCATTCACATGCGCCAGTACCCGCTCAAGCTAATTAACAGTTACTTCCTGAGGTACAAAAGACGTGTCCAAGATTTTCAACAAGGCATTTCGATGGGCCTCGGAACAAAGCAACAAAGATAGTATTGAAATTTTAGAAGGCGTCTGCTGTAAGTGCTCCACAATCTTATAGTCACTTTTGCGAATCAACCTCATAAACTCTTCTACATCCTTGACCGATGTTTCCTTCTCTTTTGATTGGGAAGGTCCTCCTTCATTCACTTTGGCTTTGCCTCTAGTGATCCTTTCAGCCTCGATTTCGGGTGAAGTGAAGATTCTACCACTTCGGGTCATGCCTCCCGCTTCAACAATATTGCCCACTGCCCCTGCTGGCTGGCTATCCACATTAATCTTTTCCCCGTTGCAAAAAGCTTCCAACCCATAATTCCATGGGATGGCTTTCGTACTCTCATAAGGAACGGGCCCTGCTTTCGTTATCGTGATAGTTGGCCGCTTGGCGGGCGCTGATATCGTAATAGTCTTTCATGGAATTGTAATTGTTGCAACCTCACCCTGTTTTTCACAGTTTACCTCACCAGGTTTCTCAACAGCAGTGCGGTCAAACTGTAAAGTTCCCTCATCAATCATGGCCTGAATACCTCTCTTCAAATCAATACAGCCCTCTGGTCGGGTCCAACAATCCAAACAGTACTCATGGCATCCGGGGAAGACCCCTCCTTTCAACAATTTGCTTTTAACATAGCTTAAAGGTGTCTTCAGATCATTTACGTCCATAACCAAATCCAAATCCTCCTCTGTCAAAACAGCATTCCCTCCATGATTCAGCATTGGTTTCTGTACAATGTTGGGACCATCATTACTGAAGTTCATGACTTTACTATCAATCAAATCTTGGACTTTGTGCTTAAAAGCATGACAACTCTCGATATCATGTCCGGGTGCCCCAGAATGAAATTCACACTGCTTACTAGTATCATACCCGTAAGGGAGCGCTCCTGTGGGTGGGTCCAACGTTCTCTTCTCAACCAGATTCAAACTTAACAGCGTCTGAAGCAGTTCTGCATACGTTGATGGAGGTTTATCAAATACCCTCTTTGACCTTCCATTCTGGATCCTTCTCTGAGCAGGACTCTGCCTTTGTTGTTGTTGCTGTTGTTGTTGTGGTTGTTGTTGTTGTTGTGGTATAGGGATCGTCACACTACCAACCTGTTGTTGAATATACTGATTCCGACCTCTACCTCGTCCTTGACCACCATACACTGCACTGGCGTCTCCTTGCCTTTTACCACCAAAGACCTTTTTTGCACCTCCTGCTGAGGTCGATTCACCAGCTTGAATCTTACCAATTTTGATGCCATTTTCAATCCGTTCTCCCATGAGTATCATGTCAGAGAAACTACCCATCAAACAATTGAGAAATTTATCATAATACATCCCAGAGAATGTTCCAACGAAAATATCAATCAATTCCCTTTCAACCATAAGGGGGTGGACTTTTGCCGCCAGATCGCGCCAACGCTGAGCATACTCCTTGAAACTATCCCCATTCTTCTGTGAAAGACTTTGAAGCTGGAGCCTATTTGGTGCAAGGTCACTATTGTATTGGTAATGTTTGATGAAAGCATCAGCCAATTCTTTCCAACTTCCGACCTGTGCAGGCTCTAGTCCCATGTACCATTCCAGCGATGGTCCTGACAAACTATCTTGAAAAAAATGCATAAGCATCTTTTCATCATCAGAGTACGTAGACATCCTACGGTAGTATGAACGCACATGAACCCGTGGGCATGTATCCCCTTTATATTTATCGAAAGTGGGAGCTTTGAACTTCAATGGTACTCTCAGCCCAGGAACCAGCCCCCATGGTAGCCATGTCCAACCCTGCAGAATTTTGAATGGCTATACCTCTCATCTGTTCCTCCAGCATTTTAATCCTCCGATCACTATCAGTGGGACCCTCAAAACCCATGCCTTGCCTAGAAAAGGCATCTTTCTGACGATCTCTATTCGAGTACGGACCCTCATTACCATATCCGTCATGAGCAGCATTACGGCCATGACCCTGACCACTTTGGAAGAACCTGGGATCATACCTAAGATTGCCAAGCTCTTGATTAGCAGCCACTGTCCCAAAACCAGTATTGAAAGGACCCATCCCAACACCATTGGTATTCACATTGCCAAACCCAGCATTGCCATAGCCATTGTTACCAAAACCTTGATTGTTATCACCGAACCCTCCATTGCCGAGGCCCTGATTATTGAAACCATCATTGCGATCCCGATTGGCAAAGCGAAGATCCTGATTGTTTTCACCAAAACCAGTATTGATACCAACATTCCTGTTGGATTCCACGTTCCCATTAACATTATCAGCATTTCTGTTACAAGCGTTGTCGTTGCCGTTGCCAATACCAGTCTCACCAGCATTTGGTATCACTTCCTCCCTGCGAGGAGTCTCCACATGAACAGAGTTGTATTCTGTATTACCGGTCGCTCGCGCCAGCAGCGGTTGCACCATAGTTTGAAGATGTTCCTGGCCTTTAGCCACAACCTCCATAGTCTGCATGAATTGGGCCAACCTATCCCGGATCTCCTGCATCTCAGACTGTACCTGATCCATGATATTCTTATTGTTGCTTCTTGTAGCGTACCGGTGAATTCTATGTTCGTCAATCTTGAAACAACCTGTAAGATGCAGGAGATAAGATTCGAGCTCAAAAAAGAGTACCTGCCATGCAATATGATTATGCAGATGCACACGTGTAAATATGCAACAAGTTACTTCCCCCCCCCCCCCCCCCCCCCGATTCTAGTTCCGAAGAAGAAGCCATAACGACAATGGAGTCCCAAGTAGGCAAACGCAGAATCAGGAACCTCATACATAGACAAATGCCAAGAGGCAGAGTACAAAGATACAACTGAATACAACTGAAAAGGACCTCGGCCAACAAGCCTGGCGATGGTCAAAATACAAGTACGAATAACAAGAGAAAAGCAAAGGTAAATCAGGACAAATGGCGCGCCCTGACATCTTCCAATAGCCTCAATGTCTCCGAATGACCTAGTTTGGAGATTAGTTCCTGTATCAATAATGTGTGTCGCTCAACAGTGGATCTCAGCTTTTTGGCGTCCTCTTCACAGGCTCCCCTGCCAAAACACTCATCAATCCAGTATCTTTTGAAGCCAGCCTTCAATTCACCACCCCTAGTTTCTTTGACCATGTTGCTCACTCTAGACTCAGCGACACGTCTAAGAGATGCCTCTTCATCAATCTTCGCATCCTTAGCACTGAGCTGCTGCTCTAACTGGGAAATCTGAAGCTTCAATTCATCTTCACGCTCCTTCCGGCTAGTAAGCGTGGCATTCCACAAAAGTTCCCATTTGGAAAGTCGAGAATAAGCCTTGTTCAGAAGTTCTTTCTTAGTAGCAAGTACACTACTAACACCATTTAGGGCTACTCCTACTTTCTCTCTCCTGCTGGTCTCTTCAGTCAAGTCTGAACCCAACCTATTAATCATCTCAGTCTGCTTCTTTAAAATGAAGGTTGCCTCATTCTTCTCATGCCGAAGCTGGAAAATCTCTTTCTCTAGCTCTTCATTCGCTCTTTGTAACTCTTCCTTTTCAGCCAGCAGCTTCTTATACTTCTCAATCTCTACTGAAGTAGGTTCCTCAATCACCGGAAGGTACAAAGGCTCTACAGCAGGATATGGCATCAAAGAAGTCCTAACTCTCTCATGAATCCAGAGCCGATAAGGATTATAAGCTCGACTGTCACTCTTACCAAGCATTGTCTTTCCTCTTATGTGAATATTACCCCAAGCAAGCCTCAATCTGACCAAAACATCTCCGTCTAATAAACTCGTGAGATACAGAGATTCCTATATCTCGTTTTCAACTGGAGAGTCTCTCAAAGCATAGCCAAATTGTCTCACAAGCAGAGAAGGGTTATAGTTAATACAACCTTTCCGTCCAATCAATGGAACGTTTGGAAAGCCACTGCAACTATATATAATATCTACTCCGAGCTGGTTCCGATCAAACCAAACAATATTCTTGGCACACAATCCCATCAATCTGGAAGACCAATCTAAAGTACTAACAGTATCAACAAAAGGTCCCTTCTTAGGAAGATGTCCCTGAAACCACCTGTATAGAAGAGGTACACAGCAAGAAACATTCTTTCCCCGACGCTTCTCATTCTTATAGTGAATAGAATGATAAATGTCACCCTAGAGAGTAGGCACCGGATTCTTCGAGGCAAGAATAAATAAAGCATCTGAGTCAACAAAATCAGGCAAGTTCGGAAACAAGACAATCCCATAAATGCAAACAGCCAGAATAGCATTGAAGACAACCCAACATCCATCCTTCGCATACTGCGTAGCCTTCTCAACCAAGCAATAAAGATGAAAACCATAAGCTCTATTCAGCTTGACCAAACCTCCGGGGAACTCAGAAGCATCTAAACTGACAATCTCAGCAAGCTTAGCCAACTCAGGCTCAGTATCCTCATGAACAAAAGGCATCTGATCTAACACAGGAACTCCCAGCATATCAGAATACTCCTCCAAAGTAGGAGCCAGAATAAAATCAGTGAACAAGAAACATCTCAACTGAGGCTCGTAAAACTGCATCAAAGTATACAATCCAGTCATCTCAAACACAGAAGGTCTGCACAACAAACGGAGCAGATTCCCGTAAGACCCTCTGAACTCAGCCCTCACTCTTTGATCTGCTAGAGCAGCCAATCGCAATAAGGAACTGATAACTGGAGAAGGCAACCTGTAAGCAACTGTTCTCTTCATGGACTCCATGTCTGGCAAGAAGAACACTAGAATCTGAGGGGAAAAAACACACCTGCAACATAAATACACGTTAATGAAATGCAAACATGAAAATGCAAATGCATATGCAAAGAGGCGATCAAGTGCAATAATGAAGAACTGTGTTGTGCTGTACTGCAACTTGAGAACCATCAGATCTTCTCCTCAAACCAAACCAACCACAAAATAACCCTCATAACCAATTCTCACTGACAGAGGCAAACCAGGTGTTCTGAGGCCAAAGTTTTCCTGTAAAAGACCCACCTACCCTCTCACAGGTATGTACTTAACTCGCAGACGAGGTACGACATCCTATGCGGTCATCAACGTCACAGACTTTCAAGAGCGATGATACGATACCCAGAAGGTGTGGCATCATCATCCCTTGAAGAGGCCTCACTTAGCCGAATCCCAAATGATAGGTTCCCAGAGTCGACAACCCTCAAATCCAACAACCTATCGAGCCCAAAGGGCCAGGCAAGATGCCATCAAAGAGAATCTCGTCTGAGCGTAAATTTCGTAGCTAGCTGGTGCGAGCAAAGCAAGCAGGCTAACCACTACTCTCTACTTCTAAGTCTATGTGCACTCAAGCCCAGGTCCGGCTTATCTCTCAAACTAACCTTCTACCCACAGCACAATAACAATAGTATATAGTACTGAAAGTAAAGACAGAAAGATAAAGACATACAAAACCCTAGATGGGAAAACAAACGCTAGGATTGACTCACATAGGAAACCGTTGGATTCCCCAACAGAGTCTCCAGCTGTCGCTACTGCAAAAATCGGCGCCGACTATGATAGAAGAGTCGCCACCGCACGTTATTTATCCCACAAGAGGGAAAGGAAACGCTCAGAGTAAACCTAACACAAAGAGGGAAAGGAATAGTCATCGCAACCAAATCCTGGATTCGGGAGTCGGTTATGCAAGGAGAAGGTATTAACACCCCTCACGTCCGTCGTAATTGACGGGATCCACACTTGTTTTCTATCTAGGGGTATGTTTATCTATCTACTCTAAAGGTCTGGTCTAAAAAGAAAAGAAAATGACTCGGCAAAGTATCGCACTTTATGCCTACGTATTCCCGTCTGGAACGAGAAATCAGAGTCAACGTAGTTCGCCTAACTACAGGTTAAAAGGGGGAAGGTTGCTCGCCGAGATGTCGCATCTCGTGCCTACGCACTTTCATACGGCATGAAAGATCAGAGCAAACGTAGTTCGGGCTACGGAAGACACAAGCTTGTCTGACAGTTTTTTATCTCCTTAAGAAAGGGTTTTCCTGATTAAGGGTCCAAGAGGACAAAAACAAAATTTGAATGTTTGTTTGAGTTTTTTACGAAAGAACTGTTTTTTAGGATGTTTTCAATCTCAGTCGCACTAGAGACTATGACCCGGGAGTGAATGCTTCGTATGTCACCCAAAGGGTACCACACTAACTTCCAGATTACTGGAGAAAGACCTTCCACCAACCTTTTCCCAGATAGCTTAAGGCTCGTAACGTACGACTTCAATTAACCTTATTACTGTGTTTTTGAATTGTTTTGAGATGAGAAGAGAAAGACACCCTAAAACTATGGTTGAAAGGGAATCTACCTACAATTATCATGCATGGGTCAAAACCTAATGTCTGTCATAATTCCCTCTTGTACAGAGGAAATCATAGATCCTAAGGGAAATAGCAAAAGAAAGCAAGCAGTAAACAGTAAACAGTAAAATGCATGCTATGCAACAGTACAAGCGAGGCAAGGGAGTCCGGCTCAACCTCGAACCTAAGAAAATAACAGGCAAGAGGAGACAAGCTCCACCTCAAACCTAGAGGTAATCAACACAAGCAAACAGACAATCCAACAAAAGAAAAAAAACAGAGAAAGCAGCCCAAGCAAAAGCAACAGTCTTCAGCAGACAACAACTTCAATACTCAACAGCAGCAACTCTAAATAGCAAATTCTTTTGACAGCAAAGTGGACAGCAAAAGACTTCATCCTCAAGCTAGCTTCTATCTTCAAGCTTCATCAAACTTCATCTTCAAGCTCTAGCAAGCACACTCCAAGCAAAGGATTAATCACTAAGATCAAGGTTGCAATGTTAAGAACCAAATGAAAACCAAAGGAAATCATCAAGTACCAACATTGAAATGGAAGGGCATCCTCAAAGTTCTACTCAACAATGGGCATACTACACATCCCTCCAAAGGAGAGATGGATTTTCCCTAGGAGGACTCTACATCATTTGATAGAATAGAAGCACACAATGCATTCTATGTTTGATGAAAAAAACAAAACTAGCTCTAATGGCTCTTCCTAAAACCCTAATTCCCTAAGCTCCAAAAACAACTCCTAAAAGAAAAGGAAACTTCAACTCCAAGCTCCAATCTTCAAGCCACAGCAGCTACAACAAGTCTAGAAGACCTCCCAAGAAGGAAACCAAGCAAATCCAGCTCCAAAGTCACCAACAAAACCAAGCAAGCAAAGGCATGCAAAATAGAACACCACAAGCACAAGCAACTTGCAAAATTCAACTAAAATAGAAAACAAAGTTGTAAAATTCTAATAAAATTCCTAGGGGAACATACATGTTTGAACAACCTAGGGTTAAAATATTAAAGCCTAATTCAACTACTAAATCACCTAAATAATTTCTAGATTGAAGGGTATCAAGGTGATCCACAAGTTTGGGAAGGCTTTAATCTCAACACCTAAAACAGAACCTAAAGTTGTTCTAAAATTCTAACAAACATCCTAAGGGAACATGAATATCTACCCTAAAACATACTAAAAAATCAAAGCTAAATTCATCACCAATTGGAAGAACAAAATTCAACAAAACAGATGATCAAATATGCAAAATTAAAAGAATTAAACAAAATAAGAAAAATCAAATTAAAATGAAAAATGCATGAAAATTCATTTTATTGATTTCAGAAAATCGCAAATTCTCCCAAGATCATGGAGATATTTTTAAAATAATTTTTGGATCAAAATTGAATTTATTGTGATTTTTTGAATCAATAAAGCATTAAAAATAATCAAAATCAAATAAAAGAAATAAAAACTCAGAATAAAACATGAGCCACAAGATTGCATGACTGGTCCACTGATCCAAGCGATGAGGGCATGCCACCTCATTAAATGAAACTACTGCATTTTGATGTTCAAAAAGTCAAACAAAACTTTAAGTCGTGGTCGTTGGATGATTGGCTTAGTCGTTGGTCAAGGCAAGATCCAATGGTGCAAAGATCATCTTCTCCAAAACTCAGACTGGCCTATGTGAGACTCAGTGTGGTGGCCGGAGAAGACTCCGGTCGTCTTCTCTGGTGAGCAGGTGGTTGCAGGTGTCCAGAAACAACAATCCTTATACCAATCTCATCAATTTCATCAGGAATTCAAATCTCCTATCCATATGTCCTAACTCTCCATAGATTTCAAGATTCGAAGCAAAGTTCAGAACATAAATCCAGATCAATCATCATCAATTTCAAATCTAAGGCTATATAATTCATCCTCATGTCACATACATCACTCTGATCTATCTAAATTGCTCTAACTCTCCCTGAATCAAGAGGTTCAAATCAAAACAGAAATGCTATGTCATGATCAATCATCACCAAATGCTTCCAAATTGATCCTAAAACGATCTACATCTTGTCTAGATCCTAACCACAAGTTCAAATCTAACTACATCATGCTAATTCATGTGGAAAGTTGAAAGTTACTAACCTGTTGTAGATCTAGTAACAGAGGTAGCTAGAGCTTGATTCAACCTTCAAAACTCTCCAGAATCATTCAAGGATGCTCTAGGAAGAGTTTGCAATATTTAATTTGCACTGAATTAGCCTGGAACTCAAAACACGATTTCACTTGCTCCTTGGAATTTTTCAACTGCAACTTCAGTATTCTTCACAAAATGAATGCCAAAATTGATCTGAAATTAATCTAATGAATATATAGAATGTTTCCATGGGCTTTAGCAACTCAATTGAGGCCCAATCCAGCCAATCCAATTTTATGTTTTTCTCTTCCCATGTGCAATGTAACAATCACGAATTGGCCATGAAAATTGCTTTAGAAGCTTCCCTTTCAACCGCACATTGCCTTATGAATGTATTTAGACCAAAAAGAGTGCTTGAAATGCCTTGGTAAGTATTTTGGATGTGTGACTTGCAAATGAAGAAACCAAATGACAACTCATGAAACATGGCCTAAACTCAAAATTCTGGTAATGCCAAAGTTCTTAGAATTCCATTTCCATTCAAAAAATGTGGTTACTTGACATGTTTTGGTCCTTTAACTCAAAAATCAATTTTCCCTCCTTAATCCATTTGACAATTTCCCTTTTTGAAACCATTTCAAACCAAGTCTTACTATGATCCCAATCAATCCATCATGACCTCTTGGCTAGCCTAAAAACCCCCATTTTGAACAACTTTCATGTTGAACAAAAATCCATTTGACAAGTGCAAGTTGGAGATTTTGGCCTATGATTGAAAATGACCTATAATCTCACTTTCCCAAAATACCCCTGACTTGTAAACCTTATAACTTGAGTTCTAAAAATCAGATGGAAGACTTCTGGTACAATTTAGAAAGCTAAGATCATGAGGAACAACTTTCATTTTAACCAAAACTTCAGGTAAAACCTCCTTCTAGGTCAAAAATAGCTTTGAAGTCATATGATTTTCACAGACAAATTTCAGAGGCATATGAGGACTTGTAACTTGTCTGGACCATAACTTGAGTTCTATAAATCCCCTTGAGGACTTCTAGTACTCAAATTAAAGGTATTGAGATGCTATACAAGTTTCATGTTGGCCAAAGATCCAGTTGAAACTTGTATCTTGACTTATGTGGTCATGAAGTTAAGCACTAAACAAGGAATTTTGCACTGAAACCCTAGTTTAGCAACTTCCCACACTCTTGACTTTTCTTGACTTGATCTTGGCACAACACCACAAATGTCTCATCATATCATTTCATGAACTCCATGACCTAAAAGTAGGCCTTGATACCCTTCAATTGCACAGTTGACCTAGAATTGATCCAGATGAAACCCTAATTACTTGCACCTCAACTGTGGCTCTTGCATTTGACCCAAAGACTTGATTAAACTCTCCCATGGTCCTCTAGGAATTCTATGAGCTCCATACACATCCTCTTTTCACATTCAACACTTCACAACCCTCTGAGGGTCTTCAGTTGATCCTCAAGTTAGGAGAAGATTCACACTCAAACATCTAAACCCTTAGGCACTCAAACCACCTTCTGATGACTTTGACCACTCCTCAATCTTGAATGAGACCTTTTGCTAGGCTTCTCTTGAGAAGAATCACACTTGATCCCCTGCTATATGAATGATACCATGATATGCAAATGATATAACTATGCAAATGTTTATGCAATGAACATAAACCAGGTAAGAAAAGGTTGGGCAAATTTTGGGGTGCAACACCTACACTGAGCGGTGGTTTCTCAAGTTAGCTTGGTCGAGAATCAACTCCCTATAAGCCTTCTTGAATATACCACCATCCTATCATAATTACACTTAAGTCCGGGTATAGGACCGTTTCACCACTCAAGTCACCCAACATCCAACAATTAAACAAATATATTGACAAATATACATGTTAAGCAAATATTTACAAATATAGCATGCAATTAAACAAAATAGGCTAAACCCTCAAGTTAAGTAAGGCTTCCGTCCCCAGTGAAGTCGTCATTTTTGTTGCGGTGAGAATCGTGATACCAAGCTATTGATTACTTGAATCTTAATTCTTAAACTCACAACCGGACTTTAATTTATCCAAAGAAAGGTCTAAAGAAAGAAAAACCCTTTTCGCGATGTAACAACAATGCTAAGAGATTCGGGGATCGGGGGTTGGTTATGCCTAGGGTAGGTATTTCACATCCTAAATATCTGTAGTACCCTACAGGAACCTTTTGTTTGTTTGCATGCTAAGTTGGTAAATGTTTGCTAAGGATTGGAATTGGGTAAGGGTGTAGGTTAAGACCTAAAGATATTTTCTAAGTTTGCTCGCAAACACATCGCGTCCTCTGCCTACGTATCCTTACTAGGATAGAATCAGAGCAATCATAATTCACCTCACTAGGGATGAAGAACACTTGATTATGATCAAGGTTCACAGGGGAACAAACATTACAATGCTTGTATAGATTTTAACAAAACTCTCTAAATCTATGTTAGAATACTCAAGAGGGGAGTAAGTAATCATTACCATGATCCTTACATAGAGTTTAATAACTCGATCCTAGAGTTCTAGTTGAATAAACGCTCCTAGTGTAGGTGGATTTTCTAGACTTAAAGCAAAGTCTAATGGTTTAAATGTTCTAATTCAACTAAGCTAGGGTAGCAGATGACTTCACAAAGTCAATGGGAGGGTAAATGAGCTATCCATGACACAAGGGTCAATGGAGAGACTTTTCCTTTGGGAGGAGAGAGAGAGAGAGAGAGACAACTTGGATGAGAACTAAAAAGTTCCATCACTTGGGGAAGAAGTATTTAACAAAGCAAATGAATAATTGAGCAAGATGAAATAAGATTAAGACAAGTGAGTATGCATATTACAATAAGCAGATACTTCAAATAATACTAATGGTTACAATCGATAATCAAATATCTTAACAAAGATTGGAGCATATCTTAACAAAGATTGATGACATATCTTAACAAAGATTGAAAACATGATGAAGGTAACAACCACATAAACAAATCACAATTTGAAAGTAAGCATGTCATAAGTTCAAAGCATAACAAATGTAACAATAATATGCTTAGATGATAATCAAACACAGGTAAATCAGTTTAACCTCATAATTTAGGAGGAAACAACATAGGATTTAGTGACAACCAAAGGAGAGTACCCTAGCATGTTAACTAACATGGGATGCAAGAGATCTCACAAGAAGAACAAGCATTTAAAAGGAAATCATCAACAAGTAAGATAACGATCTTAGTAAATGAACATATTTCCAATAGCCAAAGGGCATCACAATTAATAACAACATGTAATATTCTTATATCATATGAAAATAGACATTTTAACAAATATATTGCAAAAAGAAAGGACCAAAAAGGATGAAAAATGAGAGAGTTATGAATCTTTGAAAATTGGAGGAATTAAAGGTACAAAACACATTTAACAAGTAAAAATAAAAAGAAAATGCAGGGGTGGGAGTTGAACCCACGCCCCCAAGCCCAACACGCGCGCGTAAGAAGAAAAGAAAAAGAAGCAAAAGGGTTGATCCTCCTCAGGGATCGAACCTAGGTCTAGGCTTTGCAAGGCATGATTATGAGTAAGTTGCTTACCACTAGGGTGGCTATACATCCGTTGATATAGCCACCCCCATAAACATATAAGGCGTGACTTTGTGAATTTCTGGGCAAATATGAAGCAAAAACAAGGCATTTTTCAAAATACGTTTTGATGTCAAACTTGTTCAATTCTTAGCCAAATTTAGCAAACCTTAGATCAATCTTGGGTCTTTTCAAACAAGGAACAAGATGGTCCAGATGGAATTTTGAAAAGAGGCTTTGAAAAAGAAACACGATGGTAGTTGCTATATTGGATGAAAATGCATTTAAAAAGCCAATGATCAAACCAGTCATGCTATGATTATGAAAAGAGCTCAAACACAACTCAAATATCATGTACATAAAGTTCATACATTCAAACAAACCACTCATGAGTCAAAACTCCAATTGTCATATGGAAATGAGAGAAAAAATCAAGACACTTGCAAGTATGATAGGGAAATTATGAAATAGGCCAAATTGAAGTAAATGAATCACACATACATCCTCAAAACATCACATAGGGTGTGTCTAAACCTTAAATTTGTTCACAAACAACATGGATTTGAAAAATACATGGAACCTACAAATTTAGTGATTGAAATGCATTTTGATGATCACAAACTGAATCAGTGGTGGACAGGAGGATTGAACAACATGAGCAAATCATAAACATGATATTGAGAGTATTCTAGCAAGAAAATATTTCAATACACCCCTGATTCAAAAAATGGCACATGAGTTGCTATGTCTTGCACATATAGGATACCAAGCCAAACCAATGTTTAAACATGCTAGGGGTTACAACCAGAAGACTAACTGTCATCCTAAAAGAATAACAGTGATGTATTACTAAGCCACAACCAAAATCCAAAGCATAATTACCAAATTTGAAAAACAGTTAATGATGTTGAAGGAAAAATGAAGTAGTCATGATGCACATCAAAAGAGAAGTCCACAAGAGGTTTTTTCTTGAAACACAAGAAAAATATCTTTGAAATGGTGCCAATTTGCAAACAAGATCCATGACAGCAAAGCTATAACAATTGATATGCTTAATTATGAACAAGGTTGGCAGACAATGCAGCAAAATCCATGACAGCAAAATGTAACAACAAATATGCTTTTGACACAAATATGAAACCTAGCATAAAAATGCCTATATTCAATTTAAACATCAACTCCAATGCAGGTTTACAAACCTAGGGCAGTGGGCAACATAAAAGATCTCTATCAAACCAGATGATATTATCAGCAGACAAACCCATCAAACGTGCAGACCAGGGTGAAGACTCAACAGAATCAATGAACGGACCCGTCTTTGGAAGATGGCTAGCAAACCACTTATACAGTAAAGGAGCACAACATGCTACATTCTTCCCCTTTTTGTTTTCATTCTTGCTATGAACTGAATGGCAGACGTCTCCGAGGAGAGTGGGCACTGGATTCCCGAAAGCAAATATGTGGCAGGCATCCATACCTATGAAGTCTGGATGACTTGGGAATAACATGATCCCAAAAATGCAAAGGGCTAAGAAGGCATTGAATACATCCCAGTGACTCTTCTTGGCAAACTTTCGGGCCTTTTCCATCAGGAAAGGCAAAGAGAAACCATAAACTCCAATATTTCTGAGCACCATCCACTTCAACTCTGAATCATCTACATGAAGAGCACTAGTCAACTTACCCAAGTCAGGTTCACCATCAATACGGTAATAAGGCATCTGATTCAACAAAGGTACCCCCAACAAGTCAGAATACTCCTCTAAGGTTGGAGTTAGGACATAGTCTGGAAAAACAAAGCATCTGAGCTGCAGGTCGTAAAATTGCAGAAGAGCGTAGAGGCCATTCAACTCATACGTAGAAAGTTTACACACAATACCCAGAAGTCTTCCATAACTCTTTCTGAAATTCCCCATCACTGTCTTATCAGCCAAAGAAATCAAAGCTCGTAACTCTCGGATGTCAGGCGTTGGTAGCTTGTAAGCCACAGTCTTCTTCAGAGATGCCATATCAGCCATGAGGATCAAGATCACTAAAACCAGGGGAGAAATATGCACCTGCAACACAGACACACGATAATGATATACAAATGAGGATGCAAACAATGCAAAATGCAATCATGCAGCAGGAGATTAAGGTGACTGTGCTGTTGAGGAGAAGGACCACAACTCTGCTATGTCAAGAACAAACATATCTCTGATGATAAGAACCCTCTGATACCCACAATACTGATTCAATGTCAAGAAAACTAGGATGTCTGGAGGTTACGGTTTCCTGCAATAACCCGACACTGCTCACAGGTATGGACCTAATCACGGAAAAGGTTCGGCATCCTATGCGTTCATCAGCGTCCCAGACTTTCAAGAAACGATGATATGATACCCAGGAAGGTGTGGCATCATCATCTCTTGAAGCGGCCTCACTTAGCTGAATCCTAAATGATCGGTTCCCAGAGTCGACAATCCTCAGATCCGACAGCCCCTCGAGTCCAAAGGACCGATGGGAATTCATCAAAGAGAACCTCGTCTGAGTGTGGATTATATGGGAGCTGATGCAAGCAAAGCAAGCACGTCCACCACTAATCCACTCTAATGCTATGTATATGCTCTCAAGCCTGGGTCTGGCTTCTCACTCATCAGAATGCCCCTCCCACAACAGCACAGATAATCATATCATACTGAAAATAAAATGCGGAAGGTAAAATGTGATAAATAAACACAAACCCAACAAGTAAACACGCAAGCGCTAGGATTGACTCGCATAGGGAACCAAAGTCCTCCCCAGCAGAGTCGCCAGTTGTCACTACCACGAAAATAACGTGCCGGCAAAACATAAGAGTCGCCACCTTTCGTTATTTATCCCTCGGAACGGGAAAGGAAACGATCGGAAAAACCTGACGAAAAGGTATAAGACAAGGTCATCGCAATCAATGTCTGGATTCGGGAGTCGGTTACGCAAGGGGAAGGTATTAGCACCCCTCACGTCCATCTTACTCGATGGGATCCATGCTTGTTGTGTTTATCTGACGGGTTGGTTTTACTATCTACCTATCAAGGCTGGTCTGAAAAGAAAAGAAAATGACTTGGCAAAGCGTCGCACTTTATGCCTATGTATTCTCATCAGAGAATGAGAAATCAGAGTCAACGTAGTTCGACTAACTACGGGTTACGGGGGAGGAAGGTGGCTCGCCAATACGTCAATATTGTGCCTACGTACTCTCAAGAGATATGAGAGATCAGAGCTTACGTAGTTCGGGATAATACGGATTATGGGGATTTAGATTCATCTGTTTTTCGAGTATGGTTAACAAACAGTTCCAGCAGTTTGGTGTATGCAGCTTGCTCGTCAAAGACTCGTGCGTTACCGTTTACGGTAGAACCGAGAGTTAACGACACTCTTTTCTTCAGAAAAGCTTTTCTTTGAATTATGGGCCCACGGGGCAAAGAAGGTTTGGAGTTTGTTTTCTGTCTTTTGTGGAAGAAGTGCTTTTTATGGTTGTTTGTAGTCCGTACAGCTCTAGAGACTATGACCTGGGAACGAATGCGTCGCATACCGTCCAAAGGACGTATACTGAACACTCTAGATGATAGAGAGGAGGCCGCTCAATTATCATTACCCAAGTAGCTTAAGGCTCGTAACGCGCTTGTACTAACTTGCCTTTATTATGTTGTTTTACTGTTGTTTTAGAGAGAGAAGAGAACGAACTCTACGGGGAATTTGTCAAGCCCTAATGTTGTCATGCCAAGGATTCATCCTATGATTGAGGTTTGAAAAAGGGAACTTCTATATGTTATCATGCATGGGTTTCAACCTAAAGTTCTAATCATCACTTCCTTATCAAAGGAAGTGAGACTCCTAGGGGATCATGTCAATGGGAAATAGACAACAGACAAAAGCATCAGCTAAACAGATAAACAGAAGAAAACGGCAAAGATTCACATGCAATGAAGCAATAAAAGCAGAGGGAGACTCACTCAACCTCTTGGAAATCAAGCAAAAAGAAAACAATTAAAACAGACAAGCAGAGGGAGACAGGCTAAACCTCTAATGCACACACAAATAAAAAGAAAAACAACACACAAGCAAGGGGAGGATCACCTCAACCCTTAATGCAAACAAGCAGAGGGAGACTCACTCAACCTCTAAGCAGTCATGCTCCTAGCTTAAAATAATCTAAACATGATCCTATTCTAATGCATCAATCAATTCAAACAAGGGAGAGAAACCACAATGAGAAACAGGGAAGTCATCCCAGGCTACATCAGGTTGGAGGTGTATCAACATCAGAGTCCATCATGGGCTCAACCTCTTGAGGAATGCATAGAATCCAACCAAAGGAAAGATTAGGCTCTCCCAAGAGGGATCCTATGTCAATAGGATAGAAAACTGGGTATTGGCCCTAGATACCAATCTAAGGGTAGTTGATTATAGTGTGTCAACACAGAGTGTCCATCTCAGGCTCAACCTGTTGAGGAATGCACAAAATCCAACCAAGGGAAGGATGAGGCTCTCCCAAGAGGGATCCTAAGAAAAGGAATTTGAGATGGATGACAGTATATAAACCAAGGGAATCTACCATGCCAAGAATGTCAATCCAAGATTCAACCTCTTGAGGAATGCAAAGAATCCAACCAAAGGAAGGATCAGGCTCTCCCAGGAGGGATCCTCTTCAAGACTTGAAAGAGAAAGATAGTACAAACCAAAGGAATGTACTATACTGGGGAATGTCAATTCAAGGCTCAACCTCCTGAAGAATGCACAGAATCCAACCAAAGGAAGGATTAGGCTCTCCTAGGAGGGTTCCTCGTGAAGACTTGGATAAAGAGGGTGGGGCAAAGCCCAAGGAAGAAAACACATAGGGGAAAGAATGCAACACAACAACTTCTAAGGAACCCTACAGACTAGCCACTAGGATCACCTAAGCTAGGGGAATCAAAAGCTCTATCAAGGCTTCAACAAGGTTCTAATGAGATGTCTACCTAATCACTATTCTATCAAAAAAGGATATGCTACTTAGATTCATCTAATGGTCATTTACAAGGTTAATTTATGAAGTTATCTAAGTTAGGGTCACCTAACCTATAAGCAACTTGTAAAATGGGGAACTAATAGAAAATCAATCGTACAAATCTCAAGGAAAATCCTGCATTATCCTACATGAGTTAAGTATCTATGGTACAAAAACCAGGGGCCAAACCTAATCCTAAAGGTTCAAATAAATTCTAAATCCAAAGAGTGTACTAAAGGGGATCCATCAAGAAAGGCTCCTAAAGAACTATCTCAAACTCCTATTTAGAATCATCTAAAAATTACAACAAAAATTCCAACAACCTATCAAGGAGTCTATAACAAGCATGCAAAGTTTCAACTTCAAATTCTAAATCATGAGCTAGCAATAAAATCATCAATCAAGATAGTCATATTATGCATTTTTAAACATTTATCAAAAATAGAAAAATGGACATTAAATTGAAAATGGCATCAAAATAAAATCTAAAGGCATGGAAAAATCAGGAATTCAACCATGATCAACTACATATTTTTCTCATATTTTTCTGATTATTAAAACTATTTAAAATGAATTAAACAAGAAAAACCAATTAAAGAAAATAGAAAAATCAATTAAAGAATTAAAAGAAACCAGACAATATTAGAGCCATCAGATGAGATTACTGGTCAAGGGATCTAACAGCCACGCGCGTGCCAACATAAAAGTATGCTAACTGTGGCAATGTGTGCTTCAGTTGACTAATCCCTATGGTGCAGCCTAATCCTATCCATCCAACATAAAAGTATGCTCATCTTATGTTCCAGATCACTCCAAGTCACTAAACCCTAATTAGACCAAGCCTCAACCCTCAGATGCAAAGACTCAGTCAACCAATTCAATCAAATCCAACTCTCCCTATTCATCGTCCCCAATTTAAACTGAAACAAAGAGGGAACTCAGCCACGGTGGCCGGAGAAGGGCGCCACCATCTTCTCTGGCGAGAGCCATCAAGCTCTGCAACCAAATCTCACGAAACTCAAAGAAAATCATATGATTCTTCTCGTCTCCTCACCAGGATCACTAATATCCATTCCATTTCCATTAATTCCTCAAGAATCTCCAAACACGAAGATGAACAGAAAACTACTCAATTCCATAATCATCATCAAAATCAAAATTGGTTACACAAAAATGCTCCTCACTCTTCAGAGATCAAGAATTACTAATCCATTCATGCTAATTCTCAAGAATCATCTAGATATAAGTCCAAACAGAATTTGTGCCTCACCATGAATCATCATGAAACTTCACCATTATGATCCTAAAATGATCTATGTTGTATCTACAACCTAACCACATGCCAATTTCAGTCTAAACATGCCTAGAAATAGAGCAATTTTGAAGTTTACCAACCTGAACTGAAGCTTGAAATTGGTGGTTCTCACGTGCGAATCCAAGCCTCAAATGCTGCAGATTGCTTCACTGAATGCTCTTGGATGATTCTTGATGCTCAGAAATGTGTTGCACCCCAAAATTTGCCTAACCTTTTCTTACTTGGCTTATGTTTCTTTGCATTAGCATTGCATGGTCCTAGCATTTGCATAGCATAGCATTGTTCATTTGTGCAGGGGATCAAGTGTGGTTTATATCAAGAGGAGCCTATCTAGAGGTCTTATTTAATCTTGAGAGGTCACCCAAGTCATCAGGGAGGGGGTTGGGTTCTTGAGAGGTTCAGTTGTTTGTATGTGGTTAATCTCCTAACTTGAGGACCAATTGAAGATCATCAGTGAGTTGTGAGGCCATGATCATGGATAGAGTGGGTGGATAGAGCTTATGGAGTTCCTTGTGAGTCATGGCGGAGCTCAGTCAAACCATTGTGCTAAGTGTGAACAACCACAGTTAAAGGTGTTGCAGTTAGGGTTTTTTGCCTGGTCAAACCTGAGTCCACTGTGCAATTGAAGAGGATCAAAACCTATTTCTAAGTCTTTGTGATCATGGAAAGTTTTGTTGAGATAATTGAAGTGATATTCCAAGATTAATTCAAGAAGAGTTCAAAGTGTGAGGAGTTGCTAAACTAGGGTTCTCAGGGTAAAATCCCCTATTTAGTGCCTGACTTCAAGACCGCTTATCTCAAGATACAAGTTTCATCTCCACTTTTGGCCAACATGAAACTTGTAAAGCATGCTCTTAGCTTTAATTTTAGTACTATAAGTCCTCCATTGAATTTAGAACTCAAGTTATGGTCCAGACAAGTTACAGGTCGTCAGATGAATGTGAAATTTGTCTGCAAAAGTTAACCAACTTCCGGGACACTTTTAACCTAGAAGGATGTTTCTCCTCAACTTTTGGCCAACATGAACGTTGTAGGTCTTGATCTTAGCTTTCCAAATTGTACTATAAGTCTTCCATATGATTTGTAGAACTCTAGTTATGAGGTTTACAAGTCAGGGGTATTTTGGGTATTTGGAATTACAGGTCATTTTGAAACATAAGTCCATTTCACTATCTTACAAGCTTCAAATGGAGTTTTGTTCAACACCAAAGTTGCTCAAAGTTATGTTTTTAGTTCAACCTTGTATCCATAAGGCATTGATTTGGATTTGAGAAAGCATTGGTTGAAGAAATTTCTCAAAAAGGCCATTTTAATGAATTAAAAAGGAAAAATTCAAAACAATTGGTAATTGAATGTTTTCAAGCCAAATTAGTACTCATTTTGATTGGAAAATAAGTTATAAACACTTTGGAATCATTACATTTTTGAATTGAGGTTTATAACATGGTCATTTGGTAGATTACTTCATGATGAAGGTACAATTCAAACACACACCTTAGATTAAAATTAAGGCTGCAAACCAATTCATTTACACTCTATGACTCTCTAGTAAGTGAATTGAGGTGAATTGAGAGCAAGAGCAGAGCCAATTTGTGCGTACCATGAGTGGATTTTTGAGAAAAAAAATGAAACTTGGAAATCACAAATTGGGCTTTGATTGGGCCTCCAAGGGTTTCAAACAAAATATAAATTAATTGCGGATCATTTTCAGAAGCTTCTAGTGCCATTTTTTGTGGAGAATCAGTTAGAGTCATTTGAGAAAGAGCTTGAAGGAGTGAAATTCGAATTTGGGATTTGGAGTGATTTCAGGAGCAATTGAGTATTGAGATTGATCAAGCATCATCCATTGAAGAAATCTGCACCTTTTGGAGGAAGAATTCGCCCTCAAGAACATCAAATTTGAAGCTTCCAATCAGGTTCTTGTTTCTCAAATTTCCTCTTAGTTTAAGCATAATTAAGTTAGTTTGAGCATGCGGTTAAGTTAGTATTGGACCTTAGATGGATTTAGAATGGATTTGGTGAAGTTTTACGACAATTTTCGACATGGCGCCATTGCTTGTTGTTCGCTTATCTCTCTAGACAATGGTTAAGAATGCGAAAGAACATGATATTATTGATGTAGGAAGTGAGAGGAAGAGGTTAGTGGTTTCGTTTTAAGTTTTCGTGAGAGTTGAAATTTCTTGGTGATTCTTGATGTCCATGGCTTCTTGATTTTTAATGGAAGAAAGTTAAAATAAGTGGTAGATTTGGATTCCTTGTGAAAAATCCCATGAAATCGGTTAAAGAAACGTAAGAAACGGTGAAAAAATGAGAGGTTCATGTTGTTGGGATATCCGCGCGGCCGCCGGCGATAGGGGGACGGTTGCCGGAGTTCGCTGGCGAGCCGGAGAAGATGAAGTGGGGAAGACAATGCATGGTCGTCCGATCGCGTAGTATTGCTGACCTTTTCATCATATCTAGCGGCCTGGGTTCAATCCCGCGTGTAGCCTTTGTCTTCAACGTAAAGTGCTGAGTTTTTTTAATTAGTTCTGCTGGGCCTAATTCCAATGCACTAACGCCACCCCTCACGTGCAGGCCCAACATGAAATACACGTTAAAACGTTTACTTCATCACCCCCTGGCCTGTTTCACTTAACAAACTAAATGCTGAGTCGTAAACTCCGCTGGGCCAGCGTGCACAGCGTTGTTCGCACCCCCACACGAAGCCCATTAACCTAATAACACGTGAACTCTATACTATCTGCACCTCCTCCTGCTTTTTTTTTGCTTTTAATTTCTTTTTTTTTTCTTTAATTTTCTGTTTTAATGCTGTTTCATTTTAATTCAATAAAAATAGTAAATCCCTTCATAAAATCCTGAAATAAATCATGTGAACACTTTGACATGTTTAGAATTTTATCATGGTTTTATTTTAATTTTGCATTTCTTTTGCAATTAATTTCATATTTTCTATTTTTAGTGTGTTTTAATAATGGGGTAATTGTATGTTGAGTTTGTTGATTTTATTTCTCATTCATGCTTTTGATTTTTGGCATTGAAATTTTGTATGCTGGTTGTAGACATGTTAATGATGTTATGTGATTTTTGTTGAGATTTTTTTAGATCATTCTAAATAGTATTTTAGGGTAGTTGTTTAGGAGTGTCCTTTGTTGGATCCCTTTAGTGTACCCTTGAGGTTTTGGATTTAATTTGAGCCTTTTGGTTTAGGTGTAGCCCCTGATTTTTTCACCATAGAATGTTGACACATATGGGATGATGTAGTATTTTCCTTAGAATTTTTAGGAATGATTTTCCCTTAGTTCCCTATTTTACAAATTGGCCTTAATTTAGGTGATCCTAACTAGTTAAGTGCATAGATTAGTTTTGTAAATGACCATTGGATGATCTTTAGTGTAGATATCTCCTGTAGATCCCTTGAACCCTTAGCATAGATGATCATTAGAAGGTAGCATTTGAGGTTCTTTAGAGATTCAAGTAGGTGGATGATCTTTCCCTAGGGTTAGTTTCCATTTCAATTTTCCTTGCTTGATTGGGATCCTCCTTGTGAGCATGATTCCTCCTGCGGAGGAATTCATTGCAATATCATAAAGGGGTTGAGTCTATGAAAGCTCTCTTTGAGGAAATAGAGTTGGTTGAGTGTCTGTGGCAAGTTCCTATGGAACTTACCTTGCTTCTCAGCTCCATTCTCCTAACATTCACTCATTCAATCCTTTTTAGGAACCTTCTTGAGGTAGCACAGTCCCTCCTGTGGGGGGAATGTTGCATATCTCTTAAAGGAGCCAAACCTTTAGGATTCCCCCAAATCTCTTTTAGTTGGTTGAGTGCCTGGGGTAAGTTCCTGTGGACCTTACCTTTGCCTCCCAACACACCAATTTCTTTCCGTAGGATAGAAGCCTTGTCTGACTACTTGTGGATTGAATCCATTATCTGTCATAAATCCTTGTCCTCATTCATTTTTTAATGGTGTGTTGCATTAGGATAGTTCATGTTTAGTATAGCTTAAGTATAGAAGCATGAATGCATTAAGAGGTTGAGTGGGTTTCCCTCTGCTTGTTTGCCCTAAGGGTTGAGGTGGTTCTCCCCTTGCTTGTATGTTGTTTTTCTTTTTCTAATTGACGTATTTGCATATAGAGGTTGAGTATGTCTCCCTCTGCTTGTCTGTTTTGTCTGTTTTCTTTTTGCTTGAATGTCAAGAAGTTCAGCTTGTCTCCTTCTGCTTGTATTATTGCATTGCACGCATTTTACTTACAGTTATTTCTTTACAGTATTTGCTTTGTCTGTTTCTGTATGCCATTGCCATGTTCCCTTAGGAACTCTGACTTCTCTTGTTCAAGAGAAGTTATGACAGACATTAGGGTTCTAACCATGCATGATAACATTAGGTAGCTCCCTCCTAACCTCAACCATATGATTAATTTTGCATGACAACATTAGGAATGTATAGTTCCCCATAGAGTTTGTTCTCTTGTTATCTCAAACAACAGTAAAAACATAATAAAGGCAAGTTAGTACAAAGCGTGTTACGAGCCTTAAGCTACTTGGGAAGTGATGATTGAGCGGTCTCCTCTCAATCATCTAGAGTATTTAGCATATGTCCTTTGGACGATATGCGACGCATTCGCTCCTAAGTCATAGTCTCTAGTGCTGTACAAACTATAGACCACTAAAAAACACTTCTCCCGTAAAAAAACAGAAAACAAAGATCAAACATCTTTTTGTCCTCTTGGACCTTTAATTAAAAGGAACCCTTTTCGGAAGGAGAGTTTTGTTAACTCTCGGTTCTACCGCAAACGGTAACGCCTAAGTCTCCAATGGTCGAGCTGCATACACCAACTGCTGGAACCGTCTGTTAACCCTACTCGGATAAAAAACAGTTGAACAAACCTGTGTTCCGTCGTTTCCCGAACTACGTTTGCTCTGGTCTTTCGCGCTGTGTGAAAGTACGTGGGAACGAAATGCAATATCTCGACGAGCAACCTTTCTCCCGTAACCCGTAGTTAGGCGAACTACGTTGACTCTGATTTCTCGTTCCAGACAGGAATACGTAGGCATAGAGCGCGACGCTTTGCCGAGTCATTTTATTTTCTTTTCAGACCAGAACTTTAGCATAGATAGATTAATCAACTCGTCAGATAAACACAACAAGCATGGATCCCATCAAGTACGATGGACGTGAGGGGTGCTAATACCTTCCCCTTGCGTAACCGACTCCCGAATCCAGACAATGGTTGCGATGACCTTGTCTTATACCTTTTCGTCAGGTTTTTCCGATCGTTTCCTTCCCCTTTCTGTGGGATAAATAACGAAAGGTGGTGACTCTTCTGTTTTGTCGGAACCTTATTTTCACGGTAGCGACAGCTGGCGACTCTACTAGGGACTCCAACGGTTCCCTGTGCGAGTCAATCCTAGCGCTTGTGTGTTTACCTGTTGGGTTGTGTTTATTTATCGCATTTTTACCTTCTGCATTTTATTTTCAGTATGATATTATTACTGTTGTGCTGTTGTGGGAGGGGGCTCTGATGAGTGATAAGCCGGACCCAGGCTTTAGTATGTACATAGCTTTAGAAGCAGATTTGTGGTGAACCTGTATGTTAGGCATGCACTAGTTCCCACAAAATCTGCACTCAGACGAGGTTCTTTGAGATGATTTCAATTTCCAGCCCAGTGGGCCGTTGAAAGGATTTCAGATCTTGGGATTGTCGACTTTGGGGACCGATCATTTGTGATTCAGCTGAGTGAGGCCACTTCAAGAGATGATGATGCCACACCCTCTGGGTATCGCATCATCATTTCTTGAAAGTCTGTGACGCTGATGAACGCATAAGAGGCCGTACCTTTGTCAGTGATTAGGTCCATACCAGTGAGCGGGGTCGGGTTATTGCAGGAAACTGTAACCTTCAGACAACCTGGTTTTCTTGACAGTGAATCAATATTGTGGGTTTCAGTAGGCCTTTATTATCAGAGTGTGGTATTTTCTTGCTGAAGCTAAATTATGACCTGCCACTTCACAGCACAACACAACACTCTTGATCCCCTGTTGCATTCCGCATTTGCATTTACTTTTTCATATTGCATTGCATCTAACACGTATCTGTGTTGCAGGTGTGTAGTTCCCTCTCGATTCTAGCAATCTTGTCCTTTCTGTGTCCATCATGGAGCCCAGTGTGAGAAGAACTTTGGCCTACAAATTTCCTACTCCAGATATCACTACTCTGAGGGGTTTGATTTCCTTGCCTGGTAAAGAAGTGATGAGAGATTTCAGAGGAACATATGGGAAGCTGCTCAGCATTGTGTGCAAGCCATCTGTGTATGAATTGAACGGGCTCCAGACTCTACTTCAGTTTTATGATCCCTCGTTGCGTTGCTTCACATTTCCAAGCTATGTGCTGGCCCCCACTTTGGAATAGTTTTCTGTCATATTGGAGATACCCATTCTTGCCCAGGTACCCTTTTCGCCTATTGATCAGGAGCCGGATCTAGCTAAGATTGCTATAGCTCTGCATATTGAGGTTTCTGAATTGAAAGGAAAGACTGTCAAGAGAAATGGAGCCTGGGGATTCCCATTACCTTTTCTAGCTGAGAAAGCCCGACACTTCGCCAAGAAGGAATGATGGGTGGCGTTCAAAGCTATTTTGGCCCTGTGCATATATGGTATCATGTTATTCCCCAATATTCCGGATTTTGTGGATGTGGATGCTCTTCGTGTCTTCGTCTCAAGGAATCCAATCCCCACCTTGCTCGGAGACGTGTATCATTCAGTGCATTACAAGAACGAAAATAGAAGAGGCAAGGGTGTGTCCTGTTGTGCTTCATTGTTCTACAGGTGGTTTGTCACTCATCTACCGAAGGATGGTCCTTTTATAAAGACGACAGAGACAAAGGAATGGTCTGAGCGACTGATGAGCTTGTCTGTCGAAGACATTGATTGGTTTGATAGAGATCGTCTGGAGAGTGAAATTATTTAAAGCTGTGGGAGCTTTCCTAATGTCCCTCTTGTGGGTAGGAAGGGTTGTATCAACTACAATCCATCTGTTGCTATCAGACAGTTCGGGTATGCTTTGAGGGGCCCTCCTAAGGAAGAAGAGGTGCAGGAATCTCTATACCTCACTGGTACATTAGAAGGGGATGATCTGGTTAGATTTGAACATGTCTGGAACAACGTTCACAGAAAGGGAAAGACCTCATTGGGGAGAAGCAATAATCAGGCTTATCCTCCTTATGTGGACTGGATTTGTAACAGAGCAGAGAAAGTGTTGATGCCTTTTCCTCCTGTCAAACAGGATTACCCTCCAGAGCCTACCATGATCGAACTCCAGAAGTATGAACAACATCAAGCTAAGAACGAAGAGCTAGTCAAAGCCAACGAAGAACTGGAAAATGAGATCGCTCAACTCCGAAGAGAAAAGAACGAAGTCGTACACACCTGCAAGCAACAGACAGAGCTGATCAACCACTTAGGCGCTAATTTAACCAAAGAGACCAATTCTAGAGAGCGTCTTGGGTTAGACCTAAAGGCAGTGCACGGGGTGTTGACCACCAAGAAGCAGGATCTAGATAAGGCATATCGGAAGCTGACCCAGTATGAGAAGTTGTGGAATAATACTTTCACTAGCCACAAAGAGAAGGAAGAAAAGTTGAAGCAACAGATAGTCCAGTTGGAAGCTCAGATGGAGGCCAAAGATAAGAAGATAGAGGCTGAGGCTTCCCTTCGACGAGACGTCCAGTTTAAGTTGGTTCAAACCAAAGCTAACTTACTGGATTATCAACTCCGGGCTGACGCTAAGAGGAGAAGGGTGGAGAACCGTTCTGAAAAAGGTGTGTGTGGGAGCATTGCTGAGAACCTCCCAGATTCCATCAGGCAAAGGGATTTGTTGATCCAGGGCCTGCTCACTCAGCCTGACCATCCTGATACGAAGACGTTACTAGAGGATTTCCGTGCCCATGACCACACCTGATTTCTTTGTATTTCTTTGTATCTTTCATGCATTAATGCGCTGATCACCACCAGGCTTGTTGGTTGGGGTCATGCTTGTTGCTTCAGTTGTATCCTGCTTTTGTTGTACGCTACCCACGCAGGCTTTTCGTATATATATGAAGGTTTCTTTCCATGATTGGATGGTGGACTTTATTTGTCTTGGAGCTAGAATCGAGGGGGACTCCCTCCTAATGCATGGATACGTGTTTGCATTTGCATAAATCATTTGCATGACAGGGACCTTGAACTGTTTCCTAACCATCTGTTGATGCAGGTTCCAGGATTGCTGATCAGCAAATTCACCGCTACTCTACGAGAAGTAACTGCAAGAAAGCCATGGATCATATGCAAATTGAGATGCAAGAGATGCGCGATAGGATGGCGTAGTTCATGCAGGTGATGGAAACTGTGGCCAAGGGCCAGGAGCAGCTGCAGACTCTGGTGCAACCTCTGATTGCTAGGGTTGACAATCAGGGTGTGCTACATGGCGGAGTTGCTAATAATCCTTCTCAAGTTGAGACTCCTCGAGCAGATGACACTGTACCGGTGGTTGTCCTTAATACTACTGAGAACGACAATGAGGCTGGAAATGGGAATATGACGGGTAACGGTAATGGGCATGTGGAAACCAATGGAAACATTGGTGCCAGAAATATTGGTTTCAATATTGGTGTTGGGAATGATGGGTTCAATGTCGGCACTGGGAATGCTTGTCTTGGTGCTGGGAATACTGGTATGGGTATTGGTATTGGCAACACTGGTTTTGGCAGTAATTAAGGTTATGGCAATCAGGGTTACAAAAATCATGGTTACAACAATCAAGGCTTCGGTAACGTAGGTTTTGGCAATGCAAGCAACAATGGTGTTGGAATGGGTGCTCACAACACTGGTTTTGGGCCAGGTGGTGGAAATCAGGGTTTTGGTAATATGGGGTATGGTCCCAGGATCAATCAGGCTAGTTTTGGTCCCAATACTGCTTATGCTGGGTACGACAACAGGGATTCTCACTGGGGTGAAGATCGTCAGGAAGATGCTTTCCCTCCGCCAGGCAGAGATATTGAGATGCCCACTAACAGTGATAGAAGGTTCAGGTTGTTGGAAGAATAGATGAGGAATCTTGCTAATAAGAACTCTACACGGGGTTGGATGTGGCCAACATTGGATTGGTTCCTGGTTTGAGGGTGCCACTTAAGTTCAAAGCGCCCACCTTTGACAAGTATAAGGGGGATACTTGCCCGAGAGTTCACGTGCGATCTTACTATCGGAGAATGTCCGCCTACTCTGATGACGAGAAGATGCTGATGCATTTTTTCCAGGACAGCTTATCGGGACCGTCATTGGAATGGTATATAGGGTTAGAGCCTACTCAGATTGGTAGCTGGAAGGAGTTAGCAGAAGCTTTTGTCAAGCATTACCAATACAACAGCGACCTTGCGCCAAACAGGGTCCAGCTCCAAAATCTCTCTCAGAAGAATGGCGAGAGTTTCTAAGAATATGCCACGAGGTGGTGTGAGCTTGCAGCCAGGGTGCACCCACCCATGGTAGAGCGTGAGTTGGTGGATATGTTTGTGGGCACTTTCTCTGGGTTGTACTATGACCGACTTATCAATTGTACAACGAGTAAATTTTCTGAGTTGATACTCTTGGGGGAACGCATAGAGAATGGTGTTAAGATTGGTAAGATTCAAGTGGGAGAGTCAACCTCGGCTGGAGGTGGTCAAAAGGCTTTTGGGAATAAGATACAGGGGGATACTAATTCAGTATACAGCTCCCGTGGAAGAGGTAGAGGTCGAAACCAATACCGTCAGCAGCAGATTGCTAGTGTGACAATTCCTGTGCCTCAACAACAACAACAACAGCCACAACAGCAACAGGGACGATAGAATGCTGCTCCACAGGGATATCAAGGTCGAGACAGGGCTGTGAAGAGGGTATTTGACGCGCCTCCATTGCCGTATGCTCTGCTTCTTCCAACTTTGTTACAGCTGCAGCTGGTTGAGAAAAGGACATTCGCTCCGTTAAAGGGCACGCCTCCTTTCGGGTATGACGCTAATGCACATTGCGAATTCCATTCCGGGGCTCTCGGTCATAGCATCGAAAACTGTCACACTTTCAAGCACAAGGTGAAATATTTGTTAGATAGCAAGGCTATAAACTTCGGTAATGAGGCACCTAATATTGAGAAGAATCCGATGCCAGCTCACGGGTATGCACAGGTGGGTGTGATTTTGGAAGATGCTAGTCTGAATCTGGTTATGGATGTGGATGAATTGAAGACGCCTTTGAGTTGTGTCAAGAGCAGATTGCTGAGAGGGGGAGTGTTCCCCGGTTGTGATGCTGATTGTGTTGATTGTTTGGCCCGGCCTGAGGGTTGTGATAACTTGAGAAGAGGTATTCAGGGGTTGGTTGACGAAGGAACATTGCAATTCGACCGTGCTGCTGAAGAGAAGCTTGTTGAAGCAATAGCTGAAAAGCAGGGTGAAGTTGCAACGATTGCGATCCCGTTTAAAACTGTCACGATATCGGCGCCTCCCAAGAGGCCGACTATCACAATTACCAAAGCTGGACCCATTCCGTATGAAAGCACTAAAGCCATCCCTTGGAATTATGGGGCAGAAATTTACTGCAATGGGGAGTAGATTAACCTGGCGAGCCCGCCGGTAGGGTCAGTTGATAACCTTGTGGGGGCAGGGGGCATAACCCGCAGTGGCAGAATCTTTGCGTCACCAGAAATAGAAGCTGAGAGAATTACCAAGGGGAAAGGTAAAGTTAATGAAGAAGGACCTTCTCAAGAGAAGAAAAAAGAGGCTTTGGCCAAAGATGTAGAAGAGTTCATGAGATTAATTCGGAAGAGCGATTATAAAATTGTCGACCATCTGCAACAGACGCCTTCCAAAATCTCGATTTTGTCATTGTTACTTTGTTCCGAGGCTCATCGGAATGCTTTGTTGAAGGCTCTTGACACTGCCTATGTACCCTAGGAGATATCCGTTAATCAGCTCGAAGGAGTGATTGCGCACGTGAATGCGGGGCTTGGCCTTGGCTTTACTGATTTTGATTTGACACCCAGGGGACACAACCATAACAGTATGTTGCATATTTCTGTTGAGTGTAGGGGCACTGTTATGTCTCATGTCCTTGTTGACACTAGTTCATCCCTGAACGTTTTGCCCAAGAAGGCGCTGTTGAAGCTGGATACCCGAGGTGTAATCTGCACACCAAGTGACTTGGTAGTGAGATCATTTGACAGGACGAGAAGGTCTGTATTCGGAGAACTGACTTCGCCAATCCAGGTTGGTCCAGAGGTGTTTGACACCATATTAAAATGGCGCCTGAGGACATGGAGAAAACAACTTTTATTACCCCGTGGGGAACGTTCTGCTACAAAGTGATGCCCTTTGGTTTGAAGAACGCTGGGGCAACATATCAGCGTGCTATGATGACACTCTTTCATGACATGATGCATAAAGAGATTGAAGTCTATGTTAACGATATGATTGCCAAATCCTAGACGGAGGAAGAGCATCTGGTGAATCTTCTGAAATTGTTTGAGAGGCTTAGGAAATTCAGGCTAAGGCTAAATCCTAATAAGTGCACCTTCGGGGTGAGATCTGGTAAGCTATTGGGGTTCATTGTTAGCAAAAAAGGAATTGAGGTTGATCCTGCTAAAATAAAAGCGATATAAGAAATGCCAGCGCCAAAAATAGAGAAAGAGCTTCGTGGTTTTTTGGGGAGGTTGAACTACATTGCCCGGTTCATATCTCACCTTACTGCCACGTGTGAGCCAATGTTTAAACTGTTGAAAAAAGATCGGGCAATTGTCTGGAACAAAGATTGTCAAAAGGCGTTTGAAAGAATAAAAGAATACTTGCAGGAACCTCCGGTATTGATGCCACCAGTAGCCGGAAGACCACTGATCATGTACTTGACGGTTCTTGAGAACAGTATGGGTTGTGTTCTCGATCAACAAGGCGAGACTGGATGAAAAGAGCATGCGATCTATTACTTGAGTAAAAAGTTCACAGACTGTGAGTTCTGTTACTCTATGCTCGAAAAGACGTGTTGTGCACTTGCTTGGGCTGTCAAACGTCTGAGAAAATACATGCTGAATCATACAACCATGCTGATATCGAAGATGGATCCGATCAAATATGTCTTTGAGAATCAGGCAGTTTCAGGAAGGATTGCCCGATGGTAGATGGTACTGACAGAGTACGATATACAGTATGTCTCGCAAAAGGCTATCAAAGGTAGCGTACTGTCAGAGCACCTGGCCGAGCAGCCAATCAATGATTACCAGCCAATGAAGTTTGATTTTCCTGACGAGGATATCATGTATTTAAAGATGAAAGATTGCGAGGAGCCGTTGCATGGTGAAGGTCCTGAGCCGGGTTCCCAATGGCAATTGATTTTTGACGGTGCTATAAATTCATATGGAAGTGGAATTGGGGCAATCATCACGACTCCCCATGGGACGCACATCCCGTTCACTGCCAGATTGACATTTCCAGTTACCAATAATGAGGATGAATATGAGGAGTGTATCACGGGTTTCGAGGAGGCTATTGATTTGAGGATTAAAAATCTTGATGTATATGGAGACTCCGCGCTAGTCGTGAACCAGATCAAGGGAGAATGGGAGACTCGTTAGCCTAATCTGATATCGTATATGAATTATGCAAGGAGGTTGCTGCCCTTCTTTGACAGAGTCGAATTTCATCATGTGTCGCGGGCAGAAAATCAGATGGCTGATGCTCTTGCGACATTGTCTTCTATGTACAAAGTTAACTTCTGAAATGATGCTCCCAGAATCGTTATCTCTCGCCTTGGAAGGCCCGCCTTCATATTCGCCATTGAGGAAGCTTCCGATAGCAAGCCGTGGTATTTTGATATCCAGAATTTCCTAAAGAACTAAGAGTATCCGACTAGGGCGTCCGACCGCGATAAGAAGACTCTTAGGAGATTGGCTGGCAACTTCTACTTGAATCCAGATGGTGTTCTGTAATGGAGAAACCACGATTTTATGCTTTTGCAATGTGTTGATGAGAAAGAAGCTAATCTGCTCATGGAGGAAGTCCACGAGGAAACCTTTGGCATGCACGCCGGCGGACATGCTATGTCCCGAAAGTTATTGCGAGCAGGGTATTATTGGCTGACAATGGAAAGAGACTGTTTCAAGTTTGCAAAGAAATGCCATAAATGCCAGATTTATGCAGACAAGATTCAGGTGTCGCCGAGCCCTTTAAACGTTATGGCGTCCTCGTGGCCTTTCTCCATGTGGGGCATAGATATGATTGGGAAAATTGAGCCCACCGCATCCAATGGACACCGGTTCATCCTGGTAGCTATTGATTACTTCACCAAATGGGTTGAAGCAGCGTCTTACACCAATGTCACCAAGCAAGTGGTAGCCCGGTTTATCAAAAAGGATATCATTTGTCGGTACGACATCCCCAAAAGAATCATTACAGACAATGGTTCGAACCTGAATAACAAGATGATGAAGGAATTGTGCCAGAATTTCAAGATTGAGCATCATAATTCATCTCCATATCGGCCCAAGATGAATGGCGCTGTTGAAGCGGCCAATAAGAACATCAAGAAGATAGTTCAGAAGATGGTTGTAACATATAAAGACTGGCACGAGATGTTGCCCTTTGCTTTGCACGGTTATCGTACGACAGTATGCACATCGACTGGGGCAACACCTTTCTCACTGGTGTATGGTATGGAGGTTATCCTACCATTAGAAGTTGAGAACCCTTCCTTGAGAGTATTGCTCGATGTCCAACTCGATGAGGCATAATGGATAAGGAATAGGATGAATCAACTCAGTTTGATGGATGAGAAGAGACTTGCATCTATCGCATATGGTCGGTTATACCAGAGCCGGATGAACAAGGCTTACGATAAGAAGGTGCACCCTCGAAGCTTTCAGACGGGCAATATTGTGCTGAAGAAGATTCTCCCACCACAATCAGATCAGAGGGGCAAATGGACTCCCAACTATGAAGGTCCATATATCATTCGAAAGGTCTTCTCTGGAGGAACCTTGTTGTTGTCCACCATAGATGGAAAAGATTTTACATCCCTTGTGAACTCGGATGCAGTTAAAAAGTACTTTGCTTAAAGAGACCCGCTGGACAGAAAAAAGAGAGTCCAGGCAAAAATGGGGCATCCCGGCGAACCAAAAAGAAAAAGAAAAGGTTCGGGCAAAAGTTAGGGATAAAATTGAAAAGATGTACACCCGCGAAGTCGAAAACCTGAAAAGGCGACTTCGGCAAAAAAGGGTATCCCGGGGAATCGAAAACCCGCAAAGGGTGATTCAGGCAAAAATTAGGGATTGAAAAAGCAAATGACTGCGGTCCGAGTTTGATACTGCATTGCTTAGTGGTTTGGGAGAACCTGAGGGTCGATTATCCAAGTCAATCTCTTCCAATGATGGAGTATCGGGAAAGCGTCGAAGTCAGGAGAGTCAAAGGAGGATCAGCTCATGGTGTTCGTCTGTACCACGTTGCCGACATATATACAAATTTCTTTGTACCTCTGTACATATTTGTATTTATTCTTGTAACTTCCTCTTTTTAGGAGTTGCATTCATTGTCAAAAAAAACATCGCCTATTTACAGGCCCGTTATCAATAAAACACATACTATTCAGTACTTGATGTTTGTTTCGTGTTTTAACTTTTACTGTTTTGTTTGTGGAAAACGCCGATGTTTTTGATAAACTTGCACCTGCATAAATTTGCAGGCCCCGACCAATAATTGGTAAAACTTTGAATTAACTGAACAATTGTCACGGATACTGACCAAGATAGTTCCTTCGTTTAGAATTGTCTTGTTTCGTTCATATTTTGCAGGGTCGTTACCTTCGCAGCAAACAACTAAGGGGTCGTGTTTCCCCAGCCAGAGTCCCTTAACGTAGGAGCAAGCTCTATGTGATCTTATTACTCCCCAGCAGATGGGAGGCGCATCTTTTATCCCCAGAAGGGTTGGATGTGAGCTAGCAAGCGACCAGGCAGTAAGGTGTATCCCCAGTAGGTGGTCATGTGCACATGTATTCCCCAGTGAGATCCTCACAGGGTGCAACCAAGTTGTCAGTGGTTTGAAAAGTTCATCCCCGCACAAGTTGGATCTTTCTGTTCTTCAGCAGGTTATCTTTCCTCCAATAGGTTGATCATCCTCTGCAGAGTTCGTAGCTAGGGATTTGTTAAGCTATTCCTCAGTAGGATTGTTGCTCCCAGCGGAGTCAGTTTACCTTTCCAGCATTTATTTTGCTGGGATAATTCTGTAATACCCGATTATCCCCAGCGGAGTTGGCTTTGTCTTCAGCATTTATTTTGCTGGAGCGGTTCTGTATCCAACTTTTCTGCGGCGGCCCGAGCCTGCATTTGCATCCCGCATTTGCATCATATCTGCATCTACCCAAATGCGTAGCATTCCATCTTATATGGAGCATTACGCTATTTTCAAACATATGCATTTTGAAACATAAGCCAGGGTGGTTACCTCTGTGTTTTTAGGCGTTCTTCCCTGCAGGTAATTGAAATTCTTGTTCAGGATGGTTTTCGGATATTCAAAATTTTTGGCATGAGATGTGTGATGATAACGTTCGTCCTATCATGTGTCCCCTCATCAGAGTTGCTTGGTTAAGTTTCTCTTCTTCCCCGACAGATTTTTCTTTACACGGATTCATAATTAGACTTTGGAGTTGTTGTCAAAATTCCCCAGTGGAGTTTTCCTCGAGTTGTTGTCACGTCAGCATTTCAAAAAAGAAAGATTTCAGAGATTAGACATATGAAGTCATTACTCGTCGTCAAGGTTAATGTCTGGCAGTTGACGTCAGAATTTCCCCGGCAGAGTTTCCTCGAATGGTTTAAATGGCTTCATAATTAGACTTTGGAGTTGTTGTCAAAATTCCCCAGTGGAGTTCTCCTCGAGTTGCTGTCACGTCAGCATTTCAAAAGAGAAAGACTTCAGGGATTAGACGGTTGAAGTCAGTACTCGTCGTCAAGGTTAATGTCTGGAAGTTGACATCAGAATTTCCACGGCAGAGTTTCCTCGAATGGTTGAAATGGCTTTATAATTAGACTTTGAAGTTGTTACCAGCAGTTCTAAACGATTTCATAATTTGACTTTGAAGTTCGATAGAATTTTCCTCGAATGGCTGTTATGGCTTCATAATTAGACTTTGGAGTTGTCATCAGCATTCCACGGCTTCATAATTAGACTTTGAAGTTGTTTTCAGCATTCAACGGCTTCATGATTAGACTTTGAAGTTGTTGTCAGTATTTTAAAAGAAAGATTTCAGCGATAAGGCGGTTGAAGTCATTACTTGTTGTGAAGGCTTCATGATTATACTTTGAAGTTGTTGTCAGAAATTACCCTGAAAAGTTCTAGCAGACTTCATAATTTGACTTTGAGGTTCGGCAGAATTTTCCTCGAGTAGCTGTTACGTCAGCATTGCAGACTTCATAATTTGACTTTGAAGTTCGATAGAATTTTCTTCGAGTAGCTGTTACGTCGGCATTACAATAGCTTCATAATTATACTTTGAAGTTGTTATCAACATTAAACGGCTTCATAATTAGACTTTGGAGTTCGTCAACATTGAACAACTTCATAATTAGACCTTGGAGTTGTCGTCACCATCGAATGGCTTCATAATTAGACTTTGGAGTTGTTGCCATATTTTCCCCACAGAGTTGCTTGTTCAAGTCTTCGGAGGGATACCTCGCTTCACGTAGCGTCTACCCGGAAATGGAAGGTCAAAAGATAGTACATTGACAGTTCCGCGTTTTATGGAAGATCCAGGATAGTATGTGGATGACGCACTTTACATAGTGCCCGCTTATTGTAGTGCATGTTTGAAGATTGATTATGGATTCGACACCTGTGGCGTCACACCGATGGTTGATGTTGAAATCAGTTTCTTTATCGGATGATTGATCAGTTCTTGCCGTGACAACCAGTTTCAATTTTCTGGATCTTTTTACTCAAGCAGTTTGTGCAGTTTATTTTTTCAGTTAGCAAATTTCCGGGTTCTCTGGTATTCAACCGCCTTCTACCTCGATTGGTTGAAAGTCGTTCGCTTGTCATCCAGTCAGGTCCAAGCCGCTTGAATAGGGGCAGCTGTTGCACCACAAAATTTGCCTAACCTTTTCTTACTTGGCTTATGTTTCTTTGCATTAGCATTGCATGATCCTAGCATTTGCATAACATAGCATTGTTCATTTGTGAAGGGGATCTAGTGTGCTTTATATCAAGAGGAGCCTATCTAGAGGTCTTATTTAAGCTTGAGAGGTCACCCAAGTCATCAAGGAGGGGGTTGGGTTCTTGAGAGGTTCAATTGTTTGTATGTGGTTAATCTTCTAACTTGAGGACCAATTGAAGATCATCAGTGGGTTGTGAGGCCTTGATCATGGATAGAGTGGGTGGATAAAGCTCATGTAGTGCCTTGTGAGTCATGGTGGAGCTCAGTCAAACCATTGTGCTAAGTGTGAAGAGCCATAGTTGAAGGTGTTGCAATTAGGGTTTTTTACCTGGTCAAACCTGAGTCCACTGTGCAATTGAAGAGGATCAAAACCTATTTCTAAGTCTTTGTGATCATGTAAAGTTGTGTTGAGATAATTGAAGTGATATTCCAAGATTAATTCAAGAAGAGTTCAAAGTGTGAGGAGTTGCTAAACTAGGGTTCTCAGGGTAAAATCCCCTATTTAGTGCCTGACTTCAAGATCGCTTATCTCAAGATACAAGTTTCATCTCCACTTTTGGCCAACATGAAACTTGTAAAGCATGCTCTTAGATTTAATTTTAGTACTAGAAGTCCTCCATTGGATTTATAGAACTCAAGTTATGGTCCAGACAAGTTACAGGTCGTCAGATGAATGTGAAATTTGTCTGCAAAAGTCAACCAACTTCCGGGACACTTTTAACCTAGAAGGATGTTTCTCCTCAACTTTTGGCCAACATGAACGTTGTAGGTCTTGATCTTAGCTTTCCAAATTGTACTATAAGTCTTCCATATGATTTGTAGAACTCTAGTTATGAGGTTTACAAGTCAGGGGTATTTTGGGTATTTGGAATTACAGGTCATTTTGAAACATAAGTCCATTTCACTATCTTACAAGCTTCAAATGGAGTTTTGTTCAACACCAAAGTTGCTCAAAATGATGTTTTTAGTTCAACCTTGTTTCCATGAGGCATTGATTTGGATTTGAGAAAGCATTGGTTGAAGAAATTTCTCAAAAAGGCCATTTTAATGAATTAAAAAGGAAAATTTTAAAACAATTGGTAATTGAATGTTTTCAAGCCAAATTAGTACTCATTTTGATTGGAAAATAAGTTATAAACACTTTGGCATCATTACATTTTTGAATTGAGGTTTATAACATGGTCATTTGGTGGATTACTTCATGATGAAGGTACAATTCAAACACACACCTTAGATTAAAATTAAGGTTGCAAACCAATTCATTTACACTCCATGACTCTCAAGTAAGTGAACTGAGGTGAATTGAGAGCAAGAGCAGAGCCAATTCGTGCATACCATGAGTGGATTTTTGAGAAAAAATTGAAACATGGAAATCACAAATTGGGCTTTGATTGGGCCTCCAAGGGTTTCAAACAGAATATAAATTGATTGTGGATCATTTTCAGAAGCTTCTAGTGCTATTTTCTGTGGAGAATCAGTTAGAGTCATTTGAGAAAGAGCTTGAAGGAGTGAAATTCGAATTTGGATTTGGAGTGATTTCAGGAGCAATTGAGTATTGAGATTCATCAAGCATCATCCATTGAAGAAATCTACACCTTTTGGAGGAAGAATTCTCCCTCAAGAACATCAAATTCGAAGCTTCCGATCAGGTTCTTGTTTCTCAAATTTCCTCTTAGTTTAAGCATAATTAAGTTAGTTTGAGCATGCGGTTAAGTTAGTATTGGACCTTAGATGGATTTAGAGTGGATTTTGTGATGTTTTACGACAATTTTCGACATGGCGCCATTGCTTGTTGTTCGCTTATCTCTCTAGATAGTGGTTAAGAATGCGAAAGAACATGATATTATTGATGTAGGAAGTTAGAGGAAGAGGTTAATGGTTTCGTTTTAAGTTTTCGTGAGAGTTGAAATTTCTTGGTGATTCTTGATGTCCATGGCTTCTTGAGTTTTAATGGAAGAAAGTTAAAATAAGTGGTAGATTTGGATTCCTTGTGAAAAATCCCATGAAATCGGTTAAAGAAACGTAAGAAAAAGTGAAAAAATGAGAGGTCCATGTTGTTGGGGTATCCGCGCGGCCGCCGGAGGTAGGGGGACGGTTGCCGGAGTTCACTAGCGAGCTAGAGAAGATGAAGTGGGGAAGACAACGCGTGGCCGTTCGATCGCGTAGGATTGCTGACCTTTTCATCACATCTAGCGGTCTGGGTTCGATCCCGCGTGTGGCCTTTGTTTTAAATGTGAAGTGCTTAGTTTTTTTAATTAGTTCTGCTGGGCCTAATTCCAATGCGCTAACGCCACCCCTCACGTGCAGGCCCAACATGAAATACACGTTAAAACGTTTACTTCAACACCCCCCAGACTTGTTTCACTTAACAAACTAAATGCTGAGTTGTAAATTCAGCTGGGCCAGCGTGCACAACGCTGTTCGCACCCCCACGTGAAGCCCATTAACCAAATAACACGTGAAATCTGTACTATCTGCACCTCCTCCTGCTTTTTTTTTGCTTTTAATTTCTTTTTTTTCTTTAATTTTATGTTTTAATGCTGTTTCATTTCAATTCAATAAAAATAGTAAATCCCTTTATAAAATCCTGAAATAAATCATGTGAACACTTTGACATGTTTAGAATTTTATCATGTTTTTATTTTAATTTTCCATTTCTTTTGCAATTAATTTCATATTTTCTATTTTTAGTGTGTTTTAGTAATGGGGTAATTGTATCCTGAGTTTGTTGATTTTATTTCTCATTCATGCTTTTGATTTTGGCATTAAAATTTTGTGTGCTGGTTGTAGACATGTTAATGATGTTATGTGATTTTTGTTGAGATTTTTTTAGATCATTCTAAATAGGATTTTAGGGTAGTTGTTTAGGAGTGTCCTTTGTTGGATCCCTTTAGTGTACCCTTGAGGTTTTGGATTTAACTTGAGCCTTTTGGTTTAGGTGTAGCCCCTGATTTTTTCACCATAGAATGTTGACACATATGGGATGATGTAGTATTTTCCTTAGAATTTTTAGGAATGATTTTCCCTTAGTTCCCTATTTTACAAATTGGCCTTAATTTAGGTGATCCTAACTAGTTAAGTGCATAGATTAGTTTTGCAAATGACCATTGAATAATCTTTAGTGTAGATACCTCTTGTAGATCCCTTGAACCCTTAGCATAGATGATCATTAGAAGGTAGCATTTGAGGTTCTTTAGAGATTCAAATAGGTGGATGATCTTTCCCTAGGGTTAGTTTCCATTTCAATTTTCCTGTGGAGGAATTCATTGCAATATCATAAAGGGGTTGAGTCTATGAAAGCTCTCTCTGAGAAAATGTAGTTGGTTGAGTGTCTGTGGCAAGTTCCTGTGGAACTTACCTTGCTTCTCAGCTCCATTCTCCTAACATTCTCTCATTCAATCCTTTTTAGGAACCTTCTTGAGGTAGCACAGTCCCTCCTGTGGGGGGAATGTTGCACATCTCTTGAAAGAGCCAAACGTTTAGGATTCCCCCAAATCTCTTTTAGTTGGTTGAGTGCATGCGATAAGTTCCTGTGGACCTTATGTAACGCCCGTTCATTTTAATTAAATTATTTATGAATTGTTGGTGTGCCTTTATGTGGGAGTGTGTCTGAGAGCGTTGGTGGGTGTCCTTAAAGTATAGGAAAACCATGTAATAAAATATAGAGTTTGATAATAATATAATATAATTAATAATTGGTGAAAATTTAATAATTAATAGTAATGTTATTATTATTATTATTATTACTATTACTATTATTATTATTATTATTATTATTATTATTATTATTATTATTATTATTATTATTATTATTATTATTAATGGGTGGAATAATGGAAATTAGGGAGTTATTAGAGAAGTTGTGGGAGAAAGAGCAAAAGAACGATAAACTGCTCAGAAAACCAAATTGGAAGAAAAAGGCTGAGAAAATAGGAAAAAGGACGTGGCTGTGGAGAAAGGAAGAACAGAAGAATTAACCGCCGGAGAGAATTGATGGTTGTTGCAGAAGAGTCACCGGGAGAGCAAACCGGAACCGAAAGTTTAGAGTTGTCCTCAATCCAAAGGTAAGGGTGGGGTTCAATTCTATAACTGTGGGTATGATCGATTTCATGTAGGGAATTGAATCTTAGGATTAATGTTCCTGTAGGTCGATAAATATTAAGGATTAATGTTCTTGTAGATCGATAAATATTAAGGATTAATGTTCCCGTAAGTTGAAGAAATATTAAGGATTAATGTTCCCGTAGTGATGTTACCGTAGTAATGTTCCCGTAGTAATGTTCCCATAGTGATATTCCCGTGGTAATGTTCCCGTAGTAATGTTCCCGTAGGTTGAGAAATATTAAGGGAATATTAAGGGTAAATGTTCCCGTAGGTTGAGAAATATTAAGAGAATATTAAGGGTAAATGTTCCCGTAGGTTGAGAAATATTAAGGGTTAATGTTTGTCTACGCCTGCATCAGTGTTTATGTCCTTAGTTTATGTAGTAATGTTGGGAACGGCGCCGACACGCGCTAATTTCCCCTTTGTTGAGAAAAGGTTGTTATTAGGCTCTTACTTGATCGACTTCAGGTAGGGAATCAAATCATAGATATAGTTCCCGTGACTCGATAAATGTTCGGGACGAGGTTTTTCTGTGTAGGAATGAATGTGTTATATCGTCAGTGTTGTACGATGTTGTATGGTTGCCCTTAATGAGGCAAGATTAGTTGCCCCGTAGTTAACGAACCTTTTTAGGAGCTATAATTAATTCAGTGAGTAAAAGTTGTAATGTTGTTCTTACGACAATGTGCTGAATTCTTAATTGTCGAAAGTATGTTGTTATTGATCCCCTACATGAACAGATTGAGATGATGAATACTTGATGTATATGAAGTTGTTATGTCATTGTTGAGAAAATGTTATTATAATATTCTCCTTGGATTATGTTGATAAGTTGTAGTTATATTACCTGTATGAAAGTATATGAAAATGTGTTGAGTTCTTATTTGTAGTAATGATGTTGTTAGTTGTTCTCTGACATGAAAATGCTGTTGAGTTCTCAATTGTAGAGAAGAGGTTGTTTTTAATTGTTCTCTGCGAAAATGTGTTAGAGTCTTATTCGTAGGAACGATACTGTTGGTAGTTCTCTGATATGAACAGATTGAAGTGGTGAGTACATGATGTATGCGAAATGTGATGTTTCTGTTATGGATAATTGGTTGTAGGCGTGATGCCTTGTTGCACGGTTGTTGCACAGTTGTTATTGTTGTGTTATAGTCCATAATAGTTGCATCTCATAGCATATCATTTGGCCTGGATTGGCGACGGTTGTGTCTTTAATGACAAAATAAAATGATTGTGGAGAGTTGTCTCCCGAATTATTATGGAGTGATGTCTCCCGAATTATTGTGGAGAGTTGTCTCCCGAATTATTGTGGAGAGTTGTCTCCCGAATTATTGTGGAGTGTTGTCTCCCAAAATGGTACCACATGCATATGCACAGTTGAGTTGCATTGTTGAGTCGCATTGTTGAGTTACGTTGTTGAGTTGTTTTGATGAGTTGCTGAGATATGATGATAATTATTGTGGTTATGAATAAAGGGTGGTTGTAGTTTATTATTACTAATATTTATGCGAACTGCTGGAATTATAATGCTGTGATAATATTCTGACATGACTTTTATCATGCCTTATGTTATATTGTTGATATCTCACCCTTTATGTTGTATGTCACCTCCATTGGTGGTAACTTGCAGGTAATCCGGATTAAAGTGTAGCTTTCCGTTTAAGGTTGTTGGTCGCTCTGATACGTAGCACTCTTGGGGGGATGAACGATTAATGTTATTGCTTTTATTTAATTTCCTTGTTGTTGAATTTTATCAAGTATTTTTCATTAAATTGGTGGCGGCTGTTAAGTGCCAAATGTTGGTTGGATGCACTATACCGAGGAATTAGTAGTGCTGAGTTTTATGGTTGAAACTCGTTGTTTATGTTGAATTGATGCAAGATAATTACTTGCTGAATTTTAATGAAGTTTTGTTGCAAGTTTCATGGTCTTGCTTTAATCATTCTAAAATGTTGGAAATGTTTTATATTCCGCTGCAAATTAATAAGATGCCTTGTAACTAAAATGTTAATCAAGTTATTGTTGTTTGTTCATCCAAGCTTATGTGCTATGTATCATTACTAAATGCATGTTGTCTAATTGAATTGTGAAATGTATGTTTCTGTGAGTTGAAATTGTAACGCCCAGAATTTGCTGATGTGACGGTCGTCACAACTTCATTACGATCGTCATGACCGTCACGGTCGTGACAGCCCCTTACGACCGTCATGTTTACAAAATTTGTTGCACTCTGATTCTGTTTTCCTTAATTATCCGTCCGACTAATTGGGGTGTTACACCTTACCTTTGCCTCCCAACACCCCAATTTCTTTCCGTAGGATAGAAGCCTTGTCTGACTACTTGTGGATTGAATCCATTATCCGTCATAAATCCTTGTCCTTATTCATTTTTGAGTGGTGTGTTGCATTAGGATAGTTCATGTTTAGTATAGCTTAATTATAGAAGCGTGAATGCATTAAGAGGTTGAGTGGGTCTCCCTATGCTTGTTTTCCTTAAGGGTTGAGGTGGTTCTCCCCTTGCTTGTATGTTGTTTTTATTTTTCTAATTGACGTATTTGCATATAGAGGTTGAGTCTGTCTCCCTCTGCTTGTCTGTTTTGTCTGTTTTCTTTTTGCTTGATTCTCAAGAAGTTGAGCTTGTCTCCTTCTGCTTGTATTATTGCATTGCACGCATTTTACTTACAGTTATTTCTTTACAGTATTTTCTTTGTCTATTTCTGTATGCCATTGCCATGTTCCCTTAGGAACTCTGACTTCTCTTGTTCAAGAGAAGTTATGACAGACATTAGGGTTCTAACCATGCATGATAACATTAGGTAGCTCCTTCCTAACCTCAACCATATGATTAATTTTGCATGAAAACATTAGGACTGTACAGTTCCCCATAGAGTTCGTTCTCTTCTTATCTCAAACAATAGTAAAAAACATAATAAAGGCAAGTTAGTACAAAGCGCGTTACAAGCCTTAAGCTACTTGGGAAGTGATGATTGAGCGGTCTCCTCTCAATCATCTAGAGTGTTTAGCATATGTCCTTTGGACGATATGCGACGCATTCACTCCTAAGTCATAGTCTCTAGTGCTGTACAAACTACAGACCACTAAAAAACACTTCTCCCGTAAAAAAATAGAAAACAAAGATCAAACATCTTTTTGTCGTTTTGGACCTTTAATTCAAAGGAACCCTTTTCGGAAGGAGAGTTTTGTTAACTCTCGGTTCTACCGCAAACGGTAACGCCTAAGTCTCCAATGGTCGAGCTGCATACACCAACTGCTGGAACCGTCTGTTAACCCTACTCGGATAAAAAACAGTTGAACAAACCTGTGTTCCGTCGTTTCCCGAACTACGTTTGCTCTGATCTTTAGCGCTGTGTGAAAGTACGTGGGCACGAGATGCGATATCTCGGCGAGCAAACTTTCTCCCGTAACCTGTAGTTAGGCGAACTACATTGACTCTGATTTCTCGTTCCAGACGGGAATACATAGGCATAGAGCGTGATGCTTTGCCGAGTCATTTTTTTTCTTTTCAGACCAGCCCTTTAGTGTAGATAGATTAATCAACTCGTTAGATAAACACAACAAGCGTGGATCCCATCAAGTACGATGGACGTGAGGGGTGCTAATACCTTCCCCTTGCGTAATCGACTCCCAAATCCAGACAATGGTTGCGATGACCTTGTCTTATACCTTTTCGTCAGGTTTTTCTGATCGTTTCCTTTCCCTTTCTGTGGGATAAATAATGAAAGGTGGCGACTCTTCTGTTTTGCCGGCACCTTATATTCGCGGTAGCGACAAAATGCTTGAATCTTCCTCAAACTCCAAATTCACTTCTTGCTCGAAAGCTTCAAAGCTCTAACTGCAATAATGGTTTCTGCTCCAAATGATCTCCAAAAAATGATCTGAATACCATTGTGAACTTAAATAGAAGCTGTTTGGATCTTAACATGGCCCAATCATGGCCCAAATTGAAGAATCTAAAATTTCATTTTCTTCCAAAGTTCAACAATGGAATATGCGTGTACTAGCTCTGTTTTAGCTCACTCTTTGCTTCAACAGCTTGCACAACCCTTGGTGAAGATGAATGGCTTAGATTGCAAGCTTGGTTTGATCCTATGGTCAAGAGTGATTATGTTTCTTCATCATGAAGTAATCCACTCAATGTCCATGAAATGTGACTAAAATCAAAAATGTAAAATTTCCAATCTCTTTAAAACATCATTTCCAATCAGAAAATGCACAAACTTGTGAAGTTTGGCACAATTGTGATTTATTTTGAATTTTTCCTTCATTAATGCCTTTTAATAATCTTTTTTCAAAATTTCTTCACACTCTTCCTTATTAAATCTATATCAATGGATGCTTGGATCATGGTTGGACCAAAAACACCATTTTGAACAACTTTCAAGTTGAACAAAAGTTCATTTGAGGTGCCTAAGATAGTGAAATGGACCCATAACCAAATATGACTTGTAATTCCAAATACCCAAAATACCCTTACCTTGTAAAGCTCATAACTAGAGTTCTATAAATCCAATCATAGACTTCTTGTACTTTATAGAAAGATAAGAAGATAAGGAACAACATTCATGTTGACCAAAAGTTCATAGGAATCATCCTTCTAGGGCAAAAGTGTCATGCAAGTTGGGTAACTTTCAAGCTCCAAATTCACATGCCTCAGATGACTTGTAACTTGTCTGGCTCATAACATGAGTTCTATAAACCCTATCAAGGACTTATAGTACTCAAATTAAATCTAAGATCATGCTCTAAAACAATCATGTTAGGGTCAAGGTGAGATGAAAATCACATCTTGAGTTAAGTGGTCTTGAAGTTAGGCACTAAACCAGTGGATTTTACATTGTCAAGCATAGCAACCCTAGCTTAGCAACTTCCCACACTCTTGATCCCTAATGAGTTGACCTTGGAATCATCCCTAGGACATCTCAACACATCAATCCATGATCACATGGCTCTTGAATTAGGTCTCAACCTTCCTCAAATCATCAGTTATCCTAGGGTTGACAAGATGAAACCCTAGTTGTACCAATCTTGGGTAGTTCCTCATATCCTTTACACAATGACCTATCTAGGCTTCAAAATGAACTTCAACGCTTCTCAAGAGATCTCTCAATGCTCTAGGTCTAACCTCATGGATTCAACATCGTCAGATGACTTCCCACAACTCTCAAGTTAGGAGATATGCACACTTGGCTTCAACCCTCTCTCTGAGGATCTTTTAACTTCTCTGATAAGGATATCAACCCTTGAACACTTGAATAACCCTCTTAAATAGCTTCATAGCCTTGTGTAACCCTTGATTGGTAGTCATACCTCTTGATCTCCTGCACACATGTCAATGCAATGCAAATGATAATGCTAATATGAATGAAATGAAACACAAGCTAGGTAAAGAAAGGTTGGGCAAATTTTGGGGTGCAACACCCAACTCTCAACAATTTTCTAGCCATTGCATGTCCATTAGCATGAGTACTGAAAGAACCCTCATGGGCTTCCTCCATCAACAGGTTTGCTTCAAGTTCATCAACACAACGCAGCAAGGCCATGTCGAAATTTCTCCTGTAGAGCACATCGTCCTTGTTCAGATGAAAATTTCCAACTAACCTCCTCAGAGTCTTCTTATCTTTACTGGATTCCCCAGATGGGTACTCCCTAGTTTTGAGAAAATGCTTGATATCAAAATATCAAGGCTTTCCATTGGATGCTTTCTCAACGACAAAAACAAAAGCAGGTCTATCAAGACGCATGATAGTGATAGCAGGAGTTTCATTCCAAAAATTCACTTTGTACATCGAGGATAGCGTGGCCAAGGTATCCGCCATCTGATTCTTAGCCCTCGCCATATGATGGAAATCAACTCTATCAAAGAAAGGCAGCAGTCTCCTTTCATAATCTCTATAAGGTACCAGGTTGGCCTGACGAGTTTCCCACTCTCCTTTGATTTGGTTAACGACTAACGCGGAGTCACCGTATACATCCAGATTCTTAATCCTCATATTAACGGCCTCTTCTAAACCCATAACGCAAGCTTCATACTCGGCTTTATTATTGGTGCAGGCGAATGTCAATCGGGCGGTGAACGGTATATGAGAACCATGAGGAGTAGTAATGATCGCGCCAATCCCATTACCATACAAATTAACCGCTCCGTCGAAAACCAATTTCCACTGAGATCCCCTCTCCGGACCCTCGCCAACTAAAGGCTCATCATAGTCTTTCATCCTCAGAAACATGACGTCTTCATCTGGGAAGTCAAACTTCATCGGCTGATAATCCTTAATTGGCTGTTCCGTTAGATATTCTGACAGAACGCTTCCCTTAATGGATTTTTGGGAAACATGCTGAATATCATACTCTGTTAACACCATTTGCCATCGGGCAATCCTTCCGGAGAGTGCTTGTTTTTCAAAGACATATTTGATCGGGTCCATCTTTGAAAACAATAGGGTTGTGTGGTTTAACATGTACTGTCTCAAACCCTTAGCATCCCAAGCGAGTGCACAACATGTTTTTTCCAGCATCGAGTACCTCGACTCACAATCGGTGAATTTCTTACTCAGGTAGTAGATGGCATGCTCTTTTCTACCTGACTTGTCCTGTTGACCGAGCACACATCCCATTGAATTCTAAAGAATCGTGAGATACATGATCAGTGGTCTCCCTGCAACTGGAGGCATGAGTATTGGAGGTTCCTGCAAATATTCTTTTATTCTTTCGAATGCTTTCTGGAAATTTTCATTCCACCTGTCTGTTTGATCTTTTCTCAGCAATTTGAATATTGGTTCACAAGTGGCTGTAAGATGAGATATAAACCTCGCAATGTAGTTTAATCTCCCCAGGAAACCACGGACCTCTTTTTCCATTCTCGGCTCAAGCATTTCTTGTATAGCTTATATTTTGGCAGGATCTACCTCAATACCCCTTTCACTGACAATGAAACCCAATAACTTTCCAAATCTCACCCCGAAGGTGCACTTGTTAGGATTCAGCTTCAGCTTGGACTTCCTCAGCCTTTCAAACAATTTCAGAAGATCGACTAGATGTCCCTCCTTCGTCTGCGACTTTGAAATCATGTCATCAACATAGACTTCCACCTCATGATGAATTATGTCATGAAACAAAGTGACCAACCCCGCTAATAAGTTGCCCCTGCATTTTTTAATCCAAAGGGCATCACCTTATAGCAAAAAGTCCCCCATGGTGTGATGAAAGTAGTTTTCTCCATGTCCTCTAGGGCCATCTTGATTTGGTTATACCCAGAGAAGCCATTCATGAATGAAAACACAGAATACTGAGCGATGTTATCTACCAACACATCAATATGGGGGAGCGGGAAATCACCTTTCGGGCTCGCTTTATTCAGATCTCGATAATCAACGCACATCCTAACCTTTCCATCCTTCTTAGGCACATGAACAATATTAGCGACCCACGAAGGTTAATTCGTGACAGCAAGAAACCCAGCATTCAACTACTTATGAACTTATTCTTTGATCTTGACTGCCATGTCAGCCCTTGTCCGTCTCAACTTTTGCTTGACTGGCGAGCATTCTTCTCTGAGAGGTAACCGGTGTACCACAATATCTATATCCAACCCAGGCATGTCTTGGTAAGACCAAGCGAAGATATCTCTATACTCACTGAGCATTTCAACCAATCTTCTCTTGACACTGTCTTCCAATGCAGCCCTCACTTTGACCTCTTTCTTGTCATCCTCGGTACCCAGATTGATAACCTCAATATCCTCCTGATGAGGCACAATAACCCTTTCCTCCTGCTTGGGAAGTCTGGCTAACTCTTCGGGTAGTTCACAGTCTTCGTTAGTCTCATCTTCAGCTTGATAAATGGGATTATCAAAGTCATACGAAGTCATAGCTGAACCTGAATCGATGGCATCTGATAGAAAAGACCTGCATGAGGATGTTATGTTTATTATGCGATGCAACAAACAAAACACATTGCCATTTTTCTGTTAAGTATAAATGCAAAACAAGAAAAACAGGGATCACAATATTTGAATGCAAAACGTCTTTTATTTAATTATAAATTGTGAATAACAAGAAGGCCCCACAAATGTGTCACTACGTCTTGGGCAGAACGCAGGACTGAACATAATCAAAACAATGAACATTACTCTGCAGTAGTAACATGAATGACTTCTTCGGTAGTCCAGCTGCACAGTTTCTAGCCGGGAGTACATGGACGGATCCAGGCATCCATGTCGCAGTCACTGTCACCTTCATCGTCTTCAACGACATTAATCCTGTCAAATATCACACCACTGCTAGTGAACTGAACAGGTCCCCTGTATCTCGGAATTTGAGAAGAACTGGAGGGTTTGTATCCTAGGTCGAACTTGTCCTGCTTGACAGGAACATCCAGAACTTGGCCCCACTTTTGAGAGGAGCCGGATTCTACAATAGCACGGGCTTCCTTAAGTGATGACATCGAAACCTCTGGGCCCTTGGCTTCTACAGGAGAATTCCCCTAAATCTGAACTGCTTCAAATACCTGGCAGAGTGTTTCGTGGATGTCACCATCCACTTCTACGTACTTGAAGGATGACAGATGGCTAACCATAATGTCCTCTTCACTGCACACGGTGACTATCTTCCCTTCCACCATGTATTTCAGCTTTTGATGCAACGTTGAGGTAACTGTCCCAGCAGCATGTATCCATGGTCGGCCAAGCAAACAGCTGTATGTTGGCTGGATATTGTCGCTACTGCGAAAAACAACCGGCGGAAAAAACAGAAGAGTCGCCATTTTCGTTATTTATCTCAAAGAGAGGGATAGGAAACGATTACAAAAACCTAAAGAAAAAGGAAAGATAAGGTCATCGCAGCCATGCCTGGGTTCGGGAGTCGGTTACGCAAGGGGAAGGTATTAGCACCCCTCACGTCCGTCGTACTCGACGGGATCCACACATGTCTTATCTAGCTAAAAGGGTGTGTAAACTATCTACACTAAAGGCTTATGGACAAAAGAAAAAGAAAACAGAACTGACTCGGCAGAGCATCGCTGCTCTGTGCCTACGTACTCCCTCGTGCAATGGGAAAGTCAGAGTCAACGTAGTTCGCCTAACTATGGCTAGAAAAGGGGGAAAGGTTGCTCGCCAAGACATCGCGTCTTGTGCCTACGTACTTTCATCTGGTATGAAATATCAGAGAAAACGTAGTTCGGGCTTACGAGAACACGGGCTGTTCAAAAGTTTTACCCGAGTAGGGTTAACAGACAGTTCTAACAGTTGGTGTATGCAGCTCGACCATTGGAGACTTAGGCGTTACCGTTTGCGATAGGACTGAAAGTTAACAACACTCTTGCTTGTGAAAAGGTTTTCCTGATTAAGATCCCGAAGGATAAAAAGGTTTGAAGTGTTTTTGTGTTTTTTAAAGAAGAAGTGTTTTGAATTAGAGTGTTCATAATGTATGTTGTAATAAAGTCTAAAACCTAGGATCGAATGCATCGCATATCGTCCTAAGGACGTATACTAAACACTCTAGGCAATTAAGAGGTAACCAATCAATCACCATTTCCCAAGTATAAGGCTCATGGCATAACATTCATTATATTTATTAATTGAATTGAAGTTGTTTGAAGATGAGAAGAGAAAGGGGACAAACTAAGGAGGACTAGTCCAAACCCTAAAAGTTGTCATGCAAGGTGCACCTAAAGTTGGGATTACAAAAGGGAAATCTTTACCTAATGTTATCATGCAGAGTTAGAACCCTAATGTCTATCATAACCTCAAGAGAGGTTAGAAATCCTAAGGGAAGGAAGACAAAGGAAGAAGGAAGAAACATGCATAAGAATGCAAACATGAAATGCAAACATGGAAGACAAGGATGCAATGCAAGTGAGGGAGGAAATATGTGTGGGGATGGAGCCTCCACAAGCTCATCTCAACCTTAAGCCATAGTATGAATAAATGCAAGAGAAGAGGATAAGAAATGCAACAAGACCAAACCACACTAATGCACCAAAGAAGGTGAACAAACAACATTAAAAAGCATGAAAATAAACACACAAACCAACAAGCAATGAACATAATTTTGACCTAAAAATGAACCTACAACAAGCTCAACACGTCTAGAATGTGAAACAAGAATATTTGAGAGCTTATTGGATCCACAAAGGTCATTTCCAATCCAAACTAGGTCATGTACTTGTGTGAGCTTCCATATGGGATGACCTAACTTGTAAGGTATCTCAAATATAGGAAAACAGCTCAAAAATTACCAAATAAAATGCATAAACAAGCTAAACATGTTGGCAAATAGAGGCCACAAGCACAAGCAAAATATCCCCTCAAAGTACCCTCAAAAGAAAAAATCATTAGGAGGTACCACTTTGAAATGGGAGAAACAAGAGCAAAAAGAAAAGCCATAAAAGTCAACCCAAAAGTCAACTATCCAGGGGCAAAATGGTCCTCAAAAATCTCTCAACTCATGGTGAACATGAGGAATGATTTTTAATCATTGAACCAAAAAGAAATGAGAGAAACAAATTAAAGAACAAACAATATTGCAATTTAACTCAACTAAAACAGTCCCAATATTTAATTCATTTTAAAATAGAAAATAAAATCAAAAAATAAAATAAAAGTATCCAGAAAATACTAGACATCTCAAGGTTCACGAAAAATATTTTTGGAGAATTTTTAGGATATTGGAACTATTTTATTTGAATTAAAATGAAACAACACATAAAGCAGAATTTTAAAACAAAAATGCTAATTAAATAACAAACATATGTGACAAATAGCAAACAAATTGAGTGCAAATGGTGGACTGGGCCTCCCTGGGGGTGCAAGTAGCACGTGGGTCATAAGCCCAGCAATAAAAAACAAATAAAATAAATTCTGGAAATTAAATGCAATTAGTCAACTAAGGTGCACCATGGACAAGCAAGCAAGAGCACATGATGGTTTGGTATTTTGATCAAGTGGCTAGAAACATGACATGTCAATTAATGAATTTGGGAAATAATCCCATGCGCATGAGCAAAATAAAAAACGGTGGGAAATAATCACGGTCGCCCGTGTGAGAAATCAACCGATCGAACGCTCCTCACGCGTCTTCAACCTCTCACCCTCACACCGGCCAGAAAATGCTTCGGTCACCCTCTCCAAAATTCCGGCCACCGCGGATCACCAACAACAACACAACTCTCTCAATTTTCAACCGTTTTTTACGTTCTTTATATCGAAATTCATCTACACGAAACGAGGATCTCAAATATTCCATTAATTTCCATTTATCTTGCACCATTAAAGAAAAACGCAAACAACTAGGTTGATGCACAAAAACAAAAGTTCACCAAAACTTCTCCAATTTAATTCTAAAATCATCCTTATGTCATGGAGGTTATAAATCAAGCAACATTGAAGCAAAACGCGCAAAAACAGTTCATACAAAATCAACAAAGTTTGGAGCTCCATTTTTCAAACGTCATGAACATCAATGATTAACATCCAGAAATGATCTACATGGTTCATGGATCTTAATGCAACAAAAATGGCAGAGAATCATGGGATATTGAGAGTGTAAGGTTGAATTCAAGTTACCTAGTGGAGCACTTCCACTGAGCCTTCAAGTGGAGCTTAAGCTTGCAGAAAATGATCCAAACACGTTCAGTGATCCTTAATAAAGCTTTTGCAACCTTCAATTTTCCTTGAAATGGAGTAAATCTAAGAATTCGAAATTTTAATTTTGCTCACTTTTTCCACTTTGTTCTTGCTCCAATTCTTGACCAAAACCAATTCTGAAGCTTTTTAAAGGTTGGAAATGTTATATATGATGGACCTTGATCAAAATGAGGCCCAATATCAGTCCATAAAGTCCAAATGAATTTTCACATTTTCCTCACTTTTCTCTCATGAAGGTACACGAATTTGGCGTGAAATTGGCTTCAAATTGCTTCATTTCAACTGCTGGGAGTGTTTGGAGTGTGAATGGCTGAGATTTGGTCCTTGTTTCCATCTCAATGGTTGGAATTGAAAGTGTTGCTTCAACATGAAGGAAGCTTGGAAATGGCTCACTTAAACACCTCAAACCAAAAATGTAAAATTGCCAAAGTGTTTAGAATATTATTTGCACTCAAAAAATGCATCCATTTGCACCAAAATGATTAAAAATGAATTAATTCACATTTTCATCTTTTTAACCTTTTTCCATGAAAATTCAAATATCAAAACCTCAAACCAAACCAACTCCTTAACTTCTCAATGCTTGACTAAGCAAATAACATCATTTGGAACAAGTTTGATGTTGGAAAAATCTTCATTTGAAGTGTGCAAGTTGGTGAAATAGACCTATAATTTTATGACCTACAATCTTACTTTCCCAAAATACCCCTAACTTGTAAACCTCATAACTTGAGTTCTACAAATCAGATGAAAGACTTCTAGTACAATTTGGAAAGCTAAGACCAAGACCTACAACTTTCATGGTGGCCAAAAATTAATGAGAAACATCCTTCTAGGTCAAAAATGGCTTGGAAGTTGGTTGACGTTTGTTGACCAAAATCACATCCCTCTGATGACCTGTAACTTGTTTGGACCATAACTTGAGTTCTATAAATCCAATCAAGGACTTCTAGTACTAAAGTTAAATCTAAGAACATGCGCTACAAGTTCCATGTTGGTCAAAAGGTGAGATGAAACTTGTATCTTGAGATAGATGGTCTTGAAGTCAAGCATTAAATAGGGGATTTTACCCTGAGAACCCTAATTTAGTAACTTCTCACACACTTAACCTTTGATGAATGGAACTTGAAATTACATCTCATATATATTAACACACATCCCATGACCATAAAGACTTTGGATTGAGTTTTAATCTCCTTCAATTGCATAATTGACTGAGGATTAGCCAGATGGACCCCCTAGGTGCAACACCTTCAACTGTAACCTTTCACACTTGGCATAAACACTTGGATGAGGTCCACAATGACCCTCAAGCCACTCAATGAGCTCTCTCAACACTTCATCCATAACCATGAACCACAATCCCCTGGTGATCTTGAATTGGCATCCAAGTTAGGAGTTGACGCACATACATCCATCATTTCTCTCACCAGACCATTGTCCACTTCCTGATGACTTGGTTACCATCCAAACTTGAGTAAAAACCCTTTGCTTAGGCTTAACCCTCTGAGTAGACTCCTCTTGAGGTGCACAAACTCTTGATCCCCTGTTAAATGAACAATGTTATGCAATACAAATGCTAGAACAATGCAATGAAACATAAGCCAAGTTAAGAGAAGGTTGGGCAAATTTTGGGGTGCAACAGATATCCATAATATAGAAAGTTGCATCAAAGATCTATGGCCCTATCTAAATATGCAGCGTGATCTCTCCAAACACTGATCTCTTAGATCCTTCAAAAGCCCTCACGACCAGATCACTTGGCATGCACAACAAATCGTGAATGTCCAACTTCATCAATGCCTTCTTCGGAAGCATATTGAGGGATGATCATGTATCCACCAAGACATGTGACATCAGAGATCCTCTACACTTCAAAGATATGTGCAAAGCACGGTTATGGTTCCTCCGAGCAGGAGTCAGATCCAAATCAGTAAAGCCGAGACCATTACCGGCATTTACATGAGCGACTACCCCCTCCAACTGATTAACAGAAATCTCCTGGGGTACGTACGCTGCATTCAAAACTTTCAGTAGAACATTGCGATGCGCCTCCGAACTCATCAACAATGACAAGATAGAAATCTTCAAAGGAGTTTGATTCAAGTGATCCACAATTTTGTAGTCACTCTTCCGAATTAACCTCATAAATTCCTATGCGTCGTTTGAAAGATCATCGGTAACAACCTGGGGTTGGGCATTCTCTTCAATCACAACTTTACGCTTACCTTTATCATTCTTATCAGTATTAACCTCCGGTGGAGAAAATACCCTACCACTTCTGGTGATACCTCCGGCCCCCACTATATTCTCAACCGACGAACTTCCGCTTGCCGATTCTGTCCATTATTGCTTCTGCCCGTTACAGAACACCTATCCCCCATAATTCCATGGGATAGCTCTAGTGCTCTCGTACGGCATGGGTCCAGGTACAGTAATGGTCACCGAAGCTGGCCTAGCAGGCGCTGAAATATTGATAGTCCGGTATGGAATGTAAATCGTAGCTACTTCGTTTCCGTCATCACTCACTTCTTTCACGACATCTTCTTTCACGACTTTATCAAACTGCAAACAACCTTCATCAATCATTCTCTGAATACCCCTCTTCAAAAGATCACAACCCTCGGTTGTGCTTCACATTCTGAGCAGTCAGCAGAACAACCAGGAAACACCCCCTTCTTCAACAGACAACCCTTCACAAATCCCAGTGGAGTCTTCAAATCCTCAACCTCAGTTATCAGATTCAACTTCTCACCCTCAATAATGGCATTGGCTCCGGCCACACCATGATTCGGCATCGAGTTCTAAGTCACATTAGGCCCCTCATTAATGAAATTGATAGCTTTGGAATCAAGCAAGTCATGTACTTTATGCTTGAAAGCTTTGCAATGTTCAATATCGTGCCCTAGAGCACCTGAGTGAAAATCACAATGAGCGTTCGCATCGTACCCAGCAGGTGGCGGACCAGTGAGAGGAGCCAAGGTCCTCTTCTGAACCAGTTGTAACTCCAACAACCGTTGTAACAATTGAGAATACGGCATATGAGGATTCGTAAACTGTCTATTAGACGTTCTTTGTCTAGCAGCATAAGGTCGTTGAACATTGCCTTGTTGATGAGCTGCAGCCGGGATATCTACTGTAGCGACTTGTTGATGATAACGGGACTGAGCTCGACCCTTACCCTTGTGAGAGACAGCACTTGCATCCCCCTCCCTTCTCTTGGAGTTTGCAGAATATGGGTTCTTCGTTCCTCCCAATGAGGATCCACCTGGAATCTTACCAGACTTGATTCCACTCTCCAACCTCTCGCCAGCAATTACCAAATCAGAAAACTCTGCAGACATGCAGCCTATCAAGTTCTCAAAATACACACTAGGTAACAAAGCCATGAACAAGTCGATCAACTCCCTTTCAACCAAAGGAGGTTGCACTCTTGCAGCCAGATCCCGCCACCTTTGGGCGTATTCCTTGAAACTCTTAGAATTTTTCTGCGACAAACTCTGCAATTGTACCCGATTTGGTGCCAGATCACTATTATATTGATAGTGACGCACAAAAGCCTCATCCAATTCTTTCTAGTTATGGATATGGGTTCTCTCAAGTGCCCCATGGGATAGCTCTAGTGCCCCATATACCATTCCAAAGAAGCCCCTACCAGACTATCCTGGAAGAAATGCATCAGCGGCTTTTCATCACTAGAATAAGTTGACATTTTCCTGAAGTATGCCCGAATGTGTACTATGGGACAAGTCGTCCCTTTGTACTTATAAAAATCGGGCACCTTGAATTTGGGGGGAATCCTAACCCCAGGAACCAAACCAAGATCAGACATATCCAGGCCCAAAGAGTTCTGATTCTCAAACGATTTCATCTTCTCCTCAATCAGTTTGAACCTTCGGTCAGCTTTAGTCGGCAAACCACCCTCCAGATCTTTCACAAAAAATATATCATCCTGATTATCCTCTCAATGAGGCCCAACAACCCCGTGCACAACGTACACACTGCCATTACCAGCAATATTACAGTTCTCACCAGCAGCTCCTCCGCCCGGAGGTACAACAATAGTAGGAATGCCCTGAGGAATAGACCCACCAATCGGAGGACGAACAACACCAGCTCCTCCGTGCAAAACACCGTCTTCATCAACCCGTGCTATCAACGGCTGGACTAGAGTTCTCAATTGTTCCTGTCCACTAGCAACAGTCTGCATCAACTCCATGAATTGGGCCATGCGCGCCCTGACCTCCTGCAATTTTGCCTGAACCTGATCTGTCACCTTCTGTTGATTCCCTCGAGTAGAATACTTGTGGAAACTGAGCTCCTCAATCCTGAACTGAAGAAAACCAAGTAGAGATAAGAACACAAGGCCACTAAGAACAACCTGCGATGCAAATGAGAATGCAAGATGCAAAATGCAAACAGCAGAGATGGATAAGAATACCACAATAAATCTTCTCATATATCAAGTAAAGTTGAAACAATACAACCAAATGAGAAATATCCACATACAAAGAGGTATTGATCTCATCCAACATCCTTGGTGATGATCAAGATACAAAAGCAAATGAAACTACAAAAGATAACACTCCTAGTAGCCAGGATCTCTACGCCACTCTTGAGACTCCTCAAGCATCTCCTTCGTGTCGGGATGGTCTGGCCTCTCCATCAACTCTCGGATGAGGACATCCCTCTTGCGTATCACATCCCAGAGATAATGACAATTGTCCTCCCAAGCATCTTCGCCGAAGGCATCCTCAAGCCCGGGTTTCTTCACCTCTGCCTAAATCTTGAACTCTTCAAGTGCTGACAAAGTCTCTTGGTATTTCTGCTCGATTGTACTTCTGCGGAATGTTTCTAGCAATACCTCCCTCTCCTTAGCCTTGAATTGCGCCTTCAGATTATCAACTTGAACACGAATCCGGTCCTCCCTATTCTTGTTGGCTGTCATACTAGCATTCCACTTCTCATTGAATTTGGATATAAGCTCTGTCTAAATCCTCCTTACTCTTCAGAACATCACCAGTGCTTTTCAGATTAAGACCGACTTGCTTCCGTGCTTGTACTTTATCAGCAAGTTCCTCCTTCAACTTAGTCAACAGTTCTGCATTTGTCTTGGCCAAATACACAGCATCACCCTTATCGTGCTTCAGCTGACTGATTTCCTGCTTCAACTCTTCATTCTCTTTGCGCAGCTCTTCCTTCTCTGCCCAAAGCTTGGCATATCTCAGGATATCAACGGTTGTCGGCAGCTCAATGACTAAGGGATATAATGGTGCTTCAACAGGAAACGACAACAATACTTCTTCAACCCTCTTCTGAATCCAATCCAAGTACAGATCGTAGGCTCTACAATCTCCTTTGCCCAAAGAAAGTTTTCCCTTCTTGTGAATCTTACCCCAAGCGTCTGTCGCTTGCGCGAAAATAAGGTGTCGGCATGACAGAAGAGTCGCCACCTTTCGTTATTTATCCCTCAGAGCGGGAAAGGAAACGATCGGAAAAACCTGACGAAAAAGGGTAAGACAAGGTCATCGCAACCATTGTCTGGGTTCGGGAGTCGGTTACGCAAGGGGAAGGTATTAGCACCCCTCACGTCCGTCGTACTCGACGGGATCCTTGCTTGTTGTTTACTTGGACGGGTTGGTTTTATTCTATCTACCTATCAAGGCTGGCTGAAAAAGAAAAGAAAAATGACTCGGCAAAGCGTCACACTTTATGCCTACGTATTCTCATCAGAGAATGAGAAATCAGAGTCAACGTAGTTCGGCCTACAAAGGGTTATGGGGGAAGGTAGCTCTCCAAGACATCGCCATCTTGTGCCTATGTACTCTCAACAAGCATGAGAGATCAGAGCTCACGTAGTTCGGGAAACTACGGTTTATTTCCTGTCTTTACGAAAGAAGTGTTTTTTATTGTGTTTGCAATTTCAACCGCACTAGAGACTATGACCTGAGAGTGAATGCGTCGCATGTCACCCAAAGGGTACCATACTAAACATCCAGACTGTGGAAAAGAAACTCTCCCACAATCCTTTCTCAGATAGCTTAAGGCTCGTAACGTACGAAAGAAATCATTCATGATTACTGTATCTTAAACTGCTTTGAGATGAGAAGAGAACAGGCCCAACTAGGAGGGAGACTATCAAGTCCTACTGTTATCATGCCATGGATTCATCCTATGGTTGAGGTTTGAACAGGGAACTCCTAGAAGTTGTCATGCATAGGTTTCAACCTAAAAGTCTATCATCAAATCCTTATCCAAGGAAATGAGAGTCCTAAGGGATCATGTCAATGATACACCAAAACAGACAAAGCATCAGCTTAACAGTAAAATGCATGCAATGCAAGTGAGGGAGGAAATGTGTGTGGGGCTTCAGCCTCCACAAGCTCATCTCAACCTCAAGCCAGAATGAAATAACAGTAATCATATTGAAATATAAACAACATGCTATCAAGCAATAAATAGTAAACTCCAATCATACAGATAAAAGAAATGAAATGAAATGCCATCAGGCAAACAAACCACATGGGCAAGGGAGATGGGCTCTACCGAATACCCGCAAGCAAAGCCACACAATAACAATACAAGCAGAGGGAGCAACTCAACCTCTAATGCAATCATGCTCCTAGATTCTACCTATTCTAGTTATGAACTTATTCTAATGCAACAGACAAGTCAAACAAAACACATAATACAGAAAAGAAAAAGAAGCAGACCAACTCCTCTCTCAACTTCAAGCCTCAGCTTTCCTACAGCAATTCAGTCTTCAGACTTCAATCACTCCTGACAAACACCAACTGCTTTTCCAGGTTTCAACCCTACAACATGAGTTTCAACTCATCTTCTCCCTTAAGCTTCAGCTTCTTGATCAGCTCCACCTTCAGGCTTCACCTAATCTTCAGGGATCTTCAAGTATCAACTTGCTCTTGTTGCTCTTCAAGCTTCAGCTGGAATGGCAATATTCAAGGATTCATCCTCTTCAATACTCTTCAATGAAGTATTCATCTTCAAGCTCAGGCTCAACATCTCTTAAGACAATCAAAACCAGAGAAAATCACTTACTGGATAAGCTGGGGGATATTGAACTGCTTATTTGATCACCAAAGGTGATCTATAAGGGTTCAACATCAAAGGACTGGTTCCCTCAAAAGTTCTACTTCCTAGGTATATCACTTATCCCTCCAAAGGAGAGAGGTTTATACCCTGGAAGGACTTTGAATCATAGGGAGGAATGGAGGTGAATGATACCATCCATGTTTGAGAAAGAAGTTGTCTACATCTAAACTCTTCCTAATCTCTAACCCTAAAACAATAAGAAAAGAAAAGAAGAACAAGCTCTCAAGCTCCTCAATGCATCTTCAAGTCTTCTAGTATGCTCCACAATGCTCCACAATGAGACACCAAGCTTTCCAAGCTCACAAAGCAAAGCAAACAAAACAAACATGCCCTAAAGGCAACACACACAATCAACCAATACAAAAATCAACTAAAAATAGCATACTATTATATTAAATCCTAATATAATTTCTAAGGGATCCTACATACCTACCCTTAATACCCATATATGCCCCATAGTCTAAATTGTCCTAAAAACCCAAAATCTAAAGTTATTATGGACCTATGTTGAAGTTTTAACCTAATTCTACACTACCTAGAATTACCTAATCAAAACTATCCTAAAGATCATCACAAAAATATGGAATTGATCCAGGGGGAACCTAAAACATACATCTAATTATCCTAAAAAGGGTGAATTAAAAATATTAAGGGAGCTACCTAAACTAAAATCTACAAAATCATGGTATCAACTAAAAAGAATTAAAAGCAATAACAGGAAAAAATATGCAAAAAATATAAAAATGAAATAAAATGGCAATTTTATGATTTTATATTTTTCTTGACAAAAATGTGAAAAGGGAGAAAAAATTCCCATTAAAAAAATTTTATTTTTCATTTTATTATGAATTTTCTAAAATTGACAAAAATTGGGGAAAAGAAAATAAAATGAAATGATGAGATGGGTGCAAAAAGCAACAATATGCAGTTCTATCTATGCGTGGGCCCAAACATGGGGGTCTGAATAGAAAACGCGCCAAGGCCCAGTATCCAAATCAGAAAACAATTAAAAATCAAAAGAAAAAGAAAAAATGAGCGGTGCGAATAGCGTTGAATCATAGTTATGAAACTGATTGGGCCACGAAGGGGGGTTTGGATAGCAAAATCATCACTTAAGCCCAAATGATGTTTTAAATGCAAGCCGTCCGATCTGGTCTTTGGTCAAATGGTCTTGCTCTCATCCAACGCACGCGAACTCGTCTTCTTCCTCACGTCTAGGGTTTGCAGAAAAAACCTCCATGAAATAGAATTCATGCACAGATCTTCTCCTCATTCGTTCTCCCTCATTCCTTCATCAATTAACACGATGTAAAAACCAATCTTGACCTATTTTCCAAGCTGAACACAACCATGGCATTGGTTTCCATTGAAAGAGTCTAAATCATGCAAACCGAATGGTGCAACCTCATGAATTTCAAAATATCATCAACCCACGACTTCCACCAAACTCTCATTTCTTGACATAAAAATGATCCTTGCATTGCACTGGTTAAAATCATCTAATAATCTTGCATTAAAACTCACTAAACCACACGTTGTAGCTCATCCAAGAATTGGCATCCATAGTTGAAACTTCACCAAATGCTCTTAAACTCATCACACATGCTCACCTAATTGTCTCTAACAGCTCTACACTAACAATTCATCCTAACCATGCCTAAATAAGGGTGTAGAAATGGTTTTGCATACCTGGCTTCTTGAAATGGTAGGTGATGAAACTCTTGCTTTCAAGGCTTGAATCTCTTCAAGAACACTCCTTGGATGATGAATCTTCCTCTGTATGTAAAAGATTTGATGTAGCAAGCTTGTACTTCAAGATCCAATGGGATTTGCTTCCTTGCAATTTCAATGTGAGCACCTTCAATTCTCCCTCAATGGAACCTCAAACCAGTGTGAACACACTCAGCAAGGTGTGTGGAGAAGGTTTGTGGAGAAAAAATGGATTGCAATGAAGAAGAATCAAGAGATTCAATGTAACTTGCAATGAAAGATTTATGATTTCATTCTCTCTTCTCTACGACAATTAACACCAACCTTGCCTCAATGCAAGTTGCACTCATTATATAGAATGGATTAGAACAGTCTAGAACCCCCTAGAATCATCTAATGAGAACTTGAAGTTTTCATGCAATGGTATTTTGAAGTTTCATTTCTCATACCATGGTATCTCATGCCAAATGCCTTATAATCTTGGTAACCAACTTGAATTTCTCCTTACATGAGATCTAAGATGAGATACAATGCATAACTTCCTTGTTTATTAAGTTTTTCCTTGTTTTGGTTTGGTACCCTATTATGCAAGCCATCCAATTACAAAGCAACCCTATGATGCAAGCCTCAAATAAAAATTGTGGCCGAACCATTGTTCTTAGAATGTCATTTGGAGTCAAAATGACCTATCATATGACATGGTTTGGACTTATAACTTGGGATTTATGATTTTCAACTTCACTTGAATTAACTTATACCTCATTTTTAGGCCATTTTTATTACTTTTTGATATGAGGCTTTCCAACATCTCATGACCACCCTACTAGCCTTAAAACATCATTCTAAGAAAGTTTGATGTTGAAGATTTTTCCATTTGAAGCTTGGAAGTAGGAGATATGGCCTTGTGCTTGAAATGACCTATAACTTCCAAATGACCAAAATGCCCTTGGCTTGTCAAAGCCATAAGTTGAGTTCTACAAATCCTATCAAGGACTTCTAGTACTCTCTATAAATCTAAGAAGATGCTCTTCAACATTCATGTTGACCAAGAATTCATAGGAATCATCCTACTAGGGCAAACGTTGTCTGCAAGTTGGGTGACTTTCAAGGACCCAGATTCACATACCTCAGATGACCTGTAATTTGTCAAAACCATAACATGAGCTCCACAAATCCTATCAAGGACTTCCACCACTCAAATTAAAGCTAAGAACAAGCTCTACAACATTCATGTTATGGGTAAGATGAGATGACAATCACATCTTGAGCTAAACTTCCTGGAAGATAGGGATCAAACTAGGGGATTTTACACTGTCAATCCTTAGAAACCCTAGTTTAAAACTTCTCAAACTCCTCAATCATGATGAGTTGGTCTAGGAATCATCCTTATAGTATCTCAATACATCATTCCATGATCACATGGCTCTTGGATTAGGTCTCAACCTTCTCCAAATCTTCAGTTGACCTAGGGTTGACCCAGTCAAACCCTAACTCTACCACTCATGGTTGAATCTTCTGAATTCTTGTATAACAACCTCTATAGGCTTCATGATGGCTTTCAAGACATCTCATATGCTTTCTCAAAGCTTCAAGTTCATCCTCATAGTCTCAGAATCATCTGAGGAGCTCCCACAACTCTCAAGCTATGAGACACACAACCTTGGTTTCAACCAATTCCTCTGAGGATCTCTTGAGCTTTCTGACAAAGGTATCAACCTTCAAACACTTGATGGGTAAATAAATGTTGGTCAAATTTTAGGGTGCAACAGCATCCACGAATCTAGTCGAGATACAAGGATCAGCTACACCTGTGAAGTACAAAGATTCCTGCACTTCCTTTTCTTTCGGAGGTCCTTTCAAAGCATAACCGAATTGTCTCACAGCAAGAGAAGGATTATAATTGATACCGCCTTTCCTCCCCATCAAGGGCACATTAGGAAAGCTACCACAACTAAAGACAAGCTCACGACCCAGCAAGTCTCGGTTGAACCAGACGATATTCTTCTCCGTTAAACCCATAAGCCTCTTCGACCATTCAAATGAGTTCGCGAAATCCACAAAAGCTCCAAAGCGAGGAAGGTGATCAACAAACCACTTATGGAACAACAGTGCGCAATAAGAAACCATCTTTCCTCTTCTTTTCACGTTCTTGTAATGCACTGAATGATACAAGTCTCCCAGAAGAGTAGGTAAGGGGTTCTTGGAAGTGAAGATATGAAAAGCATCAAAATCCACAAAGTCCGGTACATTGGGAAACAACACAACACCATAAACACATAGAGCCAAGATAGCACTGAAAACCACCCAACAACCCTTTTCAGCATACTCTCAAGCTTTGTCGACCAGGAAGGGTAAAGTAAATCCAGAGACTCCATTTCTGCTAATAACATGACCTACCAAGTCAGAGGCGCTCAAATAAAGAGCGGCGGACAACTTCTCAAGATTAGGTTCTTCCTCGGAGCTGAAGATAGGCACTTTGTTCAGACTCAGAACACCTAAGATGTAAGCAAATTCTTCCAAAGTCGGAACCAACACATAGTCCGAAAATGTGAAGCATCTCAGCGAAGGATCATAAAACTGCAACAAGGCGTGAATAGCTCCATGCTCACAAGTCGTGAGCTTACGGACAAACTTCAGAATTCCACCATACTGTTCTCCAAAAGCTGCAAGAACACCAGGAACCGCCAAGGAAATCAGACCAAATAAAGGTCCCAACCCAGGTGCCGAAAACTTATACACCACAATTCTCTTTCTGCGAACTTCCATCTCTAAAAAAGACTAGTACCGGAATCAAGGGAAAGACGAGAACCTGTAACACACATAAACATGTAATGTTAAATGAAGAATGCTTGTGCGAATGCACACATGGGATCAAGGTATCCAATGCTCAAATTCGTTGTTGTACCGTTGACTGAATTCAACCAGAGCTCCGCCCTAATCAGTACACTGAGATAACACACTGGATAGAACACTCAGGATCAAAATTCTGCATTAACAAGAAAACCAGTGTTGGTTGAAGGCCAAGTTTCTGCAAAAACCCATTCCTGTCACATGTGGGTTATAGTCTTGAAAGGTACGACATCCTATGCGGGTTGTCAGCGTCACAGACTTTCGAGAAACGATGATACGTTCACCATTTTTGGTTTGGCATCATAGTCTAACGAAGCGGCCTCACTTAGTTGACTTCCCAAATGAACGGTCTCCAGAGTCGACAGTTTCTCTAAGTCAATATTCCCTCAACTGCACCAGACGCGCAGGATAGAATACTTCCAAAGAAAAACCTCGTCTGAACGTGAATTTCACGCGAGGTATTGCACAGCCAAACGCCACACAAGCTCCCTCTAATATCAACTATAATCCTATGTGTATACTCAAGCCCCGGTCCGGGTTATCTCTCAATAGAACAACCCAACCCACAGCACAGCAGCAACATAATATGATAATAAAATACAAATGCAATAATATACAACAGATAATGTACATAAAGCAAAAACTGCACAAAAGTAAACACCCAAAGATGCAACAGAAAAGCGCTAGGAGTGACTCGCATAGGGAACCATCATTGTTTCCCCAGCAGAGTCGCCAGCTGTCGCAACTGCAAAAAACACCCGGCGGAAAATAGAAGAGTCACCACCTTTCGTTATTTATCCCGAAGAGAGGTAAAGGAAACGATCAGAAAAACCTAATGAGAAAAAGGAAAAGACGAGGTCATCGCAACCAAGTCCTGGATTCGGGAGTCGGTCACGCAAGGGGAAGGTATTAGCACCCCTCACGTCCGACGTACTCGACGGGATCCATGCTTGTTGTCTATCTAAGGATGTGTTTAACTATCTACGCTACAGGCTCACAGGAAAAAAAGAAAAAGGAAAAGTGACTCGGCAGAGCATCGCCACTATGTGCCTACGTATTCCCTCGTGCAATGGAAAAGTCAAAGTCAACGTAGTTCGGCTAACTACGGTCGATGGTGGGGAAAGGTTGCTCGCCAAGACATCGCCGTCTTGTGCCTACGTATCCTCATTTGGTATGAGAAATCAGAGCAAATGTAGTTCGGGCTAACATGAAACCACAGGTTGATTAAGTGTTTTAACCGAGTAGGGTTAATCCATAGTTTCAGCAGTTAAGGACAAAGCCTGTTTGCGGTACAACCAAAGCTTAACAACACTCTTTTTTCTGAAAAAGGTTTTCTGATTAATCCCGAAGGAAAAAGGTTTGAATTTTGTTTGTGTTCTTTAGTGAAGTGAATTAATTAGGTTTGTGATTCACGTTGCACTAAAGACTTTTGACATAGGAGCGAATGCATCGCGTATCGCCCCCAAACAGGACAACTAAATACTCTAGACAAGCGAGAGGAGACCCCTCACTCATCATTCCCCATGTTGCTCAAGACTCGTAGTGCGCAACGTTTATCGCCTTTATTAGATGAGTTAGAATTATTTTGAGATAAGAAGAGAGACTCACGGAAGGTCTAAGGAAAACTCGGCCCTAATGTTGTCATGCAAAGCGGTCCTAAAGTTTGGATTAAAGGGGGAACGTCCACCCTAATGTTAGCATGCCTGGAATTAACAACTAATGTCTCTCCTTCTCCCATCCTAAACGAAGGGACTATGAATCCTATGGGGATCATGGAAAAAAGCACAAGAAGAACAAAGGAAGGATCAATCACAAGTAGAAAATGCAAACATAAAAATGCACATTTAGAATGGTGGGAGGGAGGAAAAAATGTGTGGGGCAGCATCCGCCACAAGTGCGTCTTGACCTCAACAGTGATGCAAAATGATGCAAATAAACATGAAAACAAATGCTCGCTTTGAACCACATACACAAGCATGCAACCAAGTGGAAAATGAACACCCATGTCAACAAAATCATTATTAACCAACCACAAACAGTGACAAATACCCACAATATTTCGATCCTAATGCATCACACTGATCTATGATGATTCGAATCAAAACGGTATGCGAACAAGCAAGGAAAATAGCAAATATGACATTCTGGCACAGTGTTAATCGGTTAACACCTGAAAAAGTTTGGAAAATCTAGAATTTTGAACAGGTTAATTGGTTAACCATATGCCTTAACCGATTAACACTGTTAACGTTTGAAAAAAAATTTGAAAGTTTGAAATGGTTAACCGATTAACACTGTACCAGAAGCCAAAAATAGCAGCAAAAGATCACTTCTAGCACCAAAACAGCTTATCCAAGGTTCCAACAGATCAACTTATCAATTAAGCACGAAATTAACAACAGAACATAGAGATCCAACAGTAAGGATACACAATTACACAGCAATATCACAATCTGAACGGATCGAAATCAACCAAAATTCAATCGAATATGAAGAATAACATGATAAGCTCAAAAACTAAATCGGATCGAGAATTCCAACCTTCAAAGCAGAGATTTGCTTCGGTAAATGTTGATCAACTGAGTTTGAGCAGATCCAAGCAAGATTATCCGGAAAACTTCAAGATCCACAATAATTCTTGCAAGAGGAATGAAGATCAAACACTTTTAAGCCAAATTACTCCAAATAAGCACTTCCAACTCAAGCTCCAAAATCAGATCTCAATTTGCACAAAAATTGATTATGAAAATTGATCCATTTATTTCAATGAAAAATCAATGAATCCAAACGATGAAGAGCTTTGAGTGAGGTTTTGGGAATGGAGAAATTTGAGAGCTCAAGAGTGAATTCTGAAAAATGAATTGAATTATGAGAGATTGGATGGTTTGGTTTGGAGTAAATCACTTAAGTATGACTTAGGTTTGGAAATTGGATTGGAAAACTTGGCTTAGAAAGTGGCATGGGAATTTGAAGGGAAATCTGAATTTTAAAGAGGTTCTAGATCCTTCCCACATCCAAAATTTGAATTTCCAAAGGCCAAAAATGAACCCCAAATGAAATATGCTTGAAATCTCACGTGCAAGGCAAAATCTGCTTTGGTTAACCGGTTAACCATATGCGTTAACCGGTTAACACTGTTAAAATTTCAAATCTGGGCTGATTCTCCAATGGTTAATCGGTTAACCATATGTGTTAACCGATTAACACCTTCAAAATTTTGAATTTGGCGCCTATTGGAGGGAAAACCTGTCCATTTGCCTGTTTCTTGTCGTTTTGAGCTCTGTTTAGCTTCTGAACCTCATTTTTGAATGTTATCACTATGAAAATGCTTGACATGAGCCAGAGTGCTACTTTTTGAACTGTTGTTCTCCTATGAAAATAAAATAAAATCGGTTGCCTGACCGCTGGGCAAAATAAATGCCTGAGCCTCTGATGCTCGCTGTTCGTTGTTCAATCTTTGCGCCGAAATAAACTCGAGCAACAGGAATACCTTGATCCCATGCCTCGAGAACAAATGCTATGATATGCAAAATGCAAAATGCAAGAAAACAAAAGCCAGTTACCGCCAAAACGAAAAGGCAAATTTTGGGGTGCTACACCGACCTTCGGGTTCAATGCCTGTTTGTTTAACAGATACCTGACGGCGATGTCAGATGTTTTTCTCAACTACGGGTTAAGACGACCTTTGGGTTCGGTGCTTGTTTTTTTAACAGATGCCTCACGACGAGGTTAGATGTTCTTCTCAACTTCAGGTTGAGCCAGCCTTTGGGTTTGATGCAGGTTTGTTTAACAGATGCCTGACGGCGAGGTCAGATGTTCTTCTCAACTTCGGGTTGAACCGCCCTTCAGGTTCGATGCCTGTTTGTTTAACAGATGCTTGATGGAGAGGTCAAATGTTCCTCTCAACTTCGTGTTGAGCCGACCATCGCGTTCGATGAGTGTTTGTTTAACAGATACCTGACGGCGAGGTCAGATGTTCTTCTCAACTTCGGGTTAAGCCGACATTCGGGTTCGATGCCTGTTGGTTTAACAGAAGCCTGACGGCGAGGTCAGATGTTCTTCTTAACTTTTGGTTGATCCGGCCTTCAGGTTCGATGCCTGTTCGTTTAACAGATGCCTGACGGCGAGGTCAGATGTTGCTCTCAACTTCGTGTTGAGCGGGACTTCTTGTTTGATTCATATTTGTTTAACAGATGCCTGATGGCGAGGTTTAATGTTCTTATCAACTTCGTGTTGTGTCGGCCTTCGGGTTGACGCCTGTTTGTTTAACAGATGCCTGACCGCGAGGTCAGATGTTCTTCTCAACTTCGGGTTGAGCCGGCCTTCAGATTCGATGCCTGTTTGTTTAATAGATGCCTGACAGCGACGTCAGATGTTTTTCTCAACTTAGGGTTGAGCCGACATTCAAATTCGATGCATGTTTGTTTAACAGATGCTTGACGGCAAGGTCAGATGTTCTTCTCAGCTTCGTGTTGAGCTGGCCTTCAGGTTCGATGCCTGTTTGTTTAACAAATGCCTGACGACGAGGTCAGATGGTCTTCTCAACTTCGGTTTGAGCCGCCCGTTGGGTTCGATGCATGTTTGTTTATAAGATGCCTGGCGGCGAGGTCAGATGTTCTTCTCAACTTTGGGTTGAGTCGGCCTTCGGGTTCGATGCCTATTTTTTTAACAGATTCCTGAAGGCAATGTCAGATGTTCTTCTCAACTTTTGGTTGAATCGGCATTCGGGTTCGATGCCTGTTTATTTAACATATGCTTGACGGCGAGGTCAGATGTTCCTCTCAACATCGTGTTGAGCCGGCCTACGGGTTCGATACCTGTTTGTTTAACAGATGCTTGACGGCGAGCTCAGATGTTCCTCTCAATTTCGGGTTGAGCCGGCCTTCGGGTTCGATGCCTGTTTGTTTAACAGATGCCTGACAGCGAGGTCAGATGGTCTTCTTAACTTCGGTTTGAGCCGCCCTTCGGGCTCGATGCGTGTTTGTTTAACTGATGTCGGGCGGCAAGATCAGATGTTCCTTTTAACTTCGTGTTGAGCCGACCCTCGGGTTCGATGCCTATTTGTTTAACAGATGCCTTACAGCGAGGTCAGATGTTGCTCTCAACTGCGGGTTGAGCCAGCCTTCAAATTCGATGCGTGTTTGTTTAACAGATGCCCGACGGCGAGGTCGGATGTTGCTCTCAACTTCATATTGAGCCGAGATTCGGGTTCGATGCCTGTTTGTTTAACTGATGCCTTACAGCAAGGTCAGATGTTCTTCTCAACTTCGGGTTGAGCCGGCCTTCGGGTTCAATGCCTGTTTGTTTAATAGATGCTTGACAGCGAATTCAGATGTTCCTCTCAACTTCAGGTTGAGCCGGCCTTCTGGTTCGATGCCTGTTTGTTTAACAGATGCCTGACAGCGAGGTCAGGTGATCTTCTTAACATCGGTTTGAGCCGCCATTCGAGCTCGATGCGTGTTTGTTTAACAGATTCCTGGAGGCGAGGCCAGATGTTCCTCTCAAATTCGTGTTGAGCCGGCCCTCGGGTTCGATGCCGGTTTGTTTAACTGATGCTTAACAACGAGGTCAGATGTCGTTCTCAACTGCGGGTTGAGCCAGCCTTCAAATTCGATACGTGTTTGTTTAACAGATGCCTGGCAGCAAGGTCAGATGTTGCACTCAACTTCATGTTGAGACGGCCTTCGGGTTCGATGCCTGTTTGTTTAACTGATGCCTGACAGCGAGGTCAGATGTTCTTCTCAACTTCGGGTTGAGCCGGCCTTCGGGTTCGATGTGTGTTTGTTTAACAAATGCCTAAATGCGATGTCAGATGTTTTTCTCAACTACGGGTTGAGACAACCTTCGGGTTCGATGCCTGTTTGTTTAACAGATGCCTCACGACAAGGTTATATGTTCTTCTCAACTTCGGGTTGAGCCAGCCTTCGGGTTTGATGCATGTTTATTTAACAGATTCCTGACGGGGAGGTCAGATTTTCTTCTCAACTTCGAGTTCGATGCCTGTTGGTTTAACAGATGCCTGACGGCGAGGTCAGATGTTCTTCTCAAATTTTGGTTGAGCCAGCCTTCGGGTTCAATGCATATTTGTTTAGCAGATGCCTGACGGCGAGTGTTGCACCCCAAAATTTGACCAACATTTCTTTACCTAGCTTATGTTTCATTTCATTCATATTAGCATTATCATTTGCATTTCATTGACATGTATGCAGGAGATCAAGAGGTATGAGTACCAATCAAGAGCTACACAAGACTATGAAGCTAGCCAAGAAGGTTATTCAAGTGTTCAAGGGTTGATATCCTTGTCAGAAAAGTTAGAAGATCCTCATAGAGAATGGTTGAAACCAAGGTTGTGTGCCTCCTAACTTGAGAGTTGTGGAAGACCTCAGTTGATTCTGAAGCCAGGAATGTGGACTTGAAGCCTTGAGAGAGCTTATGAGATGTCTTGAAAGCCATCATGAAGCCTAGATAGGTCATTGTGCAAGATTAAGAAGCCTCAACCATGAGTGGTGTAATTAGGGTTTGACTGGGTCAACCCTAGGTCAACTGATGATTTGGAGAGGGTTGAGACCTAATTCAAGAGCCATGTGATCATGGATTGACACATTGAGGTGTTATAAGGATGATTCCAAGGTTAACTCATCATGATTGAAGAGTTTGAGAAGTTTCAAGCTAGGGTTTCTAAGGCTTGACAGTGTAAAATCCCCTAGTTTGACCCCTATCTTCAAGGCAGTTTAGCTCAAGATGTGATTGTCATCTCATCTTACCCCCAACATGAATGTTATAGAGATTGTTCTTAGCTTTAATTTTAGTACTAGAAGTCCTTGATAGGATTTGTAGATCTCAAGTTATGACTTTGACAAGTTACAGGTCATCTGAGGTATGTGAATCTGGGGCCTTGAAAGTTACCCAACTTGCATCAAACCTATGCCCAAGGAGGATGATTCCTATGGACTTTTGGTCAACATGAATGTTGTTTCTTATCTTCTTATATTTCTAGAGAGTACTAGAAGTCCTTGATGGGATTTTTAGAACTCAAGTCATGGCTTTGACAAGTCAAGGGCATTTTGGTCATTTGGAGATTACAGGTCATTTCAAGTATAAGGCCATAACTCCTATTTCCAACCTTCAAATGGAAAAATCTTCAACATCAAACTTGTTCAAAATGATGTTTTAAGTCTAGTAAGGAGGTCATGAGATGATGGAAAGGCTTGTAGCTCAAAGTTGCAAAAATGACCTAAAATAAGGGCATAAGTTAAATAAACCAAAGTTGGAAATTGATAATTTCAACCTACACATCCAAACCATGGCATGTAATATATCATTTTGACTCTAGAAAACATTTTAAGAACATTGGTTTAGCCACATTTTTGATTTGAGGTCTAAATTGTGGACTTGCTTTGAAAAGCACTTCTTGCATATTAAGTAACATGTGCATAACTTAAAATCAAGGCATGAGCAAGGGCTTTTGCAAGCTAAACTCTTCCAAAATGTCACTAGGGGAGAAATTGAAAGAGAATAAGATGGTTTTCAAGCTGCAAACAGAATTGTACATGTCATGGTATGTGTTTGAAAATCTCATGACATGAGAAGTGGAAATTCTCATTGGAAGGATCTAAAGGGTTCTAGATCATCCAAACTTCATCTATATAAGGAATAGAGTTGATCCATTGCAGAGGTTGGTGATCATTGAAGGAGAGAGCATAGCTTGAGATTTAGTTTCCTTGGATTGCAATTGAAATCGGTTTCACCAAATTCCTCATTTTCCATCCATTTTCTTGATTGAAACTTCTTCCATGAATGTCAAGGAGTGATTCCAGATCATTATCAAGAAGGATTCGTGGCTGAATAGTGTATGAGCAAGTGAATTTTTCCACCTGCAACTCATCATCGGGTTTCAAGATTCAAGCACTTTCAACTAGTTCTTTTGCATACAGAAGCAAGGAGGAGGTTCATTGATCGTGTCTGCAAGATTGTAGAGCTTGAACTGGAGGTTTAGTGCATCTGTTCATCCAAGATTTTCAGGTTGGTAACCTTCTTCCTATAGCATGATTTAGGTAGGATCAAGTTGAATTAAGGTGTTATATTCATTATAGAATGGTGTAGGATGGATTCCAGATAGTTAATTGGAGAATTAGAGACAAAATAGGGGAATTACCATTTTCGGTTGAGAATTAGATATGGTGAATCTTGAGGTTTCAGAGGAAACTAAGGGTATGGTTGAATTCGTGGCAAGATTTGGGATGAGTTTCATGTTTTGACCGCTTGCAATGGAGGCTCCTAGAGAGAACTAGGGTTGAAGGAGACGACCGGAGCTCCACCGGTGGTGGCCGGAGTTGGGCGCGAAGCTCAGATGTTCAAAAGGTAGGAGATGATGTTTGCACCATTGGATGAGGGTTTGACTTGGACCGAGGAAGCAATCCAACGGTCACGTTTTAAACTTGATTTGTGAAGGATCTGAAGGCATGAAACGCATTGTTTCATTTATTCAATGTTTTGGGCTTAGTGAACTAGGTGCTATCCACACCCCCCTGATGGCCCAACCCATGATTGAAACTGATTCTGATTGCTATCCACACCTCGCGTTTATTCTTTTAATTGAATTTTCTTTTAATTTTCATTTTATTCATGGTTCTTGAAAAATTCATATAAAATTGAAAATTAATCCAATTAATCCCATTCTTTTTGCATTTTACTCATGATTGAGTCTAGTTTTTTTTAGAGAAAAAATATTTTCGTTTCATTTATTTTTTGATATAATGGGAATTTTACATTTTAATTGATATTAAAATGGTTATGTTTGATACATATTTTTGTGGAATTTTGTATGATCTCATGGTGATGATTTTGATCCTAATTTTGTGTGTGATTAGGATAGAAATGTATGCTCCCATAGTATTTTTCTCACATTTTTGTGATGAAAATAGGTGTGCTTTCTAGATTGATATTTAGATGCTTCCTTTTAGGGTTTAGGTTTGATACCTTGTAATGTAGGATTTAGTTCTAGGTCTAATTTGATGATTTGATCTTTGGAATTAATGTGGTAGAGTCATGATTGACCTAGGTTCCCATAGATATTTTTGTAGGATTTTACAATTGGTTTTAGTATTTTAGTTAGGACTAACTTTAGTACTAGGTTCTAGGTGATCCTAACTTACTAATTCAACTAGTTTAACTTCCTTAGTCCCCTTAGATTAGGGTTTGTGCTTTGTTTGCCTTTGGTTGAGATTGAAGACAAGTTGAAGACAAGATGAGGATGCTTGAAGTTGCTTGAAGTGGCTTGGAGCTTTGGATTTGTTTGTGCCTGAAGGTGTCTGATGAAGGTTTAGGAGATAGGAACCATAGGGAGAGCCTTATAGTTAGAATGATTTCTTTCACAAACATGGAAAGCATCTTGTGCTTCCATTCCTCCCAATGACTAAAAGTCCTTCTCAGATATTCACATCCCTCCTTTGGAAGGATGAGTAGCTTTATCTGAGAAGTAGAACTTTGAGGGAACCAGTCTCTCATAATGATGAACCCTTATAGGCTTCCTTTGGTTGTCAATAAGCTGTTTATCATTCCCACTTATCTTGTTAAATCAATTATCTTCTGGTTTGAGTATCTTGAGAGATGTTAGACTTGAGTTTGAAGATGAGGACTTCACTGAAGAGTGTGGAAGAGGATGATTCCTTGAGCATTGCCATTGTAGCTGAAGCTTGAAGAGTAAGAAGAGCAAGTTGATTCTTGAAGACCCAATTGAGATTGAATGAAAAGCTGAGGCTTGAAGATTGAAGGATGAAGTTGACACTCTCATGTGATTGAGGATTACTCTGAGAAGCTGAAGCTTGTAGGAGAAGAAGACTAAGTTGATACTGGTGAAGCAAAGAGAGCTAAAGCTTGAAGACTGAGTTGATACTTATGAAGAGGAATAAAGGATAAGTTGATATTTACATTGATGCATGGAGAGCCTGAAGGAATCAAGTTGATACTTGTAGTTAAGAGTGAAGCCTGAAGGTGGAATTGACTAAGGAGCTGAAGCTTGGAGAAGAGAGAATAAGTTGAAACTTATGTTGATGGGTTGAAACCTGGAGAAGCAAGTTGATACTTGTCATGGAAGCTGATAGCCTTGAAGGGTGATTGAGGTCTGAAGACTGGGTTGCTGGCAGAAGAGCTGAAGCTTGGAATTGGAAGAGAGGGGTTGATCTGCTTTCTTGTCTGTTTACTTTTCTGTGCTGATGTGCCTTGTTTGACTTGCTTGATGCATTAGAATAAGTTCATATCTAGACTGACTTTAATCTAGGAGCATGATTGCACTAGAGGTTGAGTTGCTCCCTCTGCTTGTATTGTTACTGTATGGCTTTGCTTGCGAGTATTCGGTAGAGCCCTGCTCCCTTGCCCATGTGGTTTATTTTGCTTGTCAGCATTTCATTTTCTTCTGTATGATTACAGTCTCTTATATTCTGCTTGATAGCATGTTGTTATTCTTCTATATGATTACAGTTATTCATTCTGGCTTGAGGTTGAGATGAGCTTGTGGAGGCTGCTGCCCCACACACATTTCCTCCCTCACTTGCATTGCATGCATTTTACAGTTGTTTACTGTTTACCGTTTACTGTTTAAGCTGAGGCTTTATTTGTTTCTGTTTATCATTGATATGATCCCTTAGGACTCTCATTTCCTTTGATAAGGAAGTGATGATTAGAATGTTAGGTTGAAACCTATGCATGATAACTTCTAGGAGTTCCCTGTTTCAAACTTCAACCATAGGATGAATCCTTGGCATGACAACATTAGGACTTGATAGTCTCCCTTTAGTTGAGCCCCTTCTCTTCTCATCTAAAACAGCTTAAGATATAGTAATCATGAATGATTTCTTTCGTACGTTACGAGCCTTAAGCTATCTGAGAAAGGATTGTTGGAGAGTTTCTTTTCAACAGTCTGGATGTTTAGTATGGCACCTTTTGGGTGACATGCGACGCATTCACTCTCAGGTCATAGTCTCTAGTGCGATTGAAATTGCAAATACCATAAAAAACAGTTCTTTCGTAAAAGACAGAAAACAAACTTCAAACCTTCTTGCCCCATGGGCCCATAATTCAAAGGAAAGCTTTTCTGAAGAAAAGAGTGTCGTTAAACTCCAGCGCCAACGCAAATAGGCTTTGTCCCTAACTGCTGGAACTGTTGTTTAACCCTACTCGATAAAACAGATGAATCTGAATTCCCGTAATTCGTATTATCCCGAACTACGTAAGCTCTGATCTCTCATACCTGTTGAGGGTACGTAGGCACAATACTGATGTATTGGCGAGCCACCTTCCCCGTAACCCGTCGTAGGTCAAACTACGTTGACTCTGATTTCTCGTTCTCTGATGAGAATACGTAGGCATAAAGCGCGACGCTTTGCTGAGTCATTTTCTTTTCTTTTTTAAGCCAGCCTTGTTAGGTAGATAGATAAACCAACCCGTCCAGTAAACACAACAAGCGTGGATCCCGTCGAGTACGACGGACGTGAGGGGTGCTAATACCTTCCCCTTGCGTAACCGACTCCTGAACCCAGACAACGGTTGCGACGACCTTGTCTTACCCTTTTCGTCAGGTTTTTCCGATCATTTCCTTTCCCGCTCTGAGGGATAAATAACGAAAGGTGGCGACTCTTTTGTTTTGCCGGCACCTTATTTTTGCGGAAGAGACAGCTGGCGACTCTGCTGGGGACTTGATAGTTTCCTGGGATCCAACGTCCCGTATGCGAGTCAGTTTGGGGATCCGACGTCCCCTTGCGAGAGTCAATCCTAGCGCTTGTATGATTAGTTGTTGGGTTGTGTTTATTTATCGCATTTTATTTCCCGCACTTTATTTTCAGTATGATATGATTATCTATGCTGTTGTGGGAGGGGCATTCTGATGAGTGAGAAGCCAGACCCAGGCTTGAGTGTACATAGCATTAGTTGTGGAAATTAGTGGGCGCGTGCTTGCTTGGCAGGCACTAGTGTCTCATGAAATCCACGCTCAGACGAGGTTCTCCCGGTTGACTTCTTTTTCAACCCTTTGGGTTGAGGGGGTTGTTGGTTTGGAGGATTGTCGACTCTGGGGACCGATCATTTGTGATTCAGCCGAGTGAGGCCGCTTCATGAGCTGGTGATGCCTCACCTTCTGGGTATCATATCACCCCTCTTGAATGTCTGTGACGCTGATGAACGCATAGGATGCCGAACTTGAGTCAGTTTAGGTCCATACCTGTGAGTAGGGTTGGGTTTATTGCAGGAAACTTTGACCTTCAGACTACCTGGTTTTCTTGACAGCAAATCAGTTTTGGTTGGGATCAGAGGATCTCACTATCAGATGTATTTGTTCTTGACAGAGCAGGTTTATGATTGGGGTCTGAGGATCTCATCAGCAGATGTATGATTGTTCTTGACAGAGCAGAATTTTGGTCCTGTATCAGAGGTCCTTATTACCAGATGTTTGCTCTTGATAGAGCAGAGTTTTGGTCCTGTATCAAAGGTCCTTGTTATCAGATGTTTGCTCTTGACAGAGCGGAGTTTTGGTCCTGTATCAGAGGTCCTTGTTATCAGATGTTTGTTCTTGACAGAGCAGATCTATGGTTTTATATGTGTGTGTTCTTGACAGAGCAGATTTGTGGTCCGATACCAGGGTTTTCTTCTTATCAGAGACAGTGGTTGTTCTTGATAGAGCAAGATTATGGTTTTGTTGATACAGAATCTCCACAGCACAGTCGTCTTGATCTCCTGCTGCATGATTGCATTTTACGTCACTTTGCATACTCATTTGCATTTCATTAACGTGTGTCTGTGTTGCAGGTACCGTTTTCCCCGATCCAGGATTTCTTGCCTCCTATTGTATTGTTATGGGTTCTCTGAGGAAGACCGTGGCTTACAAACTCCCTGCCCCTGATGTGGTTCAGCTGACTGGTTTGATTGCTTTAGCAGATGATTCTGTGAGAGATGAGTTCAGAAAGTCTTACGGCAAATTGCTCAGTTTGGTTCATAAACCTTCTGCATTTGAGTTGAATGGGTTGCACGCTCTGCTGCAGTTCTACGATCCTCCGTTGAGATGCTTTACTTTCCAGGATTTTGTTCTCGCACCCACGCTAGAAGAATACGCTGATTTGTTAGGTGTGCCTATCAAGACCCAGATGCCTTTTGTTCATATGGATGCTGAGCCTGATCTGGCTAGTCTAGCTCCTTCACTTCATCTGGATGCCTCCGAGTTGGTATTGTCTAGTTGGAACAAGGTTCCCGGTTTTTCCTTGCAGTTCTTAGTGGGAAAGGCTCAGCAGTGCGCCAAAGACGGATGTTGGGTCGTGTTCAACGCCATCCTCGCTCTGTGCATATATGGCATCATTATGTTCCCCAATATGCCCGACTTTGTAGACTTCGACGCATTTCGCATCTTTGCTTCAGGGAATCCAGTCCCTACCTTGATAGGAGATGTCTACCATTCTATCCACTACAAAAACGAGAACAGAAGGGGCAAGAATGTCTCGTGTTGTGTGCCCTTGCTTCATAAATGGCTTGATAGTCATCTGCCCAAGAGGGGTCCTTTTGTTTCGTCTGCAGCCACAGCTGAGTGGTCCGAGCGTTTGATGAGTCTATTTGCAGAGGATATTGACTGGTTTGACAGAGATAGGTTGGGTACCGAGATTATCTTCAGCTGCAGCGGGTTTCTGAACGTGCCTTTGATAGGCAGGAAAGGCTGTATAAACTATAATCCGTCTTTGCTGGTCCGACAGTTCGCTTATGCTTTGAGAGCTCCGCCGAAGGATGAAGAGGTGCAGGAATCTCTGTACCTCACTGGTCTTCTAGAAGGGGATCTGTTATCTAAGCTTCAGCGCGCTTAGAATGACATCAGTAAGAGGGGAAAACCATTGCTGGGGAGAAGCAATAATCAAGCCTACCCTCCGTATGTAACTTGGATCAGAGCTAGAGCAGATGCTATAGGGATGTCGTTTCTTCCTGCCAATCCAGAAAGTCCTCCAGTGATTGAGGAGCCTACCACCGTGCCCATTCAGCAGCATAATCAGGTGTTAGCTGAGCAAGATGAATTGAATAGGGCAAATGAAGAACTGGAGAAAGAATTGGCTCAGCTCCGAAGCGAGAGAAACAAGGCCGCTCATTCCTTCAAGAGGCAGACAGAGCTGGTGAACCAGCTAGGTACAGATTTGACTAAGCAGATAGCTGAGCGTGAGCGCATGGGTCGAGACTTCAAAGCTGTCAACGATGTACTGGCCACGAAGAAGCAGCACTTGGACGAAGCGTATCGGAGGATATCCAAGTTCAACCAGCACTGGAAGGCCTCCCTAGACAACAGGAAAGAGCGGGAGGATAAGCTAATGCAATAGATTTCCAAGCTGAAAGCCCAGGTGAAGGCTAGTGAGAAGAGGTTTGATGAAGAAACCGCTCGCAGATACGCCGCCGAAGGCCAGCTCAACAGAGCTCTCGCTAACCTGAAGGAGCGCAAACTGACGTTTGAATCCAAGAAGCGGAAGTTAGAAGATTGTTTCAGCGAAGGAGCATGGAAAGATTCGGTCGAAGGTCTTCAATATACCATTATGCAGAGGGAGCTACTCGTCGAAGGGTTACTCACTCGTCCTGATCATCCGAAAACGAAGGGGTTGTTAGAAGAGTTTCGCGCCCGTGGCCGTACTTGATTTCCTTTTGTTTGATCATCGTTGTATGCTGACCATCAGCAGGCTTGTTGGCTGGGGTCATGCTATTGATTCGTCTTGTACTCACTGATGTCGTGTACTGCCTTGATGGGCTTTCTTTATATATAAGATTGTTATTTCCATGACTGGACCCGGACTTCTTATTATCAGCACTGGCACTCTGGCACTAGGATCATGGGAGATCTCCCTAACGCACAACAACACGTTTGCATTTGCATGAAGCATTTGCATAACTAGCACTTTATCGTTTTTCCTAACCCTTTTGTGTTTTCAGGTTGTTTCAGGATTGATCAGAGACCTATCCACTGTTATCCGACCAAAGCAAATCAAACCAGAATCATGGAGCAAGTGCAAACTAATGTTCAGGAACTCCGCGAAAGAATGGATCGCTTCATGGAGCTCATGCAAGCGGTCGCCAATGGCCAGGATCAGCTCAGAACCTTGGTTCAGCCTCTGATTTCAAGGGTCGATAGCAATGGGGTACTCCATGGTGGGACTGTGCCTACCCCTCCACCAGTTGAAACTCCACAGAATGGCGTCCCCGTGACCGGGGGGAATGGCAGTGCCAACGGTAATGTGATAGCTAACATGGGACTCAACGGCAATACGACGGGCGTCGGTAATGGGAATTTTGAAGCTAATGTCAATGTTGGACTGGGCAACGGCAATGCAGGAGTTGGGAATCTGTTCGGGCCTCAGCCGTGGTTAGAAGATCGTCAAGACGATGTGTTCTCTCAGAGAGGTACTGAAGGGGAGCTGACTGCTGAAGCACGGCTAAGGTTCAAGGCACTCGAGGATAAGATGATAAATATCGAGAACCAGAACACCCTGGGTGTTGATATGTCCAAGTTGGGACTGATTGCTGATTTCAAGGTGCCTCCCACGTTTAAGGTACCTGACTTTGAAAAGTACAAGGGCACCACTTGCCCTCGCGTCCACCAGAGATCATATTACCGGAAAATGCCGGCTCATTCTAAGGACGAGAAGTTGCTGATGCACTTCTTTCAGGACAGTCTCTCCGGACCCTCCCTCGAATGGTACATGAGTCTGGAGCCTACCAGTGTGCGTACGTGGAAAGACCTTGCTGAAGCATTTGTGCACCACTACCAATACAACAGTGACTTGGCTACGAACCGAGTCCAACTGCAGAATCTGTCGCAAAGGAACAATGAAGGGTTCAAGGAATACGCCCAGCGGTGGCGTGAATTGGCAGCCAGGGTTCATCCACCGATGGTTAAACGTGAGCTTGTGCAGATGTTCGTAGCCACCCTCCCAGGGGTTTACTATGAGAAATTGGTCAGCGGTATGTCCGGAACCTTCTCAGATTTCATTATCACGGGTGAGCACATCGAAAATGGGATCAAACTCGGGAAAATTCAAGGTGAGTCATCCTCAGCTGGAGGAGGCGGAAAGAAACCTTATAGTGGCAAAAGACGGGAAGGAGAAACGAGCACCGTGACCAACGCTCGAAGGAAGGGTAAAGGCCCTCACCAACAGGTGGCCAGTATAGCTATCCCGGCAGTTCAACAGCAGCAGCAGTAGCAGCAGCAGCCGAATCAAAAAGGGTACAGAAAGTATCAGAATCGGGCACCTCTGTCGAGCCGTCACCTCGAGACACCACCCATGTGGTACGCGCAATTATTGCAGACTTTGCTTCAGCTACAGTTGATCCAGAAGAGAACCTTGGCTCCCTTGACAGGGGCACCTCCGCCAGGGTATGACGCGAATGCAACTTGTGAGTTTCACTCAGGGGCACCAGGCCACACAGTAGAGAACTGCAAAGCCTTCAAGCATAAGGTGCAGAACATGGTGGACGCTAAGATCATCAACTTCTCAGACAATGTGCTAAATGTCACGAAGAACCCCATGCCGAATCATAGTGAAGGTGGAGTAAACGCCATTATCGAAGACGAGTTTGGATTTGTTGACTGACGTCAGAGATCTGAAGACACCACTTAGCTTCGTTAAAGCTAAGTTGATGAAAAGAGGTTTCTTTCCAGGTTGCGGAGAGCTGTGTATGGGCTGTGCGACTAGTCCTGATGGATGTGAACAGCTGGTAGAGGGAATTCAAAGTCTGATGACTGAAGGGATCTTACAGTTTAGCCGGAGGGCCGAATGTGGATCAGGAGAGGTAATGCTGAAGCAAGGTGATGAGGTCACCACTGTAACGCCCCGATTCTGAATTCCCATTAATTGTTGAGTCTTTTAATTTATTTAATTGATATTTGTTTTAAATTGAGAAATTATATATTACTATGTGGTGTTTGCTTATTTTATCTATTTTTACCGATTCGGAGAGTTTTTGGGGGAATTAGAGTAAAAAGGGCATTTTAGACATTTAGCAATTTAGTGTGAGAATTGATTGGTAAGTGTTGGAAAGAATTTGAGAGGAAAGAAATAGAGATAGAAATAGGATAAGAGAGGAAAAGAAATAAAAATAGTAACATAAGAAGAAAAACAAGAGAGAGAAAAGAGGAGAAGAGAAAGAGAAGAGAAAGTGGAGAGGAAAACCTAGAATCATCAAGGGATCATCACCAAAGCTTGCAATCGATCGGTAAGGGTGTGAAACTCCATCATCTCTTTAATGTATATGATTGTATGTGTATGTGTTTGGATTTTGTAGAGTTTCTACTCTTTTTCCACTTAGGTTAGAAGTTGGTTTGATGAGTAGAAAGAGGTTTTAATCGGTTAGAACTCGGATTAGACGATGTAGTTTAGTCAGGTGATGGTAGGGTTGTGCCACTGAGACTGGTTTGGATTTAATCGGTTGGTTGTGTGGAGTTTGGGCTTTGGAACAGCCATGGAGGTTCTGTCTTCGCAGGCTCGCCAGGCGAATGGCAGCGAAGCTTCGCCAGGCGAAGCCCAGCGAGCTGCAGCGAAGCAAGTCAGAAGCAAACCCCCTGTCTTCGATGGCAAGTTCGCCAGGCGAAGTGAGTTGGCGAAGGTTCGCCAAGCAAGTGTGTAGCGAGCCTCAGCGAGTAATTCCAGAATTACTCCCAGTGGACTTCGCTGGGAAGTTCGCCAGGCGAAGGCCAGCGAGCATTCGCTGCGTGGCTTCGCCAGGCGAAGGTTGGCGAACCTGACAGTGTTATTTGTTTTGCTGTTTATTCATAGAATGATTTTTGGCCGATTCAATTATGATTAATGCCTATATGAATGATTGATGTGTGAACTGTTTCGACATGTCGTGCTGTGGGTGGCCGAAAGGCGTGAATTCTAGATTGTAGAGCCAATGGTGAATCTTGAACGTTTGATAATCTTGTGTATTTGCTTGAATTGAATAGAAACGCATTGATAGGCTGATATGTGTGTAAACCATGTATGAAATGGTGCATAATGTGAATGCATGATAGATATATGCGATGTATGTGATAAATGCAATGAGTAGGTTTGTGAACATAGTATGCATTCTGTGTTGATCGATCCCTCGGAGGATTAGCATTGTGTAGCATCTTAGTATGCATTTTTGTGTTGAATGATCCCTCGGAGGATTTGCAGAACCTCGTATGATACGATGGTTACATTAGATTCCTTGGAGAATCGGTTGCATTGTGTGATTCCTCGGAGAATCGGTCATAACATGTAATCCCTTGGAGGATTGACTAGAGTATTTGATTCCGTGGAGAATCTGCAGAGTATTTGATTCCGTGGAGAATCTGCTGAATATTCGATTCCGTGGAGAATCTGATGAATATTTGATTCCTGGAGAATCTGCTGAATACTTGATTCCGTGGAGAATCTGCTGAATACTCGATTCCTTAGAGAATTTGTTGAAATGAGTCGGTACCGCATTTGCATCTGCATAGAGTCGTGTGTCGGTCTCTATGAGTTGCATGAGTCATCTGTGTATGATGCATTAGTTGTATGAATGTAACTGTGTATGTTATATATGATTGTTTGGAGGAACATATAGTGAATGTTCATGAGCATGTGTAGAGGCATGATTAATTGTATATGCTTAATGTGGTGAGAACATAATTTGAGTATAACTTGTACAAATATGAGTATATGTATATATACAATTTTATGCATTAACTGTTATGATATTGTTTCTCACCCTTCTGCTGTTTTATAATGCTCTATGAGGCATTGCAGAGTAGGAAGCTGGAGGTTCTTTTTGTGAAGCGATGTCTTCATTCTTTTTGGTCAATGGATCTGATATGTAACATCTGGGTAGTTAGGAAGCCTTTGACTCCTTTGGAGTTACATTTGTTTTGATTCCTTGTGATACATCTGTGTATGTATCCGCTGTGGATATGGTTGTAAGGCATGAATTGATTGAATGGTTGTATATACTTTTATGAATGTGATCGATTCAATATTTGGATGTTTCCGCTTTTATTCTAAATATTGAGATGTGGGTTACCCATTGTTGCATATCTATTTTGAGCAGGTATCGTTTGTGTTTAATTTCGCGATAATGTGATGCGCCTCTTATATACCATGTTTTAATTAAATTTTAATTAAACTCTGATGAAATAAATTTTCTAAGTGCCTAATTGATTAAATGTATTAATTTGGGGGTATAGAAAGGGGGTGTTACAGCCACCATCACCATCCCTCGCCAGACGATAACTATTTCTGCACCCAGACCGCCCACGATTACCATCACCAAAGCTGGGCCAATACCATTCGAAAGCACTAATGTTGTCCCGTGGCATTACGGGGCTGAAGTCTACTGCAACGGACAGAAGTTGGAACTAGAACCGTTTGGGTCGTCTGTGGAGAACCTAGCGGGCATTAGCGGAATCACTCGCAGCGGAAGAGTGTTTGCACCACCTGAGGTCGTGGCGGACAAAGCGGACAGAGCTGATGCAATTGATAAAGGTAAAAGTAAATTCGTTGAAGAGACCCCTCGTGGGGTAGAGAAAGACTTACTTGTTAAAGACGCCGAAGAATTTATGAGGTTGATTAAAAAGAGTGACTACAAGATCGTGGATCATCTCCATCAGACACCCTCAAAAATTTCCATCCTGAATTTGTTGCTGTGTTCGGAGTCACACCGCAACGCGCTGCTGAAGGTGTTGAACACCGCGTATGTACCGCAGGAAATATCGGTAAATCAGTTGGAAGAGGTCGTAGCCCACGTGAATGCTGGAAATGGGTTAGGGTTCACTGACCTAGAGCTGACGCCAAAGGGGAGGAACCACAATAGCGCTCTGCACATCTCGATAGAGTGTAGGGGAACGATTATGTCCCACGTGTTGGTGGACACGGGGTCGTCGCTCAATGTTCTTCCAAAGAAGGCATTAATGAAGTTAGATACTCGTGGAGTGATTTGCACACCCAGTGATCTGGTTGTGAAAGCGTTCGATGGAACCAAACGCCATGTTTTCGGGGAGGTGACGTTGCCAATCCAAGTCGGGCCGGAAACATTCGACACAGTCTTCTACATTATGGACATCATGCCTGCCTACAGTTGTCTCTTGGGCCGGCCATGAATCCATTCCGCAGGTGCCGTGACCTCCACGTTGCACCAGAAACTCAAGTATGCTGTCGAAGGTAGCATCGTGACTGTTTGTGGCGAGGAAGACATAATGGTGAGCCATTTGTCATCCTTCAAGTATGTTGAGATGGATGGGGAAATCCACGAAACTCTATGCCAAGCGTTCGAAGCTGTTAAAGTCAAGGACGTAGCTCCTGTAGTCACTGAAAAGCCAGAGATGACTCTCTCCTCCTTCAAGGAAGCCCGAGCCGTTGTTCAAGCCGGGTCTACCCTAGGCTGGGGACGAATTTTGGAGATACCTAACAAGCAAGACAAGTTCGGGTTGGGATATTCTCCTGGAGCTGAAGCCTCCTCTTCTAGCAGTGCGTCGCGAGGTAAAGGGCCGATCCAGTTTACCAGTGGCGGGGTGATATTTGAAAGCGTCAACACGGTGTCTGAAGACAGCAGAGATAGCGACTGTGATTAGACTCTTGGATCCAGCCAAGCAAGCCAGGCGAGAGCCTCAACAACTGGTCCGTCAAGGATATCATCTAGATGACAAGCGAAGAGTAATGATTTACTTTTTCCAATCATTGTACAACCCTATGTCCTACCCGGGGCATAGTGGTTTTATTGTCAGGGCCTTGTTTGATTATGTACATGCATTTTATCAATAAATCAAAAGGCATTTTTCTTCATATTCAAATATTGTGATCTCTGTTATTCTTGTTTTATATTTGTTTTGAAAAACAACAAAATGACAATGGGGTTTGTGCTAACCTGCATATCCTTGTTTTAAGCTTAACCCTTGTTATTGCAGGATCCACATAACAGATGACATCGACTCTGGACCTTCTACGACTCACTTCGACTTCGATTGCCCGATATATCAAGCCGAGGAAGAGATTGATGAAGACGAAGACCTTCCTGAAGAGTTGGCCCGCTTGTTGAAACAAGAAGAGAAAGTTATTCTGCCTCACAAAGAAGAAATCGAGATTGTGAATCTGGGTTCTGAAGAACTTGTCCGGAACGTCAGGATAGGGGCTGCATTGCAGAGTGATGTCAAGTAGAGATTGGTCGAGATGCTGAGAGAGTATAGTGACGTCTTTGCTTGGTCATACGAGGATATGCTCGGACTTGATACTGACATCGTGGTCCACCACTTGCCGCTGCGAGAAGATTGTCCTCCCATTATGCAGAAGCTTAGGAGGACGAGACCAGATATGGCCGTTAAGATCAAAGAAGAAGTGCAGAAACCGCTTGATGCTAGCTTCTTAGCGGTCACTACTTACCCTCCGTGGGTCGCCAACATAGTGCCTGTACCGAAGAAGGACGGTAAGGTACGAATGTGCGTCGATTATCGGGATTTGAATAGGGCGATCCCTAAAGATGATTTCCCGCTGCCTCATATTGATGTGTTGGTCGACAATACAGCTCAGTTCTCCATATTTTCGTTCATGGATGGCTTCTCCGGTTACAATCAGATCAAGATGGCGCCGGAGGACATGGAGAAAACTACGTTTATCATTCCTTGGGGAACATTTTGCTACAAGGTAATGCCTTTAGGTCTGAAGAACGCAGGGGCCACTTACCAACGAGCGATGGTTACTTTGTTTCATGATATGATTCATCATGAGATTGAAGTCTATGTTGATGGCATGATTGCGAAGTCCCAAACGGAGGAAGGACATCTGGTCAATTTTCTGAAGCTTTTTGAGAGGCTTAGGAAGTTCAGGTTGAGGCTGAATCCTAACAAGTGTACTTTCGGAGTACGGTCCGGAAAGCTACTGGGGTTTATCGTGAGTGAAAGAGGCATCGAGGTTGATCCTGCGAAGGTTAAAGCGATACAAGAAATGCCAGTGCCAAAAACAGAAAAAGAAGTTCGTGGTTTCCTGGGCAGAATAAACTACATTGCAAGGTTTATTTCTCAGCTCACAGCCACGTGTGAACCGATGTTCAAACTGTTAAAGAAAGATCAGGCGATTATCTGGAACGAGGATTGCCAGAAGGCATTCGATAAGATAAAACAGTATCTACAGGAACCTCCAATCTTGATACCCCCAGTGGCCGGACGGTCATTAATCATGTACTTGACAGTTCTTGAGAATAGTATGGGGTGTGTTCTCGGTCAGCAAGACGAGACGGGCAAAAAGGAGCATGCCATTTACTACTTGAGTAAAAAGTTCACGGACTGTGAATCTCGTTACTCGATGCTGGAGAAAACGTGTTGTGCACTAGCCTGGGCTGCCAAACGTTTGCGACAGTACATGCTCAACCACACCACCATGCTAATTTCGAAGATGGATCCGATCAAGTACGTCTTCGAGAAGCAAGCGCTTTCGGGCAGGATTGCCAGATGGCAAATGGTGTTGACAGAATATGACATTCAGTATGTTTCCCAGAAGGCCATCAAGGGAAGCGTATTGTCTGGTTACCTTGCCGAACAGCCGATCGAGGATTACCAGCCGATGAAATTTGAATTCCCTGATGAGGATATTATGTTTCTCAAAGCGAAAGATTGCAATGAACCATTGCCCGACGAGGGGCCAGATAGGAATTCCCAGTGGAAATTGATATTTGACGGGGCGGTTAATTCCTACGGAAGTGGCATTGGGGCGATCATCTTGACTCCCCACGGATCCCATATCCTGTTCACTGCGAGACTGACGTTTCCAGTCACCAATAACGAAGCGGAGTACGAGGCGTGCATCATGGGTCTAGAAGAGGCAATTGATTTGAGAATCAAGAACCTAGATGTATATGGTGACTCGGCGCTTGTGATTAACCAGATTAAGGGGGAGTGGGAGACTCGTCAATCGAACTTGGTGCCGTACATGAATTATGCCAGAAGGCTACTTCCGTTCTTTGATCGAGTGGAACTCCATCATGTGCCCAGAGCAGAGAATCAGGTGGATGATGCCTTAGCCACGTTGGCTTCTATGTATAAAGTTAATTTTTGGAATGAGGCTCCAAGAATTGTCCTTTCCCGTCTTGATAGACCTGCATTCGTCTTTGTGATCGAGGAAGCCGCCGACGGCAAGCCATGGTTCCATGACATCCAGACTTTCCTTATGACTAAGGAGTATCCCGCGGGAGCGTCAACCCAGGATAAGAAGACTCTGAGGAGGCTGTCTGGAAATTTCTATCTCAATCCTGATGGAGTGTTGTATAAGAGAAACCACGATCTCGTGCTACTCATATGTGTAGATAAGAAAGAGGCGAGTATGCTCATGGAAGAAGTCCATGAAGGCACATTTGGTACGCACGCCGGCGGGCATGCTATGACAAGAAAGATCCTGAGAGCAGGATATTACTGGCTGACGATGGAATCAGATTGCTTTAAATTCGCGAAGAGATGTCATAAATGCCAGATTTATGCTGATAAGATTCATGTGTCGCCGTGCCCGTTAAATGTCATGTCCTCCCCGTGGCCGTTCTCCATGTGGGGCATCGACATGATAGGCAAGATCGAGCCCACTGCATCTAACGGTCATCGCTTCATTCTGGTAGCTATCGACTACTTCACCAAGTGGGTGGAGGCAGCCTCATATGCTAATGTGACCAAGCAGGTGGTGGCTAAATTCATAAAGAGGGATATCATCTGTCGTTACGGAATTCCCGAGCGGATCATTACTGATAATGGTTCGAATTTGAATAACAAGATAATGAAGGAGCTGTGCCAGAGTTTCAAGATTGAACACCACAACTCATCTCTTTACCGGCCAAAGATGAATGGCGCCGTTGAAGCTGCCAATAAGAACATTAAGAAGATTGTGCAGAAGATGGTTGTGACCTACAAAGATTGGCACGAGATGCTGCCATTTGCACTGCACGGTTATCGTACAACGATACGTACACCAACCGGGGCAACTCCTTTCTCCTTAGTGTACGGTATGGAGGTTGTCCTACCGTTAGAAGTGGAGATCCCTTCTTTACGAGTTTTGGTTGATGTAAAACTCGACGAGGCAGAATGGATTGAGAACCGACTAAACCAACTCAGCCTGATGGACGAGAAAAGATTAGCATCGATTGCGTATGGTCGTTTGTACCAAAGCCGAATGAAGAAAGGTTATGATAAGAAGGTGCGTCCTAGAAGCTTTCAGACGGGTGATCTCGTCCTGAAGAAGATTCTTCCTCCACACTCCGATCATCGGGGCAAGTGGACTCCCAATTACGAAGGTCCGTACGTTGTCAGCAAGGTCTTGTCGGGAGGAGCTTTGTTGTTATCTACGATGGATGGTGAAGATTTTGCATCCCCGGTGAACGCGGACGCAGTTAAAAAATACTTTGCTTAAAGAATGACCCGCTGGAAAGAAAAAGAATATCCAGACAAAAATGGGGCATCCCGGCGAACCATAAAAAAGGAAAAAGGTTCGGGCAAAAATTAGGGATATAAATTGAAAAAATGTACACCCGCAAAGTCGAAAACCCGGATGGGCGACTTTGGCAAAAAAGGGTATCCCGGTGAATCGAAAACCCGGAAGGGCGATTCAGGAAAAAGTTAGGGATTTGAAAAAGCAAATGACTGCGTTCCGCGTGTGGACTGTATTTGTTTAGTGGTTTGGAAGACCTGAGGGCCGTTTATCTGAATCAATCTCTTCTGAAGCTGAAGCCTCGGAGAAGTATCAAAGTCGAGTGGGTCATAGAGGGATCAACTCATGGTGTTCGTCTACGCCTCGTTGTCGACATTTGTATATACTGATTTATATTTATGTTTTATTTTTGTGCGGCTTCCTCATTCTAGGAGCCTGCATCTGTTGTAAAACATTTTACCCATTCAGGGGTTCGTTATCAATAAAATGTATACTATTCAGCAATTCTGTTTGTTTGTTTAGCATTTATCCGTTTTGTTTGCGAAAAAGAACGCTGATGTTTTTGACAATATGCGTATACATAAACTTACTGGCCTAGGCCACTGATTGTTGAAACAATGAATTACTTGAACATTGTCACAAGATGATAACCTTGATAGGTCCCTTTGAGCAGGGCATCTTGTCTGTTTGTTTGTGTTGGTGCAGGTATAGCGTATTCCAGGCAGTGCGCCGTACGCGTCCCAAGCAGGATGATTCCTCCTTCTCCAGCAAAGTTCAGCAGCCTCTCCCCACAGAGTCTGAACGTGAGATCGTGAGCATTGATATGTCCCCCAGGCAGAGAAGATTCTCTCCCCAATCAGATGCATCCTGAAGGAATGTCGTCCCCCCAGCTGAGTCATACGCTGAAGTATGCAGCAATGGATAGTTCCAGACTGAAGTCCCCATCGGAATTGAGATTCCCCATAGAGTCGTACTCTCCCCCGAAGCAGGATGATTCCTTCTTCCCCAGCCGAGCTGGCAAATCCCCAAGAGAACTGAGTCCTTGGAAGCGGTTAGGACCATGATTGGTTTTCCCCAGTAGAGTGTTGAATAGCTGATGCTGTATTTCCCCACTGGAGTCGTTATCTCCAGGAGGGCTACCCGTGAAGGCCGTGCAGTTTATTCCCGCGATTGACATCGCTTTCCTCAGCAGGTCCAGGTTCTCATAGAACTTCGTTCCCCTGCAGCAGTCGGCCAAAGTTTGTTTCCCCATGCAGAGTCCGATTGAGATTGGCGTGACTTCTTATCCTTGACAGGAAGATTCTCTCGTCAGCATTTATTTTGCTGACGGGATTGCAGCATTTTGCATGATTGCATAGCATTTATCATAAACACGTAGCATTTCCACCGTGTGGAGCATTGCGCCATTGTCAAAGCATATGTATAATAAACATGAGTTAGGTCGTTACCGTTCTTGTTTTGCAGGTGTTCCTCCGCAGGTCGCTTGCCCAAGATGATTCTTGAATTCTCCCCAGCAAATTCGTTGCTTAAGATGATTCTTAAAAGCCCCTGTGAAGTTGCCAGAAAAGGTGGCTCAAGTTGATGCTTAAAGTCCCCGGCAGAGAAAGCCGCTCAGGATGATTCTTGAAATCCCCGGCAGAGTGTTTGATCAGGATGATTCCTGAAATCTCCAGCGAAGTTATTGGTCCAGGATGATTCTTGAAGTCCCCGCGGAGTTGTTTGTCCAAGATGATTCTTGATGTCCTCAGCAGAGATGATTCGCCCAGAATGATTTCTGGATCCCCGAAGCAGAGGTACTTGATAGTTCTCCAGAATCCCCAGCGGAAATGCGACATCCCCAGCAGGTTTCCGAACAACAAAGTTGAAACTTCCCCTGAAGACTTGATGATTGAAGTCCCACCATACTAACAAAGCAGTTCTCTCAGCTGATGCAGAGGGCCTGATGGTAGAAGTGGGATATCCCCAACTGGTTCATGATTGACCGAGAATTCTATTTTTGACTTGCTGACGAAGTCCGGCTGACGCCCGAAAGTCCTCTTTGAATGCCCGACGACATGATTAACTTGATTGTTGACCTGATGAGTCCCAAGGAATCTTGATGCCTGACGGCATGATCGACCATGTATCACCGGTTACCGTGTGACCGATTCTCCAGCTAGTTGTCGTGCAGCTAATATTTCAGTTTTCGAAGATTTGTTCCCATCTGAGTACCGTGTACTTGTGCAGTTGGAAAATTTCTGGGTTCGTCGGTATTCAACCATCTCACACCTTGATTTGTCGAGAGCCGTTCGCTTCTCACCCAGTCAGGTTCAAGCCATTTAAATAGGGGCAGCTGTTGCACCCCAAAATTTGACCAACATTTCTTTACCTAGCTTATGTTTCATTTCATTCATATTAGCATTATCATTTGCATTTCATTGACATGTATGCAGGAGATCAAGAGGTATGAGTACCAATCAAGAGCTACACAAGACTACGAAGCTAGCCAAGAAGGTTATTCAAGTGTTCAAGGGTTGATATCCTTGTCAGAAAAGATAGAAGATCCTCAGAGAGAATGGTTGAAACCAAGGTTGTGTGCCTCCTAACTTGAGAGTTGTGGAAGACCTCAGATGATTCTGAAGCTAGGAATGTGGAATTGAAGCCTTGAGAGAGCTTATGAGATGTCTTGAAAGCCATCATGAAGCCTAGATAGGTCATTGTGCCAGATTAAGAAGCCTCAACCATGAGTGGTGTAATTAGGGTTTGACTGGGTCAACCCTAGGTCAACTGATGATTTGGAGAGGGTTAAGATCTAATTCAAGAGCCATGTGATCATGGATTGACACATTGAGGTGTTATAAGGATGATTCCAAGGTTAACTCATCATGATTGAAGAGTTTGAGAAGTTTCAAGCTAGGGTTTCTAAGGCTTGACAGTGTAAAATCCCCTAGTTTGACCCCTATCTTCAAGGCAGTTTAGCTCAAGATGTGATTATCATCTCATCTTACCCCCAACATCAATGTTGTAGAGCTTTTTCTTAGGTTTAATTTTAGTACTAGAAGTCCTTGATAGGATTTGTAGAGCTCAAGTTATGACTTTGACAATTTACAGGTCATCTGAGGTTTGTGAATCTAGGGCCTTGAAAGTTACCCAACTTGCATCAAACCTTTGCCCAAGGAGGATGATTCCTATGGGCTTTTGGTCAACATGAATGTTGTTCCTTATTTTCTTAGCTTTCTAGAGAGTACTATAAGTCCTTGATGGGATTTGTAGAACTCAAGTTATGGCTTTGACAAGTCAAGGGCATTTTGGTCATTTGGAGATTACAGGTCATTTCAAGTATAAGGCCATAACTCCTATTTGCAAGCTTCAAATGGAAAAATCTTCAACATAAAACTTGTTCAAAATGATGTTTTAAGGCTAGTAAGGAGGTCATGAGATGATGGAAAGTCTTGTAGCTCAAAGTTGCAAAAATGACCTAAAATAAGGGCATAAGTTAAATAAACCAAAGTTGGAAATTGATATTTTCAACCTACACATCCAAACCATGGGATGTAATATATCATTTTGACTCTAGAAAACATTTTAATAACATTGGTTTAGCCACATTTTTGATTTGAGGTCTAAATTGTGGACTTGCTTTGAAAAGCACTTGCTTGCATATTAAGTAACATGTGCATAACTTAAAATCAAGGCATGAGCAAGGGCTTTTGCAAGCTAAACTCTTCCAAAATGTCACTAGGGGAGAAATTGAAAGAGAATAGGATGGTTTTCAAGCTGCAAACAGAATTGTACATGTCATGGTATGTGTTTGAAAATCTCATGACATGAGAAGTGGAAATTCTCATTGGAAGGATCTAGAGGGTTCTAGATCATCCAAACTTCATCTATATAAGGAATAGAGTTGATCCATCACAGAGGTTGGTGATCATTGAAGGAGAGAGCATAGCTTGAGATTGAGTTTCCTTGGATTGCAATTGAAATCGGTTTCACCAAATTTCTCATTTTCCATCCATTTTCTTTGAAACTTCTTCCATGAATGTCAAGGAGTGATTCCAGATCATTATCAAGAAGGATTCGTGGCTGAATAGTGTATGAGCAAGTGAATTTTTCCACCTGCAACTCATCATCGGGTTTCAAGATTCAAGCACTTTCAACTGGTTCTTTTGCATACAGAAGCAAGGAGGAGGTTCATTGATCGTGTCTGCAAGATTGTAGATCTTGAACTGGAGGTTTAGTGCATCTGTTCATCCAAGATTTTCAGGTTGGTAACCTTCTTCCTATAGCATGATTTAGGTAGGATCAAGTTGAATTAAGGTGTTAGATTCATTATAGAATGGTGTAGGATGGATTCCAGATAGTTAATTAGAGAATTAGAGACAAAATAGGGGAATTACCATTTTCGGTTGAGAATTTGATATGGTGAATCTTGAGGTTTCAGAGGAAACTAAGGGTATGGTTGAATTCGTGGCAAGATTTGGGATGAGTTTCATGTTTTGACCGTTTACAATGGAGGCTCCTAGAGAGAACTAGGGTTGAAGGAGACGACCGGAGCTCTATCAATGGTGGCCGGAGCTGGGCGCGAAGCTCAGATGTTCAAAAGGTAGGAGATGATGTTTGCACCATTGGATGAGGGTTTGACTTGGACTGAGGAAGCAATCCAACGGCCACGTTTTAAACTTGATTTGTGAAGGATCTGAAGGCATGAAACGCACCGTTTCATTTATTTAGTGTTTTGGGCTTAGTGAACTAGGTGCTATCCACACCCCCCTGATGGCCCAACCCATGATTGAAACTGATTCTGATTGCTATCCACACCGCACGTTTATTCTTTTAATTGAATTTTCTTTTAATTTTCATTTTATTCATGGTTCTTGGAAAATTCATATAAAATTGAAAATTAATCCAATTAATCCCATTCTTTTTGCATTTTACTCATGATTGAGTCTAGCTTTTTTTAGAGAAAAAATATTTTCGTTTCATTTATTTTTTGATTTAATGGGAATTTTACATTTTAATTGATATTAAAATGGTTATGTTTGATACATATTTTTGTGGAATTTTGTATGATCTCATGGTGATGATTTTGATCCTAATTTTTTGTGTGTGATTAAGATAGAAATGTATGCTCCCATAGTATTTTTCTCACATTTTTGTGATGAAAATAGGTGTGCTTTCTAGATTGATAATTAGATGCTTCCTTTTAGGGTTTAGGTTTGATACCTTGTATAGTAGGATTTAGTTCTAGGTCTAATTTGATGATTTGATCTTTGGAATTAATGTGGTAGAGTCATGATTGACCTAGGTTCCCATAGATATTTTTGTAGGATTTTACAATTGGTTTTAGTATTTTAGTTAGGACTAACTTTAGTACTAGGTTTTAGGTGATCCTAACTTACTAATTCAACTAGTTTAACTTCCTTAGTCCCCTTAGATTAGGGTTTGTGCTTTGTTTGCATTTGGTTGAGATTGAAGACAAGTTGAAGACAAGATGAGGATGCTTGAAGTTGCTTGAAGTGGCTTGGAGCTTTGGATTTGTTTATGCCTGAAGGTGTCTGATGAAGGTTTAGGAGATAGGAACCATAGGGAGAGCCTTATAGTTAGAATGATTTCTTTCACAAACATGGAAAGCATCTTGTGCTTCCATTCCTCCCAATGACTAAAAGTCCTTCTCAGATATTCACATCCCTCCTTTGGAAGGATGAGTAGCTTTATCTGAGAAGTAGAACTTTGAGGGAACCAATCTCTCATAATGATGAACCCTTACAGGCTTCCTTTGGTTGTCAATAAGCTGTTTATCATTCCCACTTGTCCTGTTAAATCAATTATCTTCTGGTTTGAGTATCTTGAGAGATGTTAGACTTGAGTTTGAAGATGAGGACTTCACTGAAGAGTGTGGAAGAGGATGATTCCTTGAGCATTGCCATTGTAGCTGAAGCTTGAAGAGCAAGAAGAGCAAGTTGATTCTTCAAGACCCAATTGAGATTGAATGAAGAGCTGAGGCTTGAAGATTGAAGGATGAAGTTGACACTCTCATGTGATTGAGGATTACTCTGAGAAGCTGAAGCTTGTAGGAGAAGAAGACTAAGTTGATACTGGTGAAGCAAAGAGAGCTGAAGCTTGAAGACTGAGTTGATACTTATGAAGAGGATTTAATTGAGATTGAGTATAGAGCTGAGGCTTGAGGAATAAAGGATAAGTTGATATTTACATTGATGCTTGGAGAGCCTGAAGGAATCAAGTTGATACTTGTAGTTAAGAGTGAAGCCTGAAGGTGGAATTGACTAAGGAGCTGAAGCTTGGAGAAGAGAGAATAAGTTGAAACTTATGTTGATAGGTTGAAACCTGGAGAAGCAAGTTGATACTTGTCATGGAAGCTGATAGCCTTGAAGGGTGATTAAGGTCTGAAGACTGGGTTGCTGGTAGAAGAGCTGAAGCCTGGAATTGGAAGAGAGGGGTTGATCTGCTTTCTTGTCTGTTTTCTTTTCTGTGCTGATGTGCCTTGTTTGAGTTGCTTGATGCATTAGAATAAGTTCATATCTAGACTGACTTTAATCTAGGAGCATGATTGCACTAGAGATTGAGTTGCTCCCTCTGCTTGTATTGTTACTGTATGGCTTTGCTTGCGGGTATTCGGTAGAGCCCTGCTCCCTTGCCCATGTGGTTTATTTTGCTTGTCAGCATTTCATTTTCTTCTGTATGATTACAGTCTCTTATATTCTGCTTGATAGCATGTTATTATTCTTCTGTATGATTACAGTTATTCATTCTGGCTTGAGGTTGAGATGAGCTTGTGGAGGCTGCTGCCTCACACACATTTCCTCCCTCACTTGCATTGCATGCATTTTACAGTCGTTTACTGTTTACCGTTTACTGTTTAAGCTGAGGCTTTATTTGTTTCTGTTTATCATTGATATGATCCTTTAGGACTCTCATTTCCTTTGATAAGGAAGTGATGATTAGAACGTTAGGTTGAAACCTATGCATGATAACTTCTAGGAGTTCCCTGTTTCAAACTTCAACCATAGGATGAATCCATGGCATGACAACATTAGGACTTGATAGTCTCCCTTTAGTTGAGTCCCTTCTCTTCTCATCTCAAACAGCTTAAGATACAGTAATCATGAATGATTTCTTTCGTACGTTACGAGCCTTAAGCTATCTGAGAAAGGATTGTTGGAGAGTTTCTTTTCAACAGTCTGGATGTTTAGTATGGCACCCTTTGGGTGACATGCGACGCATTCACTCTCAGGTCATAGTCTCTAGTGCGATTGAAATTGCAAACACCATAAAAAACAGTTCTTTCGTAAAAGACAGAAAACAAACTTCAAACCTTCTTGCCCCGTGGGCCCATAATTCAAAGGAAAGCTTTTCTGAAGAAAAGAGTGTCGTTAAACTCCAGCGCCAACACAAACAGGCTTTGTCCCTAACTGCTGGAACTGCTGTTTAACCCTACTCGATAAAACAGATGAATCTGAATTCCCATAATTCGTATTATCTCGAACTACGTAAGCTCTAATCTCTCATACCTGTTGAGGGTACGTAGGCACAATACTGATGTATTGGCGAGCCACCTTCCCCGTAACCCGTCGTAGGTCGAACTACGTTGACTCTGATTTCTCGTTCTCTGATGAGAATACGTAGGCATAAAGCGCGACGCTTTGCCGAGTCATTTTCTTTTCTTTTTTAAGCCAGCCTTGATAGGTAGATAGATGAACCAACCCGTTCAGTAAACACAACAAGCGTGGATCCCGTCGAGTACGACGAACGTGATGGGTGCTAATACCTTCCCCTTGCGTAACCGACTCCCGAACCCAGACAACGGTTGTGACGACCTTGTCTTACCCTTTTCGTCAGGTTTTTCCGATTGTTTCCTTCCCCGCTCTGAGGGATAAATAACGAAAGGTGGCGACCCTTCTGTTTTGCTGGCACATTATTTTCGCGGAAGCGACAACGAGGTCAGATGTTGCGGTAAACTTCGTGTAAAGCGGGACTTCGTGTTCGATGCCTATTTGTTTAACAGATGCTTGACGGAGAGGTCTAATGTTCTTATCAACTTCGTGTTGAGCCAGCCTTCGGGTTGACGCCTGTTTGTTTAACAGATGCCTGATCGCGAGGTCAGATGTTCTTCTCAACTTCGGGTTGAGCCGGCCTTCGGGTTCGATGCCTATTTGTTTAACATATGCCTGACTGCGAGGTCAGATGTTCTTCTCAACTTCGGGTTGAGCCGACATTCAAATTCGATGCCTGTTTGTTTAACAGATGCTTGACTGCGAGGTCAGATGTTCTTCTCAACTTCGTGTTGAGCCGACCTTCAGGTTCGATGCCTGTTTGTTTAACAAATTCCTGACGACGAGCTCAGATAGTCTTCTCAACTTCGGTTTGAGCCGCCCGTTGGGTTCGATGTGTGTTTGTTTAACAGATGCCTGGCGGCGAGGTCAAATGTTCTTCTCAACTTTGGGTTGAGCCGGCCTTTGGGTTCGATGCCTGTTTGTTTACCAGATGCCTAATGGCGATGTCAGATGTTCTTCTCAACTTTGGGTTGAATCAGCATTCGGGTTCGACGCCTGCTTGTTTAACATATGCTTGACGGCGAGGTCATATGTTCCTGTCAACTTCGTGTTGAGCCGGCCTTCGGGTTCGATGCCTGTTTGTTTAACAGATGCTTGACGACGAGGTTAGATGTTCCTCTCAACTTCGGGTTGAGCCAGCCTTCGGGTTCGATGCCTGTTTGTTTAACAGATGCCTGACAGCAAGGTCAGATGGTCTTCTTAACTTCGGTTTGAGCCGCCCTTCAGGCTCGATGCGTGTTTGTTTAACATATTCCCGGCGGCGAGGTCAGATGTTCCTATCAACTTCGTGTTTAGCCGGCCCTCGGGTTCGAAGCCTATTTGTTTAACTGATGCTTGACAACAAGGTCAGATGTTGCTCTCAACTGCGGGTTGAGCCAGCCTTCAAATTCGATGCGTGTTTGTTTAACAGATGCCTCGCGGCGAGTTCAGATGTTGCTCTCAACTTCATGTTGAGCCGACATTCGGATTCGATGCCTGTTTGTTTAACTGATGCCTTACGGCGAGGTCAGATGTTCTTCTCAGCTTTGGGTTGAGCCGGCCTTCGGGTTCAATGCCTGTTTGTTTAATAGATGCTTGACGGCGAGGTCAGATGTGCCTCTCAACTTCGGGTTGAGCCGACCTTCTGGTTCGATGTCTGTTTGTTTAACAGATGCCTGACAGCGAGGTCAGATGGTCTTCTTAACTTCGGTTTTAGCCGCCATTCGGGCTCGATGGGTGTTTGTTTAACAGATGCCTGGTGGCGAGGTCAGATGTTCCTCTCAACTTCGTGTTGAGCTGGCCCTCGGGTTCGTTGCCTTTTTGTTTAAAAGATGCCTGACAGCGAGGTCAGATGTTGCTCTCAACTGCGGGTTAATCCATCCTTCAAATTTGATGCGTGTTTGTTTACCAGATGCCTGGTGGCGAGGTCAGATGTTGCTCTCAACTTCATGTTGAGCCGGCATTCGGGTTCGATGCCTGTTTGTTTAACTGATGCCTTACAGCGAGGTCAGATGTTTTTCTCAACTTCGGGTTGAGCCGGCCTTCGGGTTCGATGCATGTTTGTTTTACAGATGCTTGACAGCGAGGTCAGAGTGTCTTCTTAACTTCGGTTTGAGCCGCCATTCAGGCTCGATGCGTGTTTGTTTAATAGATGCCTGACAGCGAGGTCAGATGTTCCTCTCGAATTCGTGTTGAGCCGGCCCTCGGGTTCGATGCCTGTTTGTTTAACTGATGCTTGACAACGAGGTCAGATGTCGTTCTCAACTGAGGGTTGCGCTGACCTTCAAATTCGATACGTGTGTGTTTAACAGATGCCTGGCAGCGACGTCAGATTTTGTACTCAACTTCATGTTGAGCCGGCCTTCGGGTTCGATGCCTGTTTTTTTAACTGATGCCTGACAGCTAGGTCAGATGTTCTTCTCAACTTCGGGTTGAGCCGACCTTGAGGTTCGATGTGGGTTTGTTTAACAGATGCCTAAATGAGAGGTCAGATGTTTTTCTCAACTACGGGTTGAGACAATGTTCGGGTTCGATGCCTGTTTGTTTAACAGATGCCTCACGACAAGGTTATATGTTCTTCTCAACTTCGGGTTGATCCAGGCTTCGGGTTTGATACATGTTTGTTTCAGAGATTCCTGATGGCGAGGTCAGATTTTCTTCTCAACTTCGGGTTGAGCCGCCCTTCGGGTTCGATGCCTATTGGTTTACCAGATGCCTGACGGCGAGGTCAGATGTTCTTCTCAAATTTTGGTTGAGCCTGCCTTCGGGTTCGATGCCTGTTTGTTTAACAGATGCCTGACGGCGAGGTCAGATGATGTGGTGAACTTCGTGTTCGATGCCTATTTGTTTAACAGATGCCTGAAGGTGAGGTCTAAAGTTCTTATCAACTTCGTGTTGAGTCGGCCTTCGGGCTTACGCCTATTTGTTTAACAGAGTCTTGACAGCGAGGTCAGATGTTCTTCTCAACTTCTAGTTGAGCCGACCTTCGGGTTCGATGCCTGTTTGTTTAACAGATGCCAGACTGCGAGGTCAGATGTTCTTCGCAACTTTGGCTTAAGCCGACCTTCAAATTCGATGTTTGTTTGTTTAACAGATGCCTGACGGCGAGGTCAGGTGTTCTTCTCAACTTTTGGTTGAATCGGCATTCGGGTTCGATGCCTGTTGTTTAACATATGCTTGACGGTAAGGTCAAATATTCCTCTCAACTTCGTGTTGAGCCGGCCTTCGGTTTCGATGCCTGTTTGTTTACCAGATGCTTGACGGCGAGGTCACATGTTCCTCTCAACTTCGGGTTGAGTCGGCCTTCAGGTTCGATGCCTCTTTGTTTAACAGATGCCTGACAGCAAGGTTAAATGGTCTTCTTAACTTCGGTTTGAGCCTCCCTTCGGGCTCAATGCGTGTTTGTTTAACAGAAGCCTGGCGACGAGGTCATATGTTCCTCTCAACTTCGTGCTGAGCCGACCTCGGGTTCGATGCCTGTGTGTTTAATTGATGCCTGACAGCGAGATCAGATGTTGTTCTCAACAGCGGGTTGAGCCGGTCTTCAAATTCGATGCGTGTTTGTTTAACAGATGCCTGGCGGTGAGGTCAGATGTTGCTCTCAACTTCATGTTGAGCCGTCATTCGGGTTCGATGCCTGTTTGTTTAACTGATGCCTTACAGCGAGGTCAGATGTTTTTCTCAACTTCGGGTTGAGCCGGCCTTCGGGTTCAATGCTTGTTTTTTTAACAGATGCTTGACGGTGAGGTCAGATGTTCCTCTCAAATTCAGGTTCGATGCCTGTTTGTTTAACAGATGCGTGACAGCGAGGTCAGATGTTCTTCTCAACTTCGGGTTGAGCCGGCCTTGAGGTTCGATGTGGGTTTGTTTAACAGATGCCTAAATGCAAGGTCAGATGTTTATCTCAACTACGGGTTGAGACAACCTTCGGGTTCGATGCCTGTTTGTTTAACAGATGCCTCACAACAAGGTTATATGTTCTTCTCAACTTCGGGTTGATCCAGCCTTCGGGTTTGATACATGTTTGTTTAAGAGATTCCTGACGGCGAGGTCAGATTTTCTTCTCAACTTCGAGTTGAGCCGCCCTTCGGGTTCGATGCCTGTTGGTTTAACAGATGCCTGACAGCGAGGTCAAATGTTCTTCTCAAATTTTGGTTGAGCCGGCCTTCAGGTTCGATGCCTGTGTGTTTAACAGATGCCTGACAGCGAGGTCAAATATTACGGTCAACTTCGTGTTGAGCGGGATTTCGTGTTCGATGCCTATTTTTTTAACAGATGCCTGACGGCGAGGTCTAATGTTCTTATCAACTTCGTGTTGAGTCGGACTTCGGGTTTACGCCTATTTGTTTAACAGAGTCTTGACGGCGAGGTCAGATGTTCTTCTCAACTTCTGGTTGAGCCGACCTTCCTGTTCGATGCTTGTTTGTTTAACAGATGCCTGACTGCGAGGTCAGATGTTCTTCGCAACTTTGGCTTAAGCCGGCCTTCAAATACGATGTCTGTTTGTTTAACAGATGCCTGACGGCGAGGTTAGATGTTCTTCTCTACTTTTGGTTGAATCGACATTCAGGTTCGATGCATGTTGTTTAAGATATGCTTGATGGCGAGGTCAGATGTTCCTCTCAACTTCGTGTTGAGCCGACCTTCGGGTTCAATGCCTGTTTGTTTACCAGATGCTTGACGGCGAGGTCACATGTTCCTCTCAACTTCGGGTTGAGCCGGCCTTCGGGTTTGATGCCTCTTTGTTTAAGGTCAGATGGTCTTCTTAACTTCGGTTTGAGCCGCCCTTCGGGCTCAATGCGTGTTTGTTTAACATAAGCCTGGCGACGAGGTTAGATGTTCCTCTCAACTTCGTGTTGAGTCGGCCTCGGGTTCGATGCCTGTTTGTTTAACTGATGCCTGACAGCGAGGTCAGATGTTGTTCACAACTGTGGGTTGAGTCGGTCTTTAAATTAGATGCGTGTTTGTTTAACCGATGCCTGGCGGCAATGTCAGATGTTTCTCTCAACTTCATGTTGAGCCGGCATTCGGGTTCGATGCCTGTTTGTTTAACTGATGCCTTACAGCGAGGTCAGATGTTTTTCTCAACTTCGGGTTGAGCCGGCCTTCGGGTTCAATGCTTGTTTGTTTAACAGATGCTTGACAACGAGGTCAGATGTTCCTCTCAACTTCGGGTTGAGTCGGCCTTCGGGTTCGATGCCTGTTTGTTTAACATATGCTTGACAACGAGGTCAGATGGTCTTCTTAACTTCGGTTTGAGCCGCCATTCGGGCTCGATGCGTGTTTGTTTAACAGATGCCTGGCAGCGAGGTCAGATGTTCCTCTCAAATTCGTGTTGAGCCGACCCTCGGGTTCGATGCCTGTTTGTTTAAATGATACTTGACAACAAGGTCAGATGTTCCTCTAAACTTCGTGTTGAGCCGGCCTCGGGTTCGATGCCTGTTTGTTTAATTGATGCCTGACAACGAGGTCAGATGTTGTTCTCAACTGCGGGTTGAGCCGGTCTTCAAATTCGATGCATGTTTGTTTAACAGATGCCTGGCGGCGAGGTCAGATGTTGCTCTCAACTTCATGTTGAGCCGGCCTTCGGGTTCGATGCGTGTTTACTTAACAGATGCCTTACAGCGAGGTTAGATGTTTTTCTCAACTACGGGTTGAGTCAGCCTTCGGGTTCGATGCCAGTTTCTTTAGCAGATGCCTCACGACAGGGTTATATGTTCTTCTCAACTTCGGGTTGAGCCGGCCTTCGGGTTCAATGCTTGTTTGTTTAACAGATGCTTGATCGTGAGGTTAGATGTTCCTCTCAACTTCGGGTTCGATGCCTGTTTGTTTAACAGATGCGTGACAGCGAGGTCAGATGTTCTTCTCAACTTCGGGTTGAGCCGGCCTTGAGGTTCGATGTGGGTTTGTTTAACAGATGCCTAAATGCGAGGTCAGATGTTTTTCTCAACTACGGGTTGAGACAACCTTCGGGTTCGATGCCTGTTTGTTTAACAGATGCCTCACAACAAGGTTATATGTTCTTCTCAACTTCGGGTTGATCCAGCCTTCGGGTTTGATACATGTTTGTTTAAGAGATTCCTGACGGCGAGGTCAGATTTTCTTCTCAACTTCGGGTTGAGCCGCCCTTCGGGTTCGATGCCTGTTGGTTTATTAGATGCCTGACGGCGAACTCAGATGTTCTTCTCAAATTTTGTTTAACAGATGCCTGACAGCGAGGTCAGATGTTGCGGTCAACTTCGTGTTGAGCGGGACTTCGTGTTCGATGCCTATTTTTTTAACAGATGCCTGACGGCGAGGTCTAATGTTCTTATCAACTTCGTGTTGAGTCGGACTTCGGCTTTACGCCTATTTGTTTAACAGAGTCTTGACGGCGAGGTCAGATGTTCTTCTCAACTTCTGGTTGAGCCGACCTTCGGGTTCGATGCCTGTTTGTTTAACAGATGCCTGACTGCGAGGTCAGATGTTCTTCGCAACTTCGGCTTAAGTCGACCTTCAAATTCGATGTCTGTTTGTTTAACAGATGCCTGACGGCGAGGTTAGATGTTCTTCTCAACTTTTGGTTGAATCGACATTCAGATTCGATGCATGTTGTTTAACATATGCTTGACGGCGAGGTCAGATGTTCCTCTCAACTTCGTGTTGAACCGGCCTTCGGGTTCGATGCCTGTTTGTTTACCAGATGCTTGACGGCGAGGTTAGATGTTCCTCTCAACTTCGGGTTGAGCCGGCCGTCGGGTTTGATGCCTCTTAATTTAACAGATGCCTGACAGCGAGGTCAGATGGTCTTCTTAACTTCGGTTTGAGCCGCCCTCCGGGCTCAATGAGTGTTTGTTTAACATAAGCCTGGCGACGAGGTTAAATGCTCCTCTCAACTTCGTGTTGAGCCGGCCTCGGGTTCGATGCCTGTTTGTTTAACTGATGCCTGACAGCGAGGTCAGATGTTGTTCTCAACTGTGGGTTGAGCCGTTCTTCAAATTAGATGCGTGTTTGTTTAACCGATGCCTGGCGGCAAGGTCTGATGTTTCACTCAACTTCATGTTGAGTCGGCATTCGGGTTCGATGCCTGTTTGTTTAACTGATGCCTTACAGCGAGTTCAGATGTTTTTCTCAACTTCGGGTTGAGCCGGCCTTCGGGTTCAATGCTTGTTTGTTTAACAGATGCTTGACGACGAGGTCAGATGTTCCTCTCAACTTCGGGTTGAGTCGGCCTTCGGGTTCGATGCCTGTTTGTTTAACATATGCTTGACAGCGAGGTCAGATGGTGTTCTTAACTTCGGTTTGAGCTGCCATTCGGGCTCGATGCGTGTTTGTTTAAAAGATGCCTGGCGGTGAGATCAGATCTTCCTCTCAAATTCGTGTTGAGCTGGCCCTCGGGTTCGATGCCTGTTTGTTTAAATGATACTTGACAACAAGGTCAGATGTTCCTCTGAACTTCATGTTGAGCCGGTCTCGGGTGCGATTCCTGTTTGTTTAATTGATGCCTAACAGCAAGGTCAGATGTTGTTCTCAACTGCGGGTTGATCCGGTCTTCAAATTTGATGCATGTTTGTTTAACAGATGCTTGGCGGCGAGGTCAGATGTTGCTCTCAACTTCATGTTGAGTCGGCCTTCGGGTTCGATGCGTGTTTACTTAACAGATGCCTTACAGCGAGGTCAGATGTTTTTCTCAACTACGGGTTGAGTCAGCCTTCGGGTTCGATGCCTGTTTGTTTAGAAAATGCCTCACGACAAGGTTATATGTTATTCTCAACTTCGGGTTGAGCCAGCCTTCGGGTTTGATGCATGTTTCTTTAACAGATTCCTGACGGCGAGGTCAGATGTTCTTCTCAACTTCGGGTTGATCCGCCCTTCGGGTTCGATGCCTGTTGGTTTAACAGATGCCTGACGGCGAGGTCATATGTTCTTCTCAAATTTTGGTTGAGCCGGCCTTCAAGTTCGATGCCTGTTTGTTTAACAGATGCCTGACGGCGAGGTCAGATGTTGCGGTCAACTTCGTGTTTAGCGGGACTTCGTGTTCGATGCCGATTTGCTTAACAGATGCCTGACGGTGAGGTCTAATGTTCTTATCAACTTCATGTTGAGTCGGCCTTCGGGTTTACGTCTGTTTGTTTAACAAAGTCTTGACGCCGAGGTCAGATGTTCTTCTCAACTTCTGGTTGAGCCGACCTACGGGTTCGATGCCTCTTTTTTTATCAGATGCCTGACTGCGAGGTCAGATGTTCTTCGCAACTTTGGCTTAAGCCGGCGTTCAAATTCGATGTCTGTTTGTTTAACAGATGCCTGACAGCAAGGTCAAATGTTCTTCTCAACTTTTGGTTGAATCGGCATTCGGGTTCGATGCCTGTGTGTTTAACATATGCTTGACGGCGAGGTCAGATGCTCCTCTCAACTTCGTGTTGAGCCGGCCTTCGGGTTCGATGCCTGTTTGTTTACCAGATGGTTGACGGCGAGGTCAGATGTTCCTCTTAACTTCGGGTTGAGTCGGACTTCGGGTTTGATGCCTCTTTGTTTAACAGATGCCTGACAGTGAGGTCAGATGGTCTTCTTAACTTCGGTTTGAGCCGCCCTTCGGGCTCAATGCGTGTTTGTTTAACAAAAGCCTGGCGACGAGGTCAGATGTTCCTCTTAACTTCGTGTTGAGCCGGCCTCGGGTTCGATGCCTGTTTGTTTAACTGATGCCTGACAGCGAGGTCAGAAGTTGTTCTCAACTGCGGGTTGAGCCGGTCTTCAAATTCGATGTGTGTTTGTTTAGCAGATGCCTGGCGGCAAGGTCAGATGTTGCTCTCAACTTCATGTTGAGCCGACTTTCGGGTTCGATGCCTGTTTGTTTAATTGATGCGTGACAGCGAGGTCAGATGTTCTTCTCAACTTCGGGTTGAGCCGGCCTTCGGGTTCGATGCGTGTTTGTTTAACAGATGCCTGACAGCGAGGTCAGATGTTTTTCTCAACTCCGGGTTGAGACAACCTTCGGGTTCGATGCCTGTTTTTTTGACAGATGCCTCACGACAAGGTTATATGTTCTTCTCAACTTCGGGTTGAGCCAGCCTTCGGGTTTGATGCATGTTTGTTTAACAGATTCCTGACGGCGAGGTCAGATGTTCTTCTCAACTTCGGGTTTAGCCGCCCTTCGGGTTCGATCCCTATTGGTTTAACAGATGCCTGACGGCGTGGTCAGATGTTCTTCTCAACTTTTGGTTGAGCTGGCCTTCGGGTTCGATGCCTGTTTGTTTAACAGATGCTTGACGACGAGGTTAGATGTTGCTCTCAACTTCGTGTTGAGCGGGTCTTCTTGTTTGATTCCTATTTATTTAACAGATGCCTGACGGCGAGGTCTAATGTTCTTATCAACTTCGTGTTGAGTTGGCCTTCGGGTTGACGACTGTTTGTTTAACATGTGCTTGACGGCGAGGTCAGATGTTCTTCTCAACTTCGGGTTAAGCCGACCTTCGGGTTTGATGCCTGTTTGTTTAACAGATGCATGACTACGAGGTCAGATGTTCTTCTCATCTTCGGGTTGAGCCGACCTTCAAATTCGATGTCTGTTTGTTTAACAGATGCCGGACGGCGAGGTCAGATGTTCTTCTCAACTTCGTGTTGAGCCGGCCTTCAGGCTCGATGCCTGTTTGTTTAACAGATGCCTGACGACGAGGTCAGATGTTCTTCTCAACTTCGGTTTGAGCCTCCCATTGGGTTCGATGTGTGTTTGTTTAACAGATACCTAACGTCGACGTCTAATGTTCTTATCAGCTTCGTGTTGAGTCGGCCTTCGGATTGACGCCTGTTTCTTTAACAGATGCGTGACGGCGATGTCAGATGTTCTTCTCAACTTCGGTTTGAGCTGCCCTTTGGATTCGATGCGTGTTTGTTTAAAAGATGCCTGGTGGCAAGGTCAGATATTCTTCTCAACTTTGGCTTAAGCTGGCCTTCGGGTTCAATGCCTGTTTGTTTAACATATGCTTGACGGCGAGGTCAGATTTTCCTCTCAACTTCGTGTTGAGCCGGCCTTCGGGTTCGATGCCTGTTTGTTTAACAGATGCTTGATGGCGAGGTTAGATGTTCCTCTAAACTTCGGGTAGAGCCGGCCTTCGGGTTCGATGCCTGTTTCTTTAACAGATGCCTGACAGCGAGGTCAGATGGTCTTTTTAACTTCAATTTGAGCCGCCCTTCAGGCTCAATGCGTGTTTGTTTAACAGAAGCCTGGCGATGAGGTCAGATGTTGCTCTTAACTTCGTGTTGAGCCGGCCTCGGGTTCAATGCCTGTTTATTTAACTGATGCCTGACAGCGAGGTCAGATGTTGTTCTCAACTGCGGGTTTAGTTCGGTCTTCAAATTCGATGTGTGTTTGTTTAACAGATGCCTGGCGGCGAGGTCAGATGTTGCTCTCAACTTCATGTTGAGCTGGCATTCGCGTTCGATGCCTGTTTGTTTAACTGATGCCTGACAGCGAGGTCAGATGTTATTCTCAACTTTGGGTTGAGTCGGCCTTCGGGTTCAATGCCTGTTTATTTAACAGATGCTTGACAACGAGTTCAGATGTTCCTCTCAACTTCATGTTGAGCCGACCTTCGAGTTTGATGCCTGTTTGTTTAACTGAATCCTGACAGCGAGGTCAGTTGTTCTTCTGAACTTCAGGTTGAGCCGGCCTTCGGGTTCGATGTGTGTTTGTTTAACAGATGCCTAACAGCGAGGTCAGATGTTTTTCTCAACTACGGGTTGAGACAACCTTCGGGTTCGATGCCTGTTTGTTTAACAGATGCCTCACGACAAGGTTATATGTTCTACTCAACTTCAGGTTGAACCCGCCTTTGGGTTCAATGCCTCTTTGTTTAACAGATGCCTGACGACGAGGTCAGACGTTGCGGTCAACTTCGTGTTGAGCGGGACTTCGTGTTCGATGCCTATTTGTTTACAAATGCCTGACGGCGAGGTCTAATGTTCATATCAACTTTGTGTTGAGTCGGCCTTCGGGTTGACGCGTGTTTGTTTAACAGATGCTTGACGGTGAAGTTTGATGTTCTTCTCAACTTCGGGTTGAGCTGACCTTCGGGTTCGTTGCCTGTTTGTTTAACAGATGCCTGACTTCGAGGCCAGATGTTCTTCGTAACTTCAGGTTGAGCCGGCCTTCAAATTCGATGTCTGTTTGTTTAATAGATGCCTGATGGCAAGGTCAAATTTTCTTCTCAACTTCTTGTTGAGTCGGCCTTCAGGTTCGATGCCTGTTTGTTTAACAAATGCCTGACGACGAGGTCATATGGTCTTCTAAACTTCGGTTTGAGCCTACCTTTGGGTTCGACGCACGTTTGTTTAACAAATGCTTGGCGGCAAGGTAAAATGTTCTTCTCAAATTTTGGTTGAATCGGCATTCGGGTTCGATGCCTGTTGTTTAGCATATGCTTGACGGCGAGGTCAGATGTTCCTCTCGACATCGTGTTGAGCCAGCCTACGGGCTCGATGCCTGTTTTTTTAACATATGCTTGACAGCGAGGTCAGATGTTCCTCTCAACTTCGGGTTGAGCCGGCCTTCGGGTTCGATGCCTATTTGTTTAACAGATGCCTGACAGCGAGGTCAGATGGTCTTCTTAACTTCGGTTTGAGCCGCATTCGGGCTCAATGCCTATTTGTTTAACAGCAGCCAGGTGGTGAAGTCAGATGTTCCTCTCAACCTCGTGTTTAGCCGGCCTCGGGTTCGATGCCTGTTTGTTTAACTGATGCCTGACAGCAAGGTCAGATGTTGTTCTCAACTGCGGGTTGAGCCGGTCTTCAAATTCGATGCATGTTTGTTTTACAGATGCCTGGCGGCGAGGTCAGATGTTGCTCTCAACTTCATGTTGAGCCGGCCTTCGGGTTCGATGCGTGTTTGTTTAACAGATGCCTTACAGCGAGGTCAGATGTTTTTCTCAACTACGGGTTGAGACAGCCTTCGGGTTCGATGCCTGTTTGTTTAGCAGTTGCCTCACGACAAGGTTATATGTTCTTCTCAACTTCGGGTTGAGACATCCTTCGGGTTTGATGCATGTTTCTTTAACAGATTCCTAAAGGCGAGGTAAGATGTTCTTCTCAACTTCGGGTTGAGCCGCCCTTCGGGTTCGATGCTTGTTTGTTTAACAGATGCCTGATGGCGAGGTCAGATGTGCTTCTCAACTTTTGGTTGACCCGGCCTTCGGGTTCGATGCTTGTTTGTTTAACAGATGCCTGATGGCGAGGTCAGATGTGCTTCTCAACCTTTGGTTGAGCCGGCCTTCAGGTTCGATGCCTGTTTGTTTAACAGATACCTGACAGCGAGGTCAGATGTTGCTCTCAAGTTCGTGTTGAGCGGGACTTCGTGTTCGAAGCCTATTTGTTTAACAGATGCCTGACGGCGAGGTCTAATGTTCTTATCAACTTCTCATCGAGTTGGCCTTCGGGTTGACGCCTGCTTGTTTAACATATGCTTGACGGCGAGGTCAGATGTTCTCTCAACTTCGGGTTGAGCCGGCTGTTGCACCCCAAAATTTGCCCAACTTTTCTTTACCTAGCTTGTGTTTCATTTCATTCACATTAGCATTATCATTTGCATTTCATTGACATGTATGCAGGAGATCAAGAGGTATGATTACCAATCAAGGGCTACACAATACTTTGAAGCTAGTTGGGAGGCTTATTCAGGTGTTTAAGGGTTGATATCCTTGTCAGAGAAGTTAAAAGATCCTCAGAGAGAGTGATTGAAGCCAAGAGGGTGTGTCTCCTAACTTGAGAGTTGTGGGAAGTCATCAGATGATTATGAAGCCATGAAGTTAGACTTGATGTCTTGAGAGAGCTCATGAAAAGTGTTGAAGATCACTTTGAGGCCTAGACAGGTCATTGTGCAAGAATAAGAAGCCTCAGCCATGATTGGTGCAATTAAGGTTTGACTGGGTCAACCCTAAGTCAACTGAGGATTTGAAGGAGGTTGAGACCTAATTCAAGAGCCATGTGATCATGGATTGATACATTGAGATGTTATAAGGATGATTCCCAGGTTAAGTCATCATGATTGAAGAGTTTTAGAAGTTTCAAGCTAGGGTTTCTAAGACTTGACAATGTAAAATCCCCTAGTTTGACCCATGACCTCAAGCCAATTTAACTCAAGATATGATTGTAATCCCATCTTGCCCCCAACATGATTGTTGTAGAGCATGATCTTAGCTTTAATTTGAGTACTAGAAGTCCTTGATAGGGTTTATAGAACTTAAGTTATGAGCCAGATAAGTTATAGGTCATCTGAGGCATGTGAATTTGGAGCTTGAAAGTTACCCAACTTGCATGACACTTTTACCCTAGAAGGATGATTCCTATGAACTTTTGGTCAACATGAATGTTGTTCCTTATTCTCTTAGCTTTCCAAAGAGTACTAGAAGTCCATGATAGGATTTGTAGAACTCAAGTTATGGCTTTGACAATTCAAGGGTATTTTTGGTATTTGGACATTACAGGTCATTTTGAACCATAAGTCAATTTCACCATCTTGCAAGCCTCAAATGGATTTTTGTTCAACTTGAAAGTTGTTCAAAATGATTTTTTAGCTTGTCTAAGCATCAACAGTCCATTGATTTGGATTATATCAAGTATTGGTGGAAGAAAGTTCATATAAAAGCCATTTCAATGAATTAAGATGAGATAATTCAAAACAATTGAGAATAACATGTTTTCAAGTCAAATTTGTAGTCATTTTGGATGGAATTTATGTTCTAAAGATATTTGCATTATTACATTTTTGATTTGAAGTGCTTAACATGGCCATTTGGAAGGTTGCTTCACAAATAAGAGACACACCTCACACACTCCATATGTTGAAATCAAAGGAAACAAACCACATCACTACATCCCACAAAGCTTAAGCGTATGGTTTGGAATGAAATTGGAGTATGAGCAAGGCTTGAAGGTGGATATCAACTTTGGAAATTTAGAAGAAAGGTGAAAATCAAAAACTCATGAATGGGCCTGGTTTGGGCCTCTAATCCATTGAAACAGAATATAAAAAGGATTTAGAACAGAATTGGAAGGTTCTGGTGATCATTTTCGTGGAGGAGCCATTGGAGAGAAGTGAAGAAGCAAGCTTAGAATTGAAAATTCATTTGTGAGAATCAAGAGTTTTCAACCAGAATTGAGCATCAAGAAGCATTCACCATTGATCACTGAACGTTTCTGCAAGGTTTGGAAGAGAATTAAGGCTTGAATCCACTGCAATCCAAGCTCAAAGCCAGGTTTTAAATTCTTGAAATCTCTCTCTGTTTATGTGTTTTCAATGAACTAGAAGCATGCAGTTAGGTTCTAATCATGATCTAGATGGATTTTGGATGGTTAATTGCACGTTTAGAGACAATTTAGGGTGGATTCCATTTTCGGGTGAGATTGTGATTTCACGATTCTTGCGTTGTTAGAGCGAATAGATGCTATGGTTGAGTTCCTGGTGAAATTTTGGACAAATTTCATGTAGAGATTGTGGCCATTGGTGGCCCGTAGGTGAAGCTAGGGTTGTGCCAGGGTGGCCGGAAAAGCCACCGGCGATGGACCTCGCGCGCGCATGTTTGCAGGTTTGAAAGGTAGGAGAGATAATCCTCACCATCCAGTCATGTTGAAAGTGTGACTTGGTCACTCAATCCAAGATATCACGCTGAGCCACGTAAGCCCCTTCAAAATGCAGTGTTTTACTTATCAGAAATTCAAGCTTGTGCATCTTCGCTGGGTGAAGCAAACATGCGTGGGTTCAAATCCTGGCAAGTATTCCTTTTTTCTTTTACCAATTTCTGAAGAGAACACGAGTGAATTTATAGCGCATGGGCCTTGGTGTTTTCTTGCTATTCATACCCCCCATCTGGCCCAACCTACATTATGAACTGATTATATTTGTTATTCATCACGCAGGTTTATTAATTTCTCTTGTTTTTCTTTTAAATTCATCATTTCATGTTAGTTTGAAAACAATTCATGAAAAATAGAAAAATAAGTCAATTAATTCCAGATATTTTCCCCCTGATTCATGATTGAATCTAGAATTTTTTTGAATAAAAATATTAGGAAAATCACGCAGTTTCAATTTTTGTGCATTTTTTACATTTTGTTTGATAATAAAATTGCCATGATTGATACCTCTGTTTGATGATTTTAGTGTGATCACTTGGTGATGATTTTTGGCTTGAGTTTTTGTGTGTGATTATCTTAGACATGTATGCTCCCATAGTATTTTTCTCACATTTTTGTGATGAAATTAGGCGTGGTTTTTAGGTTGAAACTTTAGGTGCTTCCTTTTAGGGTTTAGGTTTAGTACCTTGTAGTGTAGAATTTATTTCTAGGTCTTATTTGAGGATTTGATCTTTGGAATTAACATGGTAGAGTCATGATTGGCTTAGGTTCCCATAGTTATTTTTGTAGGATTTTACAATTGGTTTTAGTATTTTAGTTAGGATTAACTTTAGTACTAGGTTTTAGGTGATCCTAACTTGCTAACTCAAATAGAATGACTTCTTTAGTTCCCTTAGATTAGGGTGTGGCTTCATTTTCTCTTGGATGATGATGAAGACATGTGTAGGCAGCTGTGGAATGCATGGTGGAGCTTGGACTTGAAGTTTGTTCTTCCTTTGGTGTAGTTTGTTTAGAGTTAAGGATTAGGGTTTTAGGGAGATCTCTTAGAATAGATTTTCTTCCTTCATGAAACATGGAAGATGTTGATCACTTCCATTCCTCCCTATGATGTAAGGTCCCATTGTAAAGGCCTCATCCCTCCTTTGGTAGGATGAGTGGCTCCTCACAAATTGGTAGAACCTTTGAGGGTTCCTTTCCTTGATGGTGGAGTGCTTAGAGGTGACCTTTGGTCTTCACTTTGCTTCTCCCTATCCCCACCTTGTTCTTGTTAGATGAATCTTTCTCCCTTGCTAGAGGATGGAGTTCCTTGCTAGAAGATTGAAGATGCTAGAGGTTGCATTTCCCCTTTGCTTGAAGACTGCCCTTGGAGCTGAAGCTTGAAGATCAAGAAGAACAAGTTGACACTTGTGTGAAAGAGATCAAATTGAGAGCTGAAGCTTGAAGAAGATGAAGAACAAGTTGATACTTGTGTTTGATGCAGTGAAAGCTTGAAGAAGCAATTTGATACTTGACATTGAAGATGAGAGCCTTGGAGAATAGTTACAAACTGTGGACTGAACTGCTGTCAGATGATTGCTTTGCTGTGAGGCTGTGGAAGCTGTTGATTTGCTTTCTTTCCTGTCTGTTTGCTTTCTGTGCAAATGTATTGATGTGACTTGTGTGATTTTCTTGATGCGTTAGAATAAGTTCATGTTTAGATTGTGTTAAGCTAGGAGCATGATTGCATTAGAGGTTGAGTTCCTCCCTCCGCTTGTATTTTTAATGTATGGCTTTGCTTGCGGGTATTCGGTATAGCCCTGCTCCCTTGCCTATGTGATTTGTGATTTGCTTGATGGCATTTTATTTCTTCTGTATGATTGCAGTTATTCATATCTGGCTTGAGGTCGATACGAGCTTGTGGAGGTTGATGCCCCACACACCTTTCCTCCCTCACTTGCATTGCATGCATTTTACAGTCGTTTACTGTTTACTGTTTAAGCTGATGCTTTATCTGTTTCTGTTTATCATTGACATGATCCCCTAGGAATCTCACTTCCTTTGATAAGGAAGTGATGATTAGAACTTTAGGTTGAAACCTATGCATGATAACTTCTAGGAGTTCCCTGTTTCAAACCTCAACTATAGGATGAATCCTTGACATGACAACATTAGGACTTGATAGTCTCCCCGTAGTTGTCCCTCTCTCTTCTCATCTTGAAACAACAGTAAAAAACATAATAAAGGCAAGTTAGTATAAGCGTGATACGAGCCTTAAGCTACTTGGGTAATGATGATTGAGCGACCTCCTCTCAATCGTCTAGAATGTTTAGTATACGTCCTTTGGACGATATGCGACGCATTCGTTCCTAGGTCATAGTCTCTAGTGCTGTACGAACTACAGACAACTAAAAAACAGTTCTTCCGTAAAAGACAGAAAATAAACTTCAAACCTTTTTGCCCCGTGGGCCTGTAATCCAAAGGAAGCTTTTCTGAAGAAAAGAGTGTCGTTAAGTCCCAGTTCTACCGCAAACGGTTACGCCTAAGTCTCTAAGGGTCGAGCTGCATACGCCAAACTGCTGGAACTATTTGTTAACCCTACTCGGAAAAACAGATGAATCTGAACCCCCGTAATCCGTATTATCCCAAACTACGTAAGCTCTGATCTCTCGTACCTGTTGAGAGTACGTAGGCACAATACTGACGTATTGGCGAGCCACCTTCTACCTTCCCCGTAACCCATAGTTGGATGAACTACATTGACTTTGATTTCTCATTCTCTGATGAGAATACGTAGGCATAAAGCGCGACGCTTTGCCGAGTCATTTTCTTTTCTTTTTAGACCAGTCTTGATAGGTAGATAGTAAAACTAACCCGTCAGATAAACACAACAAGCATGGATCCCATCGAGTACGATGGACGTGAGGGGTGCTAATACCTTCCCCTTGCGTAACCGACTCCCGAACCCAGACAGTGGTTGCGATGACCTTGTCTTATACCTTTTCGTCAGGTTTTTCCGACCGTTTCCTTTCCCGTTCTGAGGGATAAATAACGAAAGGTGGCGACTCTTCTGTTTTGCCGGCACCTTATTTTCACGGTAGCGACAGCTGGCGACTCTGCTGGGGACTTGATAGTTTCCTAGGATCCAACGTCCCTTATGCGAGTCAATTTGGGGATCCAACGTCCCCTGCGAGAGTCGATCCTAGCGCGTGTATGTTTACTTGTTGGGTTGTTTTTATTTATCGCATTTTATTTCCCACACTTTATTTTCAGTATGATATGATTATCTGTACTGTTTTGGGAGGCGCATTCTGATGAGTGAGAAGCCAGACCCAGGCTTGAGAGCTACAAAGTATTAGAGTGGGTTAGTGGAGGACGTGTTTGCTTTGCTTGCATCTGTTCCCATGTAATCCACACTCAGACGAGGTTCTCTTTGATGGCTTCCTATCGGTCCTTTGGACTCGAGGGGTTGTTGGATCTGAGGATTGTCGACTCTAGGAACCGATCATTTGGAATTCAGCTAAGTGAGGCCGCTTCAAGAGATGATGATGCCACACCTCCTGGGTATCGTATCATTGTTTCTTGAAAGTCTGTGACACTGATGACCGCATAGGATGCCGAAGCTTTTCCGTGATTAGGTCCATACCTGTGAGCAGGGTCGGGTGTGATGCAGGAAACCTTAACCCCCAGACTACCTGGTTTTCTTGACAGTGAATCAGTTTTGTTGGTATAAGAGGTTCTCATCATCAGATATGTGGTTGTTCTTGACAGAGCAGATTTATGGTCTGATATCAGGGTTCTTCTCCTCAGAGATATGGTTGTTCTGGACAGAGCAGTATTGTGGTTCTGTTGATACAGAACCTTCATCTCCTCAACAGCACAGTCGTCTTGATCTCCTGGCATGATTGCATTTTGCATTGTTTGCATCCTCATTTGCATGTCATTAACGTGTGTCTGTGTTGCAGGTGCATATTTCTCCCCTGGTTCTAGTGATCTTGATCCTCATGGCAGATATGGCATCTCTGAAGAAGACTGTGGCTTACAAGCTACCAACACCTGTCATCCGAGAATTGTGAGCTTTGATTTCTTTGGCTGATAAGACAGTGATGGAGAGTTTCAGAAAGAGTTATGGGTGACTGCTGAGTATTGTGTATAAGCTTCCTACGTACGAGTTGAATGGCCTCTATGCCCTGCTACAATTTTACGACCCACAGCTCAGATGCTTTGTGTTTCATGACTATGTCCTCGCCCCGACCTTAGAAGAGTACTCTTACCTATTGGGGGTGCCTTTGACGAATCAAATGCCTTACTACCGTGTTGAGGGTGAACCCAAATTGAGTAAGCTGACTGACGCTCTTCATGTAGATGAGTCTGAATTGGAAGGGATGATATCCAGAAATATCGGAGTTCATGGTTTCCCTTTGCCTTTCGTGATGGAAAAATCCCGAAAGTTTGCCGAGAAGGATCTCTGGGATGTGTTCAACACCTTCTTAGACCTCTGTATCTATGGGATCGTGCTATTCCCAAGTCACCCGGACTTCATAAGCATGGATGCTTGCCACATATTCGCCTCCGGGAATCTAGTGCCCACTCTCCTCGGAGACATCTACCATTCAGTTCACAGCAAGAACGAGAACAGAAAGGGAAAGAACGTGGCATGTTGTGCTCCTTTACTGTATAAGTGGTTTGCTAGCCATCTTCCTAAGTCAGGGTCGTTCATTGATTCTGCTGAGTCTTCGCCTTGGTCTGCGTGTTTGAAGGGTTTGACTGCTGACGATATCATCTGGTTTGATAGAGATCTGCTGGGCAAAGATATTGTGTATAGCTGCGGTGGCTTTCCAAACGTCCCCTTGGTCGGAAGGAATGGATGTATCAACTACAATCCGTCTCTGCTAGTACGACAATTTGGGTATGCACTACGAGGTCCTCCTAAAGAGGAAGACATACACGAATCTCTGTATCTCACATGGTTGCTTGAAGGTGACACTTTGATCAAGGTACAAAATGCTTGGAGCAAAATTCACCGGAAGGGGAAAGTCTTGCTGGGAAAGAGCAACAACAAGGCCTTTGATCCGTACGTGACTTGGATTCGAGAAAGAGCCGCCAAGTTTCTAATGCCGTTTCCTGCTGTGGAACCATTGTATGCTCCCGTGTACAAAGAGTCTACTACAGTTGATATTCAGAAATTCAACCAGGTACTCCAAGAGAAGGAAGAGCTACAAAAAGCCAACGAAGAGTTGGAGAAAGAGATTGTTCAACTTCGGAAAGAGAAAAGCGAAGCCGTTTATACCTGCAAGAAGAAGAGTCGAGAACCATTCTGAAGAAGGTATTTCTAGGAGCATCGCCGAGAACCTCCCAAAGTCCATCAGTCAGGGGGACCTGCTGGCCCAAGGTTTGCTTGCTCAGTCAGATCACCCCGCTACAAAGAAGTTGATAGAAGATTTTCGTGCCCGTGGCCGCGCCTGATCTTTTGTATCTCTTTTTGTACATTTTATGCATTGATATGCTGATCACCGCCAGGTCTGTTGGTTGGGGTCATACCTTATTGCTTCAGTTGTATGTGATTATAGTTGTACGCTACCCGAGCGGGCTTTTCAGATGAATATATGAGGATTTCTTTTCCATGATTGGATCATAGACTTTATTTGTCTCGGAAACTAGGATCGGGGGGGGGGGGGGGGGGGGGGGGGGGAATCTCCCCAAGGCACAGACACACGTTTGCATTTGCATGAAGCATTTGCATAACGAGCACCCTGTCGTTTTTTCTTCTAACCCTTTGGGTATGCAAGTTGTTCCAGGATTGATCAAAGACCGATCCACCGTTATCCGACAAGAGCAAATCAAGCTAGAGCAATGGAACAAGTGCAAACTGACGTCCAGGAACTCCGGGAGAGGATGGACTGCTTCATGGAGCTCATGCAAGTGGTTGCCAACGGCCAAGACCAGCTTAGAACATTAGTCCAGCCTCTGATCTCAAGGGTTGACGGCAACGGTGTACTCCATGGTGGGAGTACTCCAACCCCTCCTCCTGTTGAGACTCCTCAGGGTGGCATCCCCGTGACCGGGGGGAATGGCAGTGGTAACGACAATGTTATCACTAACATCGGGCTCAATGGTAATACGACTGGAGTCGGCAATGGAAACTTTGAGGCTAATGGCAACACTGGATTGGGCAATGGCAACACAGGTGCTGGAAATCTGTATGGGCCTCATCCGTGGCTAGAAGATCGACAAGAAGATTTGTTCTCACAGAAGAGTGTTGAAGGAGAACTGACTGCTGAAGCACGTCTGAGGTTTAAGGCACTCGAGGACAAAATGAGGAATTTCGAGAACCCGAATACTATGGGGGTCGACATGACTAAATTGGGATTGATTTCTGATTTCAAGGTGCCTCCTAAATTTAAGGTACCCGACTTTGAGAAATACAAGGGCACCACTTGCCCTCGTGTCCACTTAAGGTCATACTACCGAAAGATGTCCGCTCACTCTGAAGACGAGAAGCTGCTGATGCACTTCTTTCAGGATAGCTTGTCCGGGCCATCCTTGGAATGGTACATGAGTTTGGAACCCACTAGTGTGCGCACGTGGAAGGAACTTGCTGAGGCCTTCGTGCACCATTATCATTATAACAGTGACTTGGCTCCGAACCGGGTTCAACTGCAGAACTTGTCACAAAGGAACAACGAGGGGTTCAAAGAATATGCCCAGCGGTGGCGTGAATTAGCAGCTAGAGTTCAGCCGCCGATGGTTGAACGAGAGCTTGTTGAAATGTTTGTAGCCACTCTCCCAGGGGTTTATTATGAGAAACTAGTCAGCGGTATGTCAGGAAGTTTCTCTGATCTCATCATTACTGGAGAGCACGTTGAAAATGGGATCAAATTGAGGAAAATTCAAGGTGGTGATCTATCCTCAGCTGGAGGAGGAAAGAAACCATATGGTAGCAAAAGGCGTGAAGGAGAGACGAGCGCCGTGTCCAACGCTCGAAGGAAAGGTAAGGGCCAGCGCCAGCAGGTGGCTAGCATAACCATCCCCGCTGTCCAGCAACCCTAGCCATAGCAGCAGAAGCCAAATCAGCAAGGGTACAGAAAGTATTAGAACAGGGCACCTCTGTCAAGTCGTCACCTCGAGACGCCGCCCATGTCTTATGCTCAGCTATTACAAACTCTGCTTCAGTTACAGCTAGTCCAGAAAAGAACCCTGGCTCCCTTGACAGGGGCACCTCCGCAGGGTTATGATGCGAATGCAACATGTGATTTTCACTCAAGGGCACCCGGCCACACGATAGAAAACTGCAAAGCCTTCAAGCACAAGGTGCAAGATATGGTGGATGCTAAGATCATCAATTTCTCAGATAATGTGTCGAATGTCACAAAGAACCATATGTCGAATCATAGGGAAGGTGGGGTGAATGCCATTATTGAAGAAGAGGGGTTAGATGTGTTGACTGTTGTCAAGGATCTGAAGACACCGCTTAGCTTCGTTAAAGCCAAGCTGATGAAGAGAGGCTTCTTTCCGGGCTATGGAGAATTGTGTATGGGCTGTGCGACTCGTCCTGATGGATGTGAATAGTTGATAGAAGGGATTCAGAGTCTGATGACCGAAGGAATCTTGCAGTTTAGCCGAAGGGCCGAATGTGGATCCGGAGAGGTAATGCTGAAGCAAGATGATGAGGTTGCCACCATCACCATCCCTCGCCAGACGATAACCATTTTTGCACCCAGACCGCCCACAATTACCATCACAAAGGCAGGGCCGATACCTTTTGAAAGCACCAATGATGTCCCGTGGAATTATGGGGCAGACGTCTACTGCAACGGAGAGAAGTTGGACATAGAACCATCTGGGCGGTCTGTGGATAGCCTAGTGGGAATTGGCAGAATCACGTGAAGCGCAAGAGTATTTGCTCCACCTGAGATTGTGGTGGACAAAGCAGACAAAGCTGAGGAAACTGATAAGGGAAAGAGTAAATTCGTTGAGGAAACCCCTTGTGGGGTAGACAAGGACTTACTTGTAAAGCACGCTGAAGAATTCATGAGGTTGATCAAGAAGAGTGATTACAAGATCATTGACCATCTTCATCAAATACCCTCGAAAATTTCAATCCTGAATTTGTTGCTGCGTTCAAAGTCACATCGCAGCGCACTGTTAAAGGTTTTGAATGTCACGTATGTACCGCAGGAAATCTCGGTCAACCAGTTGGAAGGGGTAGTAGCCTACGTGAATGCTGGAAACGGGTTAGGGTTCACTGACCTGGAGCTGACGCCGAAGGGAAGAAACCACAACAGCGCCCTACACATCTCGATAGAGTATAGGGGAACAGTTATGGCTCATGTGTTGGTAGACGCTGGGTCATCGCTCAATGTTCTTCCGAAGAAAGCATTGATGAAGTTAGATATTCGAGGATTGATTTGCACACCCAGTGATCTGGTTGTGAAGGCTTTCGATGGAACCAAGCGTCATGTCTTTGGAGAGGTAACGTTGCCAATCCAAGTCGGGCCGAAAACTTTCGACGCAGTCTTCTACATCATGGACATCTTGCCAGCCTACAGCTGTCTCTTAGGCCGGCCATGGATCCATTCTGCTGGTGCCGTGACCTCCACGCTGCACCAAAAACTCAAGTACGCTGTAGGGGGCAGCATTGTAACTGTTTGTGGCGAGGAAGATATAATGGTGAGCCATTTGTCGTCCTTCAAATATGTTGAGATGGATGGGGAAATTCACGAAACCCTATGTCAGGCGTTCGAAGCCGTTAAGGTCAAGGACGTGGCTCCAGTAATGACTGAAAAACCAGAGATGACTCTCTCTTCCTTCAAGGAAGCCCGGGCCGTTGTTCAAGCCGGATCCACCCCAGGCTGGGGGAAGATTCTGGAAATACCTAACAAACAGGACAAGTTTGGGTTAGGATACTCTCCTACGGCTAAAGCCTCCTCTTCTCACAGTGCGTCGCAAGGTAAAGGCCCGATCTAGTTTACCAGTGGCGGGGTGATATTTGAAAGTGTCAGTGCAGTGTCTGAAGAAGGCGAAGACAACGACTGCGACCTAGACTCTTGGATCCAGCCAAGCAAACCAGGCCAGAGCCTCAACAACTGGTTCATTAGGGATACCATCCAAGTGACAGGAAAAGAGTAATGATTTACTTTCTCCAATTATTGTACAACCCTATGTCCTATCCGGGGCATAGTGGTTTTATTGTCAGGGCCTTGTTTGATTATGTACATGCATTTTATCAATAAATCAAAAGGCGTTTTTTCTTCGCATTCAAATGTTGTGATCTCTGTTATTCCTGTTTTATATTTGTTTTGAAAAACAATAAAATGGCAATAGGGTTTGTGCTAACCTGCATAACCTTGTCTTAAGCTTAACCCTTGTTATTGCAGGATCCACATAGCAGATGACATCGACTCCGGACCTTCTACGAATCACTTCGACTTCGATTGCCCGATCTATCAAGCCGAAGAAGAGATTGATGAAGACGAAGACCTTCCCGAAGAGTTGGCCCGCTTGTTGAAACAAGAAGAGAAAGTTATTCTGCCTCACGAGGAAGAGATTGAGATTGTGAATCTGGGTTCTGAGGAACTGGTCAGGAACGCCAGGATAAGGGCCGCACTGCAGAGTGGTGTGAAGCAGAGACTGGTCGAGATGCTGAGAGAGTATAGTGACATCTTTGCTTGGTCATATGAAGACATGCCCGGACTTGACACTGACATCGTGGTCCATCACTTGCTGCTACGAGAAGATTGTCCTCCTGTTAAGCAGAAGCTTAGGAGGACACTACCAGATATGGCCATTAAGATCAAAGAAGAAGTGCAGAAACAGCTTGATGCTGGCTTCTTATCGGTCACTACTTACCCTCCGTGGGTCGCCAACATAGTGCATGTACCGAAGAAGGACGGCAAGGTACGAATGTGCGTTGATTATCGGGATTTGAATAGGGCGAGCCCTAAAGATGATTTCTCACTCCCTCATATTGATGTGTTGGTCGACAATACAACTCAGTTCTCCGTGTTTTCGTTCATGGATGGCTTCTCCGGCTACAATCAGATCAAGATGGCGCCGGAGGACATGGAGAAAACTACGTTTATTACACCTTGGGGAACGTTTTGCTACAAGGTAATGCCTTTCGGTCTGAAGAACGCATGGGCCACTTACCAACGAGCAATGGTTACTTTGTTTCATGACATGATTCATCATAAGATTGAAGTCTATGTTGATGATATGATTGCAAAGTCCCAAACGGAGGAGGGACATCTGGTCAATTTGCTGAAGCTTTTTGAGAGGCTTAGGAAGTTCAGGTTGAGGCTGAATCCTAACAAGTGTGCTTTCGGAGTACGGTCTGGAAAACTACTGGGGTTTATCATGAGTGAAAGAGACATTGAGGTTGATCTTGTGAAGATTAAAGCAATACAAGAAATGCCAGCGCCAAAAATAGAAAAAGAAGTTCGTGGTTTCCTGGGCAGAATAAACTACATCGCAAGGTTTATCTCTCAGCTCACGGCCACGTGTAAACCGATGTTCAAATTGTTAAAGAAAGATCAGGCGATTATCTGGAACGAGGATTTCCAGAAGGCATTTGATAAGATAAAACAGTATCTACACGAACCTCCGATCTTGATACCCCTAGTGGCCGGAAGACCCCTAATCATGTACTTGACAGTTCTTGAGAATAGTATGGGGTGTGTTCTCGGTCAGCATGACGAGACGGGCAGAAAGGAGCATGTCATTTACTATTTGAGTAAAAAGTTCACAGATTGTGAATCTCGTTACTTGATGATGGAGAAGACGTGTTGTGCACTAGCCTGGGCAGCCAAACGTTTACGACAGTACACGCTCAACCACACAACCATGCTAATTTCGATGATGGATCCGATCAAGTACGTCTTCAAGAAGCAAGCGCTTTCGGGCAGGACTGCCAGATGGCAAATGATGTTGACGGAATATGACATTCAGTACGTTTCCCAGAAGGCCATCAAGGGAAGCGTATTGTCTGAATACCTTGCCGAACAACCGATCGAGGATTATCAGCCGATGAAATTTGAATTCCCTGATGAGGATATCATGTTTCTCAAGGTGAAAGATTATGATGAACCGTTCCCCGACGAGGAGCTAGATAGGAAGTCCCAATGGAAGTTGATATTTGACGGGGCGGTTAATTCTTACGGAAGTGGCATTGGGGCGATCATCACGACTCCCCATGGATCCCACATCCCGTTCACTGCTAGACTGACGTTTCTAGTCACCAATAACAAAGCAGAGTACGAAGCATGCATAATGGGTCTGGAGGAAGCAATTGATTTGAGAATCAATAACCTAGATGTATATGGTGACTCGGCACTCGTGATTAACCAGATTAAAGGGGAGTGGGAGACTCGTCAATCGAATTTGGTGCCGTACATGAATTATGCCAGAAGGCTGCTGTTGCACCCCAAAATTTGACCAACCGGGTCTCGCATTTGGCTCGATGTTTCGACGCATAACCGCATTCGCATCTGCATATTGCATACAGTGCATTTTTCATTTGTTTTGATTTTATCAGGGATCACAGCTCCCGTCTCGTGTTTCAGGTGTTTTTGATCAGTAGAATCGATTTTTGGGATATTTCGGTGCCCGTTTATTTTTACCGATTATTTTTGTGTCGTTCTGTGCTCATTTTGTCTCTCTGGGAATTGTGGTGATTTTTCTGGATTTTATAGGATTTTTTAGGGTTTAAATAGCTTTTAAATCATTTTTAGGATTTAATAGAATTTTTGATATTTTTAACTCTTTTTAAATCATTTTTTAGGATTTTATAGAATTTTTGATATTTTAAATCAATTTTTAGCATTTTATAGAATATAATAGATTTTAAATTCGTTTTAGGATAATATAGGATTTTCTAGAATATTAGTATATTTTTTAAAATAGTTTTTTAGAAAGCTTTAATAGTTTTTAGAAGTTAGTATAATAAATAATAGAAATTAAATAATTGTTTTAGATATAGAGATTAATAGTTTTCTTTTCTTTTATTAGTAAATAGAGTTTAATAAATAAAAATAGTTTTTTTAGAATTTAATAAAAGATTAGTAGATATTTTTATTAGAAGATTAGAGGTTTATTAGAATTTTATTAGTTAGGAATTAATTGAGTGTAATAGTTAATTAGGGTTAATTAGTTGATTAGTTTCAATCATTTTTTTAATTCATTTTTTCACTAATCCATCTTCATTTGCAGTTTTTGTGAGTTTGTATCAGTTTTGGTGGGCCTCCTAGTCCATTTTCGAAGCCCATTTTCGGAATCCAATAATCCAGAAAAAGTCCAAATAGTTCCAGCTTTCCCCAGATTTTTCCAGTTCCTTCCAGATCCTTCCAGAGCACGCCAGCGAATCTCAGCCATATAAATAGCCAGACACGTGTTGAAAAGGTAGAGGACCCACATCTCTGCACCAAATTACGCCACCTCACTGCCTCTCTCCCCCTCAGCCTCACACGTGGAGGGCATGCACGCCTCCACACCACTATCTCCCCACGCGTCCTTCTCCCGTCGCCTCACCTGAAAGCCACCGCCGGCCGGCCTGCATGGCCGGCGGCCACCACCAACCGTCGCCGGAGCCCCCAAATCCCCAGATTCCGTTCATCTTCACCATCTCCCTCCTATCTTCATCTTCTTGCTATCACCAACCGCCGTGCATGTACTCCGGCCACCACCAAACCCAGGAAAAACCACCGGAAAACTCATCATAACCACCAACAAACTCCAGAAATTCATCCCAAGACGATGAACATTCATCGTCGACCTCCTCCTTCATCAATCAAACCCAGAAACGCCAGAAAAACTCAGGAAAAAGAAACCAAACCTTCAGATCCCCGTCCATATTCATCATCATCATCAACGATCTGTTCATCCTCAATCCTTCACCAGAAATTTCTTCAAGACGCACCTTCAGATCAACGACAAGCACAAAATCCCAGATAATCTCCAATACGATCCCAGATCTTCATCATCATCATCAACGATTGGATTCATACTCGCGCATTCGCCAGAAACTCCTTCAAGAACACTCAATCAACGAAGAACTCTCCACGAACTCCAAGATCTCCTTCAAACAGACATCTCCAGAAATCCAGTTTTTAAGAACTCCTTGTTCAAACAGAACTTCAAGAACATGCGATCCATAATTTCATTAGTAGATCTTCCAGATCCTCAATATTCATCTACCAAAACTCTATTCAACGATCATCAAACGCGTCCGTCGCAATCCTCATGGAGGTCGTTATCTCCAGATTTGCTTGAGTCATTCTCAGAAGTTTGGGGAAATTGGAATTGGAAAGATGGAAGGGATTGGGAAATGATTTTGAGGTTCGTGAAGAGATTGAACGAAGGTTGGTTTTGAGGCTGAGAGAAGAGAGGACGGAGGAGAGAAGGTGGTAGCGGCGGCGGCTGAGTGGGGAGATTAGGGTTTCTTTCTGAAACTGGGAAGGGAGAAAGGGGAAGAGTTGGGTTGTGGGCCTCAGGGCCCAACTACTTTTTTTTTGGAGCCACACCTCCCTCACGTGTTTTTGGCTAGTCTGGGCTTTGGGCCCAATGAAGCCAACTGCTGCAACGCCCCCAGATTACACAATACCCTCCTGCGTTTTTCTGAAAGGAATTGGGCTGGGCCCAGTCAGCACAATTTTTTTTATTTTATTTTTCTGCATACCCTTGTAATCCAGCATACCCCCAACCCCTTGCTTGTATTTTCTTTCTTGGAAAAAATATAGATAGAAAAAAAAGATGAAAAGAAAATATCATAAGAAAAAATAATAGAAAAAGAAATGAAAAAGAAAATATGAAAAAATATTAAAAGAAATAGAAAAGAAAATACATGTGAAAAAATGAAGAAAAATAAGAAAAGAAAAGGAGAAAAAAGAGGAAAAATATTAAAAATAGGTTTAATATTTTTAAAGCATTTTTCTTTTAGGGATATTTTCATAGACTTTATTTTACGACTTTTAGGATAGTTTAGAAGCCCATTTGTTAGGGGGTTATTTTCATTCGACTTTTCAAGATAGAATAGGATAGCGCTTCCTAGGAGATTATTTTCAGTATCCACTCATTGTAACCATTCTTTCAGAGATTAATAAAACGAGATTTGAGCTGTGGTCCGATAGTAGCCGAACTACAGCTGCTCTGATTCTTCGTACCAGACGAAGATATGTAGGCATAGGATGTGATATCCTAGCGAGCACACTAATGACTAACTTCTGTTCTCTCGCGGCTGTGCGATCGAGACTTTCCCGCTAACGGCTAATTGAGTACCCTTTTTCTCTCTTGCCCGAGTGCATTTGAGACCAAGCCATAGTTTTGACCATAGGTTCCCGACCCTGTGAAGCCAGTTGTTTTTCTCACTGCTGTGTGAGAATGTTTGTTTAGCCGTAGTTAGTCTGAACTACGTAAAGCTCTGATCTTCCATCCAGTGGAAGTACGTAGGCACAAGACGCGAGGTCTTGGCGAGCCAATTTTCCTTGTAGTCCCGAACTACGTTGACTCTGACTTTCTCTCCTGAGAATACGTAGGCATAGAGTGCGATACTCTATCGAGTCAATTCCCTTCCGTTTAGATTTAGCAGCCGTAGATAGATTGTTTTGCATCCAGTAGACAACCCAAGCAAGCGTGGATCCCGTCGAGTACGACGGACGTGAGGGGTGCTAATACCTTCCCCTTGCGTAACCGACTCCCGAACCCAGGCTATGGTTGCGATGACCATACCTTTTCCCCGTTTTTTGCGAGGTTTACTTCGAGCGTTTCCTTTCCCGCTCTGAGGGATAAATAACGCACGGTGGCGACTCTTCTGTCAGCCGGCGCCGATTTTCGCAGTAGCGACAGCTGGCGACTCTGCTGGGGATCCAACGTCCCCTGGCTGCTAAGGACTGCGATAGTTCTTATGCATGTGGGATCCAACGTCCCCTAAGAGAGAGTCAATTCTAGCGCTTGTTTGGGGCTTATCTATTATCTGTTGCTGTTGGGGTGTTACGGGTGTTCTATGATATTGAGAGATAAGCCGGACCTGGGCTTGGAGTGCACCTTAGACTTAGAGTAGAGATTAGTGGGCGCGTACCGGCTTTGCTTGTACGAGTGTCCCGCGAAATCTACACTCGGACGAGGTTCTTCTGGTTGGCTTCTTTTTCTACCCTTTGGGTCGAAGGGGTTGTTGGTCAGCTGAATTGTCGACTCCGGGAACCGATCATTTGGAAGTTAGCTAAGTGAGGCCTCTTCAGGACTTGATGATGCCACTCCTCCTGGGAATCGTATCGTCAGTTCTGAAAGTCTGTGACGCTGACGACCGCATAGGATGCCGTACCTTGTCAGATATAGGTCCATACCTGTGAGTGGGGGGGGTTTTTTTGTGCAGGAAACTTGACTTCCAACCTACCCGTTATTCTGGTCTTCTTTTCAGAGAACGTCTCCGTCAGCAGCGCAGCAGTATTCAGATTTTGTGTGGGGGCTGTGGTCCCATTGTTTGCTGCATTTTGCATATCATATGCATATCAGTGTTGCATTGCATATCATCCTCCAGCTAGCCAGAGTTCTGATCCAGCCTTTGTTTCCTGAAGGTGATTACCCGGAGTTTGGATTGAGCAGCTGTTGATTGTCAGAAGACCTGCCTAGGGGTTGAGTAGATTTGAGCAGAATCAAGTGTCGAAGTCAGCTGAAAATTATTGGTAGCCATGTCTGAAGGCAATTTCCAGTCTCCTAACGCCCTGACAGGGTTCACTATGGCGTCCAACCCTCTGTATGATTCTATGGAAGACTCCCCGCAAGTGAACAACATTGCCACAGACCAAGTTGTGCAGCCTTTTGTTGAGAACCGAGATCGACATGAGCAGTTTGTTGCCCAGAATGAGCGTCCTCCTCCTGTCAACAATCAAGGTGTTGCTTTCCCTGTGATGAATTACCGAAGAGATATTCCCGCAGCTGGGATGGTAGATCCAAGAGCCCTTGACGATGGTAGAAGACTCCGAGTGTTGGAAGAGCAAATGAAAGCTTTGGAAGCCAAAGATGCTGTCAACCTGGATGCTGTAGGCATGTGTTTGGTTCCTGACCTGGTGTTGCCTTACAAGTTCAAAGTGCCGAAATTTGAGAAGTACACGGGAGATAGCTGTCCAAAGCTGCATTTGATGATGTTCTGTCGAAGAATGACTGCGTTTGCGCGAGATGATAAGTTGATGATCCATTGCTTTCAAGATAGTCTGACTGGGGCATCTTTGAGGTGGTATATGCAGTTAGAGAGGAATCAGATTCAGTCATGGATGGATTTAGCCAGAGCTTTTCTGAAGCAGTACGATTACAACCTAGACATTGCTCCTTATCGCATGCATTTGCAAGAGTTGTCTCAAGAGATCAATGAACCGATCAGGAAGTATGCTCAGAGATGGAGAGAATTTGCTGCTAGGGTGCGTCCCCCGCTGTTAGACCAAGAGCTGGCAAGCCTGTTTGTGGATTCCCTACAATATCCGTACTTCAAAAGATTGCTCGGAATTCCGGCAAGTTTCTCTGACGTGGTAGCACTAGGAGAACGCCTTGAGTACTCCATAAGAATGGGGAAAATTCAGATTACTTCATATGATCAAGCTGGTGAAACTGAATACCCTTGTGACTATCAGAGTGAAGAAGAAGTTGTGATCAACTCAGTCATGCCAAAGGTTGAATATCCTCGAAGCGAATCAGTGAATTTTGTTGGTTCATCATCTTATCAGAGATCAGTACCTCCCGTGGCTTGTTATACTGAACAGACAGCCGTGCCTGGGGCACTCTATCAGGAATCTTATGTCGCTTCCATTGCAAATCAGCGAACTCGTGGCCGAGGTTATCAGAATCAGCGTCAGAATCAGAACAGACCTCGCAACAATTTGGAACGAAGGAATGCTCCTTCTCACCCAGTGCCGATGCCGTATAGCCAGTTGCTACCATCTTTGATCCAGAAGTCTTTGGTGGAACCTAAAGCTCTTAAGCCAGTTCCAGAACCTTACCCTCCTGGGTATAATCCCCACGTTCGGTGTGGTTATCATGGTGGCTCTCCGGGGCATTCAACCGAAGATTGTAAAGCATTTCAGGCGAAGGTACAACAGTTGATTGATCAGGATCGCATTTCCTTTCGAGAAGGATTTCTGTTCGTTCATCCCTAACCGCTCAGCTGTCTAAGCTCGTAGACTCAGGAGGGCTTTCCCCAGCAAAAGCCAGTGGTTCAGACAGGCAGGCGCCTCAGCATTGGCAGTTCCCAGACCTTTTTACCATTTTGCATTTGTAGTTTCTTTTTCTGTTAGTTACTACCTGCTTTTAACATTGTATGTTTTGAATGGTGATAATAATAAAGTGACTATGCATTTTTCTGAATTAATCATGTCGCTGTCGCTCATTTATGGCATTGCACTAACACTTGCATTTTATTCACTCCATTTTTTCGCTGTGACTAGCAAAGTTAGGAGGATGATGAAACTGAAACTCATAACCAATGATTGTATGCTTTCAGATAAGACCGTACCGATGACGTACAAGGCATTGTTTCAAATTCCCCAAACACAGGAGATATAAGGAGTTAGTCTCTTGCCAACCACTTCGAGCCAGGAAGTAGAAGTTTTTTCGGACTTATAAACCCTCACATCTTAACCCGGGGCAGGGTAGTTGTCAGTTAGCTTGACCGAGCGTTCAAGTCTTACAGAGGAGTGTTGTCTTTCGAGGACTAATCAGTTTATACCTTTCAAAAGGTCAAACCTCACCAATCAGGAGTAAGACAGTTGCAATCCTTTCGGAGCAATCAAGACAACCAGTGTCACACGACTTTGTTCCAAAAGAAAGAAAGAAAGAGAGAGCCCGCTAAGTAAAAAGAAAAAAAAGATGAGAAAGCTAATACTTAGGCAAAAATTAGGGCATCCCGCTGGACTTCAAAAGAAAAAGAAAAATCAAAAAGAACTCAAAATGAGTCAGTCCAGGCAAAAATTAGGGAATCAAAAGAATGAAAAAGAAGGGATTAAAAAGAAATTTTCCCCAGCAAAGCACAAAGTCGTGTACACAGACACCAAAGCGAAGAAGGAGTAACTATCACTCTAGAAGAAAAGCTTGTGAATTCCTTAACTGTGGTTCTTACCATTCAACATACTTCTCGAAGAGGCGAGCGCTTGTGCCAGGTTAACTGAACCTTAGGATCGGAGATCATCACGTAGAAGGGGTGGGTACAAATCAAAATTTGAGCCAAATATCCTTTGTTTCACGAACCGTGAACCCGACCACGATACAACCCTCAAAAGACCTAATTGAGGTAGGGTTAGTCTGAAGCGCATTACGATAAGGTTGAGTAACCTGACTCCTTCTTGACTTGCTAGTCACATCCTTGTTGTATTTTCACTGACCATGTAAGCACTGCGTTTGAACTTCGGTCCATTCGTCACTCTCAATCATATGCATGTAAATGAGTGACAGCTCAAAATTTTTTCAAAATCTGCATAACCACTGCATTAAGATTACCATTCGTAGACAGACTATTCTAATTGCAGGTTAGTAGTTGGCATGAAAGAAATTCCACCAGGGAGTAATCAAATAGGACTGAGTAATCCAGCAGTCTGAACCAGAATGGTGTATGTTGTGGAGCCTTGTGAATCAGGGACATTATATTCCAGTAAGTTCAGTATCAGTCAGTCTGAGGACAAGTCCCGAAGTTCCAGTTGAGCAGGGGCAGTTTGTTTGAGAAGCAGTTGATCAGAAGGAGTCTTCTCAAGACCCAATCAGGGGCAATTATGCAGAGCGCTGAGATTTGAAAGCAGATGCTTCCAATGGATAATCAGATCGGGTTGAGTCGCTAGAACGCTCATTCAGGGGCAAGTCATCGCAGAGAATGTTGGAATCAACTGGGTTGTTAGGTGTTTAATTGGAGATTGAATTCTTTTGTCGTGCAGATACCGGGGCAAGTATTCTCGAAGTATTCTCGTAGCAAGTTGTTCGGAGCAGGTATTCCCAAGAGTTAGATTGGGGCAAGGTGCATTGTACTGGGGCAAGTTGTGCAAGCCAGTCTTTTATCCCCCAGCTGAGTGTACCAGGGGCAAGTCATTCAAACCCGCTTGTTTATCCCCAGCCAGAGTTGAGTATCGGGGAATCATGTCAATACCCTTTTCAAAAACCTTAGCGTTCTGAAGAAGGTCTTGTTGTCGTTGAATCATTATCCTGCAGTTTAAACCTGTTGCGTGTCAGTAACCAGTCGTTTCCAAAGTCCAGTTCTCGCCTGGCAAATCGGTAACCAGTTCTCGTCTGGCCAACCATCTGTAAGCATCAGTTCCCGTCCTGGTGCAGTTTATTGTAAGCAGCAGTTCCCGTCCTGGTGCAGTTTATTGGTAACCAATTCTCGTTTGGTCACCGTTTCTTCAAGTGTTATACCAGTTCTCGCCTGGTGTACGTCAGCTTTCAGCCAGTTCTCGCCTGGTTGTCTTGTTCTTAGTCTGTTATCCAGTCAGCCTCGTCTGATGTTCAAAAACACAAAAATCAATTTTCCTAACCTATTTTCCTATCAGTTCTCGCCTGATAGTCTACCTTTGAATGCTAGTTCTCGTCTAGTATTTTCCATTCCACTGTGTACATAATCAATGTTTATTCTAAACCAGAAAAACAAAAAAAAAACCTAAAGAGATCTGACACAGTATTTCCCAATGACCCGCATGTTGTCATGTTCCCCGATACGAAGCTCGACGGATATCAGCGCTCCGAGTAATGTTTGAATTCCTTGTGGATGTTGTTAAATCAGAATTGCCACCCTTCAGCAGATGAAAGTTGCTTATTATCCCCGGAAGAGTCGAGATTGTATTGTACCTCGTATCAGAGTAGGATCAGGAGTACCTTCAGCAGATTAAGATTGATATCCTTGATAGTAGGAGCATTTCCAGCAGCGTGCCGCGCGCAATCGATCCCAGTTTGGGTCAATCCCCGCAGAGCGCAATCAGTTGCCAATGGTTTGAAGAAAGCATCCCCGAGCGGAGTTCTCTTTCTTTCCCCAGTGAAGTCGTCAAGCAGGGTTGCCTTTTCATTTCTCCAGCAGGGCAGTTATCCCCAGCGGGTTTGATTTCTCGTTTCCAGCATTTATTTTGCTGAGATGGTTCTGTGACTTCAGGTCATCCCCAGTAGAATTGACGTTTCCTTCGGCATTTATTTTGCCAAGTGGTTTTCAGACCTGATGTTCTCTGGCAGCTCGAGCCTGCATTAGCATTTGCATATATAGTCATGGCATTTATACAAGCATATAGCATATCCATGCCGTCTGGGCATCACATTTTCAAACAAAACGCATAGCATTTACATGTCGTATAGGACATTGCATCATTTCAAGCATACGCATGTCGAAACATAGACCAAGATGGTTGCCTATTGGATTTCGAATTTGTTCACCTGCAGAGTTGTGTGGTTCAGCTTCTCGTCTTCGCCAGCGGAGTGATTCTTCATTTGGTTGTTACGTCAGCATCGGAAAAAAAAAAACAACAACTACAACAACAAAGATTGACATATATCAGACTTCTGAAGCTGCCCCCTTTGTCAAAATAGGTGCCAGGCAGTTCCATTCAGAATTCCTCAGGAGAATTGTCCTCAAGTTCGCAGTGAACTGTGAGTTGACCAGATTTGATCCCATGAGAGAGATGGGAATCAAGGTGTTTGCTTTACGAAGCATTATTTCAATACTTGTGGCGTCACACAGGTGTTGAAAAGGAGAAGAAAATTTTATCAGAAAATTGACCAGATGTTGCCGTTACAACCAAACTTCAGTTTATTGGAAGCTACTCCTCAAGCAGTTTTGCAGTATATTCTTGCGGTTGGCAAATTTCAGGGTTCCATTTGTATTCAACCGTCATCTACCTTGAATGTTTGAAGGCTGAGCGCTCTTCACCCATTCAGGTCGAAGTCGCTTGAATAGGGGCAGCTGTTGCACCCCAAAATTTGACCAACCGGGTCTCGCATTTGGCTCGATGTTTCGACGCATAACCGCATTCGCATCTGCATATTGCATACAGTGCATTTTTCATTTGTTTTGATTTTATCAGGGATCACAGCTCCCGTCTCGTGTTTCAGGTGTTTTTGATCAGTAGAATCGATTTTTGGGATATTTCGGTGCCCGTTTATTTTTACCGATTATTTTTGTGTCGTTCTGTGCTCATTTTGTCTCTCTGGGAATTGTGGTGATTTTTCTGGATTTTATAGGATTTTTTAGGGTTTAAATAGCTTTTAAATCATTTTTAGGATTTAATAGAATTTTTGATATTTTTAACTCTTTTTAAATCATTTTTTAGGATTTTATAGAATTTTTGATATTTTAAATCAATTTTTAGCATTTTATAGAATATAATAGATTTTAAATTCATTTTAGGATAATATAGGATTTTCTAGAATATTAGTATATTTTTTAAAATAGTTTTTTAGAAAGCTTTAATAGTTTTTAGAAGTTAGTATAATAAATAATAGAAATTAAATAATTGTTTTAGATATAGAGATTAATAGTTTTCTTTTCTTTTATTAGTAAATAGAGTTTAATAAATAAAAATAGTTTTTTTAGAATTTAATAAAAGATTAGTAGATATTTTTATTAGAAGATTAGAGGTTTATTAGAATTTTATTAGTTAGGAATTAATTGAGTGTAATAGTTAATTAGGGTTAATTAGTTGATTAGTTTCAATCATTTTTTTAATTCATTTTTTCACTAATCCATCTTCATTTGCAGTTTTTGTGAGTTTGTATCAGTTTTGGTGGGCCTCCTAGTCCATTTTCGAAGCCCATTTTCGGAATCCAATAATCCAGAAAAAGTCCAAATAGTTCCAGCTTTCCCCAGATTTTTCCAGTTCCTTCCAGATCCTTCCAGAGCACGCCAGCGAATCTCAGCCATATAAATAGCCAGACACGTGTTGAAAAGGTAGAGGACCCACATCTCTGCACCAAATTACGCCACCTCACTGCCTCTCTCCCCCTCAGCCTCACACGTGGAGGGCATGCACGCCTCCACACCACTATCTCCCCACGCGTCCTTCTCCCGTCGCCTCACCTGAAAGCCACCGCCGGCCGGCCTGCATGGCCGGCGGCCACCACCAACCGTCGCCGGAGCCCCCAAATCCCCAGATTCCGTTCATCTTCACCATCTCCCTCCTATCTTCATCTTCTTGCTATCACCAACCGCCGTGCATGTACTCCGGCCACCACCAAACCCAGGAAAAACCACCGGAAAACTCATCATAACCACCAACAAACTCCAGAAATTCATCCCAAGACGATGAACATTCATCGTCAACCTCCTCCTTCATCAATCAAACCCAGAAACGCCAGAAAAACTCAGGAAAAAGAAACCAAACCTTCAGATCCCCGTCCATATTCATCATCATCATCAACGATCTGTTCATCCTCAATCCTTCACCAGAAATTTCTTCAAGACGCACCTTCAGATCAACGACAAGCACAAAATCCCAGATAATCTCCAATACGATCCCAGATCTTCATCATCATCATCAACGATTGGATTCATACTCGCGCATTCGCCAGAAACTCCTTCAAGAACACTCAATCAACGAAGAACTCTCCACGAACTCCAAGATCTCCTTCAAACAGACATCTCCAGAAATCCAGTTTTTAAGAACTCCTTGTTCAAACAGAACTTCAAGAACATGCGATCCATAATTTCATCAGTAGATCTTCCAGATCCTCAATATTCATCTACCAAAACTCTATTCAACGATCATCAAACGCGTCCGTCGCAATCCTCATGGAGGTCGTTATCTCCAGATTTGCTTGAGTCATTCTCAGAAGTTTGGGGAAATTGGAATTGGAAAGATGGAAGGGATTGGGAAATGATTTTGAGGTTCGTGAAGAGATTGAACGAAGGTTGGTTTTGAGGCTGAGAGAAGAGAGGACGGAGGAGAGAAGGTGGTAGCGGCGGCGGCTGAGTGGGGAGATTAGGGTTTCTTTCTGAAACTGGGAAGGGAGAAAGGGGAAGAGTTGGGTTGTGGGCCTCAGGGCCCAACTACTTTTTTTTTGGAGCCACACCTCCCTCACGTGTTTTTGGCTAGTCTGGGCTTTGGGCCCAATGAAGCCAACTGCTGCAACGCCCCCAGATTACACAATACCCTCCTGCGTTTTTCTGAAAGGAATTGGGCTGGGCCCAGTCAGCACAATTTTTTTTATTTTATTTTTCTGCATACCCTTGTAATCCAGCATACCCCCAACCCCTTGCTTGTATTTTCTTTCTTGGAAAAAATATAGATAGAACAAAAAGATGAAAAGAAAATATCATAAGAAAAAATAATAGAAAAAGAAATGAAAAAGAAAATATGAAAAAATATTAAAAGAAATAGAAAAGAAAATACATGTGAAAAAATGAAGAAAAATAAGAAAAGAAAAGGAGAAAAAAGAGGAAAAATATTAAAAATAGGTTTAATATTTTTAAAGCATTTTTCTTTTAGGGATATTTTCATAGACTTTATTTTACGACTTTTAGGATAGTTTAGAAGCCCATTTGTTAGGGGGTTATTTTCATTCGACTTTTCAAGATAGAATAGGATAGCGCTTCCTAGGAGATTATTTTCAGTATCCACTCATTGTAACCATTCTTTCAGAGATTAATAAAACGAGATTTGAGCTGTGGTCCGATAGTAGCCGAACTACAGCTGCTCTGATTCTTCGTACCAGACGAAGATATGTAGGCATAGGATGCGATATCCTAGCGAGCACACTAATGACTAACTTCTGTTCTCTCGCGGCTGTGCGATCGAGACTTTCCCGCTAACGACTAATTGAGTACCCTTTTTCTCTCTTGCCCGAGTGCATTTGAGACCAAGCCATAGTTTTGACCATAGGTTCCCGACCCTGTGAAGCCAGTTGTTTTTCTCACTGCTGTGTGAGAATGTTTGTTTAGCCGTAGTTAGTCTGAACTACGTAAAGCTCTGATCTTCCATCCAGTGGAAGTACGTAGGCACAAGACGCGAGGTCTTGGCGAGCCAATTTTCCTTGTAGTCCCGAACTACGTTGACTCTGACTTTCTCTCCTGAGAATACGTAGGCATAGAGTGCGATACTCTATCGAGTCAATTCCCTTCCGTTTAGATTTAGCAGCCGTAGATAGATTGTTTTGCATCCAGTAGACAACCCAAGCAAGCGTGGATCCCGTCGAGTACGACGGACGTGAGGGGTGCTAATACCTTCCCCTTGCGTAACCGACTCCCGAACCCAGGCTATGGTTGCGATGACCATACCTTTTCCCCGTTTTTTGCGAGGTTTACTTCGAGCGTTTCCTTTCCCGCTCTGAGGGATAAATAACGCACGGTGGCGACTCTTCTGTCAGCCGGCGCCGATTTTCGCAGTAGCGACAGCTGCTTCCGTTCTTTGATCGAGTGGAACTCCACCATGTGCCCAGGGCTGAGAATCAGATGGCTCATGCCTTAGCCACGTTGGGTTCGATGTATAAAGTCAATTTTTGGAATGAAGCTCCAAGGATTGTCCTTTCTCGTCTTGATAGACCTGCATTCGTCTTTGCGATCGAGGAAGCCTCCGATGGCAAGCCATGGTTCCACGATATCCAGACTTTCCTTATGACTAAGGAGTATCCTGCGGGAGCATCAACCCAGGATAAGAAGACTCTGAGGAGGCTGTCTGGAAATTTTTATCTCAATCCTGATGGAGTTTTGTATAAGTGAAACCACGATCTCGTGCTACTCAGATGTGTAGATGAGAAAGAGGCGAGTATGCTCATGGAAGAAGTCCATGAAGGCACATTTGGTACACACGCCGGCGGGCATGCTATGACGAGAAAGATCCTGAGAGCAGGATACTACTGGCTAACGATGGAATTGGATTGCTTTAAATTCGCGAAGAGATGTCATAAATGCCAGATTTATGCTGATAAGATTCATGTGCCGCCGTGCCCGTTGAATGTCATGTCCTCCCCGTGGCCGTTCTCCATGTGGGGCATCGATATGATAGGCAAGATCGAGCCCACTGCATCTAACGGTCATCGCTTCATTCTAGTAGCTATCGACTACTTCAACAAGTGGGTGGAGGTAGCCTCATACGCTAATGTGACCAAGCAGGTGGTGGCTAAATTCATAAAGAGGGACATCATCTGTCGATACGGAATTCCCGAGCGGATCATTACTGATAATGGTTCGAATTTGAATAACAAGATGATGAAGGAGTTGTGCCAGAGTTTCAAGATTTACCACCACAACTCATCTCCTTACCGGCCGAAGATGAATGGCGCCGTTGAAGCGGCCAATAAAAACATTAAGAAGATTGTACAGAAGATGGTTGTGACCTATAAGGATTGGCACGAGATGTTGCCATTTGCACTGCACGGTTATCGTACAACGGTACGTACATCAACCGGGGCAACTCCTTTCTCACTGGTGTACGGTATGGAAGCTGTCCTACTGTTAGAAGTTGAGATTCCTTCTTCACGAGTTTTGGTTGACGTGAAACTCGATGAGGCAGAATGGATTAAGAACCGACTAAACCAACTCAGCCTGATGGACGAGAAGAGATTAGCATCGATTGCATATGGTCGTCTGTACCAAAGCCGAATGAAGAAAGCCTATGACAAGAAGGTGCGTCCTAGAAGCTTTCAGACGGGTGATCTCGTCCTGAAGAAGATTCTTCCTCCACACTCCGACCACCGAGGCAAGTGGACTCCCAATTACGAAGGTCCGTACGTCGTCAGCAAGGTCTTCTCGGGAGGAGCCTTGTTGTTATCCATGATGGATGGCGAAGATTTTGCATCCCCGGTGAACGCGAATGCAGTTAAAAAATACATTGCTTAAAGAATGACCCGCTGGAAAGAAAAAAGAATATCCAGGCAAAAATGGGGCATACCGGCGAACCATAAAAAAGGGAAAAAGGTTCGGGCAAAAATTAGGGATATAGATGGAAAAATGTACACCCGCAAAGTCGAAAACCTGGAAGGGAGACTTTGGCAAAAAAGGGTATCCCGGTGAATCGAAAACCCAGAAGGGCGATTCAGGTAAAAGTTAGGGATTTGAAAAAGCAAATGACTGCCTTCCGTGTGTGGACTTTCATTGTTTAGTGGTTTGGAAGACCTGAGGGCCGTTTATCTGAATCAATCTCTTCTGAGGCTGAAGCGTCGGAGAAGTATCAAAGTCGAGTGGGTCATAGAGGGATCAACTCATGGTGTTCGTCTACGCCGCATTGCCGACATTTGTGTATATACTGATGTATATTTATGTTTTTATATTTGCGCAGCTTCCTCATTCCAGGAGCTTGCATCTGTTGTAAAACATTTTCACCCATTCAGGGGTTTGTCATCAATAAAATATAAACTATTCAGCAATTCTGTTTGTTTGTTTAGCATCTATCTGTTTTGTTTGCGAAAAAGAACGCCGATGTTTTTGATGAAATACGCATACATAAACTTACTGGCCTAGGCCACTGATGGTTGAAACAATGAATTACTTGAACATTGTCACAAGATGATAACCTTGATAGGTCCCTTTGAGAAGGGTATCTTGTCTGTTTGTTTGTGTTGTTGCAGGTATAGCATATTCCAGGCAGTACGCCGTATGCGTCCCCAAGCAGGACGATTCCTTCTTCCCCAGCAAATGTAGCAGCCTCTCCCCACGGAGTCTGAACATGGGACCAAGAGCATTGATATGTCTTTCCAAGCAGAGATAGATTCTCCCCAATCAGAGGTATCCTGGAGGATCATCATCCCCCCAGCTAAGTCATGCACTGAAGCGTATATTCATTCCCCAGCACTGGGTCAAAGTGTAGTTTTTCGTAGAAGACTACTCGCAAGTATGCAGCCTCCGGTAATACAAACTGAGGTCTCCTGGAGAATTGAAATTCCCCACAGAGTTGTACTCTCCCCCAGTAAGCAGGATGATTCCTTCTACCACAGCCGAGCTAGCAAATCCTCAAGAGAGTCGACTCCTTGGAAGCCGTTTGGGCCATGATTGGTTTTCCCCAGTAGCGTGTTGATTAGCTGATGCTGTTTTCCCCCATCAAAGTCGTTATCTCTAGGAAAGTTTTAGCCGCGAAGGCCGTGCAGTTTATTTCTGCGATTGACATCGTTTTCCTCAGCAGTTGTGGTTCGAATACCCAGTTGAACGAGTCCAAGTTCTCGGAGAGCTTTATTCCCCTGTAGCAGTCAACTGAAGATCGTTTCCCCAGGCGGAGTCCAATTGAGATTAGTGTGACTTCTTCTCCTTGACAGGATGAGTCCTTCCTCCACCAGAGTGGTTCTTTCTCCTTGACAGGAGGCTTTTCCCTTCAGCATTTATTTTACTGATGGGGTCGTAGCATTTTGCATGATTGCATAGCATTTACCCTAAACGCGTAGCATTTCCACCGTGTGGAGCATTGCGCCATTGTCAAAGCATATGCACACGAAACATGAGCTAGGTCGTTACCGTTCTTGTTTTGCAGATGTTCCTCCGCAGAATGGTTTGCTCAAGATGATTCTTGAATTCCCCAGCGAAGTTGGTTGCTTAAGATGATTCTTGAGTTCCCCAGTGAAGTCGCAAGAGTCGGTTGCTCAAGTTGATGCTTAGAGTCCCCGGCACAGTGTTTGCTCAGGATGATTCCTGAAATCTCCAACAGAGTTATTGGTTCAGGATGATTCTTCAAGTCCCTGGCGGAATTATTTGTCCAAGATGATTCTTGAAGTCCTCAGCAGAGTTGATTCACCCAGAATGATTTCTGGACCCCCGAAGCAAAGTTACTTGATAGTTCTCCAGAATCCCCAGCGGAGATGTGTCATCCCAGCGTGTTTTTGAACAAAGAAGTTGAAATTTCCTTGAAGACTTGATGATCAAAGTTCGGCAGCAGTGCCAAAACCCCAGACTTACTGATGAAGTCTAACTGCGAGACCGAAGCAGTTATCTCAGCTAACGCAGAGTGCCTGACGGCAAAAGATTGTATATCCTTACTTGGTTCGTGATTGATTAAGGATTCCATTTTAAGACTTATTGACGAAGTCCAACTGTGATGTCGACGCAGTTCTCTCAGCTGATGCGGAGTGCCTGAGGGCAGAAGATTGTATATCCCTATTTGGTTCATAATTGACCAAGGATTCTATTTCAGACTTGCTGACGAAGTCCGACTGACGCCCGAGAATTTCTCTGAATGCCCGACGACATAATTAACTTGATTGTTAAAAGTTCTTAAAGACCTGATGAGTCTCGAGTAATCCTTCTTCCACAGTGTCGCAAAATTCCTGACGGCAATACCAGCTATGTATCACCGGTTGCCGAGTGACCAGTGATCCCTTGATGATTTGAGGAAGAGGCTACAGCGAAATCTGATAATCATCCCGACGGAGATTTAAGAATCAACCATCATTCACCAGTTACCGAGTAACTGGTGATCCCTTATTGACTTACTGATGAAGTCTGACAAAGATATTGTCGACATGCTTAGCGACACGATGAGTCCATAGGTGACGATAAGGAATTTTTCTGCTATGACGCAGAATACCCGACGACATGATCAACCATTCATTACCAGTTACCGTGTAACCGTGACCCCTTGATGACTTGAGGACAAAGATATATGGCAAAATCAGATGATCATCCTGACGGAGATTTGAGATTAGACCTGTCACCAATTACCGTGTGACGAATTCCCCAGCAGAGTTGCGGTGCAACAGTCATGCTCAGTTTTGAAGGTGTTCCTGCCAATCAGAGTATCGTTTACCTGTGCGGTTGGAAGATCGCCAGTTACCGCGTAACCGGTGACCCCTTGATGATTTGAGGATGCAATGATATTAGATAAATCAGAGAATCATCCTGTTGGAGATTCAGATCAGTAATTCTCCAGCTAGTTGCCGTGCCGCTATTACTTCAGTTTCCGAAGATTTGTCCCCATCAGAGTATTGTGTACTTGTGCAGTTGGCAAATTTCCGGGTTTGTTGGTATTCAACCGTCTCGTACCTTGATTGTTTGAGAGCCGTTCGCTTCTCACCCAGTCAGGTCCAAGCCGTTTGAATAGGGGCAGCTGTTGCACCCCAAAATTTGCCCAACTTATCTTTACCTAGCTTGTGTTTCATTTCATTCACATTAGCATTATCATTTGCATTTCATTGACATGTATGCATGATATCAAGAGGTATTATTACCAATCAAGGGCTACACAAGACTTTGAAGCTAGCTGGGAGGCTTATTCACGTGTTTAAGGGTTGATATCCTTGTCAGAGAAGTTAAAAGATCCTTAGAGAGAGTGATTGAAGCCAAGAGGGTGTGTCTCCTAACTTGAGAGTTGTGGGAAGTCATCAGATGATTCTGAAGCCATGAAGTTAGACTTGAGGTCTTGAGAGAGCTCATAAGAAGTGTTGAAGATCACTTTGAGGCCTAGACAGGTCATTGTGCAAGAATAAGAAGCCTCAGCCATGATTGGTGCAATTAAGGTTTGACTGGGTCAACCCTAAGTCAATTGAAGATTTGAAGGAGGTTGAGACCTAATTCAAGAGCCATGTGATCATGGATTGATACATTGAGATGTTATAAGGATGATTCCAAGGTTAACTCATCATGATTGAAGAGTTTGAGAAGTTTCAAGCTAGGGTTTCTAAGACTTGATAGTGTAAAATCCCCTAGTTTGATCCATGACCTCAAGCCAATTTAACTCAAGATATGATTGTCATCCCATCTTTCCCCCAACATGATTGTTTTAGATCATGATCTTAGCTTTAATTTGAGTACTAGAAGTCCTTGATAGGGTTTATAGAACTCAAGTTATGAGCCAGACAAGTTACAGGTCATCTGAGGCATGTGAATTTGGAGCTTGAAAGTTACCCAACTTGCATGACACGTTTTCCCTAGAAGGATGATTTCTATGAAATTTTGGTCAACATGAATGTTGTTCCTTATTCTCTTAGCTTTCTAAAGAGTACTAGAAGTACTTGATAGGATTTGTAGAACTCAAGTTATGGCTTTGACAAGTCAAGGGTATTTTGGGTATTTGGACATTACAGGTCATTTTGAACCATAAGTCAATTTCACCATCTTGCAAGCCTCAAATGGATTTTTGTTCAACATGAAAGTTGTTCAAAATGATGTTTTTAGCTTTTCTAAGCATCAAGAGTCCATTGATGTGGATTATATCAAGCATTGGTGGAAGAAAGTTCATATAAAAGCCATTTCAATGAATTAAGATGAGAAAATTCAAAACAATTGAGAATAACATGTTTTCAAGTCAAATTTGTAGTCATTTTGAATGGAATTGATGTTATAAAGAGATTGGCATTATTACATTTTTTATTTGAAGTTCTTAACATGGCCATTTGGAAGGTTTCTTCACAAATAAGAAACACACCTCACACACTCCATATGTTGAAATCAAAACAAACCACATCACTACATCCCACAAGGCTTAAGTGTATGGTTTGGAATGAAATTGGAGTATGAGCAAGGCTTGAAGGTGGATATCAACTTTGGAAATTTGGAAGAAAGGTGAAAATCAAAAACTCATGAATGGGCCTGGTTTGGGCCTCTAATCCATTGAAACAGAATATAAAAAGGATTTAGAACAGAATTGGAAGGTTCTGGTGATCATTTTCATGGAGGAGCCATTGGAGAGAAGTGAAGAAGAAAGATTGGAATTGAAAATTCATTTGTGAAAATCAAGAGTTTTCAACCAGAATTGAGCATCAAGAAGCATTCACCATTGATCACTGAACGTTTATGCAAGGTTTGGAAGAGAATTGAGGCTTGAATCCACTGCAATCCAAGCTCAAAGCTAGGTTTTAAATTCTTGAAATCTCTCTTTGTTTATGTGTTTTCAATGAACTAGAAGCATGCGGTTAGGTTCTAATCATGATCTAGATGGATTTTGGATGGTTAATTGCACGTTTAGAGACAATTTAGGGTGGATTCCATTTTCGGGTGAGATTGTGATTTCACGATTCTTGCGTTGTTAGAGCGAATAGATGCTATGGTTGAGTTCCTGGTGAAATTTTGGACAAATTTCATGTAGAGATTGTGGCCATTGGTGGCCCGTAGGTGAAGCTAGGGTTGTGCCAGGGTGGCCGGAAAAGCCACCGGCGATGGACCTCGCGCGCGCATGTTTGCAGGTTTGAAAGGTAGGAGAGATAATCCTCACCATCCAGTCATGTTGAAAGTGTGACTTGGTCACTCAATCCAAGAGCTCACGCTGAGCCACGTAAACCCCTTCAAAACGTAGTGTTTTACTTATCAGAAATTCAAGCTTGTGCATCTTCGCTGGGTGAACCAAACATGCGTGGGTTCAAATCCTGGCATGTATTCCTTTTTTCTTTTACCAATTTCTGAAGAGAACACAAGTGAATTCATAGCGCATGGGCCTTGGTGTTTTCTTGTTATTCATAACCCCCATCTGGCCCAACCCACATTATGAACTGATTATATTTGCTATTCATCACGCAGGTTTATTAATTTCTCTTGTTTTTCTTTTAAATTCATCATTTCATGTTAGTTTGAAAACAATTCATGAAAAATAGAAAAATAAGTCAATTAATTCCAAAATTTTTCCCCCTGATTCATGATTGAATCTAGAATTTTGTTGAATAAAAATATTAAGAAAATCATGCTTTTTGAATTTTTGTGCATTTTTTACATTTTGTTTGATAATAAAATTTTCATGATTGATACCTCTGTTTGATGATTTTAGTGTGATCACTTGGTGATGATTTTTGGCTTGAGTTTTTGTGTGTGATTAGCTTAGACATGTATGCTCCCATAGTATTTTTCTCACATTTTTGTGATGAAATTAGGCGTGGTTTTTAGGTTGAAACTTTAGGTGCTTCCTTTTAGGGTTTAGGTTTAGTACCTTGTAGTGTAGAATTTATTTCTAGGTCTTATTTGAGGATTTGATCTCTGGAATTAACATGGTAGAGTCATGTTGGTTTAACAGATGCCTGACAGCGAGGTCAGATGTTCTTCTCAACTTTTGGTTGAGCCGGCCTTCGGGTTCGATGCCTGTTTGTTTAACAGATGCTTGACAACGAGGTCAGATGTTGCTCTCAACTTTGTGTTGAGAGGGACTTCGTGTTCGATGCCTATTTGTTTAAAAGATGCCAGACACCTAGGTCTAATGTTCTTATCAACTTTATGTTGAGTTGGCCTTCGGGTTGACGCCTGCTTGTTTAAAATATGCTTGACGGCGAGGTCAGATATTCTTTTCAACTTCAGGTTGAACCGACCTTCGGGTTCGATGCCTGTTTGTTTAATAGATGCCTGACTACGAGGAAAAATGTTCTTCTCATCTTCGGGTTGAGCCAACCTTCAAATTCGATGCCTGTTTGTTTAACAGATGCCTGACAGCGAGGACAGGTGTTCTTCTCAACTTCGTGTTGAGCCGACCTTCAGGTTCGATGCCTGCTTGTTTAACAGATTCCTGACGATGAGGTCAGATGTTCTTCTCAACTTCAGTTTGAGCCGCCCTTTGCGTTCGATGCGTGTTCGTTTAACAGATGCCTGACGGCGAGGTCAGATGTTCTTCTCAACTTTGGGTTGAGCCGGCCTTCGGGTTCGATGCCTGTTTGGTTAACAGATTCCTGACGGTGAGGTCAGATGTTCTTCTCAACTTTTGGTTGAATCGGCATTCGGGTTCGATGCCTGTTTGTTTAAGATATGCTTGACGGCAAGGTCAGATGTTCTTCTCAACTGATGCCTGACAACATAGGTTTGATGTTCTTCTCAACTTCGGGTTGAGCCAGAGATAAAATTCGATGCCTGTTTGTTTAACAGATGGTTGACGATAAGGTCAGATGTTCTTCTTAACTAAGGGTTGAGACGGCCTTCAGGTTCGATGCCTGTTAGTTTAACAGATGCCTGACGGCGAGGTCAGATGTTCTTGTCAACTTCGGGTTGAGCCGACCTTCGTGTTCGATGCCTCTTTGTTTAACAGATGCCTGACGGCGAGGTCAAATGTTCTTCTCAACTTCGGGTAGAGCTGTCCTTCGGGTTCGATGCCTATTTGTTTAACAAATGCCTCACGGCAAGGTCAGATGTTCCTCTCAACTTCGTTTTGAGCCGACCTTCGGGTTCGATGCCTGTTTGTTTAACAGATGCATGACGGCAAGGTCATATGTTCTTCTCAACTTCGTATTAAGCCGACATTTTGGTTCGATGCCTGTTTGTTTAACAGATGCCTGGTGGCGAGGTCAAATGTTCTTCTCAACTTTGCGTTGAGCTGGCCTTCAGGTTCGATTCTTGTTTGTTTAACTGATTCCTGACAGCATAGGTCAGATATTCTTCTCAACTTCGGGATGAGCCGGAGATAAAATTCGATGCCTGTTTGTTTAACAGATTCTTGACGGCGAGGTCAGATGTTCTTCTTAACTAAGGGTTGAGACGGCCTTCGGGTTCGATGCCTTTTTGTTTAACAGATTCCTGACGGCGAGGTCAAATGTTCTTCTCAACTTCGGGTTGAGTCGCCCTTCTTGTTCGATGCCTGTTTGTTTAACAAATGCATGACGGCAAGGTCATATGATCTTCTCAATTTCCTATTAAGTCGGCCTTTGGGTTCGATGCGTGTTTGTTTAACAGATGCCTGACGGCAAGGTCAAATGTTCTTCTCAACTTCGGGTTGAGCCGCCCTTCTGGTTCGATGCCTGTTTGTTTAACAGATGCATGACGGCAAGGTCATATGTTCTTCTCAACTTCGTATTAAGTCGGCCTTTGGGTTCGATGCCTGTTTGTTTAACAGATGCATGGTGGCAAGGTCAAATGTTCTTCTCAACTTCGGGTTGAGCTGCCCTTCTGGTTTGATGCCTGTTTGCTTAACAGATGCCTCACGACAAGGTCAGATGTTCCTCTCAACTTCGTTTTGAGCCGACCTTCGGGGTCGATGCCTTTTTGTTTAACAGATGTGTCACGGCGAGGTCAGATGTTCCTCTCAACTTCTTTTTGAGCCAGCCTTCGGGTTCGATTCCTGTTTCTTTAACAAATACCTGATGGCAAGGTCAGATGTTCTTCTCAACATCCGGTCGAGCCAGCCTTCGGGTTAGATGCCTGTTTGTTTAACAGATGCCTGGCGGCAAGGTCACATGTTCTTCTCAACTTCGGGTTGAGCCGGCCTTCGGGTTCGATGCCTGTTTGTTTAACAGATGCCTGACGGTGAGGACAGATGTTCTTCTCAACTTCCGGTTGAGCCGGCCTTTGGGTTCGATGCCTGTCTGTTTAACAGATGCCTGACGGCGAGTTCAAATATTCTTCTCAACTTCGGGTTGAGCCGCCCTTCGGGTTCGATGCATGTTTGCTTAACAGATGCCTGATGGTGATGTAAGATGTACTTCTCAACATCGTGTTGAGCCGGTCTTCGGGTTTGATGCCTGTTTCTTTAACAGATGCCTGATGGTGATGTAAGATGTACTTCTCAACATCGTGTTGAGCCGGTCTTTGGGTTCGATTCCTGTTCTTTTAACAGATGCCTGACGGCGGGGTTAGGTGTTCTTCTCAACTTCGGGTTGAGTCGGCCTTCTGGTTCGATGCCTGTTTGTTTAACAGATGCATGACGGCAATGTCATATGTTCTTCTCAACTTCGCATTAAGCCGGCCTTTGGGTTCGATGCCTGTTTGTTTAACAGATGCCTGGCGGCGAGGTCAAATGTTCTTCTCAACTTCGGGTTGAGCCGCCATTCTGGTTCGATGCCTGTTTGTTTAACAGATGCCTCACGACAAGGTCAGGTGTTCCTCTCAACTTTGTTTTTAGCCGACCTTCAGGTTCGATGCCAGTTTGTTTAACAGATGCGTCACGGCGAAGTCAGATGTTCCTCTCAACTTCTTTTTGAGCCAGCCTTCGGGTTCGATGCCTGTTTATTTAACAGATACCTGACAGCAAGGTCAGATGTTCTTCTCCACTTCCGGTCGAGCCAGCCTTCGGGTTAGATGCCTGTTTGTTTAACAGATGCCTGGCGGCAAGGTCACATGTTCTTCTCAACTTTGGGTTGAGCCGGCCTTCGGATTCGATGCCTGTTTGTTTAACAGATGCCTGACGGTGAGGACAAATGTTCTTCTCAACTTCCGATTGAGCCGTCATCGGTTTCGATGCCTGTTTGTTTAACAGATGCCTGACGGCGAGGTCAAATATTCTTCTCAACTTCGGGTTGAGCCGACCTTCGTGTTCGATGCCTCTTTGTTTAACAGATGCCTGACGGCAAGGTCAAATGTTCTTCTCAACTTCGGGTTGAGCCGCCCTTCTGGTTCGATGCCTGTTCTTTTAACAGATGCCTGACGGCGAGGTCAGATGTTCTTCTCAACTTCTTGTTGAGCCGGCCTTCTGGTTCGATGCCTGTTTGTTTAACAGATGCATGACGGCAAGGTCATATGTTCTTCTCAACTTCGTATTAAGCCGGCCTTTGGGTTCGATGCCTGTTTGTTTAACAGATGCCTGGCGGCAAGGTCAAATGTTCTTCTCAACTTCGGGTTGAGATGCCCTTCTAGTTTGATGCCTGTTTGCTTAACAGATGCCTCACGACAAGGTCAGATGTTCCTCTGAACTTCGTTTTGAGCCGACCTTCGGGGTCGATGCCTTTTTGTTTAACATATGTGTCACGGCGAGGTCAGATGTTCCTCTCAACTTCTTTTTGAGCCAGCCTTCGGGTTCGATGCCTGTTTATTTAACAGATACCTGATGGCAAGGTCAGATGTTCTTCTCAACATCCGGTCGAGCCAGCCTTCGGGTTAGATGCCTGTTTGTTTAACAGATGCCTGGCGGCAAGGTCACATGTTCTTCTCAACTTCGGGTTGAGCCGGCCTTCGGGTTCGATGCCTGTTTGTTTAACAGATGCCTGACGGTGAGGACATATGTTCTTCTCAACTTCCGGGTGAGCCGGCCTTCGGGTTCGATGCCTGTGTGTTTAACAGATGCCTGACGGCGAGTTCAAATATTCTTCTCAACTTCGGGTTGAGCCGCCCTTCGGGTTCGATGCCTGTTTGCTTAACAGATGCCTGATGGTGATGTAAGATGTACTTCTCAACATTGTGTTGAGCCGATCTTCGGGTTTGATGCCTGTTTCTTTAACAAATGCCTGATGGTGATGTAAGATGTACTTCTCAACATCGTGTTGAGCCGGTCTTTGGGTTCGATGCCTGTTCTTTTAACAGATGCATGATGGCGGGGTTTGATGTTCTTCTCAACTTCGGGTTGAGTCGGCCTTCTGGTTCCATGCCTGTTTGTTTAACAGATGCATGACGGCAATGTCATATGTTCTTCTCAACTTCGTATTAAGTCGGCCTTTGGGTTCGATGCCTGTTTGTTTAACAGATGCCTGGCGGCGAGGTCAAATGTTCTTCTCAACTTCGGGTTGAGCCGCCATTATGGTTCGATGCCTGTTTGTTTAAAAGATGCCTCACGACAAGGTCAGATGTTCCTCTCAACTTCGTTTTGAGCCAACCTTCGGGTTCGATGCCTGTTTGTTTAATAGATGCGTCACGGCGAAGTCAGATGTTCCTCTCAACTTCTTTTTGAGCCAGCCTTCGGGTTCGATGACTGTTTATTTAACAGATACCTGACAGCAAGGTCAGATGTTCTTCTCCATTTCCGGTCGAGCCAACCTTCGGGTTAGATGCCTGTTTGTTTAACAGATGCCTGGCGGCAAGGTCACATGTTCTTCTCAACTTCGGGTTGAGCCGGCCTTCGGGTTCGATGCCTGTTTGTTTAACAGATGCCTGACGGTGAGGATAGATGTTCTTCTCAACTTCCGATTGAGCCGGCCATCGGTTTCAATGCCTGTTTGTTTAACAGATGCCTGACGGCGAGGTCAAATATTCTTCTCAACCTCGGCGTCTGCCCTACGGGTTCAATACCTGTTTGCTTAACAGATGCCTGATGGTGATGTAAGATGTACTTCTCAACATCGTGTTGAGCCAGTCTTCGGGTTTGATTCCTGTTTCTTTAGCATATGCCTGATGGTGATGTAAGATGTACTTCTCAACATCGTGTTGAGCCGGTCTTCGGGTTCGATGCCTGTTCTTTTAACAGAAGCCTGACGGCGAAGATAGATGTTCTTCTCAACTTCGGGTTGAGTCGGCCTCTGGTTTGATGCCTGTTTGTTTAAGAGATGCATGACGGCAAGGTCATATGTTCTTCTCAACTTCGTATTAAGCCGGCCTTTAGGTTCGATGCCTGTTTGTTTAACAGATGCCTGGCGGCGAGGTCAAATGTTCTTCTCAACTTCGGGTTGAGCCGGAGATAAAATTCGATGCCTGTTTGTTTAACAGATGCCAAAAAGCAAGGTCAAAATTTCTTCTCAACTTCGGGTTGATCCGACCTTCGGGTTCGATGCCTGTTTGTTTAATAGATGTTTGACAGCGAGGTCAGATGTTCTTCTTAACTAAGGGTTGAGACGGCCTTCGGGTTCGATGCCTGTTTGTATAACAGATGCCTGACGGCGAGGTCAGATGTTCTTGTCAACTTCGGGTTGAGCCGACCTTCGTGTTCGATGCCTGTTTGTTTAACAGATGCCTCACGACAAGGTCAGATGTTCCTCTCAAATTGGTTTTGAGCCGACCTTCGGGTTCGATGCCTTTTTGTTTAACAGATGCGTCACGGCGAGGTCAGATGTTCCTCTCAACTTCTTTTTGAGCCAGCCTTCGGGTTCGATGCCTGTTTATTTAACAGATACCTGACGGCAAGGTCAGATGTTCTTCTCAACATCCGGTAGAGCCAGCCTTCGGGTTAGATGCCTGTTTGTTTAACAGATGCTTGGCGGCAAGGTCACATGTTCTTCTCAACTTCGGGTTGAGCCGGCCTTCGGGTTCGATGCCTGTTTGTTTAACAGATGCCTGACGGTGAGGACAAATGTTCTTCTCAACTTCCGGTTGAGCCGGCCTTCGGTTTCGATGCCTGTCTGTTTAACAGATGCCTGACGGCGAGGTCAAATATTCTTCTCAACTTCGGGTTGAGCCGCCCTTCAGGTTCGATGCCTGTTTGCTTAACAGATGCCTGATGGTGATGTAAGATGTACTTCTCAACATCGTGTTGAGCCGGTCTTTGGGTTTGACGCCTGTTTCTTTAACAGATGCCTGATGGTGATGTAAGATGTACTTCTCAACATCGTGTTTAGCCGGTCTTTGGGTTCTATGCCTGTTCTTTTAACAGATGCCTGACGGCGGGGTTAGATGTTCTTCTCAACTTCGGGTTGAGCCGGCCTTCTGGTTCGATGCCTGTTTGTTTAACAGATGCATGACGACAAGGTCATATGTTCTTCTCAACTTCGTATTAAGCCGGCCTTTGGGTTCGATGCCTGTTTGTTTAACAGATGCCTGGCGGCGAGGTCAAATGTTCTTCTCAACTTCGGGTTGAGCCGCCATTCTGGTTCGATGCCTGTTTGTTTAACAGATGCCTCACGACAAGATCAGATGTTCCTCTCAAATTCATTTTGAGCCGACCTTCGGGTTCGATGCCTGTTTGTTTAACAGATGCGTCACGACGAAGTCAGATGTTCCTCTCAACTTCTTTTTGAACCAGCCTTCGGGTTCGATGCCTGTTTATTTAACAGATACCTGACAGCATGGTCAGATGTTCTTCTCAACTTCCGGTCGAGCCAGCCTTCGGGTTAGATGCCTGTTTGTTTAACAAATGCCTGTCGGCAAGGTCACATGTTCTTCTCAACTTCGGGTTGAGCCGGCCTTCGGGTTTGATGCCTGTTTGTTTAACAGATGCCTGACGGTGAGGACAGATGTTCTTCTCAACTTCCGATTGAGCCGGCCATCGGTTTTGATGCCTGTTTGTTTAACAGATGCCTGACGGTGAGGTCAAATATTCTTCTCAACTTCGGGTTGAGCCGACCTACGGGTTCGATACCTGTTTGCTTAACAGATGCCTGATGGTGATGCAAGATGTACTTCTCAACATCGTGTTGAGCCGGTCTTCGGGTTTGATTCCTGTTTCTTTAACAGATGCCTGATGGTGATGTAAGATGTACTTCTCAACATCGTTCTGAGCCGGTCTTCGGGTTCGATGCCTGTTCTTTTAACAGATGCCTGACAGCGAAGTTAGATGTTCTTCTCAACTTCGGGTTGAGCCGACCTTCTGGTTCGATGCCTGTTTGTTTAACAGATGCATGACGGCAAGGTCATATGTTCTTCTCAACTTCGTATTAAGCCGGCATTTATGTTCGATGCCTGTTTGTTTAATAGATGCCTGGCGGCGAGGTCAAATGTTCTTCTCAACTTTGCGTTGAGCCGGCCTTCAGGTTCAATTCTTGTTTGTTTAACTGATGCCTGACAGCATAGGTCAGATGTTCTTCTCAACTTCGAGTTGAGCCGGAGATAAAATTCGATGCCTCTTTGTTTAACAGATTCCAAAAAGCAAGGTCAAATTTTCTTCTCAACTTCGGGTTGATCCGACCTTCGGGTTCGATGCCTGTTTGTTTAATAGATGCTTGACAGTGAGGTCAGATGTTCTTCTTAACTAAGGGTTGAGACGGCCTTCGGGTTCGATGCCTGTTTGTATAACAGATGCCTGACGGCGAGGTCAAATGTTCTTGTCAACTTCAGGTTGAGTTGACCTTCGTGTTCGATGCCTGTTTGTTTAACAGATTCTTGACGGTGAGGTCAAATGTTCTTCTCAACTTCGAGTTGAGCCGCCCATCGGGTTCGATGCCTGTTTGTTTAACAGATGCGTCACAGGGAGGTCAGATGTTCCTCTCAACTTCTTTTTGAGCCGGCCTTCGGGTTCGATGCCTGTTTGTTTAACAGATACCTGACGGCAAGGTCAGATGTTCTTCTCAACTTCTGGTCGAGCCAGCCTTCGGGTTTAATGCCTGTTTGTTTAACAGATGCCTGGCGGCAAGGTCACATGTTCTTCTCAACTTCGGGTTGATCCGGCCTTCGGGTTCGATGCTTGTTTGTTTAACAGATGCCTGACGGCGAGGTCAGATGTTCTTCTCAACTTCCAGTTGAGTCGGCCTTCGGTTTCGATGCATGTTTGTTTAACAGATGCTTGATGGCGAGGTCAAATGTTCCTCTCAACTTCGGGTTGAGCCGCCCTTCGGGTTCGACGCCTGTTTGTTTAACAGATGCCTCACTGCAAGGTCAGATGTTCCTCTCAACTTCATTTTGAGCCGACCTTCGGGTTCGATGCTTGTTTGTTTAACAGGTGCATCATAGAGAGGTCAGATGTTCCTCTCACCTTCTTTTTGAGTCGGCCTTCGGATTCGATGCCTGTTTGTTTAACATATACCTAACGGCGAGGTCAGATGTTCTTCTCAACTTCCGATTGAGCCAGCCTTCGGGTTCGATGCCTGTTTGTTTAACAGATGCCTGACGGTGAGGACAGATGTTCTTCTCAACTTCCGATTGAGCCGGCCATCGGTTTTGATGCCTGTTTGTTTAACAGATGCCTGACGGTGAGGTCAAATATTCTTCTCAACTTCGGGTTGAGCCGACCTACGGGTTCGATACCTGTTTGCTTAACAGATGCCTGATGGTGATGCAAGATGTACTTCTCAACATCGTGTTGAGCCGGTCTTCGGGTTTGATTCCTGTTTCTTTAACAGATGCCTGATGGTGATGTAAGATGTACTTCTCAACATCGTTCTGAGCCGGTCTTCGGGTTCGATGCCTGTTCTTTTAACAGATGCCTGACGACGAAGTTAGATGTTCTTCTCAACTTCGGATTGAGCCGGCCTTCTGGTTCGATGCCTGTTTGTTTAACAGATGCATGACGGCAAGGTCATATGTTCTTCTCAACTTCGTATTAAGACGACATTTGTGTTCGATGCCTGTTTGTTTAATAGATGCCTGGCGGCGAGGTCAAATGTTCTTCTCAACTTTGCGTTGAGCCGGCCTTCAGGTTTGATTCTTGTTTGTTTAACTGATGCCTGACAGCATAGGTCAGATGTTCTTCTCAACTTCGGGTTGAGCCGGAGATAAAATTCGATGCCTCTTTGTTTAACAGATTCCAAAAAGCAAGGTCAAATTTTCTTCTCAACTTCGGGTTGATCCGACCTTCGGGTTCGATGCCTGTTTGTTTAATAGATGCTTGACAGTGAGGTCAGATGTTCTTCTTAACTAAGGGTTGAGACGGCCTTCAGGTTCGATGCCTGTTTGTATAACAGATGCCTGACGGCGAGGTCAAATGTTCTTGTCAACTTCAGGTTGAGACGACCTTCGTGTTCGATGCCTGTTTGTTTAACAGATTCTTGATGGTGAGGTCAAATGTTCTTCTCAACTTCGAGTTGAGCCGCCCTTCGGGTTCGATGCCTGTTTGTTTAACAGATGCGTCACAACAAGGTCAGATGTTCCTCTCAACTTCTTTTTGAGCCGGCCTTCGGGTTCGATGCCTGTTTGTTTAACAGATACCTGACGGCAAGGTCAGATGTTCTTCTCAACTTCCGGTCGAGCCAGCCTTCGGGTTTAATGCCTGTTTGTTTAACAGATGCCTGGCGGCAAGGTCACATGTTCTTCTCAACTTCGGGTTGATCCGGCCTTCGGGTTCGATGCTTGTTTGTTTAACAGATGCCTGACGGAGAGGTCAGATGTTCTTCTCAACTTCCAGTTGAGTCGGCCTTCGGTTTCGATGCATGTTTGTTTAATAGATGCTTGATGGCGAGGTCAAATGTTCCTCTCAACTTCGGGTTGAGCCGCCTTTCGGGTTCGACGCCTGTTTGTTTAACAGATGCCTCACGGCAAGGTCAGATGTTCCTCTCAACTTCATTTTGAGCCGACCTTCGGGTTCGATGCTTGTTTGTTTAACAGGTGCATCACAGAGAGGTCAGATGTTCCTCTCACCTTCTTTTTGAGTCGGCCTTCGGATTCGATGCCTGTTTGTTTAACAGATACCTAACGGCGAGGTCAGATGTTCTTCTCAACTTCCGATTGAGCCAGCCTTCGGGTTCGACGCCTGTTTGTTTAACAGATGCCTGACGGTGAGGACAGATGTTCTTCTCAACTTCCGATTGAGCCGGCCATCGGTTTTGATGCCTGTTTGTTTAACAGATGCCTGACGGTGAGGTCAAATATTCTTCTCAACTTCGGGTTGAGTCGCCCTACGGGTTCGATACCTGTTTGCTTAACAGTTGCCTGATGGTGATGCAAGATGTACTTCTCAACATCGTGTTGAGCCGGTCTTCGGGTTTGATTCCTGTTTCTTTAACAGATGCCTGATGGTGATGTAAGATGTACTTCTCAACATCGTGTTGAGCCGGTCTTCGGGTTCGATGCCTGTTCTTTTAACAGATGCCTGACGAAGAAGTTAGATGTCATTCTCAACTTCGGGTTGTGTCGGCCTTCTGGTTCGATGCCTGTTTGTTTAACAGATGCATGACGACAAGGTCATATGTTCTTCTCAACTTCGTATTAAGCCGGCATTTGGGTTCTATGCCTGTTTGTTTAATAGATGCCTGGCGGCGAGGTCAAATGTTCTTCCAACTTTGTGTTGAGCCGGCCTTCAGGTTCGATTCTTGTTTGTTTAACTGATGCCTGACATCATAGGTCAGATGTTCTTCTCAACTTCGGGTTGAGCCGGAGATAAAATTCGATGCCTATTTGTTTAACAGATTCCAAAAAGCAAGGTCAAATTTTCTTCTCAACTTCGGGTTGATCCGACCTTCGGGTTCGATGCCTGTTTGTTTAATAGATGCTTGACAGTGAGGTCAGATGTTCTTCTTAACTAAGGGTTGAGACGGCCTTCGGGTTCGATGCCTGTTTGTATAACAGATGCCTGACGGCGAGGTCAAATGTTCTTGTCAACTTCAGGTTGAGACGACCTTCGTGTTCGAGGCCTGTTTGTTTAACAGATGCTTGACGGTGAGGTCAAATGTTCTTCTCAACTTCGAGTTGAGCCGCCCTTCGGGTTCGATGCCTGTTTGTTTAACAGATGCGTCACAGCGAGGTCAGATGTTCCTCTCAACTTCTTTTTGAGCCGGCCTTCGGGTTCGATGCCTGTTTGTTTAACAGATACCTGACGGCAAGGTCAGATGTTCTTCTCAACTTCCGGTCGAGCCAGCCTTCGGGTTTAATTCCTGTTTGTTTAACAGATGCCTGGCGGCAAGGTCACATGTTCTTCTCAACTTCGGGTTGATCCGGCCTTCGGGTTCGATGCATGTTTGTTTAACAGATGCCTGACGGCGAGGTCAGATGTTCTTCTCAACTTCCAGTTGAGTCGGCCTTCGGTTTCGATGCATGTTTGTTTAACAGATGCTTGATGGCGAGGTCAAATGTTCCTCTCAACTTCGGGTTGAGCCGCCCTTCGGGTTCGACGCCTGTTTGTTTAACAGATGCCTCACGGCAAAGTCAGATGTTCCTCTCAACTTCATTTTGAGCCGACCTTCAGGTTCGATGCTTGTTTGTTTAACAGGTGCATCACAGAGAGGTCAGATGTTCCTCTCACCTTCTTTTTGAGTCGGCCTTCGGATTCGATGCCTGTTTGTTTAACAGATACCTAACGGCGAGGTCAGATGTTCTTCTCAACTTCCGATTGAGCCAGCCTTCGGGTTCGATGCCTGTTTGTTTAACAGATGCCTGACGGTGAGGACAGATGTTCTTCTCAACTTCCGATTGAGCCGGCCATCGGTTTTGATGCCTGTTTGTTTAACAGATGCCTGACGGTGAGGTCAAATATTCTTCTCAACTTCGGGTTGAGTCGCCCTACGGGTTCGATACCTGTTTGCTTAACAGTTGCCTGATGGTGATGCAAGATGTACTTCTCAACATCGTGTTGAGCCGGTCTTCGGGTTTGATTCCTGTTTCTTTAACAGATGCCTGATGGTGATGTAAGATGTACTTCTCAACATCGTGTTGAGCCGGTCTTCGGGTTCGATGCCTGTTCTTTTAACAGATGCCTGACGACGAAGTTAGATGTTATTCTCAACTTCGGGTTGAGTCGGCCTTCTGGTTCGATGCCTGTTTGTTTAACAGATGCATGACGACAAGGTCATATGTTCTTCTCAACTTCGTATTAAGCCGGCATTTGGGTTCTATGCCTGTTTGTTTAATAGATGCCTGGCGGCGAGGTCAAATGTTCTTCTCAACTTTGTGTTGAGCCGGCCTTCAGGTTCGATTCTTGTTTGTTTAACTGATGCCTGACAGCATAGGTCAGATGTTCTTCTCAACTTCGGGTTGAGCCGGAGATAAAATTCGATGCCTATTTGTTTAACAGATTCCAAAAAGCAAGGTCAAATTTTCTTCTCAACTTCGGGTTGATCCGACCTTCGGGTTCGATGCCTGTTTGTTTAATAGATGCTTGACAGTGAGGTCAGATGTTCTTCTTAACTAAGGGTTGAGACGGCCTTCGGGTTTGATGCCTGTTTGTATAACAGATGCCTGACGGCGAGGTCAAATGTTCTTGTCAACTTCAGGTTGAGACGACCTTCGTGTTCGATGCCTGTTTGTTTAACAGATGCTTGACGGTGAGGTCAAATGTTCTTCTCAACTTCGAGTTGAGCCGCCCTTCGGGTTCGATGCCTGTTTGTTTAACAGATGCGTCACAGCGAGGTCAGATGTTCCTCTCAACTTCTTTTTGAGCCGGCCTTCGGGTTCGATGCCTGTTTGTTTAACAGATACCTGACGGCAAGGTCAGATGTTCTTCTCAACTTCCGGTCGAGCCAGCCTTCGGGTTTAATGCCTGTTTGTTTAACAGATGCCTGGCGGCAAGGTCACATGTTCTTCTCAACTTCGGGTTGATTCGGCCTTCGGGTTCGATGCTTGTTTGTTTAACAGATGCCTGACGGCGAGGTCAGATGTTCTTCTCAACTTCCAGTTGAGTCGGCCTTCGGTTTCGATGCATGTTTGTTTAACAGATGCTTGATGGCGAGGTCAAATGTTCCTCTCAACTTCGGGTTGAGCCGCCCTTCGGGTTCGACGCCTGTTTGTTTAACAGATGCCTCACGGCAAGGTCAGATGTTCCTCTCAACTTCATTTTGAGCCGACCTTCGGGTTCGATGCTTGTTTGTTTAACAGGTGCATCACAGAGAGGTCAGATGTTCCTCTCACCTTCTTTTTGAGTCGACCTTCGGATTCGATGCCTGTTTGTTTAACAGATACCTAACGGCGAGGTCAGATGTTCTTCTCAACTTCCGATTGAGCCAGCCTTCGGGTTCGATGCCTGTTTGTTTAACAGATGCCTGACGGTGAGGACAGATGTTCTTCTCAACTTCCGATTGAGCCGGCCATCGGTTTTGATGCCTGTTTGTTTAACAGATGCCTGACGGTGAGGTCAAATATTCTTCTCAACTTCGGGTTGAGTCGCCCTACGGGTTCGATACCTGTTTGCTTAACAGTTGCCTGATGGTGATGCAAGATGTACTTCTCAACATCGTGTTGAGCCGGTCTTCGGGTTTGATTCCTGTTTCTTTAACAGATGCTTGATGGTGATGTAAGATGTACTTCTCAACATCGTGTTGAGCCGGTCTTCGGGTTCGATGCCTGTTCTTTTAACAGATGCCTGACGACGAAGTTAGATGTTATTCTCAACTTCGGGTTGAGTCGGCCTTCTGGTTCGATGCCTGTTTGTTTAACAGATGCATGACGACAAGGTCATATGTTCTTCTCAACTTCGTATTAAGCCGGCATTTGGGTTCTATGCCTGTTTGTTTAATAGATGCCTGGCGGCGAGGTCAAATGTTCTTCTCAACTTTGTGTTGAGCCGGCCTTCAGGTTCGATTCTTGTTTGTTTAACTGATGCCTGACAGCATAGGTCAGATGTTCTTCTCAACTTCGGGTTGAGCCGGAGATAAAATTCGATGCCTATTTGTTTAACAGATTCCAAAAAGCAAGGTCAAATTTTCTTCTCAACTTCGGGTTGATCCGACCTTCGGGTTCGATGCCTGTTTGTTTAATAGATGCTTGATAGTGAGGTCAGATGTTCTTCTTAACTAAGGGTTGAGACGGCCTTCGGGTTCGATGCCTGTTTGTATAACAGATGCCTGACGGCGAGGTCAAATGTTCTTGTCAACTTCAAGTTGAGACGACCTTCGTGTTCGATGCCTGTTTGTTTAACAGATGGTTAACGGTGAGGTCAAATGTTCTTCTCAACTTCGAGTTGAGCCGCCCTTCGGGTTCGATGCCTGTTTGTTTAACAGATGCGTCACAGCGAGGTCAGATGTTCCTCTCAACTTCTTTTTGAGCCGGCCTTCGGGTTCGATGCCTGTTTGTTTAACAGATACCTGACGGCAAGGTCAGATGTTCTTCTCAACTTCCGGTCGAGCCAGCCTTCGGGTTTAATGCCTGTTTGTTTAACAGATGCCTGGCGGCAAGGTCACATGTTCTTCTCAACTTCGGGTTGAGCCGGCCTACGGGTTCGATGCTTGTTTGTTTAACAGATGCCTGACGGCGAGGTCAGATGTTCTTCTCAACTTCCGGTTGAGCCGGCCTTCGGTTTCGATGCCTGTTCGTTTAACAGATGCTTGACGGCGAGGTCAAATGTTCCTCTCAACTTCGTGTTGAGCCGCCCTTCGGGTTCGATGTCTGTTTGTTTAACAGATGCCTCACGGCAAGGTCAGATGTTCCTCTCAACTTCATTTTGAGCCGACCTTCGGGTTCGATGCTTGTTTGTTTAACAGGTGCATCACAGAGAGGTCAGATGTTCCTCTCACCTTCTTTTTGAGTCGGCCTTCGGATTCGATGCCTGTTTGTTTAACAGATACCTAACGGCGAGGTCAGATGTTCTTCTCAACTTCCGATTGAGCCAGCCTTCGGGTTCGATGCCTGTTTGTTTAACAGATGCCTGACGGTGAGGACAAATGTTCTTCTCAACTTCCGATTGAGCCGGCCATCAGTTTTGATGCCTGTTTGTTTAACAGATGCCTTACGGTGAGGTCAAATATTCTTCTCAACTTCGGGTTGAGTCGCCCTACGGGTTCGATACCTGTTTGCTTAACAGTTGCCTGATGGTGATGCAAGATGTACTTCTCAACATCGTGTTGAGCCGGTCTTCGGGTTTGATTCCTGTTTCTTTAACAGATGCCTGATGGTGATGTAAGATGTACTTCTCAACATCGTGTTGAGCCGGTCTTCGGGTTCGATGCCTGTTCTTTTAACAGATGCCTGACGACGAAGTTAGATGTTATTCTCAACTTCGGGTTGAGTCGGCCTTCTGGTTCGATGCCTGTTTGTTTAACAGATGCATGACGACAAGGTCATATGTTCTTCTCAACTTCGTATTAAGCCGGCATTTGGGTTCTATGCCTGTTTGTTTAATAGATGCCTGGCGGCGAGGTCAAATGTTCTTCTCAACTTTGTGTTGAGCCGGCCTTCAGGTTCGATTCTTGTTTGTTTAACTGATGCCTGACAGCATAGGTCAGATGTTCTTCTCAACTTCGGGTTGAGCCGGAGATAAAATTCGATGCCTATTTGTTTAACAGATTCCAAAAAGCAAGGTCAAATTTTCTTCTCAACTTCGGGTTGATCCGACCTTCGGGTTCGATGCCTGTTTGTTTAATAGATGCTTGATAGTGAGGTCAGATGTTCTTCTTAACTAAGGGTTGAGACGGCCTTCGGGTTCGATGCCTGTTTGTATAACAGATGCCTGACGGCGAGGTCAAATGTTCTTGTCAACTTCAGGTTGAGACGACCTTCGTGTTCGATGCCTGTTTGTTTAACAGATGCTTGACGGTGAGGTCAAATGTTCTTCTCAACTTCGAGTTGAGCCGCCCTTCGGGTTCGATGCCTGTTTGTTTAACAGATGCGTCACAGCGAGGTCAGATGTTCCTCTCAACTTCTTTTTGAGCCGGCCTTCGGGTTCGATGCCTGTTTGTTTAACAGATACCTGACGGCAAGGTCAGATGTTCTTCTCAACTTCCGGTCGAGCCAGCCTTCGGGTTTAATGCCTGTTTGGTTAACAGATGCCTGGCGGCAAGGTCACATGTTCTTCTCAACTTCGGGTTGATCCGGCCTTCGGGTTCGATGCTTGTTTGTTTAACAGATGCCTGACGGCGAGGTCAGATGTTCTTCTCAACTTCCAGTTGAGTCGGCCTTCGGTTTCGATGCATGTTTGTTTAACAGATGCGTCACGGCGAGGTCAAATGTTCCTCTCAACTTCGGGTTGAGCCGCCCTTCGGGTTCGACGCCTGTTTGTTTAACAGATGCCTCACGGCAAGGTCAGATGTTCCTCTCAACTTCATTTTGAGCCGACCTTCGGGTTCGATGCCTGTTTGTTTAACAGGTGCATCACAGAGAGGTCAGATGTTCCTCTCACCTTCTTTTTGAGTCGGCCTTCGGGTTCGATGCCTGTTTGTTTAACAGATGCTTGGCGGCAAGGTCACATGTTCTTCTCAACTTCGGGTTGAGCCGGCCTTCGGGTTCGATGCTTGTTTGTTTAACAGATGCCTGACGGCGAGGTCAGATGTTCTTCTCAACTTCCGGTTGAGCCGGCCTTCGGTTTCGATGCCTGTTTGTTTAACAGATGCTTGACGGCGAGGTCAAATGTTCCTCTCAACTTCGTGTTGAGCCGCCCTTCGGGTTCGATGCCTGTTTGTTTAACAGATGCCTCACGGCAAGGTCAGATGTTCCTCTCAACTTCATTTTGAGCCGACCTTCGGGTTCGATGCTTGTTTGTTTAACAGATGCGTCACGGAGAGGTCAGATGTTCCTCTCACCTTCTTTTTGAGTCGGCCTTCGGATTCGATGCCTGTTTGTTTAACAGATACCTAACAGCAAGGTCAGATGTTCTTCTCAACTTCCGATTGAGCCAGCCTTCGAGTTCGATGCCTGTTTGTTTAACAGATGCCTGACGGAGAGGTCATATATTCTTCTCAACTTCGGGTTGAGCCGCCCATCGGGTTCGATGCCTGTTTGTTTAAGAGATGCCTGACGGCAAGGTTAGATGTTCTTCTTAACTTCGGGTTTAGCCGACCTTCTGATTCGATGCCTGTTTGTTTAACAGATGCATGATAGAGAGGTATGATGTTCTTCTCAACTTCGTATTAAGCCGGCCTACGGGTTCGATGCATGTTTGTTTAACAGATGCCTCGCAGCAAGGTCAGATGTTCTTCTCAACTTCGCGTTGAGCCGACCTTCGGGTTCGATTCCTGTTTGTTTAACAGATGCTTGACAGCGAGGTCAGATATTCTTCTTAACTAAGGGTTGAGACGGGCTTCGGGTTCGATGCCTGTTAGTTTAACAGATGCCTGACGGCGAGGTCAGATGTTCTTGTCAAATTCAGGTTGAGCCGGCCTTCGTGTTCGATGCCTGTTTGTTTAACAGATGCTTGACGGCGAGGTCAAATGTTCTTCTCCACTTCGAGTTGAGCCGCCCTTCGGGTTCGATGCCTGTTTGTTTAACATATGCGTCACGACGAGGTCAGATGTTCCTCTCAACTTCTTTTTGAGCCGGCCTTCGGGTTCGATCCCTGTTTGTTTAACAGATACCTGACGGCAAGGTCAGATGTTCTTCTCAACTTCCGGTCGAGCCAGCCTTCGGGTTCGATGCCTGTTTGTTTAACAGATGCTTGGCGGCAAGGTCACATGTTCTTCTCAACTTCGGGTTGAGCCGGCCTTCGGGTTCGATGCTTGTTTGTTTAACAGATGCCTGACGGCGAGGTCAGATGTTCTTCTCAACTTTCGGTTGAGCCGGCCTTCGGTTTCGATGCCTGTTTGTTTAACAGATGCTTGACGGCGAGGTCAAATGTTCCTCTCAACTTCGTGTTGAGCCGCCCTTCGGGTTCGACGCCTGTTTGTTTAACAGATGCCTCACGGCAAGGTCAGATGTTCCTTTCAACTTCATTTTGAGCCGACCTTCGGGTTCGATGCTTGTTTGTTTAACAGGTGCATCACAGAGAGGTCAGATGTTCCTCTCACCTTCTTTTTGAGTCGGCCTTCGGATTTGATGCCTGTTTGTTTAACAGATACCTAACGGCGAGGTCAGATGTTCTTCTCAACTTCCGATTGAGCCAGCCTTCGGGTTCGATGCCTGTTTGTTTAACAGATGCCTGACGGTGAGGACAGATGTTCTTCTCAACTTCCGATTGAGCCGGCCATCGGTTTTGATGCCTGTTTGTTTAACAGATGCCTGACGGTGAGGTCAAATATTCTTCTCAACTTCGGGTTGAGTCGCCCTACGGGTTCGATACCTGTTTGCTTAACAGTTGCCTGATGGTGATGCAAGATGTACTTCTCAACATCGTGTTGAGCCGGTCTTCGGGTTTGATTCCTGTTTCTTTAACAGATGCCTGATGGTGATGTAAGATGTACTTCTCAACATCGTGTGAGCCGGTCTTCGGGTTCGATGCCTGTTCTTTTAACAGATGCCTGACGACGAAGTTAGATGTTATTCTCAACTTCGGGTTGAGTCGGCCTTCTGGTTCGATGCCTGTTTGTTTAACAGATGCATGACGACAAGGTCATATGTTCTTCTCAACTTCGTATTAAGCCGGCATTTGGGTTCTATGCCTGTTTGTTTAATAGATGCCTGGCGGCGAGGTCAAATGTTCTTCTCAACTTTGTGTTGAGCCGGCCTTCAGGTTCGATTCTTGTTTGTTTAACTGATGCCTGACAGCATAGGTCAGATGTTCTTCTCAACTTCGGGTTGAGCCGGAGATAAAATTCGATGCCTATTTGTTTAACAGATTCCAAAAAGCAAGGTCAAATTTTCTTCTCAACTTCGGGTTGATCCGACCTTCGGGTTCGATGCCTGTTTGTTTAATAGATGCTTGACAGTGAGGTCAGATGTTCTTCTTAACTAAGGGTTGAGACGGCCTTCGGGTTCGATGCCTGTTTGTATAACAGATGCCTGACGGCGAGGTCAAATGTTCTTGTCAACTTCGGGTTGAGACGACCTTCGTGTTCGATGCCTGTTTGTTTAACAGATGCTTGACGGTGAGGTCAAATGTTCTTCTCAACTTCGAGTTGAGCCGCCCTTCGGGTTCGATGCCTGTTTGTTTAACAGATGCGTCACAGCAAGGTCAGATGTTCCTCTCAACTTCTTTTTGAGCTGGCCTTCGGGTTCGATGCCTGTTTGTTTAACAGATACCTGACGGCAAGGTCAGATGTTCTTCTCAACTTCCGGTCGAGCCAGCCTTCGGGTTTAATGCCTGTTTGTTTAACAGATGCCTGGCGGCAAGGTCACATGTTCTTCTCAACTTCGGGTTGATCCGGCCTTCGGGTTCGATGCTTGTTTGTTTAACAGATGCCTGACGGCGAGGTCAGATGTTCTTCTCAACTTCTAGTTGAGTCGGCCTTCGGTTTCGATGCATGTTTGTTTAACAGATGCTTGATGGCGAGGTCAAATGTTCCTCTCAACTTCGGGTTGAGCCGCCCTTCGGGTTCGACGCCTGTTTGTTTAACAGATGCCTCACGGCAAGGTCAGATGTTCCTCTCAACTTCATTTTGAGCCGACCTTCGGGTTCGATGCTTGTTTGTTTAACAGGTGCATCACAGAGAGGTCAGATGTTCCTCTCACCTTCTTTTTGAGTCGGCCTTCGGATTCGATGCCTGTTTGTTTAACAGATACCTAACGGCGAGGTCAGATATTCTTCTCAACTTCCGATTGAGCCAGCCTTCGGGTTCGATGCCTGTTTGTTTAACAGATGCCTGACGGTGAGGACAGATGTTCTTCTCAACTTCCGATTGAGCCGGCCATCGGTTTTGATGCCTGTTTGTTTAACAGATGCCTGACGGTGAGTTCAAATATTCTTCTCAACTTCGGGTTGAGTCGCCCTACGGGTTCGATACCTGTTTGCTTAACAGTTGCCTGATGGTGATGCAAGATGTACTTCTCAACATCGTGTTGAGCCGGTCTTCGGGTTTGATTCCTGTTTCTTTAACAGATGCCTGATGGTGATGTAAGATGTACTTCTCAACATCGTGTTGAGCCGGTCTTCGGGTTCGATGCCTGTTCTTTTAACAGATGCCTGACGACGAAGTTAGATGTTATTCTCAACTTCGGGTTGAGTCGGCCTTCTGGTTCGATGCCTGTTTGTTTAACAGATGCATGACGACAAGGTCATATGTTCTTCTCAACTTCGTATTAAGCCGGCATTTGGGTTCTATGCCTGTTTGTTTAATAGATGCCTGGCGGTGAGGTCAAATGTTCTTCTCAACTTTGTGTTGAGCCGGCCTTCAGGTTCGATTCTTGTTTGTTTAACTGATGCCTGACAGCATAGGTCAGATGTTCTTCTCAACTTTGGGTTGAGCCGGAGATAAAATTCGATGCCTATTTGTTTAACAGATTCCAAAAAGCAAGGTCAAATTTTCTTCTCAACTTCGGGTTGATCCGACCTTCGGGTTCGATGCCTGTTTGTTTAATAGATGCTTGATAGTGAGGTCAGATATTCTTCTTAACTAAGGGTTGAGACGGCCTTCGGGTTCGATGCCTGTTTGTATAACAGATGCCTGACGGCGAGGTCAAATGTTCTTGTCAACTTCAGGTTGAGACGACCTTCGTGTTCGATGCCTGTTTGTTTAACAGATGCTTGACGGTGAGGTCAAATGTTCTTCTCAACTTCGAGTTGAGCCGCCCTTCGGGTTCGATGCCTGTTTGTTTAACAGATGCGTCACAGCGAGGTCAGATGTTCCTCTCAACTTCTTTTTGAGCCGGCCTTCGGGTTCGATGCCTGTTTGTTTAACAGATACCTGACGGCAAGGTCAGATGTTCTTCTCAACTTCCGGTCGAGCCAGCCTTCGGGTTTAATGCCTGTTTGTTTAACAGATGCCTGGCGGCAAGGTCACATGTTCTTCTCAACTTCGGGTTGATCCGGCCTTCGGGTTCGATGCTTGTTTGTTTAACAGATGCCTGACGGCGAGGTCAGATGTTCTTCTCAACTTCCAGTTGAGTCGGCCTTCGGTTTCGATGCATGTTTGTTTAATAGATGCTTGATGGCGAGGTCAAATGTTCCTCTCAACTTCGGGTTGAGCCGCCCTTCGGGTTCGACGCCTGTTTGTTTAACAGATGCCTCACGGCAAGGTCAGATGTTCCTCTCAACTTCATTTTGAGCCGACCTTCGGGTTCGATGCTTGTTTGTTTAACAGGTGCATCACAGAGAGGTCAGATGTTCCTCTCACCTTCTTTTTGAGTCGGCCTTCGGATTCGATGCCTGTTTGTTTAACAGATACCTAACGGCGAGGTCAGATGTTCTTCTCAACTTCCGATTGAGCCAGCCTTCGGGTTCGATGCCTGTTTGTTTAACAGATGCCTGACGGTGAGGACAGATGTTCTTCTCAACTTCCGATTGAGCCAGCCATCGGTTTTGATGCCTGTTTGTTTAACAGATGCCTGACGGTGAGGTCAAATATTCTTCTCAACTTCGGGTTGAGTCGCCCTACGGGTTCGATACCTGTTTGCTTAACAGTTGCCTGATGGTGATGCAAGATGTACTTCTCAACATCGTGTTGAGCCGGTCTTCGGGTTTGATTCCTGTTTCTTTAACAGATGCCTGATGGTGATGTAAGATGTACTTCTCAACATCGTGTTGAGCCGGTCTTCGGGTTCGATGCCTGTTCTTTTAACAGATGCCTGACGACGAAGTTAGATGTTATTCTCAACTTCAGGTTGAGTCGGCCTTCTGGTTCGATGCCTGTTTGTTTAACAGATGCATGACGACAAGGTCATATGTTCTTCTCAACTTCGTATTAAGCCGACATTTGGGTTCTATGCCTGTTTGTTTAATAGATGCCTGGCGGCGAGGTCAAATGTTCTTCTCAACTTTGTGTTGAGCCGGCCTTCAGGTTCGATTCTTGTTTGTTTAACTGATGCCTGACAACATAGGTCAGATGTTCTTCTCAACTTCGGGTTGAGCCGGAGATAAAATTCGATGCCTATTTGTTTAACAGATTCCAAAAAGCAAGGTCAAATTTTCTTCTCATCTTCGGATTGATCCGACCTTCGGGTTCGATGCCTGTTTGTTTAATAGATGCTTGACAGTGAGGTCAGATGTTCTTCTTAACTAAGGGTTGAGACGGCCTTCGGGTTCGATGCCTGTTTGTATAACAGATGCCTGACGGCGAGGTCAAATGTTCTTGTCAACTTCGGGTTGAGCCGACCTTCGTGTTCGATGCCTGTTTGTTTAACAGATGCTTGACGGTGAGGTCAAATGTTCTTCTCAACTTCGAGTTGAGCCGCCCTTCGGGTTCGATGCCTGTTTGTTTAACAGATGCGTCACAGCGAGGTCAGATGTTCCTCTCAACTTCTTTTTGAGCCGGCCTTCGGGTTCGATGCCTGTTTGTTTAACAGATACCTGACGGCAAGGTCAGATGTTCTTCTCAACTTCCGGTCGAGCCAGCCTTCGGGTTCGATGCCTGTTTGTTTAACAGATGCTTGGCGGCAAGGTCACATGTTCTTCCCAACTTCGGGTTGAGCCGGCCTTCGGGTTCGATGCTTGTTTGTTTAACAGATGCCTGACGGCGAGGTCAGATGTTCTTCTCAACTTCCGGTTGAGCCGGCCTTCGGTTTCGATGCCTGTTTGTTTAACAGATGCTTGACGGCGAGGTCAAATGTTCCTCTCAACTTCGTGTTGAGCCGCCCTTTGGGTTCGATGCCTGTTTGTTTAACAGATGCCTCACGGCAAGGTCAGATGTTCCTCTCAACTTCATTTTGAGCCGACCTTCGGGTTCGATGCTTGTTTGTTTAACAGATGCGTCACGGAGAGGTCAGATGTTCCTCTCACCTTCTTTTTGAGTCGGCCTTCGGATTCGATGCCTGTTTGTTTAACAGATACCTAACAGCAAGGTCAGATGTTCTTCTCAACTTCCGATTGAGCCAGCCTTCAAGTTCGATGCCTGTTTGTTTAACAGATGCCTGACGGAGAGGTCATATATTCTTCTCAACTTCGGGTTGAGCCGCCCTTCGGGTTCGATGCCTGTTTGTTTAACAGATGCCTGACGGCGAGGTTAGATGTTCTTCTTAACTTCGGGTTTAGCCGACCTTCTGATTCGATGCCTGTTTGTTTAACAGATGCATGATAGAGAGGTATGATGTTCTTCTCAACTTCGTATTAAGCCGGCCTACGGGTTCGATGCATGTTTGTTTAACAGATGCCTCGCAGCAAGGTCAGATGTTCTTCTCAACTTCGCGTTGAGCCGACCTTCGGGTTCGATTCCTGTTTGTTTAACAGATGCTTGACGGCGAGGTCAGATATTCTTTTTAACTAAGGGTTGAGACGGGCTTCGGGTTCGATGCCTGTTAGTTTAACAGATGCCTGACGGCGAGGTCAGATGTTCTTGTCAAATTCAGGTTGAGCCGGCCTTCGTGTTCGATGCCTGTTTGTTTAACAGATGCTTGACGGCGAGGTCAAATGTTCTTCTCCACTTCGAGTTGAGCCGCCCTTCGGGTTCGATGCCTGTTTGTTTAACATATGCGTCACGACGAGGTCAGATGTTCCTCTCAACTTCTTTTTGAGCCGGCCTTCGGGTTCGATCCCTGTTTGTTTAACAGATACCTGACGGCAAGATCAGATGTTCTTCGCAACTTCTGGTCGAGCCAGCCTTCGGGTTCGATGCCTGTTTGTTTAACAGATGCCTGAAGGCAAGGTCACATGTTCTTCTCAACTTCGGGTTGAACCGGCCTTCGGATTTGATGCTTGTTTGTTTAACAAATGCTTGACGGCGAGGTCAGATGTTCTTCTCAACTTCCGGTTGAGCCGGCCTTCGGTTTCGATGCCTGTTTGTTTAACAGATGCTTGACGGCGAGGTCAAATGTTCTTCTCAAATTCGGGTTGAGCCGCCCTTCAGGTTTGATGCCTGTTTGTTTAACAGATGCCTCACGGCAAGGTCAGATGTTCCTCTCAACTTCATTTTGAGCCGACCTTCGGATTCGATGCTTGTTTGTTTAGCAGATGCGTCACGGCGAGGTCAGATGTTCCTCTCAACTTCTTTTTGAGTCGGCCTTCGGGTTCGATGCCTGTTTGTTTAACAGATACCTGACGGCAAGGTCAGATGTTCTTCTCAATTCAAGTCGAGCCAGCCTTCGTGTTCGATGCCTGTTTGTTTAACAGATGCCTGACGGCAAGGTCAAATATTCTTCTCCACTTCGGGTTGAGCCGCCCTTCGGGTTCGATGCCTGTTTGTTTAACAGATGCCTCACGGAAAGGTCAGATGTTCCCCTAAATTTCGTGTTGAGCCGGCCTTCAAGTTCGATGCCTGTTTGCTTAACAGATGCCTGATGGTGATGTAAGATGTACTTCTCAACATCGTGTTGAGCCGGTCTTCGGGTTCGATGGCTGTTCATTTAACAGATGCCTGATGGCGAGGTTAGATATTCTTCTCAACTTCGGGTTGAGCCGACCTTCTGGTTCGATGCCTGTTTGTTTAATAGATGCATGACGGCGAGGTCAGATGTTCTTCTCAACTTCGTATTAAACCGGCCTACGGGTTCGATGCATGCTTGTTTAATAGATGCCTGGCGGCGGGGTCAGATGTTCTTCTCCACTTCGCGTTGAGCCGGCCTTCGGGGTCGATTCCTGTTTGTTAACTGATGCCTGACAGCATAGGTCAGATGTTCTTCTCTACTTCGGGTTGAGCCGGAGATAAAATTCGATTCCTGTTTGTTTAACAGATGCCAAAAAGCAAGGTCAGATGTTCTTCTCAACTTCGGGTTGATCCGGCCTTCGGGTTCGATACCTGTTTGTTTAACAGATGCTTGACGGCGAGGTCAGATGTTCTTCTTAACTAAGGATTGAGACGGCCTTCGGGTTCGATGACTTTTTGTTTAACAGATGCCTGACGGCGAGGTCAAATGTTCTTCTCAACTTCCGGTTGAGCCGGCCTTCGGTTTCGATGCCTGTTTGTTTAACAGATGCTTGACGGCGAGGACAAATGTTCTTCTCAACTTCGGGTTGAGCCGCCCTTGGGTTCGATGCCTGTTTGTTTAATTGATTCCTCACGGCAAGGTCAGATGTTCCTCTCAACTTCGTTTTGAGCCGAACTTCGGGTTCGATGCTTGTTTGTTTAACAGATGCGTCACGGCGAGGTCATATGGTCCTGTCACCTTCTTTTTGAGCCGGCCTTCGGGTTCGATGCCTGTTTGTTTAACAGATACCTGACGGCAAGGTCAGATGTTCTTCTCAACTTCCGGTCGAGCCAGCCTTCGGGTTCGATGCCTGTTTGTTCAACAGATGCCTGACGGCGAGGTCAAATATTCTTCTCAACATCAGGTTGAGCCGCCCTTCGGTTTCGATGCCTGTTTGTTTAACAGATGCTTAACAGCGAGTTCAGATGTTGTTCTCAACTTCCGGTTGAGCCGGCCTTCGGTTTCGATGCTTGTTTGTTTAACAGATGCTTGACGGTGAGGTCAAATGTTCTTCTCAAATTCGGGTTGAGCCTCCCTTCGGGTTCGATGCCTGTTTGTTTAACAGGTGCCTCACGGCAAGGTCAGATGTTCCTCTCAACTTTGTTTTGAGCCGACATTCGGGTTCGCTGCTTGTTTGTTTAACAGATGCATCACGGCAAGGTCAGATGTTCTTGTCAACTTCTTTTTGAGACGGCCTTCGGGTTCGATGCCTGTTTGTTTAACAGATACCTGACGGCAAGGTCAGATGTTCTTCTCAACTTCCGGTCGAGCCAGCCTTCGGGTTCGATGCCTGTTTGTTTAACAGATTCTTGACGGCGAGGTCAAATATTCTTCTCAACTTCGGGTTGAGCCGCCCTTCGGGTTCGATGCCTGTTTTTTTAACAGATGCCTCACAGCAAGGTCAGATGTTCCTCTAAATTTCGTGTTGAGCCGGCCTCCAAGTTCGATGCCTGTTTGCTTAACAGATGCCTGATGGTGATGTAAGATGTAATTCTCAACATCGTGTTGAGTCGGTCTTCGGGTTCGATGCCTGTTCATTTAACAGATGCTTGTTGGCGAGGTTAAATATTCTTTTCAACTTCGGGTTGAGCCGACCTTCTGGTTCGATACCTGTTTGTTTAACAGATGTATGACGGCGGCGTCAGATGTCCTTCTCAACTTCGTATTAAGCCGGCCTACGGGTTCGATGCATGTTTGTTTAACTGATGCCTGGCGGCGAGGTCAAATGTTCTTGTCCACTTCGCGTTGAGCCGGCCTTCGGGTTCAATTCATGTTTGTTAACTGATGCCTGACAGCATAGGTCAGATGTACTTCTCAATAAAGTGTTGAGCCGGTCTTTAGGTTCGATGCCTGTTCTTTTAACAGATGCCTGACGACGAGGTTAGATGTTCTTCTCAACTTCGGGTTGAGCCGACCTTCTGGTTCGATGCCTGTTTGTTTAACAGATGCATGACGGCAACGTCATATGTTCTTCTCAACTTCGTATTAAGCCGACCTTTGGGTTAAATGTCGGTTTGTTTAATAGATGCCTGGCGGCGAGGTCAAATGTTCTTCTCAACTTCGCGTTGAGCCGGCCTTCAGGTTCGATTCTTGTTTGTTTAACTGATGCCAAAAAGCAAGGTCAAATTTTCTTCTCAACTTCGGGTTGATCCGACCTTTGGGTTCGATGCCTATTTGTTTAACAGATGTTGGACGGCGAGGTGAGTTGTTCTTCTTAACTAAGGGTTGCAACGGCCTTCAGGTTCGATGCCTGTTTGTTTAACAGATGCCTGACGGCGAGGTCAGATGTTCTTGTCAACTTCGGGTTGAGCCAACCTTCGTGTTCGATGCCTGTTTGTTTAACAGATCCTTGACGGCAAGGTCAAATGCTCTTCTCAACTTCGAGTTGAGCCGCCCTTCGGGTTCGATGCCTGTTTGTTTAACAAATGCGTCACGGCGAGGTTAGATGTTCCTCTCAACTTCTTTTTGAGCCGGCCTTCGGGTTCGATGCCTGTTTGTTTAACAGATACCTGACGGCAAGGTCAGATGTTCTTCGCAACTTCCGGTCGAGCCAGCCTTCGGGTTCGATGCCTGTTTGTTTAACAGATGCCTGGCTGCAATCTCACATGTTCTTCTCAACTTCGGGTTGAGCCGGCCTTCGGGTTCGATGTCTTTTTGTTTAACAGATGCCTGACGGCGAGGTCAGATGTTCTTCTCAACTTCCGGTTGAGCCAGCCTTCGGTTTCGATGCCTGTTTGTTTAACAGATGCTGACGGTGAGGTCAAATGTTCTTCTTAACTTCGGGTTGAGCTGCCCTTCGGGTTCGATGCCTGTTTGTTTAATAGATGCCTCACGACAAGGTCAGATGTTCCTCTCAACTTCGTTTTGAGCCGAACTTTGGGTTCGATGCTTGTTTGTTTAACAGATGCGTCACGACGAGGTCAGATGTTCCTCTCGCCTTCTTTTTGAGCCGACCTTCAGGTTCGATGCCTGTTTGTTTAACAGATACCTGACGGCAAGGTCAGATGTTCTTCTCAACTTCCGGTCGAGTCAGCCTTCGGGTTCGATGCCTGACGGCGAGGTCAAATATTCTTCTCAACATCGGGTTGAGCCGCCCTTCAGATTCGATGCCTGTTTGTTTAACAGGTGTCTCACGGCAAGGTCAAATGTTCCTCTCAATTTCGTGTTGAGCCGACCTTCGGGATCGATGCCTGTTTGTTTAACAGATGCTTGACAGCAAGGTCACATATTCTTCTCAACTTCGTGTTGTGCCGGCCTCCAAGTTCGATGCCTGTTTGCTTAACAGATGCCTGATGGTGATGTAAGATGTACTTCTCAACATCGTGTTGAGCCAGTCTTCGAGTTCGATGCCTGTTCATTTAACAGATGTCTGACGGCGAGGTTAGATGTTCTTCTTAACTTCGGGTTGAGCCGACCTTCTAGCTCGATGCCTGTTTGTTTAACAGATGCATGACGGCGAGGTATGATGTTCTTCTCAACTTCGTATTAAGCCGGCCTACGGGTTCGATGCATGTTTGTTTAACAGATGCCTGGCAGTGAGTTCTGATGTTCTTCTCAACTTCGCGTTGAGCCGACCTTCGGGTGCGATTCCTATTTGTTAACTGATGCCTGACAGCATAGGTCAGATGTTCTTCTCTACTTCGGGTTGAGCCGGAGATAAAATTCGATTCCTGTTTGTTTAACAGATGCCAAAAAGCAAGGTTAGATGTTCTTCTCAACTTCGGGTTGATCCGGCCTTCAGGTTCGATGCCTGTTTGTTTAACAGATGCTTGACGGCGAGGTCAGATGTTCTTCTTAACTAAGGGTTGAGATGGCCTTCGGGTTCGATGCCTGTTAGTTTAACAGATGCCCGACGGCGAGGTCATATGTTCTTGTCAACTTCGGGTTGAGTCGGCCTTCGTGTTCGATGCATGTTTGTTTAACAGATGCCTAACGGCGAGGTCAAGTGTTCTTCTCAACTTCGGGTTGAACCGCCCTTCTGGTTCGATGCCTGTTTGTTTAACAGGTGCCTCACAGCAAGGTCAGATGTTCCTCTCAACTTTGTTTTGAGCCGACCTTCGGGTTTGATGCCTGTTTGTTTAACAGATGCGTCACGGCGAGGTCAGATGTTCCTCTCAACTTCTTTTTGAGCCAGCCTTCGGGTTCGATGCCTGTTTGTTTAACAGATACCTGACGGCAAGGTCAGATGTTCTTCTCAACTTCTAGTCGAGCCAGCCTTCGGGTTAGATGCCTGTTTGTTTAACAGATTCCTGGCGGCAAGGTCACATGTTCTTCTCAACTTCGGGTTGAGCCGGCCTTCGGGTTCGATGCCTGTTTGTTGAACAGATGCCTGACGGTGAGGACATATGTTCTTATCAAATTCCGGTTGAGCCGGCCTTCGATTTCGATGCCTGATTATTTAGCAGATGCCTGACGGCGAGGTCAAATATTCTTCTCAACTTCGGGTTGAGCTGCCTTTCGGGTTCGATGCCTGTTTGCTTAACAGATGCCTGATGGTGATGTAAGATATACTTCTCAACATCGTGTTGAGCCGGTCTTTGGGGTTGATGCCTGTTTCTTTAACAGATGTCTGATGGTGATGTAAGATTTACTTCTCAACATCGTGTTGAGTCGGTCTTCGGGTCTGATGCCTGTTCTTTTAACAGATAACTGACGGCGAGGTTAGATGTTCTTCTCAACTTCGGGTGGAGCCAGCCTTCTGGTTCGATGCCTGTTTGTTTAACAGATGCATGACGACAAGGTCATATGTTCTTCTCAACTTCGTATTAAGCCGGCCTTTGGGTTCGATGCCGGTTTGTTTAAGAGATGCCTGGCGGCGAGGTCAAATGTTCTTCTCAACTTCGCGTTGAGCCGGCCTTCAGGTTCGATTTTTGTTTGTTTAACTAATGCCTGACAGCATAGGTCAGATGTTCTTCTCAACTTCGGGTTGAGCCGGAGATAAAATTCGATGCCTGTTTGTTTAACAGATGCCAAAAAGCAAGGTCAAATTTTCTTCTCAACTTTGGGTTGATCCGACCTACGGGTTCGACGCTTGTTTGTTTAACAGATGCTTGATGGCGAGGTCAGATGTTCTTCTTAACTAAGGGTTGAGACAGCCTTCGGGTTCGATGCCTGTTTGTTTAGCAGATGCCTGACGGCGAGGTCAGATGTTCTTGTCAACTTCGGGTTGAGCCGACCTTCGTGTTCGATGCCTGTTTGTTTAACAGATGCTTGACGACGGGGTAAAATGTTCTTCTCAACTTCGAGTTGAGACGCCCTTCGGGTTCGATGCCTGTTTGGTTAACAGATGCGTCACAGCAAGGTCAGATGTTCCTCTCAACTTCTTTTTGAGCCGACCTTTGGGTTCGATGCCTGTTTGTTTAACAGATACCTGACGGCAAGGTCAGATGTTTTTCTCAACTTCCGGTCGAGCCAGCCTTCGGGTTCGATGCCTGTTTGTTTAACAGATGCCTGGCGGCAAGGTCACATGTTCTTCTCAACTTCGGGTTGAGCCGGCCTTCGGGTTCGATGCCTGTTTATTTAACAGATGCCTGACGGCGAGGTCAGATGTTCTTCTCAACTTCCGGTTGAGCCGGCCTTCGGATTCGATGCCTGTTTGTTTAACAGATGCTTGACGGCGAGGTCAACTGTTCTTCTCAACTTCGGGTTGAGCCGCCCTTCGGGTTCGATGCCTGTTTATTTAACAAATGCATGACGGCGAGGTTAGATGTTCTTCTTAACTTCGGGTTGAGCCGACCTTCTGGTTCGATGCCTGTTTGTTAAACAGATGCATGACGGCGAGGTATGATGTTCTTCTAAACTTCGTATTAAGCCGGCCTACGGGTTCGATGCATGTTTGTTTAACAGATATCTGGCATCGAGGTCAGATGTTCTTCTCAACTTCGCGTTGAGCCGACCTTCGGGTTCGATTCCTGTTTGTTAACTGATGCCTGACATCATAGGTCAGATGTTCTTCTCTACTTCAGGTTTAGCCGGAGATAAAATTCGATTCCTGTTTGTTTAACAGATGCGAAAAAGCAAGGTCAGATGTTCTTCTCAACTTTGGGTTGATCCGGCCTTCGGGTTCGACGCCTGTTTGTTTAACAGATGCTTGACGGCGAGGTCAGATGTTCTTCTTAACTAAGGGTTGAAACGGCCTTCGGGTTCGATGCCTGTTAGTTTAACAGATGCCTGACAGCGAGGTCAAATGTTCTTCTCAACTTCGAGTTGAGCCGCCCTTCGGGTTCGATGCCTGTTTGTTTAACAGATGCATCACGGCGAGGTCAGATGTTCCTCTCAACTTCTTTTTGAGCCGGCCTTCGGGTTCGATGCCTGTTTGTTTAACAGATACCTGATGGCAAGGTCAGATGTTCTTCTCAACTTCCGATCGAGCCAGCCTTCGGGTTCGAAGCCTGTTTGTTTAACAGATGCCTGGCGGCAAGGTCACATGTTCTTCTCAACATCGGGTTGAGCCGGCCTTCGGGTTCGATGCCTGTTTGTTTAACAGATGCCTGACGGCGAGGTCAGATGTTCTTGTCAACTTCGGGTTGAGCCGACCTTCGTGTTGGATGCCTGTTTGTTTAACAGATGCTTGAAGGCGGGGTAAAATGTTCTTCTCAACTTCGAGTTGAGACGCCCTTCGGGTTCGATGCCTGTTTGTTTAACAGATGCGTCACAACAAGGTCAGATGTTCCTCTCAACTTCTTTTTGAGCCAGCCTTTGGGTTCGATGCCTGTTTGTTTAACAGATACCTGACGGCAAGGTCAGATGTTTTTCTCAACTTCCAGTCGAGCCAGCCTTCGGGTTCGATGCCTGTTTGTTTAACAGATGCCTGGCGGCAAGGTCACATGTTCTTCTCAACTTCGGGTTGAGTCGGCCTTCGGGTTCGATGCCTGTTTGTTTAACAGATGCCTGACGGCGAGGTCAGATGTTTTTCTCAACTTCCGGTTGAGTCGACCTTCGGATTCGATGCCTGTTTGTTTAACAGATGCTTAATAGCGAGGTCAACTGTTCTTCTCAACTTCGGGTTGAGCCACCCTTCGGGTTCGATGCCTGTTTGTTTAAAAGATGCATGACGGCGAGGTTAGATGTTCTTCTTAACTTCGGGTTGAGCCGACCTTCTTGTTCGATGCCAGTTTGTTTAACAGATGCATGACGGCGAGGTATGATGTTCTTCTCAACTTCGTATTAAGCCGGCCTACGGGTTCGATGCATGTTTGTTTAACAGATGTCTGGCATCGAGGTCAGATGTTCTTCTCAACTTCGCGTTGAGCCGACCTTCGGGTTCGATTTCTGTTTGTTAACTGATGCCTGACAGCATAGGTCAGATGTTCTTCTCTACTTCAGGTTTAGCCGGAGATAAAATTCGATTCCTGTTTGTTTAACAGATGCGAAAAAGCAAGGTCAGATGTTCTTCTCAACTTCGGGTTGATCCGGCCTTCGGGTTCGACGCCTGTTTGTTTAACAGATGCTTGACAGCGAGGTCAGATGTTCTTCTTAACTAAGGGTTGAAACGGCCTTCGGGTTCGATGCTTGTTAGTTTAACAGATGCCTGACAGCGAGGTCAGATGTTCTTGTCAACTTTGGGTTGAGCCGACCTTCGTGTTCGATGCCTGTTTTTTTAACAGATGCTTGAAGGTGAGGTCAAATGTTCTTCTCAACTTCGAGTTGAGCCGCCCTTCGGGTTCGATGCATGTTTGTTTAACAGATGCATCACGGCGAGGTCAGATGTTCCTCTCAACTTCTTTTTGAGCCGGCCTTCGGGTTCGATGCCTGTTTGTTTAACAGATACCTGACGGCAAGGTCAGATGTTCTTGTCAACTTCCGATCGAGCCAGCCTTCGGGTTCGAAGCTTGTTTGTTTAACAGATGCCCGGCGGCAAGGTCACATGTTCTTCTCATTTTCAGGTTGAGCCGGCCGTCGGGTTCGATGCCTGTTTATTTAACAGATGATTGACGGCGAGGTCAGATGTTCTTGTCAACTTCGGGTTGAGCCGACCTTCGTGTTCGATGCCTGTTTGTTTAACAGATGCTTGACGGCGAGGTCAAATTTTCTTCTCAACTTCGAGTTGAGCCGCCCTTCGGGTTCGATGCCTGTTTATTTAACAGATGCGTCACAGCAAGGTCAGATGTTCCTCTCAACTTCTTTTTGAGCCGGCCTTTGGGTTCGTTGCCTGTTTGTTTAACAGATACCTAACGACAAGGTCAGATGTTTTTCTTAACTTCCGGTCGAGCCAGCCTTCGGGTTCGATGCCTGTTTGTTTAATAGATGCCTGGCAGCAAGGTCACATGTTCTTCTCAACTTCGGGTTGAGCCGGCCTTCGGGTTCGATGCCTGTTTGTTTAACAGATGCCTGACAGCGAGGTCAGATGTTCTTCTCAATTTCCGGTTGAGTCGGCCTTCAGATTTGATGCCTGTTTGTTTAACAGATGCTTGACGGCGAGGTCAAATGTTCTTCTCAACTTCGGGTTGAGCCGCCCTTCGGGTTCGATGCCTGTTTGTTTAACAGATGCATGACGGCGAGGTTAGATGTTCTTCTTAACTTCGGGTTGAGCCGACCTTCTGGTTCGATGCCTGTTTGTTTAACAGATGCATGACGGCGAGGTATGATGTTCTTCTCAACTTCGTATTAAGCCGCCCTACGGGTTCGATGCATGTTTGTTTAACAGATGTCTGGCAGCGAGGTCATATGTTCTTCTCAACTTCGCGTTGAGCCGACCTTCGGGTTCGATTCCAGTTTGTTAACTGATGCCTGACAGCATAGGTCAGATGTTCTTCTCTACTTCAGGTTTAGCCGGAAATAAAATTCGATTCCTGTTTGTTTAACAGATGCGAAAAAGCAAGGTCAGATGTTCTTCTCAACTTCGGGTTGATCCGGCCTTCGGGTTCGACGACTGTTTGTTTAACAGATGCTTGACAACGAGGTCAGATGTTCTTCTTAACTAAGGGTTGAAACGGCCTTCGGGTTCGATGCCTGTTAGTTTAACAGATGCCTGACAGCGAGGTCAGATGTTCTTGTCAACTTTGGGTTGAGCCGACCTTCGTGTTCGATGCCTGTTTTTTTAACAGATGCTTGACGGTGAGGTCAAATGTTCTTCTCAACTTTGAGTTGAGCCGCCCTTCGGGTTCGATGCCTGTTTGTTTAACAGATGCATCACGGCGAGGTCAGATGTTCCTCTCAACTTCTTTTTGAGCCGGCCTTCGGGTTCGATGCCTGTTTGTTTAACAGATACCTGACGGCAAGGTCAGATGTTCTTCTCAACTTCCGATCGAGCCAGCCTTCGGGTTCGAAGCCTGTTTGTTTAACAGATGCCCGGCGGCAAGGTCACATGTTCTTCTCAACTTCTGGTTGAGCCGGCCTTCGGGTTCGATGCCTGTTTGTTTAACAGATGCCTGACGGCGGGGTCAGATGTTCTTGTCAACTTCGGGTTGAGCCGACCTTCGTGTTCGATGCCTGTTTGCTTAACAGATGCTTGACGGCAAGGTCAAATTTTCTTCTCAACTTCGAGTTGAGCCGCCCTTCGGGTTCGATGCCTGTTTGTTTAACAGATGCGTCACAACAAGGTTAGATGTTCCTCTCAACTTCTTTTTTAGCCGGCCTTTGGGTTCGTTGCCTGTTTGTTTAACAGATACCTAACGGCAAGGTCAGATGTTTTTCTTAACTTCCGGTCGAGCCAGCCTTCGGGTTGGATGCCTGTTTGTTTAATAGATGCCTGGCAGCAAGGTCACATGTTCTTCTCAACTTCGGGTTGAGCCGGCCTTCGGGTTCGATGCCTGTTTGTTTAACAGATGCCTGACAGCGAGGTCAGATGTTCTTCTCAATTTCCGGTTGAGCCGGCCTTCAGATTTGATGCCTGTTTGTTTAACAGATGCTTGACGGCGAGGTCAAATGTTCTTCTCAACTTCGGGTTGAGCCGCCCTTCGGGTTCGATGCCTGTTTGTTTAACAGATGCATGACGGCGAGGTTAGATGTTCTTCTTAACTTCGGGTTGAGCCGACCTTCTGGTTCGATGCCTGTTTGTTTAACAGATGCATGACGGCGAGGTATGATGTTCTTCTCAACTTCGTATTAAGCCGCCCTACGGGTTCGATGCATGTTTGTTTAACAGATGTCTGGCAGCGAGGTCATATGTTCTTCTCAACTTCGCGTTGAGCCGACCTTCGGGTTCGATTCCAGTTTGTTAACTGATGCCTGACAGCATAGGTCAGATGTTCTTCTCTACTTCAGGTTTAGCCGGAAATAAAATTCGATTCCTGTTTGTTTAACAGATGCGAAAAAGCAAGGTCAGATGTTCTTCTCAACTTCGGGTTGATCCGGCCTTCGGGTTCGACGACTGTTTGTTTAACAGATGCTTGACAACGAGGTCAGATGTTCTTCTTAACTAAGGGTTGAAACGGCCTTCGGGTTCGATGCCTGTTAGTTGAACAGATGCCTGACAGCGAGGTCAGATGTTCTTGTCAACTTTGGGTTGAGCCGACCTTCGTGTTCGATGCCTGTTTTTTTAACAGATGCTTGACGGTGAGGTCAAATGTTCTTCTCAACTTTGAGTTGAGCCGCCCTTCGGGTTCGATGCCTGTTTGTTTAACAGATGCATCACGGCGAGGTCAGATGTTCCTCTCAACTTCTTTTTGAGCCGGCCTTCGGGTTCGATGCCTGTTTGTTTAACAGATACCTGACGGCAAGGTCAGATGTTCTTCTCAACTTCCGATCGAGCCAGCCTTCGGGTTCGAAGCCTGTTTGTTTAACAGATGCCCGGCGGCAAGGTCACATGTTCTTCTCAACTTCTGGTTGAGCCGGCCTTCGGGTTCGATGCCTGTTTGTTTAACAGATGCCTGACGGCGGGGTCAGATGTTCTTGTCAACTTCGGGTTGAGCCGACCTTCGTGTTCGATGCCTGTTTGCTTAACAGATGCTTGACGGCAAGGTCAAATTTTCTTCTCAACTTCGAGTTGAGCCGCCCTTCGGGTTCGATGCCTGTTTGTTTAACAGATGCGTCACAACAAGGTTAGATGTTCCTCTCAACTTCTTTTTGAGCCGGCCTTTGGGTTCGTTGCCTGTTTGTTTAACAGATACCTAACGGCAAGGTCAGATGTTTTTCTTAACTTCCGGTCGAGCCAGCCTTCGGGTTCGATGCCTGTTTGTTTAATAGATGCCTGGCAGCAAGGTCACATGTTCTTCTCAACTTCGGGTTGAGCCGGCCTTCGGGTTCGATGCCTGTTTGTTTAACAGATGCCTGACAGCGAGGTCAGATGTTCTTCTCAATTTCCGGTTGAGCCGGCCTTCAGATTTGATGCCTGTTTGTTTAACAGATGCTTGACGGCGAGGTCAAATGTTCTTCTCAACTTCGGGTTGAGCCGCCCTTCGGGTTCGATGCCTGTTTGTTTAACAGATGCCTGACGGCGAGGTTAGATGTTCTTCTTAACTTCGGGTTGAGCCGACCTTCTGGTTCGATGCCTGTTTGTTTAACAGATGCATGACGGCGAGGTATGATGTTCTTCTCAACTTCGTATTAAGCCGGCCTACGGGTTCGATGCATGTTTCTTTAACAGATGTCTGGCAGCGAGGTCATATGTTCTTCTCAACTTCGCGTTGAGCCGACCTTCGGGTTCGATTCCAGTTTGTTAACTGATGCCTGACAGCATAGGTCAGATGTTCTTCTCTACTTCGGGTTGAGCAGGAGATAAAATTCGATTCCTGTTTGTTTAACAGATGCGAAAAAGCAAGGTCAGATGTTCTTCTCAACTTCGGGTTGATCCGGCCTTCAGGTTCGACGCCTGTTCGTTTAACAGATGCTTGACGGCGAGGTCAGATGTTCTTCTTAACTAAGGGTTGAAGCGGCCTTCGGGTTCGATGCCTGTTAGTTTAACAGATGCCTGACAGCGAGGTCAGATGTTCTTGTCAACTTCGGGTTGAGCCGACCTTCGTGTTCGATGCCTGTTTGTTTAACAGATGCTTGACGGTGAGGTCAAATGTTCTTCTCAACTTCGAGTTGAGCCGCCCTTTGGGTTCGATGCCTGTTTGTTTAACAGATGCGTCACAGCAAGGTCAGATGTTCCTCTCAATTTCTTTTTGAGCTGGCCTTCGGGTTCGATGCCTGTTTGTTTAACAGATACCTGACGGCAAGGTCAGATATTCTTCTCAACTTCCGATCGAGCCAGCCTTCGGTTTCGAAGCCTGTTTGTTTAACAGATGCCTGGCGGGAAGGTCACATGTTCTTCTCAACTTCGGGTTGAGCCGGCATTCGGGTTCGATGCCTGTTTGTTTAACAGATGCCTGACGGCGAGGTCAGATGTTCTTCTCAACTTCCGGTTGAGACGACCTTCGTGTTCGATGCATGTTTGTTTAACAGATGCTTGAAGGCGAGGTCAAATGTTCTTCTCAACTTCGAGTTGAGCCGCCCTTCGGGTTCGATTCATGTTTGTTTAACAGATGCGTCACAGCAAGGTCAAATCTTCCTCTCAACTTCTTTTTGAGCCGACCTTTAGGTTCGATGCCTGTTTGTTTAACAGATACCTGACGGCAAGTTCAGATGTTTTTCTTAACTTCCGGTCGAGCCAGCCTTCGGGTTCGATGCCTGTTTGTTTAACAGATGCCTGGCGGCAAGGTCACATGTTCTTCTCAACTTCGGGTTGAGCCGGCCTTCGGGTTCGATGCTTGTTTGTTTAACAGATGCCTGACAGCGAGGTCAGATGTTCTTCTCAACTTCCGGTTGAGCCGGCTTTCGGATTCGATGCCTGTTTGTTTACCAGATGCTTGACGGCGAGGTCAAATGTTCTTCTCAACTTCGGGTTGAGCCGCCCTTCGGGTTCGATGCCTGTTTGTTTAACAGATACCTGACGGCAAGGTCAGATGTTCTTCTCAACTTCCGATCGAGCCAGCCTTCGGGTTCGAAGCCTGTTAGTTTAACGGATGCCTGGCGGCAAGGTCACATGTTCTTCTCAACTTGGGGTTGAGTCGGCCTTTGGGTTCGATGCCTGTTTGTTTAACAGATGCCTGACGGCGAGGTCAGATGTTCTTCTCGACTTCCGGTTGAGCCGGCCTTCGTGTTCGATGCCTGTTTGTTTAACAGATGCTTGACGGCGAGGTCAAATGTTCTTCTCAACTTCGAGTTGATCCGCCCTTCAGGTTCGATGCCTGTTTGTTGAACAGATGCGTCACAGCAAGGTCAGATGTTCCTCTCAACTTCTTTTTGAGCCAACCTTTGGGTTCGATGCCTGTTTGTTTAACAGATACCTAACGGCAAGGTCAGATGTTTTTCTCAACTTCCGGTCGAGCCAGCCTTCGGGTTCGATGCCTGTTTGTTTAACAGATGCCTGGCGGCAAGGTCACATGTTCCTCTCAACTTCGTTTTGAGCCGGCCTTTGGGTTCGATGCCTGTTTGTTTAACAGATGCCTGACGGCGAGGTCAGATGTTCTTCTCAACTTCCGGTTGAGCAGGCCTTTGGGTTCGATGCCTGTTTGTTTAACAGATGCTTGACGGCGAGGTCAAATGTTCTTCTCAACTTCGGGTTGAGCCGCCCTTCGGGTTCAATGCCTGTTTGTTTAACAGATGCCTGACGGCGAGGTTAGATGTTCTTCTTAACTCCGGGTTGAGCCGACCTTCTGGTTCAATGCCTGTTTGTTTAACAGATGCATGACGGCGAGGTATGATGTTCTTCTCAACTTCGTATTAAGCCGGCCTACGGGTTCGATGCACGTTTGTTTAACAGATGTCTGGCAACGAGGTCAGATGTTCTTCTCAAATTCGCGTTGAGCCGACCTTCGGGTTCGATTCCTGTTTGTTAACTGTTGCCTGACAGCATAGGTCAGATGTTCTTCTCTACTTCGGGTTGAGCCGGAGATAAAATTCGATTCTTGTTTGTTTAACAGATGCGAAAAAGCAAGGTCAGATGTTCTTCTCAACTTCGGGTTGATCCTGCCTTCGGGTTCGACGCCTGTTTGTTTAACAGATGCTTGACGGTGAGGTCAGATGTTCTTCTTAACTAAGGGTTGAAACGGCCTTCGGGTTCGATGCGTGTTAGTTTAACAGATGCCTGACAGCGAGGTCAGATGTTCTTGTCAACTTCGGGTTGAGCCGGCCTTCGTGTTCGATGCCTGTTTGTTTAACAGATGCTTGACGGTGAGGTCAAATGTTCTTCTCAACTTCGAGTTGAGCCGCCCTTCGGGTTCGATACCTGTTTGTTTAACAGATGCATCACGGTGAGGTCAGATGTTCCTCTCAACTTCTTTTTGAGCCGGCCTTCGGGTTCGATGCCTGTTTGTTTAACAGATACCTGACGGCAAGGTCAGATGTTCTTCTCAACTTCCGATCGAGCCAACCTTTGGGTTCGAAGCCTGTTTGTTTAACAAATGCCTGGCGGTAAAGTCACATGTTCTTCTCAACTTCGGGTTGAGCCGGCCTTCGGGTTCGATGCCTGTTTGTTTAACAGATGCCTGACGGCGAGGTCAAATGTTCTTCACAACTTCCGGTTGAGCCGGCCTTCGGATTCGATGCCTGTTTCTTTAACAGATGCTTGACGGCGAGGTCAAATGTTCTTCTCAACTTCGGGTTGAGCCGCCCTTCGGGTTCGATGCCTGTTTGTTTAACAGATGCCTGACGGCGAGGTTAGATGTTCTTCTTAACTTCGGGTTGAGCCGACCTTCTGGTTCGATGCCTGTTTGTTTAACACATGCATGACGGCGAGGTATGATGTTCTTCTCAACTTCGTATTAAGCCGGCCTACGGGTTCGATGCATGTTTGTTTAACAAATGTCTGGCATCGAGGTCAGATGTTCTTCTCAACTTCGCGTTGAGCCGACCTTCGGGTTCGATTCCTGTTTGTTAACTGATGCCTGACAGCATAGGTCAGATGTTCTTCTCTACTTCGGGTTGAGCCGGAGATAAAATTCGATTCCAGTTTGTTTAACAGATGCGAAAAAGCAAGGTCAGATGTTCTTCTCAACTTCGGGTTGATCCGGCCTTCGGGTTCGACGCCTGTTTGTTTAACAGATGCTTGACGGCGAGGTCAGATGTTCTTCTTAACTAAGGCTTGAAACGGCCTTCGAGTTCGATGCCTTTTAGTTTAACAGATGCCTGACAGCGAGGTCATATGTTCTTGTCAACTTCCGGTTGAGCCGGCTTTCGGATTCGATGCCTGGTTGTTTAACAGATGCTTTTCGGCGAGGTCAAATGTTCTTCTCAACTTCGTGTTGAGCCACCCTTCGGGTTCGATGCCTGTTTGTTTAACAGATGCATCACGGCGAGGTCAGATGTTCCTCTCAACTTCTTTTTGAGCCGGCCTTCGAGTTCGATGCCTGTTTGTTTAACAGATACCTGACGGCAAGGTCAGATGCTCTTCTCAACATCCGGTTGAGCCGGCCTTCGGATTCGATGCTTGTTTGTTTAACAGATGCTTGACGACGAGGTCAAATATTCTTCTCAACTTCGGGTTGAGCCGCCCTTCGGGTTCGATGCCTGTTTCTTTAACAGATGCCTCACGGCAAGTTCAGATGTTCCTCTTAATTTCGTGTTGAGCCGACCTTCGGGATCGATTCCTATTTGTTTAACAGGTGCTTGACAGCGAGGTCACATCTTCTTCTCAACTTCGGGTTGAGCCGGCCTTCGGGTTTGATGCCTGTTTGTTTAACAGATGCCTGACGGCGAGGTCAGATGTTCTTCTCAACTTCCGGTTGAGCCGGCCTTCGGATTCGATGCTTGTTTGTTTAACAGATGCTTGACGACGAGGTCAAATATTCTTCTCAACTTCGGGTTGAGCCGCCCTTCGGGTTTGATGCCTGTTTGTTTAACAGATGCCTGACGACGAGGTTAGATGTTCTTCTTAACTTCGGGTTGAGCCGACCTTCTGGTTCGATGCCTGTTTGTTTAACAGATGCATCACGGCGAGGTCAGATGTTCCTCTCAACTTCTTTTTGAGCCGGCCTTCGGGTTCGATGCCTCTTTGTTTAACAGATACCTGACAGCCAGGTCAGATATTCTTCTCAACTTCCGATCGAGCCAGCCTTCGGTTTCGAAGCCTGTTTGTTTAACAGATGCCTTGCGGGAAGGTCACATGTTCTTCTCAACTTCGGGTTGAGCCGGCATTCGGGTTCGATGCCTGTTTGTTTAACAGATGCCTGACGGCGAGGTCAGATGTTCTTCTCAACTTCCGGTTGAGCCGACGTTCGTGTTAGATGCATGTTTATTTAACAGATGCTTGAAGGCGAGGTCAAATGTTCTTCTCAACTTCGAGTTGAGCCGCCCTTCGGGTTCGATTCATGTTTGTTTAACAGATGCGTCACAGCAAGGTCAAATGTTCCTCTCAACTTCTTTTTGAGCCGACCTTTAGGTTCGATGCCTGTTTGTTTAACAGATACCTGACGGCAAGGTCAGATGTTTTTCTTAACTTCCGGTCGAGCCAGCCTTCGGGTTCGATGCCTGTTTGTTTAACAGATGCCTGGCGGCAAGGTCACATGTTCTTCTCAACTTCGGGTTGAGCCGGCCTTCGGGTTCGATGCTTGTTTGTTTAACAGATGCCTGACAGCGAGGTCAGATGTTCTTCTCAACTTCCGGTTGAGCCGGCTTTCGGATTCGATGCCTGTTTGTTTACCAGATGCTTGACGGCGAGGTCAAATGTTCTTCTCAACTTCGGGTTGAGCCGCCCTTCGGGTTCGATGCCTGTTTGTTTAACAGATGCCTGGAGGCAATGTCACATGTTCTTCTTAACTTCGTGTTGAGCCGACCTTCTGGTTCGATGCCTGTTTGTTTAACAGATGCATGATGGCGAGGTATGATGTTCTTCTCAACTTCGTATTAAGCCGGCCTACGGGTTCAATGCATGTTTGTCTAACAGATGTCTGGCAGCGAAGTCAGATGTTCTTCTCAACTTCACGTTGAGCCGACCTTCGGGTTCGATTCCTGTTTGTTAACTGATGCCTGACAGCATAGGTCAGCTGTTCTTCTCTACTTCGGGTTGAGCCGGAGATAAAATTCGATTCATTTTTGTTTAACAGATGCGAAAAAGCAAGGTCAGATGTTCTTCTCAACTTCGGGTTGATCCGGCCTTCGGGTTCGATGCATGTTTATTTAACAGATGCTTGACGGCGAGGTCAGATGTTCTTCTTAACTAAGGGTTGAAACGGCCTTCGGGTTTGATGCTTGTTAGTTTAACAGATGCCTGACAGCGAGGTCAAATGTTCTTGTCAACTTCGGGTTGAGCCGGCCTTCGTGTTCGATGCCTGTTTGTTTAACAGATGCTTGACGGTGAGGTCAAATGTTCTTCTCAACTTCGAGTTGAGCCGCCCTTCGGGTTCGATGCCTGTTTGTTTAACAGATGCATCAGGGCGAGGTCAGATGTTCTTCTCAACTTCTTTTTGAGCCGGCCTTCGGGTTCGATGCCTGTTTGTTTAACAAATACCTGACGGCAAGGTCAGATGTTCTTCTCAACTTCCGATCAAGCCAGCCTTCGGGTTCGAAGCCTGTTTGTTTAACAGATGCCTGGAGGCAATGTCACATGTTCTTCTCAACTTCGGTTTGAGCCAGCCATCGGGTTCGATGCCTGTTTGTTTAACAGATGCATGAAGGCGAGGTATGATGTTCTTCTCAACTTCGGATTAAGCCGGCCTACGGGTTCGATGCATGTTTGTTTAACAGATGTCTGGCAGCAAGGTCAGATGTTCTTCTCAACTTCGCATTGAGCCGACCTTCGGGTTCGATTCCTATTTATGAACTGATGCCTGACAGCATAGGTCATATGTTCTTCTCTACTTCGGGTTGAGCCGGAGATAAAATTCGATTCATTTTTGTTTAACAGATGCGAAAAAGCAAGGTCAGATGTTCTTCTCAACTTCGGGTTGATCCGGCCTTCGGGTTCGATGCATGTTTATTTAACAGATGCTTGACGGCGAGGTCAGATGTTCTTCTTAACTAAGGGTTGAAACGGCCTTCGGGTTTGATGCTTGTTAGTTTAACAGATGCCTGACAGCGAGGTCAAATGTTCTTGTCAACTTCGGGTTGAGCCGGCCTTCGTGTTCGATGCCTGTTTGTTTAACAGATGCTTGACGGCGAGGTCAAATGTTCTTCTCAACTTCGAGTTGAGCCGCCCTTCGGGTTCGATGCCTGTTTTTTTAACAGATGCATCACGGCGAGGTCAGATGTTCCTCTCAACTTCTTTTTGAGCCGGCCTTCGGGTTCGATGCCTGTTTGTTTAACAGATACCGGACAACAAAGTCAGATGTTCTTCTCAACTTCCGATTGAGCCAGCCTTCGGGTTTGATGCCTGTTTGTTTAACAGATGCCTGGCGGCAAGGTTACATGTTCTTCTCAACTTCGGGTTGAGCCGGCCTTCGGGTTCGATGCCTGTTTGTTTAATAGATACTTGACGGTGAGGTCAGATGTTCTTCTCAACATCCGGTTGAGCCGGCCTTCGGTTTCGATGCCTGTTTGTTTAACAGATGCTTGACGGCGAGGTCAAATGTTCTTTTCAACTTCGGGTTGAGCCGCCCTTCGGGTTCGATGCCTGTTTGTTTAACAGATGCCTGACGGCGAGGTCAGATGTTCTTCTCAACTTCCGGTTGAGCCGACCTTCGTGTTCGATGCATGTTTGTTTAACAGATGCTTGAAGGCGAGGTCAAATGTTCTTCTCAACTTCGAGTTGAGCCGCCCTTCGGGTTCGATGCATGTTTGTTTAACAGATGCGTCACAGCAAGGTCAGATGTTCCTCTCAACTTCTTTTTGAGCCGACCTTTGGGTTCGATGCCTGTTTGTTTAACAGATACCTGACGGCAAGGTCAGATGTTTTTCTTAACTTCCGGTCGAGCCAGCCTTCAGGTTCGATGCCTGTTTGTTTAACAGATGCCTGGCAGCAAGGTCACATGTTCTTCTCAACTTCGGGTTGAGCCGGCCTTCGGGTTCGATGCCTGTTTGTTTAACAGATGCCTGACGGCGAGGTCAGATGTTCTTCTCAACTTCCGGTTGAGCCGGCCTTCGGATTCGATGCTTGTTTGTTTAACAGATGCTTGACGGCGAGGTCAAATATTCTTCTCAACTTCGGGTTGAGCCGCCCTTCGGGTTCGATGCGTGTTTGTTTAACAGATGCCTGACGGCGAGGTTAGATGTTCTTCTTAACTTCGGGTTGAGCCGACCTTCTGGTTCGATGCCTGTTTGTTTAACAGATGCATCACGGCGAGGTCAGATGTTCCTCTCAACTTCTTTTTGAGCCGGCCTTCGGGTTCGATGCCTCTTTGTTTAACAGATACCTGACAGCAAGGTCAAATGTTCTTCTCAACTTTCGATCGAGCCAGCCTTCGGGTTCGAAGCCTGTTTGTTTAACAGATGCCTGGCGGCAAGGTCACATGTTCTTCTCAACTTTGGGTTGAGCCGGCATTCGGGTTCGATGCCTGTTTGTTTAACAGATGCCTGACGGCGAGGTCAGATGTTCTTCTCAACTTCCGGTTGAGCTGACCATCGTGTTCGATGCATGTTTGTTTAACAGATGCTTGAAGGCGAGGTCAAATGTTCTTCTCAACTTCGAGTTGAGCCGCCCTTCGAGTTCGATGCATGTTTGTTTAACAGATGCGTCACAGCAAGGTCAGATGTTCCTCTCAACTTCTTTTTGAGCCGACCTTTGGGTTCGATGCCTGTTTGTTTAACAGATACCTGACGGCAAGGTCAGATGTTTTTCTTAACTTCCGGTCGAGCCAGCCTTCAGGTTCGATGCCTGTTTGTTTAACAGATGCCTGGCGGCAAGGTCACATGTTCTTCTCAACTTCGGGTTGAGCCGGCCTTCGGGTTCGATGCCTGTTTGTTTAACAGATGCCTGACAGCGAGGTCAGATGTTCTTCTCAACTTCCGGTTGAGCCGGCCTTCGGATTCGATGCTTGTTTGTTTAACAGATGCTTGACGGCGAGGTCAAATATTCTTCTCAACTTCGGGTTGAGCCGCCCTTCGGGTTCGATGCCTGTTTGTTTAACAGATGCCTGACGGCGAGGTTAGATGTTCTTCTTAACTTCGGGTTGAGCCGACCTTCTGGTTCGATGCCTGTTTGTTTAACAGATGCATCACGGCGAGGTCAGATGTTTCTCTCAACTTCTTTTTGAGCCGGCCTTCGGGTTCGATGCCTCTTTGTTTAACAGATACCTGACAGCAAGGTCAAATGTTCTTCTCAACTTCCGATCGAGCCAGCCTTCGGGTTCGAAGCCTGTTTGTTTAACAGATGCCTGGCGGCAAGGTCACATGTTCTTCTCAACTTTGGGTTGAGCCGGCATTCGGGTTCGATGCCTGTTTGTTTAACAGATGCCTGACGGCGAGGTCAGATGTTCTTCTCAACTTCCGGTTGAGCCGACCATCGTGTTCGATGCATGTTTGTTTAACAGATGCTTGAAGGCGAGGTCAAATGTTCTTCTCAACTTCGAGTTGAGCCGCCCTTCGATTTCGATGCATGTTTGTTTAACAGATGCGTCACAGCAAGGTCAGATGTTCCTCTCAACTTCTTTTTGAGCCGACCTTTGGGTTCGATGCCTGTTTGTTTAACAGATACCTGACGGCAAGGTCAGATGTTTTTCTTAACTACCGGTCGAGCCAGCCTTCGGGTTCGATGCCTGTTTGTTTAACAGATGCCTGGAGGCAAGGTCACATGTTCTTCTCAACTTCGGGTTGAGCCGGCCTTCGGGTTCGATGCTTGTTTGTTTAACGGATGCCTGACGGCGAGGTCATATGTTCTTCTCAACTTCCGGTTGAGCCGGCTTTCGGATTCGATGCCTGTTTGTTTACCAGATGCTTGACGGCGAGGTCAAATGTTCTTCTCAACTTCGGGTTGAGCCGCCCTTCGGGTTCGATGCCTGTTTGTTTAACAGATGCCTGACGGCGAGGTTAGATGTTCTTCTTAACTTCGGGTTGAGCCGACCTTCTAGTTCGATGCCTGTTTGTTTAACAGATGCATGACGGCGAGGTATGATGTTCTTCTCAACTTCGTATTAAGCCGGCCTACGGGTTCGATGCATGTTTGTTTAACAGATGTCTGGCAGCAAGGTCAGATGTTCTTCTCAACTTCACGTTGAGCCGACCTTCGGGTTCGATTCCTGTTTGTTAACTGATGCCTGACAGCATAGGTCAGATGTTCTTCTCTACTTCGGGTTGAGCCGGAGATAAAATTTGATTCCTGTTTGTTTAACAGATGCAAAAAAGCAAGGTCAGATGTTCTTCTCAACTATGGGTTGATCCGGCCTTCGGGTTCGACGCCTGTTTGTTTAACAGATGCTTGACGGCGAGGTCAGATGTTCTTCTTAACTAAGGTTTGAAACGACCTTCGGGTTCGATGCCTATTAGTTTAACAGATGCCTGACAGCGAGGTCAGATGTTCTTGTCAACTTCGGGTTGAGCCGGCCTTCGTGTTCGATGCCTGTTTGTTTAACAGATGCTTGACGGTCAGGTCAAATGTTCTTCTCAACTTCGAATTGAGTCGCCCTTCGGGTTCGATGCCTGTTTGTTTAACAGATGCATCAGGGCGAGGTCAGATGTTCCTCTCAACTTCTTTTTGAGCCTACCTTCGGGTTCGATGCCTGTTTGTTTAACAAATACCTGACGGCAAGGTCAGATGTTCTTCTCAACTTCCGATCAAGCCAGCCTTCGGGTTCGAGGCCTGTTTGTTTAACAGATGCCTGGCGGCAAGGTCACATGTTCTTCTCAACTTCGGTTTGAGCCAGCCATCGGGTTCGATGCCTGTTTGTTTAACAGATGCATGAAGGCGAGGTATGATGTTCTTCTCAACTTCGGATTAAGCCGGCCTACGGGTTCGATGCATGTTTGTTTAACAGATGTCTGGCAACGAGGTCAGATGTTCTTCTCAACTTCGCGTTGAGCCGACCTTCGGGTTCGATTCCTATTTATGAACTGATGCCTGACAGCATAGGTCATATGTTCTTCTCTACTTCGGGTTGAGCCGGAGATAAAATTCGATTCATTTTTGTTTAACAGATGCGTAAAAGCAAGGTCAGATGTTCTTCTCAAATTCGGGTTGATCCGGCCTTCGGGTTTGATGCCTGTTTATTTAACAGATGCTTGACGGCGAGGTCAAATGTTCTTCTTAACTAAGGGTTGAAACGGCCTTCGGGTTCGATGCTTGTTAGTTTAACAGATGCCTGACAGCGAGGTCAGATGTTCTTGGCAACTTCGGGTTGAGCCGGCCTTCGTGTTCGATGCCTGTTTGTTTAACAGATGCTTGACGGCGAGGTCAAATGTTCTTCTCAACTTCGAGTTGAGCCGCCCTTCGGGTTCGATGCCTGTTTGTTTAACAGATGCATCACGGCGAGGTCAGATGTTCCTCTCAACTTCTTTTTGAGCCGGCCTTCGGGTTCGATGCCTGTTTGTTTAACAGATACCGGACGGCAAAGTCAGATGTTCTTCTCAACTTCCGATTGAGCCAGCCTTCGGGTTCGATGCCTGTTTGTTTAACAGATGCCTGGCGGCAAGGTTACATGTTCTTATCAACTTTGGGTTGAGTCGGCCTTCGGGTTCGATGCCTGTTTGTTTAACAGATACTGGACGGTGAGGTCAGATGTTCTTCTCAACTTCCGGTTAAGCCGGCCTTCGGTTTCGATGCCTGTTTGTTTAACAGATACGTGACGGCAAGGTCAGATGTTCTTCTCAACTTTCGGTCGAGCCAGCCTTCGCGTTCGATGCCTATTTGTTTAACAGATGCCTGACGGCGAGGTCAAATATTCTTCTCAACTTCGGGTTGAGCCGCCCTTCGGGTTCGATGCCTGTTTGTTTAACAGATGCCTCACGGCAAGGTCAGATGTTCCTCTCAACTTCGTGTTGAGCCGACCTTCGGGATCGATGCCTGTTTGTTTAACAGATGCTTGACAGCGAGGTCAGATGTTCTTCTCAACTTCGTGTTGAGCCGGCCTCCAAGTTCGATGCCTGTTTTCTTAACAGATGCCTGATGGTGATGTAAGATGTACTTCTCAACATCGTGTTGAGCCGGTCTTCGGGTTCGATGCCTGTTCATTTAACAGATGCCTAACGGCGAGGTTAGATGTTCTTCTTAACTTCGGGTTGAGCCAACCTTCTGGTTCGATGCCTGTTTGTTTAACAGATGCATAACGGCGAGGTATGATGTTCTTCTCAACTTCGTATTAAGCTGGCCTACGGGTTCGATGCATCTTTGTTAAACAGATGCCTAGCAGCGAGGTCAGATGTTCTTCTCAACTTCGCGTTGAGCCGACCTTCGGGTTCGATTCCTGTTTTTTAATTGATACCTGACAGCATAGGTCAGATGTGCTTCTCTACTTCGGGTTGAGCCGGAGATAAAATTCGATTCCTGTTTGTTTAACAAATGCCAAAAAGCAAGGTCAGATGTTCTTCTCAACTTCGGGTTGATCTGGCCTTCCGGTTCGATGCTTGTTTGTTTAACAGATGCTTAACGGCGAGGTCAGATGTTCTTCTTAACTAAGGGTTGAGACGGCCTTCAGGTTCGATACTTGTTAGTTTAACAGATACCTGACGGCGAGGTCAGATGTTCTTGTCAACTTCGGGTTGAGTCGACTTTCGTGTCCGATGCCTCTTTGTTTAACAGATGCTTGACGGCGAGGTCAAATGTTCTTCTCAACTTCGGGTTGAGCCGCCCTTCTAGTACGATGCCTGTTTGTTTAACAGATGCCTCACGACAAGGCCGGGTGTTCCTCTCAACTTCGTTTTGAGCCGACCTTCGGGTTCGATGCCTGTTTGTTTAACAGATGCGTCATGGCGAGATCAGATGTTCCTCTCAACTTCTTTTTGAGCCAGCCTTCGGGTTCGATGCCTGTTTGTTTAACAGATACCTGACGGCAAGGTCAGATGTTCTTCTCAACTTCCGGTCGAGCCAGCCTTCAGGTTAGATGCCTGTTTGTTTAACAGATGCCTGGCGGCAAGGTCACATGTTCTTCTCAACTTCGGGTTGAGTCGGCCTTCGGGTTCGATGCCTTTTTGTTTAACAGATGCCTGACGATGAGGTCAGATGTTCTTCTCAACTTCCGGTTGAGCCGGCCTTCGGTTTCGATGCCTGTTTGTTTAACAGATGCCTGACGGCGAGGTCAAATATTCTTCTCAACTTCGGGTTGAGCCGCCCTTCGGGTTTGATGCCTGTTTGTTTAACAAATGCCTCACAGCAAGGTCAGATGTTCCTCTCAACTTTGTTTTGATCCGACCTTCGGGTTCGATGCCTGTTTGTTTAACAGATGCCTCACGGCAAGGTCAAAGGTTCCTCTGAACATCGTTTTGAGCCGACCTTCGGGTTCGATGCTTATTTGTTTAACAGATGCGTTACGGTGAGGTCAGATGTTCCTCTCACCTTCTTTTTGAGACGGCCTTCGGGTTTGATGCCTGTTTGTTTAACAGATACCTGACGGCAAGGTCAGATGTTCTTATCAACTTCCGGTCGAGCCAGCATTCGGGTTCGATGCCTGTCTGTTTAACAGATGCCTGACGGCGAGGTCAAATATTCTTCTCAACTTCGGGTTGAGCCGCCCTTCGGGTTCGATGCCTGTTTGTTTAACAGATGCCTCACGGCAAGGTCAGATGTTCCTCTCAATTTTGTGTTCAGCCGACCTTCGGGATCGATGCCTGTTTGTTTAACAGATGCTTGACAGCGAGGTCAGATGTTCTTCTCAACTTCGTGTTGAGCCGACCTCCAAGTTCGATGCCTGTTTTCTTAACAGATGCATGATGGTGATGTAAGATGTACTTCTCAACATCGTGTTGAGCCGGTCTTCGGGTTCGATGCCTGTTCATTTAACAGATGCCTGACGGCGAGGTTAGATGTTGTTCTTAACTTCGGGTTGAGCCGAACTTCTGGTTCCATGCCTGTTTGTTTAACAGATGCATAACAGCGAGGTATGCTGTTCTTCTCAACTTCGTATTTAGCCGGCCTACGGGTTCGATGCATGTTTGTTTAACAGATGCGCAGCAGCGAGGTCATATGTTCTTCTCAACTTTGCGTTGAGCCGACCTTCGGGTTCGATTCCTGTTTCTTAATTAATGCCTGACAGCATTGGTCAGATGTTCTTCTCTACTTTGGGTTGAGCCGGAGATAAAATTCGATTCCTGTTTGTTTAACAGATGCCAAAAAGCAAGGTCAGATGTTCTTCTCAACTTCGGGTTGATCCGGCCTTCGGGTTCTATGCCTGTTTGTTTTACAGATGCTTAACGGTGAGGTCAGAGGTTCTTCTTAACTAAGGGTTGAGACGGCCTTCGGTTTCGATGCCTGTTAGTTTAACAGATACCTGATGGCGAGGTCAGATGTTCTTGTCAACTTCGGGTTGAGCCGACCTTCGTGTTCGATGCCTCTTTGTTTAACAGATGCTTGACGGCGAGGTCAAATGTCCTTCTCAACTTCGGGTTGAGCCGCCCTTCTGGTTCGATGCCTAATTGTTTAAGAAATGCCTCACGGCAAGGCCAGGTGTTCCTCTCAACTTCGTTTTGAGCCGACCTTCGGGTTCGATGCTTGTTTGTTTAACAGATGCGTCACGGCGATGTCAGATGTTCCTCTCAACTTCTTTTTGAGCCGGCCTTCGGGTTCGATGCCTGTTTGTTTAACAGATACCTGACGGCAAAGTCTGATGTTCTTCTCAACTTCCGGTCGAGCCAGCCTTCAGGTTAGATGCCTGTTTGTTTAACAAATGCCTAGCGGCAAGGTTACATGTTCTTCTCAACTTCGGGTTGAGCCAGCCTTCGGGTTCGATGCCTTTTTGTTTAACAGATGCCTGATGGCGAGTTCAAATATTCTTCTCAACTTCGGGTTGAGCCGGCCTTCGGGTTCGATGCCTGTTTGTTTAACAGATGCCTCACGGCAAGGTCAGATGTTCCTCTCAACTTAGTTTTGAGCTGACCTTCGAGTTCGATGCCTGTTTGTTTAACAAATACCTGACGGTGAGGTCAGATGTTCGTCTCAACTTCGTGTTGAGCCGACCTTCGGGTTCGATGCCTGTTTGTTTAACAGATGGCTGGCGGCGAGGTCACTTGTTCCTCTCAACTTCGTGTTGAGCCGACCTTCGGGATCGATGCCTGTTTGTTTAACAGATGCCTGACAGTGAGGTCAAATGTTCTTCTCTACTTCGTGTTGAGCCGGCCTCCAAGTTCGATGCCTGATTGCTTAACAGATGCCTGATGGTGATGTAAGATGTACTTCTCAACATCATGTTGAGGCGGTCTTCGGGTTCGATGCCTGTTTGTTTAACAGATGCCTAATGGTGATGTAAGATGTACTTCTCAACATCGTGTTGAGCAGGTCTTTGGTTTCGATGCCTGTTCGTTTAACAGATGCCTGACGGCGAGGTTAGATGTTCTTCTCAACTTCGTGTTGAGCCAGTCTTCTGGTTCGATGCCTGTTTTTTTAACAGATGCATGACGGCGAGGTCAGATGTTCTTCTCAACTTCGCGTTGAGCCGGCCTTCAGGTTCGATTCTTGTTTGTTTAACTGATGCCTGACATAGGTCAGATGTTCTTCTCAACTTCGGGTTGAGCCGGAGATAAAATTCGATGCCTGTTTGTTTAACAGATGCCAAAAAGCAAGGTCAAACTTTCTTCTCAACTTCGCGTTGATCCGGCCTTCGGGTTCGATGCCTGTTTTTTTAACAGATACATGACGGGGAGGTCAGATGTTCTTCTTAACTAAGGGTTGAGACGACCTTTGGGTTCGATGCCTGTTTGTTTAACAGATGCCTGACGGCGAGGTCAGATGTTCTTGTCAACATCGGGTTGAGTCGGCCTTCGTGTTCGATGCCTGTTTGTTTAACAGATGCCTGACGGCGAGGTCAAATGTTCTACACAACTTTAAGTTGAGCCGCCCTTCGGGTTCGATGCCTGTTTGTTTAACAGATGCGTCACGGTGAGGTCAGATGTTCCACTCAACTTCTTTTTGAGCCGGCCTTCGGGTTCGATGCCTGTTTGTTTAACAAATACCTGACGGGAAGGTCAGATGTTCTTTTCAACTTCCGATCGAGCCAGCCTTCAGGTTCGATGCCTTTTTGTTCAACAGATGCCTGGCGGCAACGTTTGATGTTCTTCTCAACTTCGGGTTGAGCCGGCCTTCGGGTTCGATGCCTGTTTGTTTAACAGATGCCTGACAGCGAGGTCAGATGTTCTTCTCAACTTCCGGTTGAGCCGGCCTTTGGTTTCGATGCCTGTTTGTTTAACAGATGCCTGACGGCGAGGTGAAATGTTCTTCTCAACTTCGGGTTTAGCCGCCCTTCGGGTTCGATGCCTGTTTGTTTAACAGATGCCTCACGACAAGGTCTGATGTTCCTCTCAAGGCCGGCTCAACACGAAGTTGAGAGGAACATTTGACCTCGCCGTCAAGCATCTGTTAAACAAATAGGCATCGAATCCAAAGGCCGGGTCAACCCGAAGTTGAGAAGAACATCTGACCTCGCCGTCAGGCATCTGTTAAACAAATATGCATCGAACCCGAAGGCCGGCTCAACACGAAGTTGAGAGGAACATTTGACCTCGCCGTGAGGCATCTACTAAACAAACATGCATCGAACCCGAAGGGCGGCTCAACCAGAAGTTGATAAGAATATTAGACCTCGCCATCAAGAATCTGTTAAACACACAGGCAGCGAACCCGAAGGCCGGATAAACACGAAGTTGATAGGAACATTTGACCTCGCCGTCAGACATCTGTTAAACAAACAGGCATCGAACCTGAAGGCCGGCTCAACACGAAGTTGAGTGGAACATCTGACCTCTCCGTCAATCATATATTAAACAAACAGACATCAAACTCGAAGGCCGACTCAACCAAAAGTTGAGAAGAACATTTGACCTCTCCGTTGCGCATCTGTTAAACAAACAGGCATCAAACCCAAAGGTCGGTTCAACCCAAAGTTGAGAAGAACATCTGACCTCTCCGTCAGGTATCTGTTAAACAAACAGGCATCGAACCCGAAGGCCGGCACAACACGAAGTTTAGTGGAACATTTGACCTTGCCGTTAGGCATCTGTTAAACAAACAGGCACCGAATCCAAAGGCAGGCTCAACACGAAGTTGAGAAGTACATCATACCTCGCCTTTATGCATATGTTAAACAAACAAGCATCGAACTCGAAGGCCGGCTCAACACGAAGTTGAGGGGAACATTGGACCTTGCCGTCAGGCATCTGTTAAACAAACCGGCATCGAACCTGAAGGCCGGTTCAAAACTAAGTTGAGAGGAACATTTAACCTCGCCGTCAAGCATCTGTTAAACAAACAGGCACCGAACCCGAAGGCCGGCTCAACCCGAAGTTGAGAAGAACATCTGAGCTCGCCGTCAGGCATCTGTTAAACAAACATGCATCGAACCCGAAGGCCGGCTCAACATGAAGTTGAGAGGAACATTTGACCTTGCCGTGAGACATCTACTAAACAAACATGCATCGAACCCGAAGGGCGTCTCAACTAGAAGTTGATAAGAATATTAGAGCTCGCCATCAGGAATCTGTTAAACACACAGGCAGCGAACCCGAAGGCCGGCTAAACACGAAGTTGAGAGGAACATTTGACCTCGTCGTCAGACAACTGTTAAACAAACAGGCATCGAACCCGAAGGGCAGCTCCACCCGAAGTTAAAATGAACATCTGACCTCGCAGTCAGGCATCTGTTAAACAAACAGGCATCGACTTCGAAAGCTGGCTCAACACGAAATTCATAGCAATATCTGACCTCGCTGTCAGGCATCTGTTAAACAAATAGGCATCGAACACGAAGTCCCGCTCAACACGAACTTGAGAGAAACATTTGACCTCACCGTCAGGCATTTGTTAAACAAACATGCATCGAACCCGAAGGCCAGCTCAACACGAAGTTGAGTGGAACATCTGACCTCGCCGTGAATCATATGTTAAACAAACAGGCCTCGAACTCGAAGGCCGGCTCAACCAAAAGTTGAGAAGAACATTTGACCTCGCCGTTGCGCATCTGTTAAACAAATAGGCATCGAACCCGAAGGTCGGCTCAACCCAAACTTGAGAAGAACATCTGACCTCGCCGTCAGATATCTGTTAAATAAACAGGCATCGAACCCGAAGGTCGGCTCAACACGAAGTTTAGTGGAACATATGACCTGGCCGTTAGGCATCTGTTAAACAAACAGGCACCGAACCCGAAGGCAGGCTCAACACGAAGTTGAGAAGTACATCCTACCTCGCAATTATGCATATGTTAAACAAACAAGCATCAAACTCGAAGGCCGTCTCAACACGAAGTTGAGAGGAACATTGGACCTCGCCGTCAGGCATCTGTTAAACAAACAGGCATCGAACCTGAAGGTCGGCTCAACACGAAGTTGAAAGGATCATTTGACCTCGTCGTCAGGCATCTGTTAAACAAACAGGCATCGAACCCGAAGGCTGACACAACCCGAAGTTGAGAAGAACATCTGACCTCGCCGTCAGGCATCTGTTAAACAAACATGCATCGAACACGAAGGCCGGCTCAACACGAAGTTGAGAGGAACATTTGACCTCGCCGTGAGGCATCTACTAAACAAACATGCATCGAACTCGAAGGGCGGCTCAACCAGAAGTTGTTAAGAATATTAGACCTCGCCATCAGTAATCTGTTAAACACACAGGCAGCGAACCCGAAGGCCGGATAAACACGAAGTTGAGAGGAACATTTGACCTCGCCGTCAGACATTTGTTAAACAAACAGGCATCGAACCAGAAGGGCAGCTCAACCCGAAGTTGAGAAGAACATCTGACCTCGTTGTCAAGCATCTGTTAGACAAACAGGCATCGAACCCGAAAGCCGGCTCAACACGAATTTCATAGGAATATCTGACCTCGCCGTCTGGAATCTGTTAAACAAATAGGCATCGAACACAAAGTCCCGTTCAACATGAACTTGAGAGCAACATCTGACCTCATCGTCAGGCATCTATTAAACAAACAGGCATCGAACTCGAAGGCCGGCTCAACACAAAGTTGAGTGAAACATATGACCTCGCTGTCAATCATATGTTAAACAAGCAGGCATCGAACTCGAAGGCTGGCTCAACCAAAATTTAAGAAGAACATTTGACCTCGCCATTGCGCAGCTGTTAAACAAACAAGCATCGAACCCGAAGGTCGGCTCAACCTGAAGTTGAGAAGAACATCTGACCTCGCCGTGAGGTATCTGTTAAACAAACAGGCATCGAACCCGAAGGCCGGCTCAACACGACGTTTATTGGAACATTTGACCTCGCAGTTAGGAATCTGTTAAACAAACAGGCACCGAACCCGAAGGCAGGCTTAACACGAAGTTGAGAAGTACATCAGACCTCGCTGTTATGCATCTGTTAAACAAATAAGCATCGATCCCGAAGGCCGGCTCAACACGAAGTTGAGAGGAACATTTGACCTCGCCGTTAGGCATCTGTTAAGCAAATAGGCATCGAACCGGAAGGCCGGCTCAACATGAAGTTGAGAGGAACATTTGACCTCGCCGTCAAGTATCTGTTAAACAAACAGGCATCAAACCCGAATGGCGGCTCAACCCGAAGTTGAGAAGAACATATGACCTCGCTGTAAGGCATCTGTTAAACAAACAGGCATCGAACCCGAAGGCCGGCTCGACACAAAGTTCATAGGAATATCTGACCTTGCCGTCAAGAATCTGTTAAACAAATAGAAATCAAAGACAAAGTCCCGCTCAACACGAACTTGAGAGCAACATCTGCCCTCGTCGTCAGGCATCTTTTAAACAAACAGGCATCTAACCCGAAGGCCAGCTCAACACGATGTTGAGTGGAACATCTGACCTCGCCGTCAATCATATGTTAAACAAACAAGCATCTCACCTGAAGGATGGCTCAACACGAAGTTGAGAAGAACATATGACTTCGCCGTCAGACATCTATTAAACAAACAGGCATCAAACCCGAAGTTCGGCTCAACCTGAAGTTGAGAAGAACATCTGACCTCGCCGTCAGGTATCTGTTAAACAAACAGGCATCGAACCCGAAGGCTGGCTCAACATGTGGTTGAGAGGAACATTTATCCTCGCCGTGAGGTATCTCTAAACAAACATTCATCGAACCTGAAAGGCAGATCAATTATACATCGAACCTTGCTGTCAGGCATCCGTTAAACAAACAGGCATCGAACCCGAAGGACGGCTCAACACGTAATTGAGAGGAACATTTGATCTCGCCATCAGGAATATGTTAAACAAACAGGCATCGAACACGAAGTCCTGCTCAACACGAACGTAAGAGCAACATCTGACCTCGCCGTCAGGCATCTGTGAAACAAACAGGCATCTAACCCGAAGGCCGACTCAACACGACGTTGAGTGGAACATCTGACCTCGCCGTCAATCATATGTTAAATAAACAGGCATCGAACTCGAAGGCCGGCTCAACCAAAAATTGAGAAGAATATCTGACCTTGCCGTCAGGCATCTGTTAAAGAAACTGGCATTGAACCCGAAGGACGGCTCAATCCGAAGTTGAGAAGAACATCTGACCTTGCCGTCAGGTATCTGTTAAACAAACAGGCATCGAACCCGAAGGCCGACTCAACACAAAGTTTAGAGGAACAATTGACCTCGCCGTTAGGCATCTGTTTAACAAACAGGCGTCGAACCCGAAGGTCTGCTCAACAAAATTTGAGAAGTACATCTGATCTCGCCGTTAGGCATGTGTTAAACAAAGAAGCATCGAACCCGAAGGCCGGTTCAACACGAAGGTGAGAAGAACATCTAACTTTGCCTTCAGACATTTGTGAAACAAACAGGTATCAAACCCGAAGTTCGACTCAACCTGAAGTTGAGAAGAACATCTGACCTCGCCGTCAGGTAACTGTTAAACAAACAGGCATCGAACCCGAAGGCTGGCTCAACACAAAGTTGAGAGGAACATTTGTCCTCTCCGTGAGGTATCTACTAAACAAACAGTCATTGAACCTGAGAGGCGGATCAATTAGACATCGAACCTTGCTGTTAGGCATCCGTTAAACAAACAAGCATCGAACCAGAAGGCCGACTCAACACGAAATTGAGAGGAACATTTGACCTCACCATTAGGAATCTGTTAAACAAACAGGCATCGAACATGAAGTCCCGCTCAACATGAAGTTGAGAGGAACATCTGACCTCGCTGTCAAGCATATGTTAAACAAATAGGCATCGAACCCGAAGGCCGACTCAACCTGAAGATGAGAAGAACATCTGACCTCGCCGTCAGGTATTTGTTAAACAAACAGGCATCCAACCCGAAATTGAGAGGAACATTTCACCTCGCCGTCAGGCATCTGTTAAACAAACAGGGATCGAACCCGAAGGGCGGCTCAACCCGAAGTTGAGAAGAACATCTGACGTCGGCGTCAGGCATCTGTTAAATAAACAAGCATCGAACCCGAAGGCCGGCACAACACCAAGTTGAGAGGAACATCTGACCTCGCCATCTGACATCTATGAAACAAACAGGCATCGATTCCGAAGGCCGGATCAACACAAAGTTCAAAGAGATATCTGACCTTGCCGCCAGGGATTTGTTAAACAAATAGGCATCAAACACGAAGGCCAACTTAACCCGAAGTTTAGAAGAACATCTGATCTTGCTGCCAGGCATCTGTTAAACAAACAGGCATCGCACCTGAAGGCCGGCTCAACACGAAGTTGAGAAGTACATCTGATATCGCTGTCAGGCATCTGTTGAACAAACAGGAAATGAACCCGGAGGCCGGCTCAACACGATGTTGAGAAGAACATCTGACCTCGCCGTCAGGCATCAGTTAAACAAACAGGAATCGTACCCGAAGGCCGGCTCAACCCGAAGTTGAGAAGAACATCTGACCTTGCTGTCAGGCATCTGTTAAACAAACATGCATCGAACCCGAAGGCCGGCTCAACACGAAATTGAGAGGAACATTTGACCTCGCCATCAGGAATCTGTTAAACAAACAGGCATCGAACACGAAGTCCTGCTCAACACAAACTTAAGAGCAACACCTGACCTCCCCGTCAGGCATCTCTTAAACAAACAGGCATCGAACCCGAAGGCCGGCTCAATATGAAGTTAAGAGGAACATCTGATCTCGCCGTCAAGCATATGTTAAACAAATAGGCATCGAACCCGAAGGCCGACTCAACCTGAAGATGAGAAGAACATTTGACCTCGCCTTCAGGTATCTGTTAAACAAACAGGCATCTAACCCGAAATTGAGAGGAACATTTGACCTCGCCGTCAGGCATCTGTTAAACAAACAAGCATCGAACCCGAAGGGCGGCTCAACCTGAAGTTGAGAAGAACATTTGACGTCGCCATCAGGCATCTATTAAACAAACAAGCATCGAACCCGAAGGTCAGCACAACACCAAGTTGATAGGAACATCTGACCTCGCCGTCAGACATCTATGAAACAAACAGGCATCGATTCCGAAGGCCGGATCAACACGAAGTTCAAAGAGATATCTGACCTTGCCGTCAGGGATTTGTTAAACAAAAAGGCATCGAACATGAAGGCCAGCTCAACCAAAAGTTTAGAAGAACATCTGACCTTGTTGTCAGGCATCTGTTAAACAAACAGGCATCGAACACGAAGGATGGCTAAATCCGAAGATAATATGAACATCTGACCTCGCGGTCAGGCACCTGTTAAACAAACAAGCATTGCACCCGAAGGCCGGCTCAACACGAAGTTGTGAAGTACATCTGATCTCACTGTCACGAATCTGTTAAACAAACAGGCAACAAACCCGGAGGCCGGCTCAACACGATGTTGAGAAGAACATCTGACCTCGCCGTCAGGCATCTATTAAACAAACAGGCATCGAGCACGAAGGCCGGCTCAACCTGAAGTTGAGAAGAACATCTGACCTCACCGTCAGGTATCAGTTAAACAAACAGGCATCGAACCCGAAGGCCGGATCAACACGAAGTTGAGAGCAACATTTGACCTCGCCGTCAGGCATCTGTTAAACCAACAGGCATCGAACCCGAAGGGCGGCTCAACCCGAAGTTGAGAAGAAAGTCCGACCTTGCTGTCAGGCATCTATTAAACAAACAGGCATCGAAACCAAAGGTCGGCTCAACACGAAGTTCATAGGAATATTTGACCTCGCTGTCACGCGTCTATTAAATAAATATGCATCGAACACGAAGTCGCGCTCAATATGAAGTTCATAGGAATATCCGACCTTGCCGTCTGGGATCTGTTAAACAAATAGGCATCGAACCCAACAGCCGGCTAAACCCGAAGTTGAGAAGAACATCTGACCTCGCCTCCAACCATCTGTTAAACAAACAGGCTGCGAACTCGAAGGCCGGCTCAACACGAAGTTCAAAAGTACATCTGACCTCGCTGTCAGGGATTTGTTAAACAAAAAGGCATCAAACCCAGAGGCCGGCAAAACCTGAGGTTGAGAAGAACATATGACCTCGCTATCAGGCATCTATTAAACAAACATGAATCGAATTTGATGGCCGGCTCAACCAGAAGATGAGAAGAACATCTGAACTCATTGCAGGCATCAGTTAAACAAACAGGAATCGAAACCGAAGGTCGGCTCAACTCGATGTTGAGAAGAACATCTAACCTCTCTGTCAGGCATCTCTTAAACAAACAAGCATCGAACCCGAAGGCCAGCTCAACACGAAGTTGTGAAGTACATCTGACCTCGCCGTCAGGCATATGTTAAACAAACAGGCATCAAACTTGAAGGCCAACTTAACACGAAGTTGAGAGGGACATTTGACCTAAGCGTCAGGCATCTGTTAAACAAACAGACTGCGAACCCGAAGGGGGGCTCAACCCGAAGTTGAGAAGAACATTTGACCTCGCTGTCAGGCATCTGTTAAACAAACAAGCATCGAACCCGATGGTCGGCTCAACACGAAGTTCATAGGAATATCTGACCTCACTGTCAGGGATCTGTTAAACAAAAAGGCATCAAAACCGGAGGCCGGCTCAACCTCGAGGTTCAGAAAAACATTTGACCTCATTGTCAGACATCAGTTAAACAAACAGGAATCAAACCCGAAGGTCGGTTCGACCCGAAGTTGAGAAGAACATCTGACCTCTCCGTCAGGCATCTGTTTAACAAACAGGCATCGAACCCGAAGGCCAGCTAAACACGAAGTTGAGAAGTACATCTGACCTCGCCGTCAAGCATATGTTAAACAAACAGGCATTGAACCCGGAGGCCGACTCAAAACGAAGTTGAGAAGAACATCTGACCTCGCCGTCAGGTATCTGTTAAACAAACAGGCATCGAACCCGAAGGCCGGTTCAATACGAAGTTGAGAGGAGCATTTGACCCTGCCGTGAGGCATTTACTTAACAAACAAGCATCAAACCCGAAGTCACGCTCAACACAAAGTTGATAAGAACATTAGACCTCGCCGTCAGGCATCTGTTAAACAATCAGGCATCGAACCCGAAGGTCGGCTCAACACGAAGTTGAGAGGGACATTTGACCTCGTAGTCAAACATCTATTAAATAAGCAGGCATCGAACCCGAAGGGCGGCTCAACCCGAAGTTGAGAAGAACATATGACCTCGCTGTTAGGCATCTGTTAAACAAACAGGGATCGAACCCGAAGGCCGGCACAACACGAAGTTGAGAGGAACATCTAACCTAGCTGTCAGACATCTATTAAACAAACAAGCATCGAACCCGAAGGCCGGCTCAACACGAAGGTCATAGGAATATCTGACCTCGCCGTCAGGCATCTATTAAACAAATAGGCATCGAACACGAAGTCCCGCTCAACATGAAGTTCATAGGAATATCTGACCTTGCCGTCAGAGATCTGTTAAAAAAACAGGCATCGAACACGAAGGTCGGCTCAACCCGAAGTTCAGAAGAACGTGTGACCTCGCTGTCAGGGAATTGTTAAACAAAGAGGCATCGAATTTGATGGTCGGCTCAACCTGAAGTTGTGAATAACTTCTGACCTCTCCGTCAGGCTTCTGTTAAACAAACAGGCATCGAACCCGAAGGGCGGCTCAACCCGAAGTTGAGAAGAACATCTGACCTTGCTGTCAGGCATCTATTAAATAAACAGGCATCAAACCCGAAGGCCAGCTCATCACGAAGTTCATAGGAATATCTGACCTCGCAGTCAGGCATCTGTTAAACAAATAGGCATCGAACATGAAGTCCCGCTCAACATGAAGTTCATAGGAATATCTGACCTCGTCGTCAGGGATCTGTTAAACAAACAGGCATCAAACACGAAGGCCGGCTAAACTCGAAGTTGAGAAGAACATATGACCTTGCTGTCAGGCATCTGTTAAACAAACAGGCATCAAATTTGATGGTCGGTTCAACTCAAAGATGTGACGAACTTTTGACCTCTTTGTCAGGCTTCTGTTAAACAAACAGGCATCGAATCCAACGGTCGGCTCAACCCGAAGTTGAGAAGAACATCTTATCTCATCATCATGCATCTGTTAAACAAACAGGCATCGAACCCGAAGGCCAGATCAACACGAAGTTCATAGGAATATCTGACCTCGCAGTCAGGCATCTGTTAAACAAATAGGCATCGAACATGAAGTCCCGCTCAACATGAAGTTCATAGGAATATCTGACCTTGTTGTCAGGGATCTGTTAAACAACCAGGCATAAAACTCAAATGTCGGCTAAACTCGAAGTTGAGAAGAACATATGACCTCGCTGTCTGGCATCTGTTAAACAAACAGGCATCAAATTTGACGACCGGCTCAACCCAAAGATGTGAAGAACTTCTGACCTCTTTATCAGGCTTCTATTAAACAAACAGGCATCGAACCCGAAGTTGAGAAGAACATCTTACCTCGCCGTCAGGCATCTTTTAAACAAACAGGCATCGAACCCGAAGGCCGACTCAACACGAAGGTGAGAAGTACATCTGACCTCGCCGTCAGGTATCTGTTAAACAAAAAGGCATCAAACCCGAAGGCCGGCTCAACCTGAAGTTGAGAAGACCATCTGACCTCGCTATCAAGCATATGTTAAACAAACAGGCATCGAATTTGATGGCCGGCACAACCCGAAGTTGAGAAGAACATCTGAACTCATTGTCAGGCATCAGTTAAACAAACAGGAATCAAACCCGAAGGCCTGCTCAACCCGAAGTTGAGAAGAGCATCTGACCTCGCCGTCAGGCATCTGTTAAACAAAGAGGCATCGAACCCGAAGGTCGGCTCAACACGAAGTTGAGAAGTACATCTAACCTCGCCGTCAGGCATATGTTAAATAAACAGGCATCAAACCCAGAGGCCGATTCAACACGAAGTTGAGAAGAACATCTGACCTCGCCGTCAAGTATCTATTAAACAAACAGGCATCGAACCCGAAGGCCGGTTCAAAATGAAGTTGAGAAGAACATCTGACCTCGTCGTCAGGTATCTGTTAAATAAACAGGCATCGAACCCGAAGGGGGGCTCAACGCGAAGTTGAGACGAACATTTGACCTCGTTGTCAGGCATCTGTTAAACAAACAGGCATCAAATTTGATGGTCGGCTCAACCCGAAGTTGAGAAGAACATATAACCTCCCCGTCAGGCATCTGTTAAACAAACAGGCATCGAACCCGACGCCCGGCTCAACCCGAAGTGTAGAAGAACATCTGACCTCGCCGTCAGGAATCTGTTAAACAAACAGGCATCGAACCCGAAGGCCGGCTTAACACGAAATTCATAGGAATATCTGACCTCGCCATCAGGGATCTGTTAAACAAACAGGCATCGAACACGTAGGTCGGATCAACACGAAGTTCATAGGAATATCTGACCCCACCATCATCAATCTGTTAAACAAATAGTCATCGAACACGATGTCCCACTCAACACGAACTTGAGAGCAACATCTGACCTCTCCGTCAGGCTTCTGTTAAACAAACAGGCGTCCAACCCGACTGCCGACTCAACCCGAAGTTGAGAAGAAAATCTGACCTCGATGTGAGGCATCTGTTAAACAAACAGGCATTTAAACCAAAGGGCGGCTCAACCCGAAGTTGAGAAGAACATCTGACCTCGCTGTCAAGCATCTATTAAACAAACAGGCATCGAACCCGAAGGCTAGCTTAACATGAAGTTCATAGGAATATCTGACATCGTTGCCAGGCATCTGTTAAACAAATAGGCATTGAACACGAAGTCCCGCTCAACATGAAGTTCATAGGAATATCTAACCTCGCCGTCAGGGATCTGTTAAACAAACCAGCATCGAACATGAAGGCCAACTCAACCCGAAGTTAAGAAGAACACCTGAACTTGCCGTCAGGCATCTGTTAAACAAAGAGGCATTGAATTTGATAGTCGGCTAAACCCGAAGATGTGAAGAACTTCTGACCCCTCTGTTGGGCTCCTGTTAAACAAACAGGCATCGAACCCGAAGACCGGCTCAAAACGAAGTTGACAAGTACATCTGACCTCACCGTCAAGGATCTGTTAAACAAAATGGCATCAAAACCGGAGGCCGGCTCAACCTGAAGTTGAGAAGAACATCTGACCTTGCTATCAGGCATCTGTTAAACAAACAGGCATCGAATTTGATGGCCGATTCAGCCCAAAGTTGAGAAGAACATTTGACCTTGCCGTCAGGTATCTATTAAACAAACAGGCATCGAACCCAAAGGTCGACTCAACACGAAGTTGAGAAGTACATCTGACCTTGCCGTCAGGCATATGTTAAACAAACAGGCATCGAAGCCGGAGGCCGGTTCAACACGAAGTTGAGAAGAGCATCTGACCTCGCTGTCAAGTATCTGCTAAATAAATAGGCATCGAACCCGAAGGCCGGCTCAAAATGAAGTTGAGAAGAACATCTGACCTCGCCGTCAGGTATTTGTTAAATAAACAAGCATCAAACCCGAACGGGGGCTCAACCCGAAGTTGAGAAGAACATTTGACCTCGCTGTCACCATTCTGTTAAACAAATAGGCATCGAATTTGATGGTCAGCTCAACCCGAAGTTGAGAAGAACATCTAACCTCCCTGTCAGGCATCTGTTAAACAAACAGGCATCGAACCCGACGACCGGCTCAACCCGAAGTGTAGAAGAACATATGACCTTGCCGTCAGGCATCTATTAAACAAACAGGCATCGAACCCAAAGGCCGGCTTAACACGAAGTTCATAGGAATATCTGACCTCGCCATCAAGGATCTGTCAAACAAACAAGCATCGAACACATAGGCCGGCTCAACACGAAGTTCATAGGAATATCTGACCTCGCCGTCAGCCATCTGTTAAACAAATAGTCATCGAACACGAAGTTCTGCTCAACACGAACTTGAGAGCAACATCTGACCTCACCGTCAGGAATTTGTGAAACAAACAGGCATCGAACCCGAAGGCCGGTCAACACGAAGTTGAGAGAAACATCTGACCTTGCCGTCAAGCATATGTTAACCAAACAGGCATCGAACCCGAAGGCCGGCACAACCAAAAGTTGAGAAGAACATCTGACCTCGCCGTCAGGCATTTGTTAAACAAACAGGCATCGAACCCAAAGGCCAGCTCAACCTGAAGTTGAGAAGAACATCTGACCTCACCATCAGGTATCTGTTAAACAGATAGGCATCAAACACGAAGTCCCGCTCAACAGGAAGTTCATAGGAATATCAGACCTCGCTGTCAGGGATTTGTTAAACAAACAGGCATCGAACACGAAGGTTGAGTCATCCCGAAGTTGAGAAGAATATCAGACCTCGATGTCAGGCATCTGTTAAACAAACAGGCATCGAATTTGATGGTCGTCTCAACCCAAAGTTGAAAAGAACATATAACCTCTCCGTCAGGCATCTGTTAAACAAACAGGCATCGAACTCGAAGGGGAGCTCAACTCGAAGTTGAGAAGAACATCTGACCTCGCCGTGAGGTATCTCTTAAACAAACAGGCATCGAACCCGAAGGCCGGCTCAACACGAAGTTGGGAAGTACATATGACTTCACCGTCAGGGATCTGTTAAACAAAAAGGCATCAAACCCGAAGGACGGCTCAACCTGAAGTTGAGAAGAACATTTGACCTTGCTATCAGGCATCTGTTAAACAAACAGGCATCGAATTTGATGGCCGGCTCAACCCAATGTTGAGAAGAACATTTGAACTCATTGTTAGGCATCAGCTAAACAAACAGTAATCGAACCCGAAGGCCGGCTCAACACGAAGTTGACAAGTACATCTAACCTCGCCGTCAGGCATCTCTTAAACAAACAGGCATCGAACCCGGAGGCCGGCTCAACACGAAGTTTAGAAGAACATCTGACCTCGCCATCAGGCATCTGTTAAACAAACAGGCATCGAACCCGAAGGCCGACACAAAATTAAGTTGAGTAGAACCTCTGACTTCGCCGTCAGGTATCTGTTAAAAAAACAGGCATCGAACCCGAAGAGTCGGCATAACATGAAGTATCTACTAAACAAACAGGCATCGAACCCGCATGGCGGCTCAACCAGAAGTTGATAAGAACATTAGACCTCGCCGTCAGGAATTTGTTAAACAAACATCAATCGAACCTGAAGCCCGGCTCAACATGAAGTTGAGTGGAACATTGCATCTTGCCGTCAGGCATCTGTTAAACAAACAGGCATCGAACCCGATGGTCTGCTCAACCCGAAGTTGAGAAGAACGTCTGACCACACCGTCAGGCATCTGTTAAACAAATAGGCATCGAACCTGAATTGGCTCAACACGAAGTTGAGAAGTACATCTGACCTCGCCGTCAAGAATCTGTTAAACAAACAGGCATCGAACCCGAAGGCCGGCTCAACACGAAGTTTAGAAGTACATCTGACCTTGCCGTCAGGCATCTCTTAAACAAACAGGCATCGAACCCGGAGGCCGGCTCAACACAAAGTTGAGAAGAACATCTGACCTCGCCGTCAGGCATCGAACCCGAAGGCCGGCTCAAAATTAAGTTGAGAAGAGCATCTAACTTCTCCGTCAGGTATCTGTAAAACAAACAGGCATCGAACCCGAAGGTCGGCACAACACGAAGTTGAGAGGAACATTTGACCTCGCCGTGAGGCATCTACTAAACAAACAGGCATCGAACCCGAAGGGCGGCTCAACCAGAAGTTGATAAGAACATTAGACCTCGCCGTCAGGAATCATTTAAACAAACATGCATCGAACCCGAAGGCCGGCTTAACACGAAGTTGAGTGGTACATTTCACCTCACCGTCAGGAAACTGTTAAACAAACAGGCATCGAACCCGAAGGGGGGCTCAAACCGAAGTTGAGAAGAACATCTGACCTTGTTGTTACGCATCTGTTAAACAACAGGCATCGAACCCGAAGGCCGGCTCAACACGAAGTTCTTAACAATATCTGAACTCGCTGTTGGGCGTCTGTTAAACAAATTGGCATCGAACACAAAGTCCCGCTCAACACAAAGTTTAGAGCAACATCTGACCTCGTCGTAAGGGATCTATTAAACAAACAGGCATCGAACACGGAGGTCGGCTCAACCCGAAGTTGAGAAGAACATCTGACCTTGCTGTTAGGCATCTGTTAAACAAACAGGCATCGAACCCGAAGGCCGGCTCAACACGAAGTTCATAAGAATATCTGACCTCGCCGTCGGGCGTCTGTTAAACAAATTTGCATCGAACACAAAGTCCCGCTAAACGCAAAGTTGAGATCAACATCTGACCTCACCGTAAGGGATCTATTAAACAAACAGGCATCGAACATGAAGGCCGGCTCAACCCGAAGTTGAGAAGAACATCTGATCTCGCTGTCAGGCATCTATAAAAAAAAAGGCATCGAATTTGATGGTCGGCTCAACCCAAAGTTGAGAAGAACATATGACCTCTCCGTCAGGCATCTGTTAAACAAACTGGCATCGAACCAGATGGCCGGCTCAACCCGAAGTTGAGAAGAACATCTGACCTCGCCGTCAGGCATCTGTTAAACAAACAGGCACCAAACCTGAATTAGCTCAACACGAAGTTGAGAAATACATCTGACCTTGCCGTCAGGGATCTGTTAAATAAAAAAGCATCGAACCCGGAGACCTGCTCAACCTGAAGTTGAGAAGAACATCTTACCTTGCTATCAGACATCTGTTAAAAAAACAGGCATCGAATTTGTTGGCCGGCTCAACCCGAAGTTGAGAAGAACATCTGACCTCGCTGTCAGGCATTTATTAAATAAACAGACATCAAACCCGAAGACAGGCTCAACCAGAAGTTGAAAAGAACATCTGACCTTGCCATCTAGCATCTATTAAACAAACAGGCATCGAACCCGAAGGCCGGCTCAACACGAAGTTGAGAAGTACATCTGACCTTGCCGTCAGATATCTGTTAAACAAACAGGCATCAAACCCGAAGGGGGGCTCAACCCGAAGTTGAGAAGAACATCTGACCACGTTGTTAGGCATCTGTTAAACAGACAGGCATCGAACCCGAAGACCGGCTCAACACGAAGTTCATAGGAATATCTGACCTCGCCGTCAGGAAACTGTTAAAAAAACACGCATCGAACCCGGAGGGGGGCTCAAACCGAATTTGAGAAGAACATCTGACCTTGTTGTTACGCATCTGTTAAACAACAGGCATCGAACCCGAAGGCCGACTCAACACGAAGTTCTTAACAATATCTGAACTCGCCGTTGGGCGTCTGTTAAACAAATTGGCATCGAACACAAAGTCCCGCTCAACACAAAGTTTAGAGCAACATCTGACCTCGTCGTAAGGGATGTATTAAACAAACAGGCTTCGAACACGAAGGTCGGCTCAACCCGAAGTTGAGAAGAACATCTGACCTTGCTGTTAGGCATCTGTTAAACAAACAGGCATCGAACCCGAAGGCCGGCTCAACACGAAGTTCATAAGAATATCTGACCTCGCCGTCGGGCGTCTGTTAAACAAATTTGCATCGAACACAAAGTCCCGCTCAACGCAAAGTTGAGAGCAACATCTGACCTCACCGTAAGGGATCTATTAAACAAACAGGCATCGAACATGAAGGCCGGCTCAACCCGAAGTTGAGAAGAACATCTGACCTCGCTGTCAGGCATCTATAAAATAAAAAGGCATCGAATTTGATGGCCGGCTCAACCCAAAGTTGAGAAGGACATATGACCTCTCCGTCAGGCATCTGTTAAACAAACTGGCATCAAACCAGATGGCCGGCTCAACCCGAAGTTGAGAAGAACATCTGACCTCGCCGTCAGGCATCTGTTAAACAAACAGGCACCAAACCTGAATTAGCTCAACACGAAGTTGAGAAGTACATCTGACCTTGCCGTCAGGGTTCTGTTAAATAAAAAAGCATCGAACCCGGAGACCTGCTCAACCTGAAGTTGAGAAGAACATCTTACCTTGCTATCAGACATCTGTTAAAAAAACAGGCATCGAATTTGTTGGCCGGCTCAACCCGAAGTTGAGAAGAACATCTGACCTCGCTGTCAGGCATTTATTAAATAAACAGACATCAAACCCGAAGACAGGCTCAACCAGAAGTTGAAAAGAACATCTGACCTTGCCATCTGGCATCTATTAAACAAACAGGCATCGAACCCGAAGGCCGGCTCAACACGAAGTTGAGAAGTACATCTGACCTTGCCGTCAGATATCTGTTAAACAAACAGGCATCAAACCCGAAGGGGGGCTCAACCCGAAGTTGAGAAGAACATCTGACCACGCTGTTAGGCATCTGTTAAACAGACAGGCATCGAACCCGAAGACCGGCTCAACACGAAGTTCATAGGAATATCTGACCTCGCCGTCAGGCAACTGTTAAACAAACACGCATCGAACCCGGAGGGGGGCTCAAACCGAATTTGAGAAGAACATCTGACCTTGTTGTTACGCATCTGTTAAACAACAGGCATCGAACCCGAAGGCCGGCTCAACACGAAGTTCTTAACAATATCTGAACTCGCCGTTGGGCGTCTGTTAAACAAATTGGCATCGAACACAAAGTCCCGCTCAACACAAAGTTTAGAGCAACATCTGACCTCGGCGTAAGGGATCTATTAAACAAACAGGCATCGAACACGAAGGTCGGCTCAACCCAAAGTTGAGAAGAACATCTGACCTTGCTGTTAGGCATCTGTTAAACAAACAGGCATCGAACCCGAAGGCCGGCTCAACACGAAGTTCATAAGAATATCTGACCTCTCCGTCGGGCGTCTGTTAAACAAATTTGCATCGAACACAAAGTCCCGCTCAACGCAAATTTGAGAGCAACATCTGACCTCACCGTAAGGGATCTATTAAACAAACAGGCATCGAACATGAAGGCCGGCTCAACCCGAAGTTGAGAAGAACATCTGACCTCGCTGTCAGGCATCTATAAAACAAAAAGGCATCGAATTTGATGGCCGGCTCAACCCAAAGTTGAGAAGAACATATGACCTCTCCGTCAGGCATCTGTTAAACAAACTGGCATCGAACCAGATGGCCGGCTCAACCCGAAGTTGAGAAGAACATCTGACCTCGCCGTCAGGCATCTGTTAAACAAACAGGCACCAAACCTGAATTAGCTCAACACGAAGTTGAGAAGTACATCTGACCTTGCCGTCAGGGATCTGTTAAATAAAAAAGCATCGAACCCGGAGACCTGCTCAACCTGAAGTTGAGAAGAACATCTTACCTTGCTATCAGACATCTGTTAAAAAAACAGGCATCGAATTTGTTGGCCGCTCAACCCGAAGTTGAGAAGAACATCTGACCTCGCTGTCAGGCATTTATTAAATAAACAGACATCAAACCCGAAGACAGGCTCAACCAGAAGTTGAAAAGAACATCTGACCTTGCCATCTGGCATCTATTAAACAAACAGGCATCGAACCCGAAGGCCGGCTCAACACGAAGTTGAGAAGTACATCTGACCTTGCCGTCAGATATCTGTTAAACAAACAGGCATCAAACCCGAAGGGGGGCTCAACCCGAAGTTGAGAAGAACATCTGACCACGCTGTTAGGCATCTGTTAAACAGACAGGCATCGAACCTGAAGACCGGCTCAACACGAAGTTCATAGGAATATCTGACCTCGCCGTCGAGCGTCTGTTAAATAAATAGGCATCGAACACGAAGTCTCGCTCAACACAAAGTTGAGCGCAACATCTGACCTCACTGTAAGGGATCTATTAAACAAACAGGCATCGAACACGAAGGCCGGCTCAACCCAAAGTTGAGAAGAACATCTGACCTAGCTGTTAGGCATCTATTAAACAAACAAGCATCGAATTTGATGGTCGGCTTAACCCAAAGTTGAGAAGAACATACGACCTCTCCGTTAGGCATCTGATAAACAAACTGGTATCGAACCCGATGGCCGGCTCAACCTGAAATTGTGAGGAACATCTGACCTCGCCGTCAGGTATCTATTAAACTAATATGCATTGAACCTGAATTGGCTCAACACGAAGTTGAGAAGTACATCTGACCTTGCTGTTAGGGATTTGTTAAATAAAAAGGCATCGAACCCGGAGGCCTGCTCAACCCGAAGTTGAGAAGAACATCTGACCTCGCCGACAGGAATCTGTTAAACAAACAGGCATCGAACCCGAAGGCCGGCTCAACACGAAGTTTAGAAGTACATCTGACCATGCCGCATGCATCTCTTAAACAAACAGGCATCGAACCCGGAGGCCGGCTTAACACGAAGTTGAGAAGAACATCTGACCTCGCCGTCAAGCATCGAACCCGAAGGCCGACTCAAAATTAAGTTGAGAAGAACATCTGACTTCGTCGTCAGGTATCTGTTAAACAAACAGGCATCGAACACGAAGGCCGGCACAATACGAAGTTGAGAGGAACATTTGGCCTTGCCGTGAGGCATCTACTAAACAAACAGGCATCGAACCTGAAGGGCGGCTCAACCAGAAGTTGATAAGAACATTAGACCTTGCCGTCAGGAATCAGTTAAACAAACAGGCATCGAACCCGAAGGCCGCCTCAATACGAAATTGAGTGGTACATTTCACCTCACCGTCAGGCATCTGTTAAACAAACAGACATCGAACCCGAAGGGGGGCTCAACCCGAAATTAAGAAGAACATCTGACCTTGCTGTCAGGCATCTGTTAAACAAACAGGCATCGAACCCGAAGGGGGGCTCAACCCGAAGTTAAGAAGAACATCTAACCTTGTTGTTAGGCATCTGTTAAACAAACAGGCATCGAACCCGAAGGCCGACTCAACACGAAGTTTATAAGAATATCTGACCACGTCGTCGGGCGTCTGTTAAACAAATTGGCATCGAACACAAAGTCCCGCTCAACACAAAGTTGAGAGCAACATCTAACCTCGCCGTAAGGGATCTATTAAACAAACAGGAATCGAACACGAAGGTCGGCTCAACCCGAAGTTGAGAAGAACATCTAACCTCACTGTCAGGCGTCTAATAAACAAACAGGCATCGAATTTGATGGCCGGCTCAACCCAAAGTTGAGAAGAACATATGACCTCTCCTTCAGGCATCTGTTAAATAAACTGGCATCAAACCCGATGGCCGGCTCAACCCGAAGTTGAGAAGAACATATGACCTCACCGTCAGGCATGTGTTAAACAAACAGGCACCAAACCTGAATTGGCTCAACACGAAGTTGAGAAGTACATCTGACCTTGCCGTCAGGGATCTGTTAAATAAAAAAGCATCGAACCCGGAGACCTGCTCAACATGAAGTTGAGAAGAACATCTTACCTTGCTATCAGGAATCTGTTAAATAAACAGGCATCGAATTTGTTGGCCGGCTCAACCCAAAGTTGAGAAGAACATCTGACCTTGCTGTCAGGCATTTATTAAATAAATAGACATCGAACCCGAAGACAGGCTCAACCAGAAGTTGAAAAGAACATCTGACCTCGCCATCTGGCATCTATTAAACAAACAGGCATCGAACCCAAAGGCCGGCTCAACACGAAGTTGAGAAGTACATCTGACCTCGCCGTCAGATATCTGTTAAATAAAGAGGCATCAAACCCGAAGGGGGGCTCAACCCGAAGTTGAGAAGAACATCTGACCATGCTGTCAGGCATCTGTTAAAAAAACAGGGATCGAACCCGAAGGCCGGCTGAACACGAAGTTCATAGGAATATCTGACCTCACCGTCGGGCATCTGTTAAATAAATAGGCATCGAACACGAAGTCCCGCTCAACAAAAAGTTGAGAGCAACATCTGACCTCGCTGTAAGGGATCTATTAAGCAAACAGGCATCGAACACGAAGGCCGGCTCAACCCGAAGTTTAGAAGAACATCTGACCTGGCTGTCAGGCATCTATTAAACAAACAGACATCGAACCCGAAGGCGGGCTCAACCAGAAGTTGAGAAGAATATATGACCTCGCTGTCTGGCATCTATTAAATAAACGGGCATCGAACCTAAAGGTCGGCTCAACATGAAGTTGAGAAGTACATCTGACCTCGCCGTCAGGTATCTGTTAAACAAACAGGCATCGAACCTGAAGGCCGACTCAAAATGAAGTTGAAAAGAACATCTGGCCTCGCTTTCAAGTATCTGTTAAACAAACAGGCATTGAACCCGAAGTTAAAATGAAAATTTAACCTTTCTGTGAGGCATCTATTAACAAACAGGCATCGAACCCGAAGGGCGGCTCAACCAGAAGTTGGTTAAAAACATTAGACCTCGCCGTCAGGAATCTGTTAAACAAACAGGCATCGAACCCGAAGGCCGTCTCAACACGAAGTTGAGAGAAACATTTGACCTCGTTGTCAGGTATCTGTAAAACAAACAGGCATCGAACTGGAAGGCCGGCTCAACCCGAAGTTCATAAGAATATCTGACCTCGTGGTCAGGCATCTGTAAAACAAATAGGCATCGAACATGAAGTCCCGCTCAACACGAAGTTGAGAGCAACATGTGACCTCGCCATCAGGCATCTGTTAAACAAACAGGCATCGAACCCGAAGGCCGGCACAACACGAAGTTGAGAGGAACATTTGACCTCATCGTGAGGCATCTACTAAACAAACAGGCATCGAACCCGAAGGGCGGCTCAACCAGAATTTGATAAAAACATTAGACCTTGCCGTCAGGAATCTGTTAAACAAACAGGCATCGAACCCGAAGGCCGGCTTAACAGAAGCCTGACGGAGAGGTCAAAAGTTCTTCACAACTTCGGGTTGAGCCGACCATCAAATTCGATGCCTGTTTGTTTAACAGATGCCTGACAGCGAGGTCAGATGTTCTTCTCAACTTCGGGATGAGCCGGCCTTCAGGTTCCACATCTGTTTGTTTAACAGATGCCTGAAGGCGAGGTCAGATGTTCTTCTCAACTTCGGGTTGAGCCGGCCTTCGATTTCGATGCCTGTTTGTTTAACAGATCTCTGACAGCGAGGTCAGATATTCCTATAAACTTCGTGTTGAGCCGGCCTTCGGGTTCGATGCCTATTTGTTTAACAGATGCTTGATAACGTGGTCAGATGTTCCTTTCAACTTCGTGTTGTGCTGGCCTTCAGGTTCGATGCCTGTTTGTTTAACTAATACATGACGACGAGGTAAGATGTTCCTCATAAGTACAAGTTTAGCCGACCATCGGGTTCGATGCCTGTTTATTTAACAAATGCCTGACGGCGAGGTCAGATGTTCTTCTCAACTTTGGGTTGCGTCGACCTTCAGATTCAATGGTTGTTTTTTTAACAGATGCTTGACAGCAAGGTCAGATGTTCCTCTCAACTTCGTGTTAAGCCGACCTTCAGGTTCGATGCATGTTTGTTTAACAGATACTTGACGGCGAGGTCAATAGTTCTTCTCAACTAATGGTTGAGACGGCTGTCGGGTTTGATGCCTATTTTTTTACCAGATGCCTGACGGCGAGATTAGATGTTCTTCTAAACTTCGTGTTGAGTCGGCTCCGGGTTTGATGTCTGTTTGTTTAACAGATGCCTGACGGCGAGGTCAGATGTACTTCTCAACTTCGTGTTGAGCCGACCTTCAAGTTCTATGCCTGTTTGTTTAACAGATGCTTGACAGCGAAGTCAGATGTTCCTCTCAACTTCGTGTTGTGCCGGCCTTCGGGTTTGATGCCTGTTTGTTTAACAAATGCCTGACGGCGAGGTCAGATGTTCTTCTCAACTTCGGGTTGAGCCGACCTTCAGATTCAATGTCTGTTTGTTTAACAGATGCTTGACAGCAAAGTCAGATGTTCCTCTCAACTTAGTGTTAAGCCGACCTTCGGGTTCGATACCTGTTTGTTTAACAGATCATTGACGGCGAGGTCAGATGTTTTTCTCAACTAAGGGTTGAGACGACTGTCGGGTTCGATGCATGTTTGTTAAACAGATGCCTGACCGTGAGGTTAGATGTTTTTCTCAAATTTGTGTTGAGTCGGCCTCCGGGTTTGATGCCAGTTTGTTTAACAGATGCCTGACGGCAAGGTCAGATGTTCCTCTCAACTTCATGTTGTACTGGCCTTCGGGTTTGATGCCTGGTTGTTTAACTAATGCCTGACGGTGAGGTCAGATGTTTCTCCCAAATTCAAGTTGAGTCGGTCTTTGGTTTCGATGCCTTTTTGTCTAAGAGATGCCTGACGACGAGGTCAGATGTTCTTCTCAATTTCGGGTTGAGCCGACCTTCAGATTCAATGCTTGTTTGTTTAACAAATGCTTGACAGCAAGGTTAGATGTTCCTCTCAACTTCGGGTTCGATGCCTGTTTGTTTAACAGATGCTTGACGGCGAGGTCAAATGTTCTTCTTAACTAAGGATTGAGATGGCCGTCGGGTTCGATGCATGTTTGTTTAACAGATGCCTGACGGCGAGGTTAGATGTTCTTCTCAACTTTGAGTTGAGTCGGCCTCCGGGTTTGATGTCTGTTTGTTTAACAGATGCCTGACGGCGAGGTCAGATGTACTTCTTAACTTCGTGTTGAGCCGGCCTTCGCGTTTGATGCCTGTTTGTTTAACAGATGCCTGACAGCGAGGTCAAACATTTTCTCAACTTCGGGTTTAGGCAGCCTTAGGGTTCCATGCCTGTTTGTTTAACAAATTCCTGATGGCGAGGTCAGATGTTCTTCTCAACTTTGGGTTGAGCCGGCCTTCGGGTTCGATGCCTGTTTGTTTAACAGATCCCTGACGGCGAGGTCAGATATTCCTATGAACTTCGTGTTGAGCCGGCCTTCGGGTTCGATGCCTTTTTTTTAACAGATGCTTGACAACAAGGTCAGATGTTCCCCTCAAATAGTGTTGTGTCGGCCTTCCGGTTCGATGCTTGTTTGTTTAACTAATACCTAACGGCGAGGTCAGATGTTCCTCTCATGTTCAAGTTTAGCCGACCTTCAGGTTCGATGCCTGTTTATTAAACAAATGCCTGACGGTGAGGTCAGATGTTCTTCTCAACTTTGGGTTGTTGTGCCGGCCTTCAGACTCAATCCCTGTTTTTTTAACAGATGCTTGAGGGTTGTCGCTTGCGCGAAAATAAGGTGCCGACATGACAGAAGAGTCGCCACCTTTCGTTATTTATCCCTCAGAGCGGGAAAGGAAACGATCGGAAAAACCTGACGAAAAAGGGTAAGACAAGGTCATCGCAACCATTGTCTGGATTCGGGAGTCGGTTACGCAAGGGGAAGGTATTATCACCCCTCACGTCCGTCGTACTCGACGGGATCCACGCTTGTTTGTTTACTTGGACGGGTTGGTTTTATTCTATCTACCTATCAAGGCTGGCTGAAAAAGAAAAGAAAAATGACTCGGCAAAGCGTCGCACTTTATGCCTACGTATTCTCATTAGAGAATGAGAAATCAGAGTCAACGTAGTTCGACCTACGGAGGGTTATGGGGGAAGGTAGCTCGCCAATACATCAGTATTGTGCCTACGTACTCTCAACAGGGATGAGAGATCAGAGCTCACGTAGTTCGGGAAACTACGGTTATTTCCTGTTTTGAAAGAAGTGTTTTTTATTGTGTTTGCGATTTCAACCGCACTAGAGACTATGACCTAAGAGTGAATGCGTCGCATGTCACCCAAAGGGTACCATACTAAACATCCAGACTGTGGAAAAGAAACTCTCCCACAATCCTTTCTCAGATAGCTTAAGGCTCGTAACGTAAGAAAGAAATCATTCATGATTACTGTATCTTAAACTGTTTTGAGATGAGAAGAGAACAGGCCCAACTAGGAGGGAGACTATCAAGTCCTACTGTTATCATGCCATGGATTCATCCTATGGTTGAGGTTTGAACAGGGAACTCCTAGATGTTGTCATGCATAGGTTTCAACCTAAAAGTCTATCATCAAATCCTTATCAAAGGAAATGAGAGTCCTAAGGGATCATGTCAATGATACACCAAAACAGACAAAAGCATCAGCTTTAACAGTAAAATGCATGCAATGCAAGTGAGGGAGGAAATGTGTGTGGGGCTTCAGCCTCCACAAGCTCGTCTCGACCTCAAGCCAGTCATGAAATAACAGTAATCATACTGAAAAATAAACAACATGCTATCAAGCAATAAACAGCAAACTGCAATCATACAGATAAAAGAAAGGAAATGCTATCAAGCAAAATAAGCACATGGGCAAGGGAGCTGGGCTCTACCGAATACCCGCAAGCAAAGCCATACAGTAACAATACAAGCAGATGCACTCATGCTCTTAGACTGAACTGATTCTAGATGAGCTTATTCTAATGCAGCAGACAAATCAGACAAAACAAACAATACATCAAAGAAAACAAAAGAAAGCTTCAGCTCCTCCAACAGCTACTCAGTCTTCAGACTTCAGAGATCACTTGCTTTCCAGGTATCAACCCTACAACATGAGCATCAACTCATCTCCTCCCTTGAACTTCAGCTCTTTTGATCAGCTCCACCTTCAAGCTTCACTATCTTCAGGGGTCTTCAGGCATCAACTTGATCTTCAGAAAGTCTTCAGACTTCAGCAATCTTCAAGGAATCATCCTCTTCAAAGCTTCAGCTTCTGTCTCCAATGGCTCTAATGCTCCAGCAAACAAGATTCAGTCAACAAGATGAGGTGAAGATGTTACAGTGCTCACTGACTTCCAAAGGATGCCATTGAGGACTTAACATCAAAGGGAAGGCTCTCTCAAAGTTCTACCTCAAAGGGTAAGGTCACTAATCCCTCCAAAGGAGAGAGGTGAATACCCTTAAGGGACTTTATGTCACAGAGAAGGAAGGAGGTGAACAAGACACTCCTTGTTTATTGAATAAAAGTATCCTATCTAAGGCTTTGCCTATGCACTTATGATCCTATGAACAAAACAACAAGAGCTAGCTAAACTCCTCTGCAAGGTCTTCAAAGCTTCAATGATGGCCCACAAGGTCTTCAACTCAATCTTCAAAGCTCACACACTCAAAAGAGAAGGAAAGAAAACAATACAATACAAACTTATGCCTTTAAGCAACACACACACTATCCATACATTCAAAAATCAATGAAAAATACTAAAACACCATACAATATTCTAGTAAAATTCTAGGGGATTCTATACATACTTACCCTTAACCCCTATATTCCCCATACACTAGTTTGGTCTATAAATCCCAAAACAAAATTGTTCAAGTCTACCTATACAACCTAAAACCATAATTAGAACACCTAAATGTCTAACAATCAAACTACATCAAATTTTAATCTATAAATCATGAAATAAACCCTACATGAAACTAGGGTTTAATACCTAACTATGCCAAAAAGAATGGCTCAAAAACCCTAAGGGAAGGTCCTAAAACAAATTGTACAAAATCAAGTATCAACTAAAACATATTAAAAAGACTATTTACAAGAAAATATGCTAAAAAATATTAAACTAAAAATAAAATGGAATTTTCATTTTTAGTAATTTTCTAGACAAAATTATGATTATGTGAAAAAAAGAAGAAATGAAAAATATTAATTTTTGGATTTTTTATGATTTTTATAAAATGCAAGGAAATTAAAAGAAATAAAAATAAAAGAATAAAAAATAAATGGGGAGGGCGTGTCAAAAGTAGGGCGCCCCAGTGGTTTTCAAGATGGGCCAAAATCCTGGGAGGTGTGGATAGAAACGAATGCTGAGGCCCAGTTCCCTTACTCAATCAAAACGGTCCGTTTGGTTAAATGGTACGCTGCGTTTTGATGCTTCAGTCTTCCCTCCGTTTACCAATTTGAATCGTGGTCGTACGATGGATTGAATTGGTCAAGGATCTGAGGCAATCCAACGGTGGACCTTCATCGTCCCCAACTCAACCCTAGGGTTTGCAGAAACCCTAACCCCATGCAAGGATCTTCTTCAAGCTCGTTCTCACTGATTACCCAATGAAACCACAAACTTCCAACGGCGAAAATGTTCTATTAATCCCCAAGAACACAATGATATCAATAGACTTCCCTGAAACCTCTTGAATCATCCTAACAGAAAGCACGAAAGTTGGGGTTCCACCATGATTTTCTGCTATCAACCTTAACCAAGCTCAAACCTAATGATGTAAATCTGTTCCACATGTTATCCTAGCCATTCTACACTACATTATATCCATTAATGCACACACAATAGCTTGCTATCAATTCTGCAAGAAATGGTACCCTGCCTCGAAACCTCATGAATCTTCCTCTAATCCTCAGAAAATGGTCCTCTACCCTAGCTTAACCAGTCTAAACCTATAACTATGGTGGAATGCACATAAATTAGGTGATACGAGCAAGATTACCAACCTGTCAAACTTTAATGGTGGATATGGTTTCCCTACAATTCAATGTATGCAAGCTTCCTTGATTAATCTCCAATGGCAGATATGAATTCTGTATGCAACAAAATGGATGAACAAGGCTTGAATCTTGTGTTTGATCTCAATATGCACTTCTTGCAAATTCTTCAAAACAGCTTCAAACTTCCATGGATCTTCCTCTATCTCAGTATGCAATCAATCACAAGGATCAGAGTAGTGTGTTTGTGGAGAAGAAATGAATGAAAATGGAAGAGAATGAAGGTTTGATGTGAAATTGCAAATGGAAGAATCTTCACTTTTCACACTCTAATCTCACCTCTCACCAACAATTATCACCAACCCTAGCCAAATTGTGATTCACTCTTCTTATAGCAATCCATGGAATGATCTAGATCCATCTAGAAACTTGTGGAAAGTGTTAGAAAGTTTTAGAACTTCTCCTTTAATGACATGCTAATCATACCATATCTCATGAGTTAGGCTTGCCAAATTGGCTTCAAAATCTCCTTACAAGAGATGTTGAGAAAGAATGAGTGAAAAACATGCATTTCCTTGCCTTTGGTGAAGTTTTGTCAAGTTGCCTTATTATGCAAGAATGAGAATTACAAAGTAACCCCCATTTCTAAGCTTCAAATCAAAATTCTACTTGAACCATTGTTTTTAAAATATTGTTTGGAGTCAAAATGACATATTAGATGACTCATTTTGGATTTGTACATCTCCTAAACCAAAATTAAATTTCAACTTTTTCAACTTATAAGCCATTTTTAGGTCATTTTCACCCAATCTTGTAAATCCTTGCTACAAGCTCTTTCACTAACTCATGACCACTTTTCTAGACTTAAAATCCCATTTTTAACAACTTTCATGTTTTGAGTTTTTTCATTTGAGGCTTGGAAATAGGAGATATGGCCTTTGCTTAAAATGACCTATAACTGCCAAATGACCAAAATACCCCTGTCTTGTTCAAACCATAAGTTGAGTTCTACAAATCTTATCAAGGACTTCTAGTACTCTATAGAAAGCTAAGAAGATGCCCTTCAACATTCATGTTGACCAAGAAATCATAGGAATCATCCTACTAGGGCAAAAGTTGTCTGCAAGTTGGGTGACTTCCAAGGACCCAGCTTCACACACCTCTGCTGACCTGTAATTTGTCAAAACCATAACTTGAGCTCTGCAACTCCTATCAAGGACTTCCACCACTCAAATTAAAGCTAGGAACCAACTCTACAACATTCCTGTTGTGGGGCAAATGAGATATCAATCACATCTAGAGCTAAAACAGCCTGGAAGATAAGGATCAAATTAGGGTTTTTACACTGACAATCCTCAGAAACCCTAACTTAAAACTTCTCAAACTCCTCAATCATGATGAGTTGGTCTAGGAATCATCTTCATACCATCTCCATACATCATTCCATGATCTCATGGCCCTTGGATTATGTCTCAACCTTCTCCAAATCTTCAGTTACCCTAGGGCTGACCCAGTCAAAACCCTAATTCTACCATTCATGGTTGAATCTCCTGAATCCTTGCACAATGACTTCTCTGGGCTTCATGATGGCTGTCAAGGCATCTCATACACTTTCTCAAAGCATCAAGTTCATTCTCAAAGTCTCAGAATCCTCTGAGGAGCACCCACAACTCTCAAGCTATGAAGCACACAACCCTGGTTTCAACCAATTCCTCTGAGGATCTCTTGAACTTTCTCGTGAAGATATCAACTTTCAAACACTTGATAGGTAAATAATTGTTGGTCAAATTTTGGGGTGCAACAGCTGCCCCTATTCAAACGGCTTGAACCTGACTGGGTGAGAAGCGAACGGCTCTCAACCAATCAAGGTGCGAGACGATTGAATACCGGTAAACCCGAAAATTTGCCAACTGCTCAACTCGTCGAACACTGGAATAATAGCTGCACGGCAACTATCTGGAGAAATACTGATCTGACGTCGCCGTCGGAAACAAACAATATATCCAACATCGCCGCTGGAGAACGAACCATCCAACATCACCGCTGGAGAACTGAATTGACTGACACACCCAACCTCGCCGCTGGAAAACTGAGTCTGACCTCGCCGTCGGAAACAAACATCCTCTGAGAGACACTCGACCCTGCCGTCGTACAAACATCGTCTCTGCTGGGGATTTAAAGAGCCTGACCTCGCCGTCAAACAAACATCCAACCTCGCCGCCGGACAAAACATAATCTGACCTCGCCGCCAAATCCAAACGTTCAACCTCGCCGTCGAACAAACATCCAACCTCGCCGTCGGAAGCAAACATGATCTGACCTCGCCGTCAAATCCAAACGTTCAACCTTGCCGTCGAACAAACATCCAACCTCGACGTCGGAAGCAAACATGATCTGACCTCGCCGTCAAATCCAAACGTTCAACCTCGCCGTCGGAAGCAAACATGATCTGACCTCGCCGTCAAATCCAAACGTTCAACCTCGTCGTCGAACAAACATCCAACCTCGCCGTCGGAAGCAAACATGATCTGACCTCGCCGTCAAATCCAAACGTTCAACCTCGCCGTCGAACAAACATCCAACCTCGCCGTCGGAAGCAAACATGATCTGACCTCGCCGTCAAATCCAAACGTTCAACCTCGCCGTCGAACAAACATCCAACCTCGCCGCTGGAGAAAATATGACATCGAACAACTCTGACCTGGGGTTCACCCCTAGTAAATGGAACAAAAGGTACACTTGCATGTTTGAAACTACTCCGTTGGGAATGAGAGACTTAACCGAGCACACTCTGACCTGGGGTTCACCCTCAGAACCATAACGAACATCGGAATACTGCTGCACAACTGCCCCACCGCCGAACTTCAACACTAAAGATATATGAAACCCTGGCCCCTGGCCACTTCCAGCTTCAGCTAGGAAAAATCTTCAAGTATTTCTGAAGATGAATGAAACCCTGGCCCCAGGCCACTCCAGATCCGCTGGAGAATCTTCACGTTCTTCTGAAGATAGATGAAACCCTGCCCGTCGGCCATTCCAGCTTCAGCTAGAAAAGATCTTCAAGTACTTCTGAAGATATACATCCTTGACCTTCAAGGATGTAAATTTTGCCCGTCGGCAACTCTGCAGGAGGTATCTTCGACTTCAGTCTAAAGAAATGGTCCTTGGCCTTCAAGGATACATGGATCTGCCTTCAGGCAACTCCACCTCTGCTATAGAGCATCCGTGACTTCAGTCAGGGATATATTTCGGCCTTCAGTCCGAAAAATGAATCCTAGGTCATTCATGACCTTGGGGATAACCTTGCCCTTAGGCACCTTCGCTTCAGCTTGGGAAATCTATGACTTCATTCAGAGAAAAGGTATCCAGAGCCATTCATGACTCTACGGGGATTCAAACACTTTGCCTTCAGGCAAACTCCGCTTCAGCTGGAGAAACATCTTCGACTTCAGTCAGAAGAGAAACTATTCACTTGATCGCCATCAATCATCACCTCAGGACAACTGACTTGGTCTTCAGACCAACACGGATCACCTTGAATACAAAATTTGGAACCTTGTCTTCAGCCACACGTTGATTCATCAACAAGGACATCTGAGCTCACAGGAATCTTCTGATATCGCCTTCAGGCGTTCACGAAGCCAATCTTCAGATTAGACATCACTGTTAGAGCAGACATATCATGCTGCTAAGGACTCCAAGAATCATCTTGAACAAACAGCTCCGTCGGGCACCTTCAAGAATCATCCTGAACTGATAACCATTCTGGAGACTTTATTCTGCTGGGTATTCCAGGAATCTTCCTGGGCAACTCTTGCTGGGGGACGCTACTGGGGAACTCAAGAACCATCCTGAGCAAACCAATCGGGAACCTGCGCTGAGGTCTTAAGAATCATCTTAAGCAAACGGCCCTGCTGAGGAATTCAAGAATCGTCTTGGACTGCAGACTTCGCTGTGGATCTCAAAAATCATATTGAGCGAGCGACCGTGGGGATTACACCGGGGTCTTAAGAATCATCTAAGAAAACAACCTTGTTGGGGAGAATATCAGGAATCATCCTGAGCAACTGGTCCTTTGGTGGAACACCTGTGAGACAAGAATGATAGCAACCTGGATCATGCTCATGATGCGTATGCTTCTGCGCCATGCCCCACGCGGTGGGAATGATGTGCGTTTATGCTAAATGTTGTGCGATCATGCACAATGCTACGCAACGTTAAATGCTATGCAGTGTTAAATGCTATGCAGTCATGCACAATGATGCGATCCCGTCAGCAAAATAAATGCCGAGGGGAGGTCCTCCTGTCAAGGAGAAGGAACTACTCAGATAGAGGAATCATCCTGCTGAGGAAAAGTGGACACACCAATATCCATCGGACTCTGTCAGGGGAATTGATCTTCCGCGGACTGCTGCATGGAAAACAACTTCAGTAGATTACTGCAGGGGACGAAGCTCTACGAGAAACCAGACTTGCAATCAATCGCGAAAATAAACTGCGTGGCCATCATGGCTACTTTTCTGGGGATAACCACCCTGTGGGTAAACAACTTCAGCTGCTTCGCACTCCACTGGGGAAAAACCAATCATGATCTGATCAACTTCCAAGGACTCGGCTCTCTTGGACATCTGCAAACTCGGCTGAGGAAGGAGAAGTCATTCTGCTTCGCTGGAGAGGGTGCGACTCTGGGGAAATACAGCATCAGCTGCCCCACGCTCTGCTAGGGAACATCCACTCAAGGTCCCAACTGCTCCCAAGGATTCTGCTTTTCTGGGGGTCTGCGGACTCAGCCGGGGAGAGAGAAATCATTCTACTTCAACGGAGAGTATGACTCTGATGAGGAATTTCAATTTCGCTGGGGAAGAAAGAATCATCTGACTTCGGGGGAGAGTATAACTCTGCATGGGAATACAACATCAGCTGTTCCAACACTCTACTGGGGAAGAGGGAATCATCCAACTTCAGGAGAGAACATAACTCTGGTGGGGAATCTCAATTCCGCTGGAGACCTCAGTCTGGCACCATCAGTTACTGCATACTCCGGTGTACGAATAGCTTCTTGCGAAACCTGCACTTGTGACCCGGTGCTGGGGAGACACCTGCTTCGGCGACTTTATTGGGGAAAACACGAGCTTCGGTACCCGAATACTTCTATGAAATCTGCACTTGTGACCCGGTGCTGGGGAGAATATGAGCTCTGGCGAGCGACTCAGCTGAGAAAACGACGTTCCTTCAGGATGCGTCTGCTTGGGGAAAAGAATCATCTCTTCCTGGGGAGATATATCAATGCTCACTATTCTGCACTCAGATTCTGCGGCGGAGAGACTACAGGACTCTGCTGGAGAGGGAGGACTCGCCCTGCTTCGGGGATGCGCACGACACATCTTCTGGGAGGTGTTACACCTGCAACAACACAAACAAACAGACAAGATACCCTCCTCAAAGGGGCCTATCCAGGTTATTATCTCGTGACAATATTCAGTTGATTAATTGTTTCAACAATCAATGGGCCTAGGCCCGCAAGTTTATGTATGCGTATTTTATCAAAAACATCGGCGTTTTCATTCGCAAACAAAACAGATAAATGCTAAATGGGCAAGCAGAATTGCTGAATAACATGCATTTTATTGATGGTGAACCCCTGAATGGGTAAAAAATGTTTTACAACAGAGGCAAGCTCCTGGAATGAGGAAGCCGCGCAAAAATAAAACATAAATATACATCAGTATATACAAATGTCGGCAACGAGGCGTAGACGAACACCATGAGTTGATCCCTCTAAGACTCACTCGACTTCGATACTTCTCCGACGCTTCAGCTTCGGAAGAGGTTGATTCAGATAAACGGCCCTCAGGTCTTCCAAACCACTAAACAATGAAAGTCCACACGGAACACAGTCATTTGCTTATTCAAATCCCTAACTTTTGCGTGAACCGCCCTTTATGGGTTTTCAGTTCACCGGGATACCCTTTTTTGCCGAAGCCGCCCAGTGTAGGTTTTCGACTTCGCGGGTGTACATTTTTCGATATATCCCTAATTTTGCCCGAACCTTTTATTCTGTTTTTGGTTCGCCGGGATGCCCCTTTTTTTCCTGGACTTTTTCTTTTTTGTCCAGCGGGTCTCTTTCAAGCAAAGTATTTTTTAACTGCGTCCGCGTTCACCGGGGATGCAAAATCTTCACCATCCATCGTGGATAACAACAAAGCTCCTCCTGAGAAGACCTTGCTGACGACATACGGCCCTTCGTAATTCGGAGTCCACTTGCCCCGGTGATCGGAGTGTGGTGGAAGAATTTTCTTCAGGACGAGATCACCCGTCTGAAAGCTTCTAGGACGCACCTTCTTATCATAAGCTTTCTTCATTCGGTTTTGGTACAGGCGACCAAATGCAATCGATGCTAACCTCTTCTCGTCCATCAGGCTGAGTTGGTTCAAACGATTCGTAATCCATTCTGCCTCGTCGAGCTTCACATCAACCAAAACTCGCAAAGAAGGAATCTCCACTTCTAACGGTAGGACAACTTCCATACCGTACACCAAGGAGAAAGGAGTTGCCCCGGTCGACGTACGCACCGTCGTACGATAACCGTGCAAGGCAAACGACAACATCTCGTGCCAATCTTTGTACGTCACAACCATCTTCTGAACAATCTTCTTGATGTTCTTGTTGGCCGCTTCAACAGCGCCATTCATCTTTGGCCGGTAAGGAGATGAGTTGTGGTGTTCAATCTTGAAGCTCTGGCACAACTCCTTCATCATCTTGTTATTCAAATTCGAACCATTATCAGTAATGATCCGCTCGGGAATTCCATAGCGACAGATGATGTCCCTCTTTATGAATTTAGCTACCACCTGCTTGGTCACATTAGCGTACGAGGCTGCCTCCACCCATTTGGTGAAGTAGTCGATGGCTACCAGAATGAAACGATGACCATTGGATGCAGTGGGCTCGATCTTGCCTATCATGTCGATGCCCCACATGGAGAACGACCAAGGGGAGGACATGACATTCAAAGGGCACGGCGGCACATGAACTTTATCAGCATAAATCTGGCATTTATGACATTTCTTCGCGAATCTGAAGCAATCCGACTCCATTGTCAGCCAGTAATACCCTGCTCTCAGGATCTTTCTCGTCATGGCATGCCCGCCAGCGTGCGTACCAAATGTGCCTTCATGGACTTCTTCCATGAGCATACTCGCCTCTTTCTCATCTACACATCTGAGTAGCACGAGATCGTGGTTTCTCTTATACAACACTCCGTCAGGATTGAGATAAAAGTTTCCAGATAGCCTCCTCAGAGTCTTCTTATCCTGGGTTGACGCACCCGCAGGATACTCCTTAGTCATAAGGAAGGTCTGGATATCGTGGAACCACGGCTTGCCGTCGGCGGCATCCTCGATTGCAAAGACAAATGCCGGTCTATCAAGACGCGAAAGGACAATTCTTGGAGCCTCATTCCAATAATTGACTTTATACATTGAAGCCAATGTGGCTAAGGCGTCAGCCATTTGATTTTCAGCCCTGGGTACATGATGAAGTTCCACTCGGTCGAAGAACGGAAGCAGCCTCCTGGCATAATTCATGTACGACACTAAATTCGCTTGACGAGTTTCCCACTCCCCTTTGATTTGATTTATTACAAGCGCTGAGTCACCATATATGTCTAGATTCTTGATCCTCAAGTCGATTGCCTCTTCTAGACCCATAATACATGCTTCATACTCGGCTTCATTGTTGGTAACTGGAAACGTCAGTCTCGCAGTAAACGGGATGTGGGATCCGTGAGGAGTCGTGATGATAGCCCCGATACCACTTCCATAAGAATTAACCGCTCCATCGAATATCAACTTCCACTGAGACTTCCTATCTGGCCCCTCATTGGGCAATGGCTCATCGCAGTCCTTCGCTTTGAGAAACATAATATCCTCGTCGAGGAATTCGAACTTCATCGGCTGGTAGTCTTCGATTGGCTGTTCGGCAAGGTAATCAGACAATACGCTTCCCTTAATGGCTTTCTGAGAGACGTACTGAATATCATATTCCGTTAACACCATTTGCCATCTGGCAATCCTGCCCGAAAGAGCCTGCTTCTCGAAGACGTACTTGATTGGATCCATCTTCGAAATTAGCATAGTGGTGTGATTGAGCATATACTGTCGTAGACGTTTGGCGGCCCAAGCTAATGCACAACACGTCTTTTCCAGCATCGAGTATCGAGACTCACACTCAGTGAACTTTTTACTCAAATAATAAATGGCATGCTCCTTTCTGCCCGTCTCGTCGTGCTTACCGAGAACACACCCCATACTATTCTCCAGAACCGTCAGGTACATGATTAATGGCCGTCCAGCCACTGGGGGTATCAAGATTGGAGGTTCTTGAAGATACTGCTTTATTTTGTCGAATGCCTTCTGGCAATCCTCATTCCAAGTAATCGCCTGATCCTTCTTTAAAAGCTTGAACATCGGTTCACAAGTGGTCGTGAGCTGAGAGATAAACCTTGCAATGTAGTTTATTCGGCCCAGGAAACCACGAACTTCTTTTTCTGTTTTCGGCGCTGGCATTTCTTGAATAGCTTTTATTTTCGCAGGATCAACTTCAATAACTCGTTCACTAACGATAAACCCCAATAACTTTCCGGACCGCACTCCGAAAGTGCACTTGTTAGGATTCAGCCTCAGCCTGAACTTCCTAAGCCTTTCAAACAGCTTCAACAAATTGACCAGATGCTCTTCCTCCGTTTGGGACTTTGCAATCATGTCATCAACATAGACCTCGATCTCATGATGAATCATATCATGAAACAAAGTTACCATTGCTCGCTGGTAAGTGGCCCCTGCGTTCTTCAGACCGAAGGGCATTACCTTATAGCAAAATGTTCCCCAGGGGGTGATGAACGTCATTTTCTCCATGTCCTCCGGTGCCATCTTAATCTGATTGTAACCGGAGAAGCCATCCATGAACGAAAACACGGAAAACTGGGTTGTGTTGTCGACCAACACATCGATATGAGGCAACAGGAAATCATCCTTAGGGCTCGCCCTATTCAAATCCCGATAATCGACGCACATGCGTACCTTACCGTCCTTCTTCGGTACAGGCACTATGTTGGCGACCCACGGAGGGTAAGTGGTAACGGCTAGAAATCCTGCGTCCAACTGCTTTTGGACTTCTTCTTTGATTTTTACAGCCATATCTGGTCTCGTCCTCCTGAGCTTCTGCTTGACCGGAGGGCAATCTTCTCGCAACGGCAAGTGATGAACCACGATATCAGTGTCAAGTCCGGGCATATCTTCGTATGACCAAGAGAAGACATCACTATACTCTCGAAGCATCTCGACCAGTCTATGCTTGACATCGTTCTGCAGCGCAGCCCCTACTCTGACATTCCTGACGAGCTCCTTAGAACCCAGATTTACGATCTCAATATCCTCTTCATGAGGCAGAATAACCTTTTCCTCTTGTCTCAACAAGCGGGCCAACTCTTCCGGGAGGTCCTCGTCTTCATCAATCTCATCCTCGGCTTGATAGATCGGGCAATCGAAGTCGTAGTGAGCCGCAGAGGGTCCAGAGTCGATGTCATCTGTTACGTGGATCCTGCAATAACAAGGGTTAAGTTTAAAACAAGAATATGCAGGTTAGCACAAACCTCGTTGCCCTTTTGCTGTTTTTTCGAAATAAACATAAAACAGGAATAACAGAGAACACGATATTTGAGTGCGAAGAAAACGCCTTTTATTTATGAACAAAATGCATACACATAATCCAACAAGGCCCTGACAGTAAAACCACTATGCCCCGGGCAGGACATAGGGTTGTACAAAGATTGCAAAAAGCAAATCATTACTCTTCACTTGTCAGCTTGATAATCTCCTTGATGGTCCAGTTGTTAAGGCGCTCGCCCGGCTTGCTTGGCTGCATCCAGGCGTCAAGATCGCAATCGCTGTCCTCAGACGCTGCGTTGATGCTCTCGAAAATTACTCCGCCCTTGGTGAATAGAATCGGCCCCTTCCCACGAGACGAACTGCCAGAAGAAGATGAAGCTTCAGCTTCAGGAGAATACCCCAATCCAAACTTATCCTGCTTGATTGGTATATCCAAGACATGCCCCCAGCCTGGGGTGGAACCGGCTTCGACGACGGCCCGAGCTTCCTTAAACGAGGAGAGATTCATCTCTTGCTTGGCTGCGACGACGGGAGCTACCTCCTTCACCCTGACGGTTTCAAACGCTTGGCAGAGCGTTTCATGGATCTCGCCATCCATTTCAACGTATTTAAAGGACGACAGGTGGCTCACCATGATGTCCTCCTCACCACAGACGGTCACTATGCTGCCCCCGACAGCATATTTGAGCTTCTGATGCAGCGTGGACGTCACGGCACCAGCAGAATGGATCCATGGCCGACCTAAGAGGCAACTATAGGCGGGCATGATATCCATGATATAGAAAACCGTATTGAACGTCTCTGGACCAACTTGAATTGGCAGGGTCAACTCTCCGAAGACGTGGCGCTTAGTTGCATCAAAGGCCTTCACGACCAGATCACTGGGCGTGCAAAGCAATCCACGGGTATCCAACTTCATCAGTGCCTTCTTCGGAAGCACATTAAGCGAGGAACCCGTATCCACCAGGACATGTGACATAATAGTGCCCCTGCACTCTATCGAGACGTGCAAGGCGCTATTGTGATCTCTTCCTTTAGGAGTTAGCTCTAGATCTGTGAATCCCAGCCCATTACCAGCATTGACATGGGCCACCACCTCCTCCAACTGATTTACTGATATCTCCTGTGGCACGTATGCAGCATTCAATACCTTCAGTAATGCGTTGCGGTGCGCCTCAGAACACAGCAACAAGTTAAGAATAGAGATCTTTGACGGAGTCTGATGAAGATGATCTACAATCTTGTAGTCACTCTTTTTGATTAGTCGCATGAACTCTTCAGCATCTTTAACCAGCAAGTCCTTCTCTGCCCCTGCAGGGACCTCTTCGACAGCTTTACCTTTACCCTTGTCCACAGCGTCAGCCCTGACCACTTTCTCTGCTGCAACCTCTGCTGGCGCGAACACTCTACCGCTTCGAGTGATGCCACTGACTCCGGTAAGATTCTCCATAGTCGATCCGAACGGCTCAAGCTCTATCTTCTGACCATTACAATAGACTTCGGCGCCGTAATGCCATGGAACGGAATTAGTGCTTTCGAACGGGATTGGTCCGGCCCTGGTGATAGTGATTGTAGGCGGACGGGGCGCATAAATAGTGATAGGGTGACGAGGAATAGTAATGGTAGCAACTTCATCTGCCTGCTTCAGCACGACTTCCCCTGATGCACTTTCAGCGCTCCGGCTGAATTGCAAAATACCCTCGGACATCAGACTTTGGATACCTTCGACCAGCTTCTCACACCCATCAGGAAGTGTAGCACAAGCCATACATAACTCTCCGCATCCAGGGAAGAAGCCCTTCTTCAGCAACTTAGCCTTGACAAAACTCAACGGCGTCTTCAAATCTTTGACATCAGTCAGCAAGTCCGCCCTCTCCTCAGTGATAACAGCATTCACTCTGCCCCCCTTATGATGAGGCATCGGGTTTTTGGTAACGTTGGGCACGTTGTCAGAAAAATTGATGACCTTGGCGTCCACCACGTCCTGGACTTTGTGCTTAAAAGCTTTACAATTTTCAATTGTATGGCCTGGTGCCCCCGTATGGAAATCACAAGTAGCATTGGCGTCATACCCCGGTGGTGGTGCCCCTGTTAAGGGAGGCAACGTCCTCTTTTGAACTAATTGGAGCTGAAGCAACATTTGCAGAAGCTGTGCATACGACATAGGTGGAGTTTCAAAATGACGGTTTGTCAGAGGAGCCCGGTTCTGATATCTTTTATACCCCTGCTGATTCTGCTGCTGGGGTTGCTGCTGCTGCTGTGGAGCAGCTGGGATATTTATGCTAGCAATCTGAGGCTGAGGGCCCTTGCCCTTTCTCCGAGCATTAGTGACAGCACTTGCATCTCCCTCTCGACGCTTGCCAGCGTAGGGTTTCTTACTACCTCCTCCAACTGAGGATGATTCGCCCTGAATTTTTCCAATTTTTATACCGTTCTCAACATGCTCGCCCATAGTGATGAGAGCCGAGAATGTTCCGGACATGCCACTGACCAGCTTTTCATAGTAGATTCCAGGGAGGGTAGCCACGAACATTTGCACTAGCTCGCGCTCAACCATCGGCGGTTGAACCCGAGCAGCCAATTCACGCCACCGTTGGGCGTACTCTTTAAAGCTTTCATTGTTCCGCTGTGAGAGATTCTGAAGCTGGACTCGGTTGGGAGCCAAGTCTCTATTGTATTGATAGTGGAGGACGAACGCTTCTGCGAGGTCTTTCCAGGTGCGCACAGTAGTAGGCTCCAGGCCCATATACCATTCGAGTGATGGACCAGAAAGACTATCCTGAAAGAAGTGCATCAGCAACTTCTCATCGTCAGAATAGGCGGACATCTTTCTATAATAAGATCGGAGGTGGACCCGGGGGCAGGTAGTACCCTTATACTTCTCAAAGGTAGGCACCTTGAACTTATGAGGTACCTTAAAATCAGCAATCAACCCGAGCTTGGACATGTCAACGCCCAATGTGTTCTGATTTTCAATGTCTCTCATCTTGTCTTCCAGCGCCTTGAACCTGAGTCGAGCCTCAGCATTTAACTCTGCATCCACACCTCTCTGAGAGAATACGTCATCCTGATGGTCCTCCAGCCACGGTTGAGGCACCAACATATTTCCTGCACCAGCATTGCCGTTGATCGGCCCTATGTTAACATTGGCTCCCAGACTACCATTGCCGACGCCTGCCGCATTGAGTCCGAGATTAGTCATCAGATTGCCGTTAGCACTGCCGTTGCCCCCGGCAACAGGAACAACATTCTGTGAAGCATCCACTGGAGGAGGAGTGGGCACGGCCCCGCCGTGAAGTATGCCATTACTGTCAACCCTGGAGATTAGAGGTTGAACCAAAGTACGAAGCTGGTCTTGACCATTCGCGACCACCTGCATCAGCTCCATAAAACGATCCATCCGTTCACGGAGCTCTTGAACATCTGACTGCACCTGGTCCATTATCCTTGTCTGATTGGCGCGAGTTGAGTAGCGGTGAATGAGTCTTTGATCAATCCTGGAGATCGAAAGCAGCTCGGAACCTGAAAAACCTGCCAACAATAAAGGTTAGGAAAAGCAATAAGATATACACCATGCAAATATGCTTCATGCAGATGCATGCGTGTGTCTGTGTGCGTGGGAGATTTTCCCCCGATCCTAGTGTCTTAGTGACGGTACTGACAATAATAAGAGGAAGAAGAAATCCGAGCCCAATCGTGGAAACATCAATCTCATATATATATGGAAAGGCCTGTCAAGGCGGTACACAGTATCAGCGAGTACAAACAAATCGACAGCATGACCTCAGCCAACAAGTCTGTGATGGTCAGCATACATCAAAGATCAAAACATCAGGAATGCAACTAGTCAAGCACGGCCACGGGCGCGATACTCTGCTAACAACTCCTTCGTCTCTGAGTGATCTGGCGAAGTGAGCAACCCCTCGATGAGTAGTTCTCTCTGCCTGATGGTATGCTGAAGCCCCTGAACTGAACTCTCCCAAGCTCCTTCGCCAAAGCAATCCTCCAGCTTCCGCTTCTTAGACTCAAACATCAGCTTATGCTCCTTCAGGTTAGCAATAGCTTTGTTGAGACGGGCTTCACCGGAGTACCTGCGGGCGGTCTCTTCATCAAACCTCCGCTCACTGTCCTGTACTTCGGCTTCTAGCATAGAAATCTGCAGAATCAGCTTGTCCTCTCGCTCCTTCCTGGTGGCCATGGAGGTCTTCCATTGCTGGTCGAACTTAGATATTCTCCGATATGCTTCCTCCAAATGCTGCTTCTTCGTAGCTAGTACATCATTAGCAGCCCTGAAGTCTTGACCTAAGCGTTCCCGATCAGCAATCTGCTTTGCCAAATCCGCACTCAGTTGGTTCACCGACTCTGCTTGCTTTTTGAGAGCATGCACGACTTCGTTCCTCTCACTTCGAAGCTGAGCTAACTCCTTCTCTAATTCTGCATTTGCCCTCTTCAATTCATCACACTCGGCTAATACCTGGTTGTGTCGATGAATGGACACAGTGGTAGGCTCTTCAACTGGTGGAGGACTCTCTGGTCTGACATGAGGGAATGGCATCCCTATAGCGCTGGCTCTGGCTCTGATCCAATCTGAATAAGGAGGGTAGGGTTGGCTGTTGCTCTTCCCCAACAAAGGCTTTCCTCTCGTGCTGATATTGTTCCATGCATACTGAAGTTTGGACAACAAATCCCCCTCTAGAATACCCGTGAGGTACAGAGATTCCCGTACCTCTTCCTCCTTCGGTGGAGTCCTCAAAGCATATGCAAACTGACGTACTAGCAACGATGGATTGTAGTTGATGCAACCCTTCCTACCTATCAGAGGTACATTAGGAAACCCACTACAACTGAAGATCAACTCGGTGCCTAACCTGTCTCTGTCAACGAACCAATCAATATCTTCTGCCGACAAGCTCATTAGACGCTCAGGCCACTCAGCTGTGGCTGCAGACAAGACAGAAGAACCCTTCTTGGGCAAATGACTATCAAACCATCTGTACAATAACGGTACGCAGCATGAGACATTCTTACCTCTCCGGTTCTCATTCTTGTAATGCACTAAATGGTAGACGTCTCCGATCAGAGTAGGGACTGGATTCCCTGAGGCGAATATGTGGAATGCATCGAAATCCACGAAATCAGGCATGCTGGGAAATAGGATAATGCCATATATGCATAGAGCAAGGATGGCGTTGAATGCGTCCCAACATTTGTCCTTAGCACACTGCTGAGCCTTAGCTATCAGAAACTGCAGAGAGAACCCTGGGACCTTGTTCCAGCTCGTCACCACTAACTCAGAAGCGCTCAAATGGAGTGAAGAAGCTAAACCAGCCAGATCAGGCTCAGCATCCATGTGGACGAAAGGCATCTGCCTTTTGATAGGCACACCCAGCATATCAGCATACTCTTCTAATGTCGGTGCGAGAACGAAGTCATGAAAAGTGAAACACCTCAAGGGAGGGTCATAAAACTGCAGAAGAGCATGTAACCCATTCAACTCGGACGTAGAAGGTTTGCAAACCAGACCAAGCAACCTGCCATAAGACTTCCTGAACCTATCCTTCACAGAATCCCCTGCCAGGGCTATCAAACCAATCAGCTTCGACACATCGGGGGTCGGGAACTTGTATGCAACAGTCTTCCTGAGAGAGGCCATAATAACAGCAGGAGGCGAGAAATCCGGGATCGGGGAACGGTACCTGCAACACAGACACACGTTAATGGAATGCAGATGGGTATGCAAACTAATGCAAGATGCAGGCATGCAATAATATATCCAGGTGGCTGCTGTGGAGATTCGGTATCAACGGTCACTGGTGAGAAGGAAACCCCGGTGTAAGACCACTAATCTGATCTGCTGAGAATGACCATCTGATAGGACCGAGATCAAAATTCTGCTCTGACAAGAATAAATGTCTGATAATAAGGACCCCGGATGCAAGATCAAGGAACATCTGTTGATGAAGTCTTCAGATCTCACTCAAAATCTGCTCCATCCAGAACAAACCACTGATGATAATACACTGACCAAAGCCTGCCCTATCAAGAACAGACAAACACCCGGTGATGAGATCCTCTGATCAAACCCTTACTCTATTAAGAACAAACACATCTGCAACGGAGAACCCTGATACCAACATAACTGATACACTGTCAAGAAAACCAGGTAGTCTGAAGGTCTAAGTATCCTGCAATAAACCCAGTCCCGCTCACAGGTATGGACCTAGACTGACTCAAGGTACGACATCCTATGCGTTCATCAGCGTCACAGACTTTCAAAACTGACGATACGATTCCCAGAAGGAGTGGCATCATCAAGTCCTGAAGAGGCCTCACTTAGCTGAATCACAAATGATCGGTCCCCAGAGTCGACAATCCACCAAACCAGCAACCGTCTCAACCCAAGGGGTTGAAAGTGAAGCCAACCGGATGAACCTCGTCTGAGCGTGGATTTCATGAGACACTAGTGCCTGCAAAGCAAGCACGCGCCCACTAATTTCCACTCTAAGTCTATGGTGCACTCAAGCCTGGGTCTGGCTTCTCACTCAATCAGAACTCCCATCCCACAACAGCACAAATAATCATATTTTACCGAATATAAAATGCGGGAAATAAAGTGCGAGAAGTAAAAATGCGATAAATAAATGCAGCCCAACAAGCAAACACACAAGCGGTAGGATTGACTCGCAGGGAACCGTTGGAGTCCCCAGCAGAGTCGCCAGCTGTCGCTTGCGCGAAAATAAGGTGCCGGCATGACAGAAGAGTCGCCACCTTTCGTTATTTATCCCTCAGAGCGGGAAAGGAAACGATCGGAAAAACCTGACGAAAAAGGGTAAGACAAGGTCATCGCAACCATTGTCTGGATTCGGGAGTCGGTTATGCAAGGGGAAGGTATTAGCACCCCTCACGTCCGTCGTACTCGACGGGATCCACGCTTGTTTGCTTACTTGGACGGGTTGGTTTTATTCTATCTACCTATCAAGGCTGGCTGAAAAAGAAAAGAAAAATGACTCGGCAAAGCGTCGCACTTTATGCCTACGTATTCTCATCAGAGAATGAGAAATCAGAGTCAACGTAGTTTGACCTACGGAGGGTTATGGGGGAAGGTAGCTCGCCAATACATCAGTATTGTGCCTACGTACTCTCAACAGGGATGAGAGATCAGAGCTCACGTAGTTCGGGAAACTACGGTTATTTCCTGTTTTGAAAGAAGTGTTTTTTATTGTGTTTGCGATTTCAACCGCACTAGAGACTATGACCTAAGAGTGAATGCGTCGCATGTCACCCAAAGGGTACCATACTAAACATCCAGACTGTGGAAAAGAAACTCTCCCACAATCCTTTCTCAGATAGCTTAAGGCTCGTAACGTACGAAAGAAATCATTCATGATTACTGTATCTTAAACTGTTTTGAGATGAGAAGAGAACAGGCCCAACTAGGAGGGAGACTATCAAGTCCTACTGTTATCATCCCATGGATTCATCCTATGGTTGAGGTTTGAACAGGGAACTCCTAGATGTTGTCATGCATAGGTTTCAACCTAAAAATCTATCATCAAATCCTTATCAAAGGAAATGAGAGTCCTAAGGGATCATGTCAATGATACACCAAAACAGACAAAAGCATCAGCTTTAACAGTAAAATGCATGCAATGCAAGTGAGGGAGGAAATGTGTGTGGGGCTTCAGCCTCCACAAGCTCGTCTCGATCTCAAGCCAGTCATGAAATAACAGTAATCATACTGAAAAATAAACAACATGCTATCAAGCAATAAACAGCAAACTGCAATCATACAGATAAAAGAAAGGAAATGCTATCAAGCAAAATAAGCACATGGGCATGGGAGCCGGGCTCTACCGAATACCCGCAAGCAAAGCCATACAGTAACAATACAAGCAGATGCACTCATGCTCTTAGACTGAACTGATTCTAGATGAGCTTATTCTAATGCAGCAGACAAATCAGACAAAACAAACAATACATCAAAGAAAACAAAAGAAAGCTTCAGCTCCTCCAACAGCTACTCAGTCTTCAGACTTCAGAGATCACTTGCTTTCCAGGTATCAACCCTACAACATGAGCATCAACTCATCTCCTCCCTTGAACTTCATCTCTTTTGATCAGCTTCACCTTCAGGCTTCACTATCTTCAGGGGTCTTCAGGCATCAACTTGATCTTCAGAAAGTCTTCAGACTTCAGCAATCTTCAAGGAATCATCCTCTTCAAAGCTTCAGCTTCTGTCTCCAATGGCTCTAATGCTCCAGCAAACAAGATTTAGTCAACAAGATGAGGTGAAGATGTTACAGTGCTCACTGACTTCCAAAGGATGCCATTGAGGACTTAACATCAAAGGGAAGGCTCTCTCAAAGTTCTACCTCAAAGGGTAAGGTCACTAATCCCTCCAAAGGAGAGAGGTGAATACCCTTAAGGGACTTTATGTCACAGAGAAGGAAGGAGGTGAACAAGACACTCCTTGTTTATTGAATAAAAGTATCCTATCTAAGGCTTTGCCTATGCACTTATGATCCTATGAACAAAACAACAAGAGCTAGCTAAACTCCTCTGCAAGGTCTTCAAAGCTTCAATGATGGCCCACAAGGTCTTCAACTCAATCTTCAAAGCTCACACACTCAAAAGAGAAGGAAAGAAAACAATACAATACAAACTTATGCCTTTAAGCAACACACACACTATCCATACATTCAAAAATCAATGAAAAATACTAAAACACCATACAATATTCTAGTAAAATTCTAGGGGATTCTATACATACTTACCCTTAACCCCTATATTCCCCATACACTAATTTGGTCTATAAATCCCAAAACAAAATTGTTCAAGTCTACCTATACAACCTAAAACCCTAATTAGAACACCTAAATGTCTAACAATCAAACTACATCAAATTTTAATCTATAAATCAGGAAATAAATCCTACATGAAACTAGGGTTCAATACCTAACTATGCCGAAAAGAATGGCTCAAAAACCCTAAGGGAAGGTCCTAAAACAAATTGTACAAAATCAAGTATCAACTAAAACATATTAAAAAGACTATTTACAAGAAAATATGCTAAAAAATATTAAACTAAAAATAAAATGGAATTTTTATTTTTAGTAATTTTCTAGACAAAATTATGATTTTTTATGATTTTTATAAAATGCAAGGAAATTAAAAGAAATAAAAATAAAAGAATAAAAAATAAATGGGGAGGGGGTGTCAAAAGTAGGGCGCCCCAGTGGTTTTCAAGATGGGCCAAAATCCTGGGAGGTGTGGATAGAAACGAATGCTGAGGCCCAGTTCCCTTACTCAATCAAAACGGTGCGTTTGGTTAAATGGTACGCTGCGTTTTGATGCTTCAGTCTTCCCTCCGTTTACCAATTTGAATCGTGGCCGTACGATGGATTGAATTGGTCAAGGATCTGAGGCAATCCAACGGTGGACCTTCATCGTCCCCAACTCAACCCTAGGGTTTGCAGAAACCCTAACCCCATGCAAGGATCTTCTTCAAGCTCGTTCTCACTGATTACCCAATGAAACCACAAACTTCCAACGGCGAAAATGTTCTATTAATCCCCAAGAACACAATGATATCAATAGACTTCCCTGAAACCTCTTGAATCATCCTAACAGAAAGCACGAAAGTTGGGGTTCCACCATGATTTTCTGCTATCAACCTTAACCAAGCTCAACCCTAATGATGTAAATCTGTTCCACAGGTTATCCTAGCCATTCTACACTACATTATATCCATTAATGCACACACAATAGCTTGCTATCAATTCTGCAAGAAATGGTACCCTGCCTCGAAACCTCATGAATCTTCCTCTAATCCTCAGAAAATGGTCCTCTACCCTAGCTTAACCAGTCTAAACCTATAACTATGGTGGAATACACATAAATTAGGTGATACGAGCAAGATTACCAACCTGTCAAACTTTAATGGTGGATATGGTTTCCCTACAATTCAATGTCTGCAAGCTTCCTTGATTAATCTCCAATGGCAGATATGAATTCTGTATGCAACAAAATGGATGAACAAGGCTTGAATCTTGTGTTTGATCTCAATATGCACTTCTTGCAAATTCTTCAAAACAGCTTCAAACTTCCATGGATCTTCCTCTATCTCAGTATGCAATCAATCACAAGGATCAGAGTAGTGTGTTTGTGGAGAAGAAATGAATGAAAATGGAAGAGAATGAAGGTTTGATGTGAAATTGCAAATGGAAGAATCTTAACTTTTCACACTCTAATCTCACCTCTCACCAACAATTATCACCAACCCTAACCAAATTGTGATTCACTCTTCTTATAGCAATCCATGGAATGATCTAGATCCATCTAGAAACTTGTGGAAAGTGTTAGAAAGTTTTAGAACTTCTCCTTTAATGACATGCTAATCATACCATATCTCATGAGTTAGGCTTGCCAAATTGGCTTAAAAATCTCCTTACAAGAGATGTTGAGAAAGAATGAGTGAAAAACATGCATTTCCTTGCCTTTGGTGAAGTTTTGTCAAGTTGCCTTATTATGCAAGAATGAGAATTACAAAGTAACCCCCATTTCTAAGCTTCAAATCAAAATTCTACTTGAACCATTGTTTTTAAAATATTGTTTGGAGTCAAAATGACATATTGGATGACTCATTTTGGATTTGTACATCTCCTAAACCAAAATTAAATTTCAACTTTTTCAACTTATAAGCCATTTTTAGGTCATTTTCACCCAATCTTGTAAATCCTTTCTACAAGCTCTTTCACTAACTCATGACCACTTTTCTAGACTTAAAATCCCATTTTGAACAACTTTCATGTTTTGAGTTTTTCCATTTGAGGCTTGGAAATAGGAGATATGGCCTTTGCTTAAAATGACCTATAACTGCCAAATGACCAAAATACCCCTGTCTTGTTCAAACCATAAGTTGAGTTCTACAAATCCTATGAAGGACTTCTAGTACTCTCTAGAAATATAAGAAGATGCCCTTCAACATTCATGTTGACCAAGAAATCATAGGAATCATCCTACTAGGGCAAACGTTGTCTGCAAGTTGGGTGACTTTCAAGGACCCAGCTTCACACACCTCTGCTGACCTGTAATTTGTCAAAACCATAACTTGAGCTTTGCAACTCCAATCAAGGACTTCCACCACTCAAATTAAAGCTAGGAACCAGCTCTACAACATTCATGTTGTGGGGCAAATGAGATATCAATCACATCTAGAGCTAAAACTGCCTGGAAGATAAGGATCAAATTAGGGTTTTTACACTGACAATCCTCAGAAACCCTAACTTAAAACTTCTCAAACTCCTCAATCATGATGATTTGGTCTAGGAATCATCTTCATACCATCTCCATACATCATTCCATGATCTCATGGCCCTTGGATTATGTCTCAACCTTCTCCAAATCTTCAGTTACCCTAGGGCTGACCCAGTCAAAACCCTAATTCTACCATTCATGGTTGAATCTCTTGAATCCTTGCACAATGACTTCTCTGGGCTTCATGATGGCTGTCAAGGCATCTCATACACTTTCTCAAAGCATCAAGTTCATTCTCAAAGTCTCAGAATCCTCTGAGGAGCACCCACAACTCTCAAGCTATGAAGCACACAACCCTGGTTTCAACCAATTCCTCTGAGGATCTCTTGAACTTTCTGGTGAAGATATCAACTTTCAAACACTTGATAGGTAAATAATTGTTGGTCAAATTTTGGGGTGCAACAAGGGTGAGGTCAGATGTTTCTTTCAACTTCGTGTTAAGCCGGCCTTCGGGTTCAATGTCTATTTGTTTTACAGATGCTTGACGGCGAAGTCAAATGTTCTTCTCAACTAAGGGTTGTGATGGCCGTCGGGTTCAATGCCTGTTTGTTTAATAGATGCCTGACGGCGAGGTCATATGTTCTTCTCAACTTCGTGTTGAGTCGGCCCCCAGGTTTGATGCCTATTTGTTTAACAGATGCCTGACGAAGAATTCAGATGTACTTCTCAACTTCGTGTTGAGCTGGCCTTCACGTTCGATGCCTGTTTGTTTAACAGATGCCTGACAGCGAGGTCAGACATTCTTTTCAACTTCGGGTTGGGCCGGCCTTCGGGTTCCACGCCTGTTTGTTTAACAGATGCCTGACGGCGAGGTCAGATGTTCTTCTCCACTTCGGGTTGAGTCGGCCTTCGGTTTCAATGCATGTTGGTTTAACAGATCCCTGATGGCGAGGTCAGATATTCCTATGAAATTCGTGTTGAGTCGGCCTTCAGGTTCGATGCCTGTTTGGTTAACAAATGCTTGACAACGAGGCCAGATGTTCCTCTCAACTTCGTGTTGTGCCGGCCTTCGGGTTCGATGCCTGTTTGTTTAACAAGTACCTGACAGCGAGGTCAGATGTTCCTCTCAAGTTTAAGTTTAGCCGGCCTTCAGGTTCGATGCCTGTTTATTTAACAAATGCCTGACGGCGTGGTCAGATGTTCTTCCAAACTTTGGGTTGAGCCGACCTTCAGATTCAATGCCTGTTTTTTTAACAGATGCTTGACAGCAAGGTCAGATGTTCCTCTCAACTTTTTGTTAAGCCGACCTTCAGGTTCAATGTCTGTTTGTTTAACAGATGCTTGACGGCTAGGTCAAATGTTCTTCTAAACTAAGGGTTGAGATGGTCGTCGGGTTCGATGCCTGTTTGTTTAACAGATGCTTGACGGCGAGGTCAGATGTTCTTCACAACTTCTTTGTGAGTCGGCCTCCTGGTTTGATGCCTGTTTATTTAACAGATGCCTGATAGCGAGGTCAGATGTACTTCTCAACTTCGTGTTGAGTCGGCCTTCGCGTTCGATGCCTGTTTGTTTAACAGATGCCTGACAGCGAGGTCAGATGTTCTTCTCAACTTCGGGTTGAGCCGGCCTTCGGGTTCCACGCCTGTTTGTTTAATAGATGCCTGACGGCGAGGTCAGATGTTCTTCTCGACTTCAGGTTGAGCCGGACTTCGGGTTCGATGCCTGTTTATTTAACAGATCCATGAGGACAAGGTCAGATATTCCTAAGAACTTCGTGTTAAGCCGGCTTTCGGGTTCGATGCCTTTTTGTTTAACAGATGCTTGACAACGAGGTCAGATGTTCCTCTCAAATCGTGTTGTGTCGGCCTTCGGGTTCGATGCCTGTTTGTTTAACTAATATTTGACGGCGAGGTCAGATGTTCCTCTCAAGTTCAAGTTTAGCCGGCCTTCAGGTTCGATGTCTATTTATTCAACAAATGCCTGACGGCAAGGTCAGATGTTCTTCTCAACTTTGATTTGAGCCGGCCTTCAGATTCAATGCCTATTTTTTTAACAGATGCTTGACAGCAAGGTCAGATGTTCCTCTCAACTTCGTGTTAAGCCGACCTTCGGGTTCGATGTCTGTTTATTTAACAAATGCTTGACGGCGAGGTCAGGTGTTCTTCTCAACTAAGGGTTGAGATGGCCGTCGGGTTCGATGCCTGTTTGTTTAACAGATGCCTGACGGCGAGGTCAGATGTTCTTCACAACTTCTTGTTGAGTCGGCCTCCGGGTTTGATGCCTGTTTATTTAACAGATGCCTGATGGTGAGGTCAGATGTACTTCTCAACTTCGTGTTGAGCCGACCTTCAAGTTCGATGCCTGTTTGTTTAACAGATGCCCGACGGCTAGGTCAGATGTTCTTCTCAACTTCGGGTTGAGCCGGCCTTCGGGTTCCACGCCTATTTGTTTAATAGATGCCTGATGGCGAGGTAAAATGTTCTTCTCAACTTTGGGTTGAGCCGGCCTTCGAGTTCGATGACTATTTGTTTAACAGATCCATGACGACAAGGTCAGATATTCCTATGAACTTCGTGTTAAGCCAACTTTCGGGTTCTATGCCTTTTTGTTTAAAAGATGCTTGACAACGAGGTCAGATGTTCCTCTCAAATCATGTTGTGCCGGCCTTCGGGTTCGATGCCTGTTTGTTTAACTAATATCTGACGGCGAGGTCATATGTTCCTCTCAAGTTCAAGTTTATCTGGCCTTCAGGTTCGATGTCTATTTATTTAACAAATGCCTGACGGCGAGGTCAGATGTTCTTCTCAACTTTGAATTGAGCCGGCCTTCAAATTCAATGCCTGTTTTTTTAACAGATGCTTGACAGCAAGGTCAGATGTTCCTCTCAACTTCGTGTTAAGCCAACCTTCGGTTTCGATGTCTGTTTGTTTAACAAATGCTTGACGGCGAGGTCAGATGTTCTTCTCAACTAAGGGTTGAGATGGCCGTCGGGTTCGATGCCTGTTTGTTTAACAGATGCCTGACGGCGAGGTCAGATGTTCTTCACAACTTCTTGTTAAGTCAGCCTCCGGGTTTGATGCCTGTTTATTTAACAGATGCCTAACGAAGAGGTAAGATGTACTTCTCAAATTCGTGTTGAGTCGGCCTTCGCGTTCGATGCTTGTTTCTTTAACAGATGCCCGACAGCGAGGTCAGATGTTCTTCTCAACTTCGGGTTGAGCCGGCCTTCGGGTTCCACGCCTGTTTGTTTAATAGATGCCTGATGGCGAGGTCAGATGTTCTTCTCAACTTCGGGTTGAGCCGGCCTTCGGGTTCGATGCCTGTTTGTTTAACAAATCCATGACGGCAAGGTCACATATTCCTATGAACTTCGTGTTAAGCCGGCCTTCGGGTTCGATGCCTTTTGGTTAACAAATGCTTGACAACGAGGCCAGATGTTCCTCTCAACTTCGTGTTGTGCCGGCCCCCAGGTTCGATGCCTGTTTGTTTAACTAATACCTGACGGCGAGGTCAGATGTTCCTCTCAAGTTTAAGTTTAGCCGGCCTTCAGGTTCGATGCCTGTTTATTTAACAAATGTCTGATGGCGAGGTCAGATGTTCTTCTCAACTTTGGGTTGAGCCGGCCTTCAGATTCAATGCCTGTTTTTTAACAGATGCTTGACAGCAAGGTCAGATGTTCCTCTCTACTTCGTGTTAAGCCGACCTTCGGGTTCGATGTCTGTTTGTTTAACAGATGCTTGACGGCGTGGTCAAATGTTCTTCTAAACTAAGGGTTGAGATGGCCATCGGGTTCGATGCCTGTTTGTTTAACTGATGCCTGACGGCGAGGTCAGATGTTCTTCACAACTTGTTGAGTCGGCCTCTGGGTTTGATGCCTGTTTATTTAACAGATGCCTGACGGCGAGGTCAGATGTACTTCTCAACTTCGTGTTGAGCCGGCCTTCGCGTTCGATGCCTGTTTGTTTAACAGATGCCCGACGGCTAGGTCAGATGTTCTTCTTAACTTCGGGTTGAGTCGGCCTTCGGGTTCCACGCCTGTTTGTTTAACAAATGTCTGACGGCGAGGTCAGATGTTCTTCTCCACTTCGGGTTGAGTCGGCCTTCGGGTTTCAATGCATGTTGGTTTAACAGATCCCTGATGGCGAGGTCAGATATTCCTATGACTTCGTGTTGATTCGGCCTTCGGGTTCGATGCCTGTTTGGTTAACAAATGCTTGACAACGAGGCCAGATGTTCCTCTCAACTTCGTGTTGTGCCGGCCTTCGGGTTCGATGCCTGTTTGTTTAACTAGTACCTGACGGCGAGGTCAGATGTTCCTCTCAAGTTTAAGTTTAGCCGGCCTTCAGGTTCGATGCCTGTTTATTTAACAAATTCCTGACGGCGTGGTCAGATGTTCTTCTAAACTTTGGGTTGAGCCGGCCTTCAGATTCAATGCCAGTTTTTTTAACAGATGCTTGACAGCAAGGTCAGATGTTCCTCTCAACTTTTTGTTACGCCGACCTTCAGGTTCGATGTCTGTTTGTTTAACAGATGCTTGACGGCTAGGTCAAATGTTCTTCTAAACTAAGGGTTGAGATGGTCGTCGGGTTCGATGCCTGTTTGTTTAACAGATGCTTGACGGCGAGGTCAGATGTTCTTTACAACTTCTTGTTGAGTCGGCCTCCTGGTTTGATCCCTGTTTATTTAACAGATGCCTGACGGCGAGGTCAGATGTACTTCTCAACTTCGTGTTGAGTCGGCCTTCGCGTTCGATGCCTGTTTGTTTAACAGATGCCCGACAGCGAGGTCAGATGTTCTTCTCAACTTCGGGTTGAGCCGGCCTTCGGGTTCCACGCCTGTTTGTTTAATAGATGCCTGACGGCGAGGTCAGATGTTCTTCTCAACTTCAGGTTGAGCCGGACTTCGGGTTCGATGCCTGTTTATTTAACAGATCCATGACGACAAGGTCAGATATTCCTATGAACTTCGTGTTAAGCCGGCTTTCGGGTTCGATGCCTTTTTGTTTAACAGATGCTTGACAACGAGGTCAGATGTTCCTCTCAAATCGTGTTGTGTCGGCCTTCGGGTTCGATGCCTGTTTGTTTAACTAGTACCTGACGGCGAGGTCACATGTTCCTCTCAAGTTCAAGTTTAGCCGGCCTTCAGGTTCGATGTCTATTTATTCAACAAATGCCTGACGGCGAGGTCAGATGTTCTTCTCAACATTGAATTGAGCCAGCCTTCAGATTCAATGCCTGTTTTTTTAACAGATGCTTGACAGCAAGGTCAGATGTTCCTCTCAACTTCGTGTTAAGCCGACCTTCGGGTTCGATGTCTGTTTGTTTAACAAATGCTTGACGGCGAGGTCAGATGTTCTTCTCAACTAAGGGTTGAGATGGCCGTCGGGTTCGATGCCTGTTTGTTTAACAAATGCCTGATGGCGAGGTCAGATGTTCTTCACAACTTCTTGTTGAGCCGGCCTCCGGGTTTGATGCCTGTTTATTTAACAGATGCCTGATGGTGAGGTCAGATGTACTTCTCAACTTCGTCTTGAGCCGGCCTTCGCGTTCGATGCCTGTTTGTTTAACAGATGCCCGACGGCTAGGTCAGATGTTCTTCTCAACTTCGGGTTGAGCCGGCCTTCGGGTTCCATGCCTGTTTGTTTAATAGATGCCTGACGGCGAGGTAAAATGTTCTTCTCAACTTTTGGTTGAGCCGGCCTTCGAGTTCGATGCCTGTTTGTTTAACAGATCCATGACGACAAGGTCAGATATTCCTATGAACTTCGTGTTAAGCCGACTTTCGGGTTCTATGCCTTTTTGTTTAAAAGATGCTTGACAACGAGGTCAGATGTTCCTCTCAAATCATGTTGTGCCGGCCTTCGGGTTCGATGCCTGTTTGTTTAACTAATATTTGACGGCGAGGTCATATGTTCCTCTCAAGTTCAAGTTTATCTGGCCTTCAGGTTCGATGTCTATTTATTTAACAAATGCCTGACGGCGAGGTCAGATGTTCTTCTCAACTTTGAATTGAGCCGGCCTTCAGATTCAATGCCTGTTTTTTTAACAGATGCTTGACAGCAAGGTCAGATGTTCCTCTCAACTTTGTGTTAAGCCGACCTTCGGTTTCGATGTCTGTTTGTTTAACAAATGCTTGACGGCGAGGTCAGATGTTCTTCTCAACTAAGGGTTGAGATGGTCGTCGGGTTCGATGCCTGTTCGTTTAACAGATGCCTGACGGCGAGGTCAGATGTTCTTCACAACTTCTTGTTAAGTCAGCCTCCGGGTTTGATGCCTGTTTATTTAACAGATGCCTAACGAAGAGGTCAGATGTACTTCTCAACTTCGTGTTGAGCCGGCCTTCGCGTTCGATGCCTATTTCTTTAACAGATGCCCGACAGCGAGGTCAGATGTTCTTCTCAACTTCGGGTTGAACCGGCCTTTGGGTTCCACGCCTGTTTGTTTAATAGATGCCTGATGTTGAGGTCAGATGTTCTTCTCAACTTCGGGTTGAGCCGGCCTTCGGGTTCGATGCCTGTTTGTTTAACAGATCCATGACGGCAAGGTCACATATTCCTATGAACTTCGTGTTAAGCCGACCTTCGGGTTCGATGCCTTTTGGTTAACAAAAGCTTGACAACGAGGCCAGATGTTCCTCTCAACTTCCTGTTGTGCCGGCCCCCGGGTTCGATGCCTGTTTGTTTAACTAATACCTGACGGCGAGGTCAGATGTTCCTCTCAAGTTTAAGTTTAGCCGGCCTTCAGGTTCGATGCCTGTTTATTTAACAAATGCCTGACGGCAAGGTCAGATATTCTTCTCAACTTTGGGTTGAGCCGGCCTTCAGATTCAATGCTTGTTTTTTAACAGATGCTTGACAGCAAGGTCAGATGTTCCTCTCTACTTCGTGTTAAGCCGACCTTCGGGTTCGATGTCTGTTTGTTTAACAGATGCTTGACGGCGTGGTCAAATGTTCTTCTAAACTAAGGGTTGAGATGGCCATCGGGTTCGATGCCTGTTTGTTTAACTGATGCCTGACGGCGAGGTCAGATGTTCTTCACAACTTGTTGAGTCGGCCTCTGGGTTTGATGCATGTTTATTTAACAGATGCCTGACGGCGAGGTCAGATGTACTTCTCAACTTCGTGTTTAATAGATGCCCGACAGCTAGGTCAGATGTTCTTCTCAACTTCGGGTTGAGTCGGCCTTCGGGTTCCACACCTGTTTGTTTAATAGATGCCTGACGGCTAGGTCAAATGTTCTTCTCAACTTTGGGTTGAGCCGGCCATTGGGTTTGATGCCTGTTTGTTTAACAGATCCCTAACAGCGAGGACAGATATTCCTATGAACTTCGTGTTGAGCCGGCCTTTGGGTTCGATGCCTGTTTGTTTAACAGATGCCTTACGGCGAGGTCAGATGTTCCTCTCAACTTCATGTTGTGCCGGCCTTCGGGTTCAATGCCTGTTTGTTTAACTAATGCCTGACAGCGAGGTCAAATATTCCTCCCAAATTCAAGTTGAGCCGGTCTTCGGGTTCAATGCCTGTATGTTTAACAGATGCCTGACGGCAAGGTCAGATGTTCTTCTCAACTTCGGGTTGAGCTGGGCTTCAGATTCAATGCCTGTTTGTTTAACAGATGCCTCACGGCGATGTAAGATATTCCTATCAACTTCGTATTAAGCCGGCCTTCAGGTTCAATGCCTGTTCGTTTAACAGATACCTGACGGCGAGGTCAGATGTTCTTCTCAACTTCGGGTTGAGCCGGCCTTCGGATTTGATGCCTGTTTGTTTAACAGATGCTTGACAGCGAAATCAAATGTTCCTCTCAACTTCGTGTTGAACCGACCTTCGAGTTTGATGGTTGTTTGTTTAACAGATGCCTGATGGCGAGGTCAGATATTCCTCTAAACTAATTGTTGAGCCGGCTTTCGAGTTCGATGCCTGTTTGTTTAAAAGATGTCTGACAGCGAGGTCAGATGTTCCTCTCATCTTTGTTTTGAGCCGACCTTCAAGATCGATGCGTCTTTGTTTAACAGATTCCTGACAGCAAGGTCTGATGTTCTTCTCAACTTCGTGTTTAGCCGGCCTTCGGGTTCAATGCCTGTTTGTTTTACAGATGAATGACAGCGAGGTCAGATGTACTTCTCAACTTGGTGTTGAGCCGGCCTTCAGGTTCAATGCTTGTTTCTTTAACAGATGCCTGAAGCTGAGGTCAGATGTTCTTCTTAACTTCGGGTATAGCCAACCTTCAGGTTCGATGCCTGTTTATTTAACAGATGCCTGGCGGCGAAGCCAGATGTTCTCGTTAAATTCGGGTTCGATGCCTACTTGTTTAAGTAATGCCTGATGGCGAGGTCAGATGTTCCTCTCACTTCAAGTTGAGTCAGCCTTCGGGTTCGATGCCAGTTTGTTTAACAGATGCTTGACGGCGAGGTCAGATGTTCTTCTCCACTAATGGTTGTGACGGCCGTCGGGTTCGATGCCTGTTTGCTTAGCAGATGCCTGACAGCGAGGTAAGATGTTATTCTCAACTTCGTATAGAGTCGGCCTCCGGGTTTGATGCCTGTTTGTTTAACAGATGCATGACAGCAAGGTCAGATGTACTTCTCAACTTCGTGTTGAGCCGGCTTTCGCGTTCGATGCTTGTTTGTTTAACAGATGCCTGACAGCGAGGTCAGATGTTCTTATCAACTTCGGGTTGAACCTGCCTTCGGATTCCACACCTGTTTGTTTAATAGATGCCTGACGGTGCAGTAAGATGTTCTTCTCAACTTTGGGTTGAGCCGGCCTTCGGGTTCGATGCCTGTTTGTTTAACAGATCCCTGACAGCGAGGTCAGATATTCCTATGAACTTCGTGTTGAGCCGGCCTTCGGGTTCGATGCCTGTTTGTTTAATAGATGTCTGACAACGAGGTCAGATGTTCCTCTCAAATCATGTTGTGCCGGCCTTCGGGTTCGATGCCTGTTTGTTTAACTAATATCTGACGGCGAGGTCATATGTTCCTCTCAAGTTCAAGTTTATCTGGCCTTCAGGTTCGATGTCTATTTATTTAACAAATGCCTGACGGCGAGGTCAGATGTTCTTCTCAACTTTGAATTGAGCCGGCCTTCAGACTCAATGCCTGTTTTTTTAACAGATGCTTGACAGCAAGGTCAGATGTTCCTCTCAACTTCGTGTTAAGCCGGCCTTCGGTTTCGATGTCTGTTTGTTTAACAAATGCTTGACGGCGAGGTCAGATGTTCTTCTCAACTAAGGGTTGAGATGGCCGTCGGGTTCGATGCCTGTTTGTTTAACAGATGCCTGACGGCGAGGTCAGATGTTCTTCACAACTTCTTGTTATGTCGGCCTCCGGGTTTGATGCCTGTTTATTTAACAGATGCCTAACGAAGAGGTAATATGTACTTCTCAAATTCGTGTTGAGCCGGCCTTCGCGTTCGATGCCTGTTTGTTTAACAGATGCCCGACAGCGAGGTCAGATGTTCTTCTCAACTTCGGGTTGAGCCGGCCTTCGGGTTCCACGCCTGTTTGTTTAATAGATGCCTGATGGCGAGGTCAGATGTTCTTCTCAACTTCGGGTTGAGCCGGCCTTCGGGTTCGATGCCTGTTTGTTTAACAGATCCATGACGGCAAGGTCACATATTCCTATGAACTTTGTGTTAAGCCGGCCTTCAGGTTCGATGCCTTTTGGTTAACAAATGCTTGACAACGAGGCCAGATGTTCCTCTCAACTTCGTGTTGTGCCGTCCCCTGGGTTCGATGCCTGTTTGTTTAACTAATACCTGACGGCGAGGTCAGATGTTCCTCTCAAGTTTAAGTTTAGCCGGCCTTCAGGTTCGATGCCTGTTTATTTAACAAATGCCTGACGGCGAGGTCAGATGTTCTTCTCAACTTTGGGTTGAGCCGGCCTTCAGATTCAATGCCTGTTTTTTAACAGATGCTTGACAGTAAGGTCAGATGTTCCTCTCTACTTCGTGTTAAGCCGACCTTCGGGTTCGATGTCTGTTTGTTTAACAGATGCTTGACGGCGTGGTCAAATGTTCTTCTAAACTAAGGGTTGAGATGGCCATCGGGTTCGATGCCTGTTTGTTTGACTGATGCCTGACGGCGAGGTCAGATGTTCTTCACAACTTGTTGAGTCGGCCTCTGGGTTTGATGCCTGTTTATTTAACAGATGCCTGACGGCGAGGTCAGATGTACTTCTCAACTTCGTGTTGAGCCGGCCTTCGCGTTCGATGCCTGTTTGTTTAACAGATGCCCGACGGCTAGGTCAGATGTTCTTCTCAACTTCGGGTTGAGTCGGCCTTCGGGTTCCATGCCTGTTTGTTTAATAGATGCCTGACGGCTAGGTCAAATGTTCTTCTCAACTTTGGGTTGAGCCGACCATTGGGTTTGATGCCTGTTTGTTTAACAGATCCCTAACAGCGAGGTCAGATATTCCTATGAACTTCGTGTTGAGCCGGCCTTTGGGTTCGAAGCCTGCTTGTTTAACAGATGCCTGACGGCGAGGTCAGATGTTCCTCTCAACTTCATGTTGTGCCGGCCTTCAGGTTCGATGCCTGTTTGTTTAACTAATGCCTGACAGCGAGGTCAAATGTTCCTCCCAAATTCAAGTTGAACCGGTCTTCGGGTTCGATGCCTGTATGTTTAACAGATGCCTGACGGCAAGGTCAGATGTTCTTCTCAACTTCGGGTTGAGCCGGGCTTCAGATTCAATACCTGTTTGTTTAACAGATGCCTCACGGCGATGTCATATGTTCCTATCAACTTCGTATTAAGCCGGCCTTCAGGTTCGATGCCTGTTCGTTTAACAGATACCTGACGGCGATGTCAGATGTTCTTTTCAACTTCCAATTGTGTCGGCCTTCGGGTCCGATGCCTGTCTGTTTAATAGATGCCTGACGATGAGGTCAGATGTTCTTCTCAACTTCGGGTTGAGCCGGCCTTTAGATTTGATGCCTGTTTGTTTAATAGATGCTTGACAGCGAAGTCAAATGTTCCTCTCAACTTCGTGTTGAACCGACCTTCGAGTTTGATGGTTGTTTGTTTAACAGATGCCTGATGGCGAGGTCATATATTCCTCTAAACTAATTGTTGAGCCGGCTTTCGGGTTCGATGCCTGTTTGTTTAAAAGATGTCTGACGGCGAGGTCAGATGTTCCTCTCATCTTTGTTTTGAGCCGGCCTTCAATATCGATGCGTCTTTGTTTAACAGATTCCTGACAGCAAGGTCTGATGTTCTTCTCAACATCGTGTTTAGCTGGCCTTCGGGTTCAATGCCTGTTTGTTTTACAGATGAATGACAGCGAGGTCAGATGTACTTCTCAACTTCGTGTTGAGCCGGCCTTCAGGTTCAATGCTTGTTTCTTTAACAGATGCCTGAAGCTGAGGTCAGATGTTCTTCTTAACTTCGGGTATAGCCAACCTTCAGGTTCGATGCCTGTTTATTTAACAGATTCCTGGCGACGAAGCCAGATGTTCTCGTCAAATTCGGGTTCGATGCCTACTTGTTTAAGTAATGCCTGATGGCGAGGTCAGATGTTCCTCTCACTTCAAGTTGAGTCAGCCTTCGGGTTCGATGCCAGTTTGTTTAAAAGATGCTTGACGGCGACGTCAGATGTTCTTCTCCACTAATGGTTGAGACGGTCGTTGGGTTCGATGTCTGTTTGCTTAGCAGATGCCTGACGGCGAGGTAAGATGTTCTTCTCAACTTTGTATAGAGTCGGCCTCCGGGTTTGATGCCTGTTTGTTTAACAGATGCCTGACAGTAAGGTCAAATGTACTTCTCAACTTCGTGTTGAGCCGGCTTTCGCGTTCGATGCTTGTTTATTTAACAGATGCCTAACGGCGAGGTCAGATGTTCTTATCAACTTCGGGTTGAACCTGCCTTCGGATTCCACACCTGTTTGTTTAATAGATGCCTGACGGCGCGGTCAGATGTTCTTCTCAACTTTGGGTTGACCCGGCCTTCGGGTTCGATGCCTGTTTGTTTAACAGATCCCTGACAGCGAGGTCAGATATTCCTATGAACTTCGTGTTGAGCCGGCCTTCGGGTTCGATGCCTGTTTGTTTAACAGATGTCTGACAACGAGGTCAAATGTTCCTCTCAACTTCGTGTTGTGCCAGCCTTCGGGTTCGATTCCTGTTTGTTTAATAGATGCTTGACAACAAGGTCAGACGTTCCTTTCAACTCCGTGTTGTGTCGCGTTTCGGGTTCGATGCCTGTTTGTTTAACTAATACCTGACGGCGAGGTTAGATATGCGTCTCAAGTTCATGTTGAGCCGGCCTTCGGGTTTGATGCATGTTTGTTTAACAAATGCCTGACAGCGAGGTCAGATGTTCTACTCAAATTCGGGTTAAGTCGGCCTACAGATTCAATGCTTGTTTATTTAACAGATGCTTGACAGCGAGGTCAGATGTTCCTCCCAACTTCGTGTTGAGCCGACCTTTGGGTTCGATGCCTGTGTGTTTAACAGATGCTTGACGGCAAGGTCAGATGTACTTCTCAACTAAGGGTTGAGACGACTGTCGGGTTCGATGCATGTTTGTTTAACAGATCCCTGACAGCGAGGTCAGTATTCCTATGAACTTCGTGTTGAGTCAGCCTCCGGGTTTGATGCCTGTTTGTTTAACAGATGCCTAACGGCGAGGTCAGATGTACTTCTCAACTTCGTGTTGAGCTGGCCTTCGGGTTCGATGCCGATTTGTTTAACAAATGCCTGACGGCGAGGTCCGATGTTCTTCTCAACTTCGGGTTTAGCCGGTCTTCGTGTTCCACGCCTGTTTGTTTAATAGATGCCTGACGGCGAGGTCAGATGTTCTTCTCAACTTTGGGCTGAGCCGGTTATTGGGTTCGATGCCTGTTTGATTAACAGATCCTTGACGGCAAGGTCAGATATTCCTATGAACTTCGTGTTGAGCCAGCCTTCGGGTTCGATGCCTGTTTGTTTAACAGATGCCTGACGGCGAGGTCTAATGATCTTATCAACTTCGGGTTAAGCAGGCCCTTCGTGTTCGATGCCTGTTTGTTTAAGAGATGCCTGACATTGAGGTCAGATGTTCATCTCAACTTCGGGTTGAGCCAGCCTTTGCATTTGAGGCCTGTTTGTTTAACAGATACTAGACAGTGATGTTAAATGTTCCTCTCAACATCGTGTTGATCCGACCTTCGAGTTCGATGCCTATTTGATTAACAGATGCCTGACAGCGAGGTCAGATATTCTTATAAACTTCGTGTTGATCCGGCCTTCAGGTTCAATGCCTGATTCTTTAACAGATGCCTGAAGGCGACGTCAGATGTTCTTCTTAACTTCGGGTATAGCCAGCCTTTAGAATTGATGCCTATTTGTTTAACAGATGCCTGGAGGAAACGTTAGATGTTATTCTCAACTTCAAGATGAGCTGGCCTTCGGGTTCGATGCTTGTTTGTTCAACAGATGCTTGACGACGAGGTCAGATGTTCTTCTCCACTAAGGGTTGCGATGGCCTTCTGGTTCGATGCCTGTTTGTTTAACAGATGCCTGGCGGAAAGGTCAGATGTTCTTCTCAATTTCGTGTTGAGACGACCTCCTAGTTTGATGCCTGACGGCGAGGTCAGATGTACTTATCAACTTCGTGTTGAGCCGGCCTTCGCGTTCGATGCCTGTCTGTTTAACAGATGCCTGCTGGTGAGGTCAGATGTTCATTTCAACTTCGGGTTGAACCAACCTTCGGGTTCCGTGCCTATTTGTTTAACAGATGCGTGACGGCGAGGTCAGATGTTCTTCTCAACTTCGGGTTGAGCCGACCTTCGGGTTCGATGCCTGTTTGTTTAACAGATCCCTAACGGCGAGGTCGGATATTCCTATGAACTTCGTGTTGAGCCGGCCTTCGGGTTCGATGAGTGTTTGTTTAATAGATGTCTGACAACAATGTCAAATGTTCCTCTCAACTTTGTGTTGTGCCAGCCTTCGGATTCGATGCCTGTTTGTATAACAGATGCTTGACAACGAGGACTGTAGTTCCTCTTAACTTTGTATTGTGTCGGGTTTCGGGTTCGATGCCGGTTTGTTTAAGTAAAACCTGACGGCGAGGTTAGATGTGCCTCTCAAGTTCAAGTTGAGCCGGCCTTCGGGTTCGATGCCTATTTGTTTAACAAATGCCTGACAGCAAGGTCAGATGTTCTTCTCAACTTTGGGTTGAGCCGGCCTTCAGATTTAATGCCTGTTTGTTTAACAGATGCTTGACAACGAGGTCAGATGTTCCTCTCAACTTCATGTTGAACCGGCCTTCGGGTTCGATGCCTGTTTGTTTAACAGATCCCTGACAGCGAGGTCAGATATTCCTATGAACTTTGTGTTGAGTCGGCCTCTGCGTTTGATGTCTGTGTTTTTAATAGATGCCTGACGGCGTGGTCAGATGTACTTCTCAACTTCTTGTTGAGCCGACCTTTGGATTCGATGCCTATTTGTTTAACAAATGCCTAACGGCAAGGTCCGATGTTCTTCTCAACTTCGGGTTGAGCCGGTCTTCGTGTTCCAAGTCTGTTTGTTTAACAGATGCCTGACGGCGAGGTCAGATGTTCTTCTCAACTTTGGGTTGGGCCGTTAATTGGGTTCGATGCCTGTTTGATTAACAGATCCCTGATGGCGAGGTCAGATATTCCTATGAACTTCGTGTTGAGCCGGCATTCGGGTTTGATGCCTGTTTGTTTAACAGATGCCTGACGGCGAGGTCTAATGATCTTATCAACTTCGGGTTGAGCCGCCCTTCGTGTTCGATGCCTGTTTGTTTAACACATGCCTGATGTTGAGGTCAGATGTTCATCTCAACTTCGGGTTGAGCCAACCTTTGGATTTGATGCCTGTTTGTTTAACAGATGCTTGACAACGAAGTTAAATGTTCCTCTCAACTTCGTGTTGAGCCGACCTTCGAGTTCGATGCCTATTTGATTAACAGATGCCTGACAGCAAGGTCAGATATTCTTATCAACTTTGTGTTGAGCCGGCCTTCAGGTTCAATGCCTGATTCTTTAACAGATGCCTTAAGGCGACGTCAGATGTTCTTCTTAACTACGGGTATAGCCAGCCTTTAGGTTTGATGCCTATTTGTTTAACAGATGCCTGACGGCAACGTCAGATGTTATTCTCAACTTCAAGATGAGACGGCCTACGGGTTCGATGCCTGTTTGTTCAAAAGATGCTTGACGGCGAGGTCAGATGTTCTTCTCCACTAAAGGTTTAGATGGCCTTCAGGTTCGATGCCTGTTTATTTAACAGATGCCTGACGGCGAGGTCAGATGTTCTTCTCAATTTCGTGTTGAAACGACCTCCCAGTTTGATGCCTGTTTGTTTAACAGATCCCTGACGGCGATGTCAGATGTACTTCTCAACTTCGTGTTGAGCCGGCCTTAGCGTTTGATGCCTGTTTGTTTAACAGATGCCTGACGACAAGGTCAGATGTACTTATCAACTTCGTGTTGAGCCGACCTTCGCGTTCGATGCATGTCTATTTAACAGATGCCTGCTGGCGAGGTCAGATGTTCATTTCAACTTCAGGTTGAGCCAACCTTCGGGTTTCGTGCCTGTTTGTTTAACAGATCCCTAACGGCGAGGTCAGATATTCCTATGAACTTTGTGTTGAGCCGGCCTTCGGTTTCGATGCGTGTTTGTTTAACAGATGTCTGACAACGGGGTCAGATGTTCCTCTCAACTTTGTGTTGTGCCAGCCTTTAGATTCGTTTTGTGTCGGGTTTCGGGTTCGATGCCGGTTTGTTTAAGTAAAACCTGACGGCGAGGTTAGATGTGCCTCTCAAGTTCAAGTTGAGCCGGCCTTCGGGTTCGATGCCTGTTTGTTTAACAAATGCCTGACAGCGAGGTCAGATGTTCTTTTCAACTCTGGGTAAAGTCGGCCTTCAGATTCAATGCTTGTTTGTTTAAAAGATGCTTGACAACGAGGTCAGATGTTCCTCTCAACTTCGTGTTGAACCGGCCTTCGGGTTCGATGCCTGTTTGTTTAACAGATGCTTGACGGCGAGGTCAGATGTTCTTCTCAACTAAGGGTTGAGACGGTTGTCGGGTTCGATGCCTGTTTGTTTAACAGATCCCTGACAGCGAGGTCAGATATTCCTATGAACTTCGTGTTTAGTCGGCCTCCGCGTTTGATGCCTGTGTTTTTAACAGATGCCTGGCGGCGAGGTCAGATGTACTTCTCAACTTTGTGTTGAACCGGCCTTCGGGTTCGATGCCTATTTGTTTAACAAATGCCTAACAGTGAGGTCCGATGTTCTTCTCAACTTCGGGTTGAGTCGGTCTTCGGGTTCCACGCCTGTTTGTTTAACAGATGCATGGCGACGAGGTTAGATGTTCTTCTTAACTTTGGGTTGAGCCGGCCATTGGGTTCGAAGTCTGTTTGTTTAACAGATCCCTGACAGCGTGGTCAAATATTCCTATGAACTTCGTGTTGAGCCGGCCTTCGGGTTCGATGCCTGTTTATTTAACAGATGCTTGATAGCAAGGTCTAATGTTGTTATCAACTTTGGGTTGAGCCGCCCTTCGGGTTCGATGCCTGTTTGTTTAACAGATGCCTGACGTTGAGGTCAGATGTTCTTCTCAACTTCGGGTTGAGCCGGCCTTCGGATTTGATGCATGTTTGTTTAACAGATGCTTGACAACAAAGTTATATGTTACTCTCAACTTCGTGTTGAGCAGACCTTCGAGTTCGATACCTATTTGTTTAACAGATGCCTGACAGCAAGGTCAGATGTTCTTCTCAACTTCGTGTTGAGCCGGCGTTCAGGTTCAATGCCTATTTATTTAACAGATGCCTGAAGACGACGTCAGATGTTCTTCTTAACTTCGGGTATAGCCAGCCTTCAGGTTTGATGACTATTTGTTTAATAGATGCATGGTAGCGACGCCAGATGTTCTTCTCAACTTCGGGTTGAGCCGGCCTTCGGGTTCGATGCCTGTTTGTTTAACAGATGCTTGACGGCGAGGTCGGATGTTCTTCTCAACTTCGTGTTGAGACGACCTCCCAGTTTGATTCCTGTTTGTTTAATAGATGCCTGACGGCGAGGTCAGATGTACTTCTCAACTTCGTGTTGAGCCGGACTTCGCGTTCGATGCCTGTTTGTTTAACATATGCCTGACGGTGAGGTCAGATGTTCTTCTCAACTTAGGGTTGAGCCGCCCTTCGGGTTCCACGCCTGTTTGTTTATCAGATGCCTGACGGCGAGGTCAGATGTTCTTCTCAACTTCGGGTTGAGCCGGCCTTCGGGTTCGATGCTTGTTTGTTTAACAGATCCCTGACGGCGAGGTCAGATATTCCTATGAACTTCGTGTTGAACCGGCCTTCGGGTTCGATGCCTGTTTGGTTAACAGATGCCTAATAATGAGTTCAGATGTTCCTCTCAAATTCGTGTTGTGCCGGCCTTCAGGTTCGATACGTGTTTGTTTAACTAATACCTTGCGGCGAGGTCATATGTTCCTCTCAAGTTTAAGTTTAGCCGCCATTCAGGTTTGATGCTTGTTTGTTTAACAAATATCTGACGGCAATGGTAGATGTTCTTCTCAACTTTGGGTTGAGCCGGCCCTCGGATTCGATGCTTGTTTGTTTAACAGATGCCTGACGGCAAGATCAGATGTTCTTCTCAACTTGGGTTGATCCTGCCTTCGGGTTCGATGCTTGTTTGTTTAACAGATTCCTGACGGCGAGGCCAAATGTTCTTATCAACTTCGGGTTGAGCCGCCCTTCGGGTTGGATGCCTGTTTCTTTAACAGATCCTTGACGGCGAGGTCTGATATTCCTATGAACTTCGTGTTGATCCGGCCTTCGGGTTCGATGCCTATTTGTTTAACAGATGCCTGACAGCGAGGTCAGATGTTCCTCTCAACTTTGTGTTGTGCCGGCCTTCGGGATCGATGCCTGTTTGTGTAATAGGTGCCTAACGGCGAGGTCATATGTACTTATTAACTTCGTGTTGAGCCGACCTTCGGGTTCGATTCCTGTTTCTTTAGCAATGCCTAAAGGCGAGGTCTGTTGTTCTTCTCAACTTTTGGTTGAGCCAACCTTCGGGTTCCATGCCTGTTTGTTTAACAGATGCCTGACGGCGAGGTCAGATGTTCTTCTCAACTTCGGGTCGAGCCGGCCTTCGGATTTGATGCCTATTTGTTTAATGGATGCTTGACAACGAATTCAAATGTTACTCTCAACTTCGTGTTGAGCCGAACTTCAAGTTTGATGCCTGTTTATTTAACAGATGCCTGACCGCGAGGTCAGATATTCCTATCAACTTCGTGTTATGTTCGCCTTCGGGTTCGATGCCTGTTTATTTAAAAGATGTCTGACGGCGAGGTCAGATGTTCCTCTCAACTTCGTGTTGAGTCGGCCTTCGGGATCGATGCCTTTTTGTTTAACAGATGCCTGACTGCAAGGTCATATGTTCTTCTGAACTTCGTGTTGAGTAGGCATCTGGGTTCGATGCCTGTTTGTTGAAGAGATGCCTGACAGCGAGGTTAGATGTACTTCTCAACTTCGTGTTGAGCCGGCCTTCGGGTTCGATGCATGTTTCTTTAACAGATGCCTGAAGGCAAGGTCTGTTGTTCTTCTTAACTTTGGGTTGAGCTGACCTTCTAGTTTCACGCCTGTTGGTTTAACAAATGCCTGACGGTGAGGTCGGATGTTCTTCTCAACTTCGGGTTGAGCCAGCCTTCGGGTTCCACACTTTTTTCGTTTAAGAGATGCCTGAGGGGCAAGGTTAGATGTTCTTCTCAACTTCGTGTTGTGTCGGCCTTCGGGTTCGATTCCTGTTTGTTTAACTAATGCCTGATGGCGAGGTCAGATGTTCCTCTCAACTTCAAGTTGAGCCGGCCTTAGAGTTCGAGGCCTGTTTGTTTAACAGATGTTTGACGGCGAGGTCAGATGTTCTTGTTAACTAAGGTTTGAGACGGCCTTCGGCTTCGATGCCTGTTTGTTTAACAGATGCCTGATGGCGAGGTCAAATGTTCGTCTCAACTTCGTGTTGAGCCGACCTTTGGGTTTGATGCTTGTTTGTTTAACAGATGCCCGACAGCAAGGTCTAATGTTCTTATCAACTTCAGGTAGAGCCTCCCTTCGGGTTCGATGCCTGTTTATTTAACAGATGCCTGACAACGAGGTCAAATGTTCCTCTCAACTTCGTGTTGAGCCGACCTTTGGGTTCGATGCTTGTTTGTTTAACAGATGCCTGACAGCAAGGTCTAATGTTCTTATCAACTTCGGGTTGAACCGCCCTTCGGGTTCGATGCCTATTTGTTTAAAAGATGCCTAACGACGAGGTCATATGTTCGTCTCAACTTCGTGTTGAGCCTGCCTGTGGGTTCGATGCCTATTTGTTTAATGGATACCTGACGGCGAGGTCAGATGTGCTTCTCAACTTCTAGTTGAGCTGGCCTTCGGGTTCGATGCCTGTTTGCTTAAGAGATGCATGACAGCAAGGTCAGATGTTCCTCCAAACTTCGCGTTGAGCCGGCCTTTGGGTTCGACACCTGTTTGTTGAACAGATTCCTCACAGCAAGGTCTAATGTTTTTATCAACTTCGGGTTCGATGCCTGTTTGTTTTACAGATGCCTGACGATGAGGTCAGATGTTCTTCTCAACTTCGGGTTGAGCTGGCCTTCGGATTTGATGCCTGTTTGTTTAACATATGCTTGTCAGTGAAGTCAAATGTTCCTCTCAACTTCATGGTTAGCTGACCTTCGGGTTCGATGCCTGTTTGTTTAATAGATGCCTGATGGCAAGGTCTAATGTTCTTATCATCTTCAAGTTGAGCCGCCCTTCGGGTTCAATGCCTATTTGTTTAACAGATTCCTGATGGCGAGGTTATATGTTCTTCTCAACTTCGGGTTGAGCCGGCCTTCGGGTTCGATGCCTGTTTGTTTAACAGATGTCTGACAGCAAGGTCTAATGTTCTTATCAACTTCGGGTTGAGCCGCCCTTCGGGTTCGATGCCTATTTATTTAATAGATGCCTCACATTGAGGTCTTATGGTCGCCTCAACTTCGTGTTGAGCCTGCCTTTGGGTTCGATGCCTGTTTTTTTAACAGATACCTGACGGTAAGGTCAGATGTGCTTCTCAACTTCCGGTTGAGCCGGCCTTCGGGTTCGATGCCTGTTTGTTGAATAGATGCCTAACAGCGAGGTCTAATGTTTTTATTAACTTCGGGTTCGATGCCTGTTTGTTTAACAGTTGTCTGACGGAGAGGTCAGATGTTCTTCTCAACTTCGGGTTAAGCCGACCTTTGAGTTCATGCGTGTTTGTTTAATAGATACCTGGAGGCTAGGTCAAATGTTCTTCTCAACTTCGGGTTGAGCCGGCCTTCGGGTTCGATTCCTGTTTATTTAACTAATGCCTGACAATGAGGTCAGATGTTCTTCTCAACTTCTTGTTGAGCCAGCTTTCGGGTTCGACGCTCGTTTGTTTAACGGATGTCTGACCGTGAGGTCAGATGTTCTTCTCAACTTCGGATTCGATCCATGTTTGTTTAACAAATGCCAAACGACGAGGTCAGATGTTCTTCTCAACTTTGGCTTGAGCCGGCCTTCGGATTCGATGCTTGTTTGTTTAACAGATGCCAAACAGCGAGGTCAGATGTTCTTCTCAACTTTGGGTTAAGCCAGCCTTCGGGTTCCACACTTTTTTGTTTAACAGATGCCTGACAGAGAGGTAAGATGGTCTTCTCAACTTCGGGTTTAGCCGAACTTTGGGTTCGATGCCTGTTTGTTTAATAGATGTCTGGCGGTGAGGTCAAATGTTCTTCTCCACTTCGAGTTGAGCCGGCCTTTGGGTTCGATTCCTGTTTGTTTAACTAATGCCTGACAGAAAGGTCGGATGTTCTTCTCAACTTCGAGTTGAGCCGGCCATCAAATTTGATGCCTGTTTCTTTAACAGATGCCTGACGGGGAGGTCTAATGTTCTTATCAACTTCTGGTTGAGCCGCCCTTCGGGTTCCATTCCTGTTTGCTAAACAGTTGCCTCACGGCGAGGTCATATGTTTCTCTCAACTTCGTGTTGAGCCGGCCTTCGGATTCGATGCCTCTTTGTTTAAGAGATACTTGACGGCGAGGTTAGATGTGCTTCTCAACTTCCGGTTGAGCTGGCCTTGTATGTTTAATAGATGCCTGACGGTGAGGTCAGATGTTCTTCTCATCTTTGGGTTCGATGCCTGTTTGTTTAATCGATGCCTGTTTGTTTAACAGATACTTGACATTGAAGTCAAATGTTCCTCTAAGCTTCATGTTGAGCTGACCTTCGGGTTCGATGCCTGTTTGTTTAATAGATGCCTGACGGCGAGGTCTAATGTTCTTATCAATTTCGAGTTGAGCCGCCCTTCGGGTTCGATGTCTGTTTGTTTAACTAATGCCTAATGGGGAGGTCAGATGTTCCTCTCAACTTCAAGTTGAGCCGGCCTTCAGGTTTGATGCCTGTTTGTTGAACAGATGTTTGACGGCGAGGTCAGATGTTCTTCTCTACTAAGGGTTGAGACGGCCTTCGGGTTCGATGCCTCTTTGTTTAACAGATGCCTGATGGCGAGGTCAGATGTGCTTATCAACTTCCGGTTGAGCCGGCCTTCGGGTTCAATGTTTGTTTGTTTAACAAATGCCTGGCGGTGAGGTCAGATGTTTTTCTCAACTTCGGGTTGAGCTGGCCTTCGGATTTGATGCATGTTTGTTTAACAGATGCATGACAGTGAAGTAAATGTTCCTCTCAACTTCATGTTGAGCCGACCTTCGGGTTCGATGCCTATTTGATTAACAGATGCCAGACGGCAAGGTAAGATGTTCCTCTCAACTTCGTGTTGAGCCGGTCTTCTGGTTCGATGCCTGTTTGTTTTACAGATGCCTGACAAGGAGGTCTAATGTTCTTATCAACTTCGGGTTGAGCCACCCTTCGGGTTCGATGCCTGTTTGTTTAACAGATGCCTCACGGCAAGGTCATATGTTCCTCTCAACTTTGTGTTGAGCTGACTTTCGGATTCGATGCTTGTTTGTTTAACAGATACCTGACGGCGAGGTTAGATGTGCTTCTCAAATTCCGGTTGAGCCGACCTTGTTTGTTTAATAGATGCCTGATAGGGAGGTCAGATGTTCCTCTCAACTTCAAGTTGAGCCGGCCTTCGCGTTCGATGCCTGTTGGTTAAATAGATGTTTGACAGTGAGGTCAGATGTTCTTCTCGACTAAGGATTGAGACGGCCTTCGGGTTCGATGCCTGTTTGTTTAACAGGTGCCTGACGACGAGGTCAGATGTTCTTCTCAATTTCGTGTTGTGCCGGCCTTCGGGTTTGATGCCTGTTTGTTTAAGTAATTCCTGATGGAGAGGTCAGATGTTCCTCTCAACTTCAAGTTGAGCCGACCTTTGGGTTCGATACATGTTTGTTTAACAGATGTTTGACGGCGAGGTTTGATGTTCTTCTCAAGTAAGGGTTGAACCGGCCTTCGGGTTCGATGCCTGTTTGTTTAACAGATGCCTGACAGCAAGGTCAAATGTTCCTCTCAACTTCGTGTTGAGCCGGCCTTCGGGTTCGATATGCTTCTCAAATTCCAGTTGAACCGGCCTTATTTGTTTGACAGACGCCTGATGGTGAGGTCAGATGTTCATCTCAACTTCGGGTTATGCCGGCCTTCGAATTTGATGCCTATTTGTTTAACAGATGCTTGACAGTGAAGTCAAATGTTCCTCTCAACTTCATGTTGAGATAACCTTTGGGTTCGATGCCTGTTTGTTTAACAGATGCCTGACAGCGAGGTCAGATGTTCTTCTCAACTTTGTTTTGTGCCGGCCTTCGGGTTCGATGCCTGTTTGTTTAACTAATGCCTGATCGGGATGTCAGATGTTCCTCTAAACTTCAAGTTGAGCCGGCCTTCGAGTTCCATACCTGTTTGTTTAACAGATGCCTGACGGCGAGGTCTAATGTTCTTATCAACTTTTGGTTGAGCCGCCCTTCGGGTTCGCTGCCTGTTTGTTTAACAGATGCGTCACGGCGAGGTCATATGTTCCTCTCATTTTCGTGTTGAGCCGCCCTTCGGGTTTGATGCCTGTTTGTTTAACTAATGCCTGATGGGGAGGTCAGATGTTCCTCTCAGCTTCAAGTTGAGCCGGCCTTCGGGTTCGACGCCTATTTGTTTAATAGATGTTTGACAGTGAGGTCAGATGTTCTTCTCTACTAAGGGTTGAGACGACATTCGGGTTTGATGCCTCTTTGTTTAACAGATGCCTGATGGCGAGGTCAGATGTGCTTATCAACTTCCGGTTGAGCCGACATTCTGGTTCGATGCTTGTTTGTTTAACAGATGCCTGGCGGTGAGGTCAGATGTTCTTCTCAACTTCGGGTTGAGATGGCCTTCGGGTTTGATGCATGTTTGTTTAACAGATGCTTGACAGTGAAGTCAAATGTTCCTCTCAGCTTCATGTTGAGCCGACCTTCGGGTTCGATCCCTGTTTGTTTAACAGATGCCTGACGGCGAAGTCAGATGTTCTTCTTAACTTCGGGTTGACTCGGTCTTCGGGTTCGATGTCTGTTTGTTTAATAGATGCCTGACAGCGAGATCAAATGTTCCTCTCAACTTTGTGTTGAGCCGGCCTTCTGGTTCGATGCCTGTTTGTTTAACAAATGCCTAACAGGGAGGTCTAATGTTCTTATCAACTTCGGGTTGAGCCGCCCTTTAGGTTCGATGCCTGTTTGTTTAACAGATGCCTCACAACGAGGTCATATGTTCCTCTTAACATCGTGTTGAGTCGGCCTTCGGATTCGATGCCTGTTTGTTTAACATATACCTGATGGCGAGGTTAGGCGTGCTTGACGGGAAGGTTAGATGTTCCTCTCAACTTCAAGTAGAGTCGGCCTTCAGGTTCAATGCCTGTTGGTTTAATAGATGTTTAACGGCGAGGTCAGATGTTCTTCTCAACTTAGGATTGAGACGGCCTTCGTGTTCGATGCCTGTTTGTTTAACAGGTGCCTGAAGGAGAGGTCAGATGTTCTTCTCAACTTCGTGTTGTGTCGGCCTTCAGGTTCGATGCCTGTTTGTTTAACTAATGCCTGATGGGGAGGTCAGATGTTCCTCTCAACTTCAAGTTGAGCCGGCCTTCGGGTTCGATGCCTGTTTTTTTAACAGATGTTTGACGGCGAGGTCAGATGTTCTTCTCTACTAAGGGTTGAGACGGCCTTCGGGTTTGATGCTTGTTTGTTTAACAGATGCCTGATGGCGAGGTCAGATGTGCTTATCAACTTCCGGTTGAGCTGGCCTTCGGATTTGATGCATGTTTGTTTTGACAGATGCTTCACAGTGAAGTCAAATGTTCCTCTAAACTTCATGTTGAGCCGACCTTCGGGTTCGATGCCTGTCTATTTAACAGATGCCTGACGGCGAGGTCAAATGTTCCTCTCAACTTCGTGTTGAGCTGGCCTTCGGGTTCGATGCCTGTTTGTTTAACAGATGCCTGACAGGGAGGCCTAATGTTCTTATCAACTTCGGGTTGAGCCGCCCTTCGAGTTCGGTGCCTGTTTGTTTAACAGATGCCTCAAGGCGAGGTAATATGTTTCTCTCAACTTCGTGTTGAGTCAGCCTTCGAATTTGATGCCTGTTTGTTTAACAGATACCTGACGGCGAGGTTAGATGTGGCTCTCAACTTCTGGTTGAGCCGACCTTGTTTGCTTAACAGATGCCTGATGGGGAGGTCAGATGTTCCTCTCAACTTCAAGTTGAGCCGGCCTTCGGGTTCGATGTCTGTTGGTTTAATAGATGTTTGACGGTGAGGTCAGAGGTTCTTCTCAACTAAGGATTGAGACGGCCTTCGAGTTCGATGCCTGTTTGTTTAACAGGTGCCTGACGGCGAGGTCAGATGTTCTTCTCAACTTCTTGTTATGTCGGCCTTCGGGTTTGATGCCTCTTTGTTTAACTAATGCTTGATGGGGAGGTCAGATGTTCCTCTCAACTTCAAATTAAGCCGGCCTTTGGGTTCGATACCTGTTTGTTTAACAGATGTTTAACGGCGAGGTTAGATGTTCTTCTCAACTAAGGGTTGAGAAAGCCTTCGGGTTTGATGCATGTTTGTTTAACTGATGCCTGACGGCGAGGTCAGATGTTCATCTCAACTTCGGGTTGAGCCGACCTTCGGGTTCGATGCCTGTTTGTTTAACGGATGCTTGACAACGAGGTCAAATGTTCCTCTCAACTTCGCGTTGATCCGGCCTTCGGGTTCGATGGATGATTGTTTAATAGATGCCTGACGGTGAGGACAAATGTTCTTATTAACTTCTAGTTGAGCCGCCCTTCGGGTTCGATGCCTGTTTGTTTAACAGATGCCTCACAACGAGGTCATATGTTTCTCTCAACTTCGTGTTGAGCCGGCCTTCGGATTCGATGCCTGTTTGTTTAACAGATACCTGGCAGCGAGGTTAGATGTGCTTCTCAACATCCGGTTGAACCAGCCTTGTTCGTTTAACAGATGCCTGACGGTGAGGTCAGATGTTCTTCTCAACTTTGGGTTAAGCCGGCCTTCGGATTTGATGCCTGTTTGTTTAACAGATGCTTGACAATGAAGTCAACTGTTCTTCTCAACTTCAGGTTGAGCCGGCCTTGGGATTTGATGCCTGCTTGATTAACAGATGCTTGACAGTGAAGTCAAATGTTCCTCTCAACTTCATGTTGAGTTGCCCTTCGGGTTCGATGCCTGTTTATTTAGCAGATGTCTCACGGAAAGGTCATATGATCCTCTCAACTTCGTGTTGAGCCGCCCTTCGGGTTCGATGCCTGTTTGTTTAACTAATGCCTGATGGGGAGGTCAGATGTTCCTCTCAACTTCAAGTTGAGCCGGCCTTTGGGTTCGATGCCTGTTTGTTAAACAGATGTTTGACAGCGAGGTCAGATGTTCTTCTCTACTAAGGGTTGCCACGGCCTTCGGGTTCGATGCTTATTTGTTTAACAGATGCCTGATGGCGAGGTCAGATGTGCTTATAAACTTCCGGTTGAGCCGGCCTTCGGGTTCAATGCTTTTTTGTTTAACAGATGCTTGACGGTGAGGTCAGATGTTCTTCTCAACTTCGGGTAGAGTCGGCCTTCGAATTTGATGCATGTTTGTTTAACAGATGCTTGACAGTGAAGTCAAATATTCCTCTCAACTTCCTGTTGAACCGACCGTCGGGGTCGATGCCTGTTTGTTTAACAGATGCATGAAGGCGAGGTCATATGTTCTTCTCAACTTCGGGTTTGATGACTGTTTGTTTAACAGATGCCTGATGGCTAGGTCAAATATTCCTCTCAACTTCGTGTTGAGCCCGCCTTCGGGTTCAATGCCTGTTTATTTAACAGATGCCTCACGGCGACGTAATATATTCCTTTCAACTTCGTGTTGAGTCGGCCTTCGGATTCGATGTCTGTTTGTTTAACAGATACTTGACAGCGAGGTTAGATGTGCTTCTCAACTTGCGGTTGAGCCGACCTTGTTTGTTTAACAGATGCTTGACGGCGAGGTCAGATGTTCTTCTCAACTTCGGGTTGAGTCGGCCTTTGGGTTCGATGCCTGTTTGTTTAACAGACGCCGATCGGCTAGGTCAGATGTTCTTCTCAACTTCGGGTTGAGCCGGCCTTCGGGTTCGATTCCTGTTTGTTTAATTAATGCCGGACAGCGAGGTCAGATGTTCTTCTGAACTTCGGGTTGAGCCGTCTATCAAATTCGATGCCTGTCAGCGAGGTCAGATGTTCTTCTCAACTTCGTATTATTCCGGCTTTCGGGTTCGATGCCTGTTTGTTTAACTAATGCCTGATGGGGAGGTAAGATGTTCCTCTCAACTTTAAGTTGAGCCGACCTTTGGGTTTGATGCCTGTTTGTTTAACATATGTTTGACTGCGAGGTCAGATGTTCTTCTCAACTAAGGATTGAGACGGCTTTCGGGTTCTATGCCTGTTTGTTTAACAGATGCCTGACAGCGAGGTCAGATGTTCTTCTTAACTTTGTGTTGTGCCGGCCTTCGGGTTCGATGCCTGTTTTTTTAACTAATGCCTGATGGGGAGGTCTTATGTTCCTCTCAACTTCAAGTTGAGCCGGCCTTTGGGTTCGATACCTATTTGTGTAACAAATGTTTGACGGAAAGGTTAGATGTTCTTCACAACTAAAGGTTGAGACGACCTTCGGTTTTGATGCCTGTTTGTTTAACAGATGCCTGACAGCGAGGTCAAATGTTCCTCTCAACTTCAGGTTGAGCCGGCCTTCGGATTTGATGCGTGCTTGTTTAACAGATGCTTGACAGTGAAGTCAAATGTTTCTCTCAACTTCATGTTGAGCTGACCTTTAGGTTCGATGCCTGTTTGTTTAATAGATGCCTCACGGCGAGGTCATATGTTCCTCTCAACTTCGTGTTGAGCCGCCTTTCGGGTTAAATGCCTGTCTATTTAACTACTGTCGGATGGGGAGGTCAGATGTTCCTCTCAAATTCAAGTTGAGCCGGCCCTCGTGTTTGATGCCTGTTTGTTTAACAGATGTTTGACGTCAAGGTCAGATGTTCTTCTCTACTAAGGGTTGAGACGGCCTTCGGGTTCGATGCTTATTTGTTTAACAGATGCCTGATGGCGAGGTCAGATGTGCTTATCAACTTCCGGTTGAGCCGGCCTTCGGGTTCGATGCTTTTTTGTTTAACAGATGCTTGACGATGAGGTCAGATGTTCTTCTCAACTTCGGGTAGAGCCGGCCTTCGGATTTGATGCATCTTTGTTTAACAGATGCTTGACAGTGAAGTCAAATGTTCCTCTCAACTTCATGTTGAGCCGACCTTCGGGTTCAATGCTTGTTTATTTAACAGATGCCTGAAGGCGAGGTCAGATGTTCCTTTCAACTTCGTGTTGAGTCGGCCTTCGGCTTCGATGTCTGTTTGTTTAACAGATACTTGACGGCGAGGATAGATGTGCTTCTCAACTTGCGGTTGAGCCGACCTTGTTTGTTTAACAGATGCTTGACGGCGAGGTCAGATGTTCTTCTCAACTTCGGGTTGAGTCGGCCTTTGGGTTCGATGCTTGTTTGTTTAACAGACGCCGACCGGCTAGGTTAGATGTTCTTCTCAACTTCGGGTTGCACCGGCCTTCGGGTTCGATTCCTGTTTGTTTAACTAATGCCTGACAGCGAGGTCGGATGTTCTTCTCAACTTCGGGTTGAGCCGTCCATCAAATTCGATGCCTGTTTGTTTAACAGATGCCTGACAGCGAGGTCAGATGTTCTTCTCAACTTTGTGTTGTTCCGGCTTTCGGGTTTAATGCCTGTTTGTTTAACTAATGCCTGATGGGGAGGTCAGATGTTCGTCTCAACTTTAAGTTGAGTCGGCCTTTGGGTTCGATGCCTGTTTGTTTAACAGATGTTTGACAGCAAGGTCAGATGTTCTTCTCAACTAAGGATTGAGACGACCTTCGGGTTTGATGCCTGTTTGTTTATGTCGCTACCGCGAAAATAAGGTGCCGGCAAAACAGAAGAGTCGCCACCTTTCGTTATTTATCCCTCAGAACGGGAAAGGAAACGATCGGAAAAACCTGACGAAAAAGGTATAAGACAAGGTCATCGCAACCATGTCTGGGTTCGGGAGTCGGTCACGCAAGGGGAAGGTATTAGCACCCCTCACGTCCATCGTACTCGATGGGATCCACGCTTGTTGTGTTCATCTGACGGGTTGGTTTTACTATCTACCTATCAAGGCCTGGTTTGAAAAGAAAAGAAAATGACTCGGCAAAGCGTCGCACTTTATGCCTACGTATTCTAATCAGAGAATGAGAAATCAGAGTCAACGTAGTTCAGCTAACTACGGGTTACGGGGAAGGTGGCTCGCCAATACGTCAGTATTGTGCCTACGTACTCTCAACAGGCTTGAGATATCAGAGCTTACGTAGTTCGGGATAATACGGATTACGGGAATTCAGATTCATCTGTTTTTTTGAGTAGCGTTAACAAACAGTTCCAACAGTTTGGTGTACGCAGCTTGACCCTTGGAGACTTATGCGTTACCGTTTGCGGTAGAACTGGGAGTTAACGACACTCTTTTCTTCAGAAAAGCTTCCTTTGAATTATGGGCCCCCGGGGCAAAAAGGTTTGAAGTTTGTTTTCTGTCTTTTACGGAAGAACTGTTTTTTATGGATGTTTGCAACCAATATCGCACTAGAGACTATGACCTAAGAGTGAATGCATCGTATGTCACCCAAAAGGTGCCATACTAAACATCCAGACTGTTGAAAAGAAAATCTCCAACAATCCTTTCTCAGATAGCTTAAGGCTCGTAGCGCACGACATCAGTTAACCTTTATTACTGTATTTTAATTTGTTTTGAGATGAGAAGAGAGAACAGGCTCAGCTAAAGGGAGACTATCAAGTCCTAATATTGTCATGCCAAGGATTCATCCTATGGTTGAAGTTTGAAACAGGGAACTCCTAGAAGTTATCATGCATAGGTTTCAACCTAAAGTTCTAATCATCACTTCCTTATCAAAGGAAGTGAGATTCCTAGGGGATCATGTCAATGATAAACAGAAACAGATAAAGCATCAGCTTAAACAGTAAACGGTAAACGACTGTAAAATGCATACAATGCAAGTGAGGGAGGAAATGTGTGTGGGGCAGCAGCCTCCACAAGCTCATCTTAACCTCAAGCCAGATATGAATAATTGTAATCATACAGAAGAAATAACATGCTATCAAGCAAAATATAATAACTTCAATCATACAGAAGAAAGACATGCTATCAAGCAAGATACAAACTACATAGGCAAGGGAGCTGGGCTCTACCGAATACCCGCAAGCAAAGCCATACAGTAAAAATACAAGCAGAGGGAGCAACTCAACCTCTAGTGCAATCATGCTCCTAGCTTAACACAATCTAAATATGAACTTATTATAATGCATCAAGCAAATCAAACAAGTCACATCAATAGGAAAGAAAGCAAATCAACAGCTTCCACAGCTTCACAACAAAGCTCCTATAACATCTGTTCAATCCTCAGCCTACAATTGCTCTTCAAAGCTATCATCTTCAATAGCAAGTGTCAACTTGCTTCTTCAAGCTTCTAAACTATCAAACATAAGTATCAACTTATTCTCTCTTCTTTAGGCCTCAACTCCAAAGTGAACTCCACCTTCAGGCTTCAATCCTAACTGCAAGTATCAACTTGTTCCCCCAGGGACTCAATGTATTAATCACCTAAGTATCAGCTTGCTTTTCAATCTCCAATGGATTCCCAACATAAGTATCAACTTGTTCTTCTTCTTCTTCTTCAGGCTTCAACTCTTTCTTCTCCACAAGTATCAACTTGCTCCTCCTGATCTTCAAGCATCAGCTTCAATGACAGTCTTCAAACACAGAGAAGTGTCAACTTCTAGCCTCTTCAGTCTTCTAACAAGGAAATCTATCCTCTAGCAAAGGAGAAAGATTCATTTGACAAGAGCAAAGTTTAGATGATTGGTAGCAAAGTGAAGACCAAAGGACACCACTAAGCATCCTATCATCAGAGAAAGGGACCCTCAAAGGTTCTACCAACCTGTAAAGAGCCACACATCCTACCAAAGGAGGGATGAGGCCTTTACAAGGGGACCTTGCATCATAGGGAAGAATGGAAGTGATCAACACCTTCCATGTTTATGAAAGAAGAGAATCTATCTAGAAGCTCTGTCTACAAACCCTAATCTTAACACCTAATCAACACTTCACCAAAAGAAGGGAAGATCTTCACATCCAAGCTTCTTCAAGCACTCCATTGCATTTTCAACTTGCCTTCATCCTCAACCAAGGGTAAAAACAACACAAGCTTACTTTAAGGGAACCTAAGGGGTTAATCTAGTCAAGTTAGTGCATTAGAATCATCCAAAGTTAGCACCTAAACTAAAATCAAACAAAAATAGTAAACTACATTGTAAATTCCTACAAAAATTCCTAAGGGACCCTAATTCAATCATGAATCTACCATACAAAATTCAGAGGTTGCATCATCCACCAAGTTCTAGGTATAAAACCTAAATCATAAGTTATTAACCATAAACCCTAAAAATGGAGCTCTTAAAGTTCCACCCTAAAACTACCACTTACATTCATCACAAAAATGTGAGAAAAATCTAGGGGGAATATGCATATCTATGCTAGCTACACACAAAAAATCAAGGCAAGAATCATCATCGAATGATCAAACCAAATTCAACAAAACAAAGTATCAACCATGATTATTTTAACATCAATTAAAATTTACCAAATGCAAATAAAATCAAAAATGCATGAAATATTAATATTTTTTTATCTAAAAAAACTAGATTCAATCATGAATCAATGGAAAAAAGAATGGAATTATTTGAGTTATTTTCCAATTTTTTATGGATTATTTACTAAACCACATGAAATGAAGAAATTAAAAGAAATTAAAAGAAATTGACAAACTCAGCGTGGCAAATAGCAAGTATTTCTCATTAATTTCTGGATTGGGCCAAGGGGGGGTGTTGATATCAACGAGTCCAAAGCCCAGGCGCTCACATTCATCTCCAATTATCAAACTGAAACAAAAGAAAACAATGCACACCCAATTTCGAACTCGCGCTCCCTCGGATGTACGCCTTTCATCACAAAGCCTGAACTACCCTAAGTGAAACACAGTGTTGAGGGTAGGGGGTACGTGGCTCGCTCAATGGACGTTGGATCGCTTGACCAAGTCTACTTCTCCTCAAGCATGGACGGTGGAGATTGTGTCTTCTCCATTTGATATTCTGCAAATAACAAAAACACGCGCGCAGCCATGGCCACCGCCGGTGGTTTTTCCGGTCACCTGCTCAACCCTAACTCTCTCTATAATCAACCATTGGCCATGATTTCTTGATGAAAGTTGACCAGAATTTCCTCAGGAATTCAACCATGCCACTAGTTTATGCTAAAAACGCATGGTTTGCAAAAACAAGATCTCAACCGAAAATGGCATAAACCCTATATCGTCTCTAATCATCGAATTAATTAAGCAGAATCCATCTACATCCTAAGGGGAACTTAACCACATGCTTCTAATGGATTAAAAGTGCATAATCAGAGAGATATCTCAAGAAATTAGAACCAACCTTGAAGCTTGAATTGCAGTGGTTATGCGCCTCAATTCTCTTCCAAACTCTGCAGAATCCTTCAAGGAGTAATGGTAGACAATTCTTGATGCTCAATTCTTGCTGAAACCTCTTGATTCTCCAAAACGAATTTTCAAATTTCAAGCTTTTCCTTCACCTCACTCCAATGGCTTCTCAACAGAATTCTGCACTAGAACCTTCCAATCATGATCCAAATCCTATTTATAATGTGTTCAGATGGATTAGAAGCCCAAACTAGGCCCAATTATGGATTTTGGATCTTCACTTTTCCTTCCAAATCTCAACATGGATGTGTGCCTTCAAGCCTTGCTCATACTCTAAACTCAGTCCAAACCATTCACTTAATCATTAAGGAGTGTGATGGAATGGTTTTCTTCCTTTGGTTTCCACATATGGAATGCATATGATATGTTTCTTAATTGTGAAGTAACCATCCAAAAGACTATGTTATGGACCTTAAATAAAAAATGTGGCAATGCCAATCTTTCTAAAACATCAATTCCATTCAAAATGACCATAAATTTTACTTGGAAACATGTTAATCTCATTTATTTTGAATTTTCTCCCTTTAATTCATTAAAATGGCTTTTATGTGAAGTTTCTTCAACCAATGCTTGATATAATCCATATCAATGAACACTTGATGTTTAGAAAAGCTAAAAACATCATTTTGAACAACTTTCATGTTGAACAAAAATGCATTTGAGACCTCTAAGTTGGTGAAAATGGCCTATGATCACAAATGACCTATAATCACCAAATGTCCAAAATACCCTTGACTTGTCGAGGACTTCTAGTACTCTCTAGAAAGCTAAGAGGATAAGGAACAACATTCATGTTGACCAAAAGTTCATAGGAATCATCCTTCTTGGGCAAAAGTTTCATTCAAGTTAGGTAACTTTCAAGCTCCAAATTCACATTCCTCAGATGACTTGTAACTTGTCAAAGCCATAACTTGAGTTCTACAAATCCTATCAAGGACTTCTAGCACTCAAATATAAGCTAATAGCATGCTATACAACAATCATGTTGGGGGAAAGATGAGATAACAATCACATCTTGAGCTAAATTGCCTTGAAGATAGGGATCAAACTAGGCGATTTTACACTGTCAAGCCTTAGAAACCCTAGCTTGAAACTTCTCAAACTCTTCAATCATGATGAGTTAACCTTGGAATCATCCTTATCACATCTCAATGCATCAATCCATGATCACATGGCCTTTGAATTAGGTCTCAATCTTCTCCAAACCATCAGTTGACTTAGGGTTGACCCAGTCAAACCCTAATTGCACCACTCATGGCTGAGTCTTCTTAATCTTGCACAATGACTTGTCTAGGCCTCAAAGTGATCTTCAAATATTCTCATGAGCTCTCTCAATACCTCCAGTTAAACTTCATGGCTTTAGAATCATCTGATGGCTTTCCACAACTTTCAAGGTAGGAGACCTACACACTTGGCTTCAACCACTCTCTCTGAGGTTCTTTTGACTTCTCTAACAAGGATATCAACCCTTGAACACTTAAATAACCTTCTTAGCTAGCCTCAAAGTCTTGTGTAGCCCTTGATTGGTAATCATACCTCTTGATCTCCTGCATACTTGTCAATGAAATGCAAATGATAATGCTAATGTGAATGAAATGAAACATAAGCTAGGTGAAGAAATGTTGGTCAAATTTTGGGGTGCAACAGCTGCCCCTATTCAAACGGCTTGGACCTGACTGGGTGAGAAGCGAACGGCTCTCAAACAATCAAGGTAAAAGACGGTTGAATACCAACAAACCCAGAAATTTGCCAACTGCACAAGTACACGGTACTCTGATGGGAACAAATCTTCGGAAACTGAAATAATAGTTGCGCGGCAACTAGCTGGAGAAATACTAATCTGAATCTCTGTCAGGATGATTCTCTGATTTATCTGATATCATTGCATCCTCAAATCATCGAGGGATCACTGGTTACCCGGTAACGGGTGATTTGCCAACCGCATAGGTAAACGATACTCTGATTGGTAGGAACATCATCAAAAATGAACATGACAGTTGCACGGCAACTTGCTGGGGAATTGGTCACACGGTAACCGGTGAAAGATCTAATCTCAAATCTCTGTCAGGATGATCATCTGATTTCACTGTAGATCTTCGTCCTCAAGTCATCAAGGGCTCGCTGGTTACTCGGTAACTGGCGGTACATAGCTGACGTTGCCATCAGGCATTCTGCGACACTGCTGCAGAAGAATTCCTCAGGACTCATCTGGTCATTAGGAACTTTTTAACAATCAAGTTACTAATGCCATCATGAATTCAAGGGATTTTTCGGGCGTCAGTCGGACTTCATCAGTAATCCTGGAATAGAATCTTCGGTCAATCATGAACCCAATAGGGATATCTATTCTTCTGCCGTCAGGCACTCCGCATCAGCCAGGCAAGCTACTTTGACCTCGTGGTTAGACTTCATCAGTAAGTCAGGGTTTTTGGCACCGCTTCATGACTTCAATCATCAAGTCTTCAAGGGAAGTCTCAACTTCTCTGTTCAAACCTGCTGGGGATGACACATCTCCGTTGGGGATTCTGGAGAACTATTAAGTAACTCTGTTTCGGGGCTTCAGAAATCATTCTGGATGAATCAACTCTGCTGAGGCCATCAAGAATCATCTTGGACAACTAACTCCGCCGGAGGCTTCAAGAATCATCCCAAACCAATAACTCCGCTAGAGGTTTCAGGGATCATCCTGAGCCAACACTCTGTCGGAGACTCTAAGCATCAACTTGAGCAATCCTCTCTGGTGACTTCAATGGGGATTTTAAGAATCATCTTAAGCAAACCATTTCGCTGGGGAATTCAAGAATCATCTTGGGCGAGCGACTTCGCTGGGGAATACCTGCAAAACAAGAACGGTAACAACCTAGCTCATGTTTCATATGCATATGATTGACAATGGCGCAATGCTCCACACTGTGGAAATGCTATGCGTTTAGGGTAAATGCTATGCAATCATGCAAATGCTATGACCCCATCAACAAAATAAATGCTGAAGGGAGAATCCTCCTGTCAAGGAGAAGGAACCACTCTGGTGGAGAGGAGGAATCATCCTGCCGAGGAGAAGAAGTCACACCAATCTCAATTGGACTCTGCTTGGGGAAATGATCTTCAGTTAACTGCTGCAGGGGAATAAAGCTCTCCGAGAACTTGGACTTGCTCATCTAGGTGTACGAACCACAACTGCTGAGGAAAACGATGTCGATCGCAGAAATAAACTGTGCGGCCTTCGCGGCTAAAACTTTCTTGGAGATAACGACTCCGATGGGGAAAAACAGCATCAGCTATTCAACACTCTATTGGGGAAAACTACTCATGGCTTCGACGGCTTCCAAGGACTCGGCTCCCTTGGAGAACTGCAAACTCGGCTGGGGAAGAAGGAATCATCCTGCTTGCTGGGGAGAGTACGAATCTGCGGGGAATTTCAATTCCGCTGGAGACTTCAGTCTGTACTATCGAGTGCTGCACACTTCAGTATATGACTCAGCTGGGGAGGTGACAATCCTTCAGGATACATCTGGTTGGGGATAGAATCTTCTCTTCTTGGGGAGACATATCAATGTCCTTAGTTCCATGGTTCCGACTCCGCGGGGGAGACGCTGCTACCTTTGCTAGGGTAGAAGGAATCATCCTGCTTGGGAACGCATACGGCGTACCGCCTGGAATAGGCTATACCTGCAACAACAAAAACAAACAGACAAGATACCCTTCTCAAAGGGACCTATCAAGGTTATCATCTTGCGACAATGCTCAAGTAATTCATTGTTTCAACAATCAGTGGCCTAGGCCAGTAAGTTTATGTATGCGCATTTTATCAAAAACATCGGCGTTCTTTTTCGCAAACAAAACAGATAGATGCTAAACAAACAAACAAAATTTCTAAATAGTATACATTTCATTGATAACGAACCCCTGAATAGGCAAAAATGTTTTACAACAGATGCAAGCTCCTGGAATGAGGAAGCTACGCAACCATAAAAACATAAATATACATCAGTATATACACAAATGTTGGCAATGAGGCGTAGACGAACACCATGAGTTGATCCCTCTATGACCCACTCGACTTCGATACTTCTCCGACGCTTCAGCTTTTAGAAGAGATTGATTCAGATAAACGACCCTCAGGTCTCCCGAACCACTAAACAATGAAAGTCCACACGCGGAACGTAGTCATTTGCTTTTTCAAACCCCTAACTTTTGCCTGAATCGCCCTTTCGGGTTTTCAATTCACCGGGATACCCTTTTTTTGCCAAAGTCTCCCTTCCAGGTTTTCGACTTTGCGGGTGTACATTCTTTTCTTTTATATCCCTAATTTTTGCCCGAACCTTTTTCCTTTTTTATGGTTCGCCGGGATGCTCCATTTTTGCCTGGATACTCTTTTTCTTTCCAGCGGGTCATATTTTAAGCAAAGTATTTTTTAACTGCGTCCGCGTTCACCGGGGATGCAAAATCTTCGCCATCCATCGTAGATAACAACAAGGCTCCTCCTGAGAAGACCTTGCTGACGACGTAAGGACCTTCGTAATTGGGAGTCCACTTGCCCCGGTGATCGGAGTGTGGAGGAAGAATCTTCTTCAGGACGAGATCACCCATCTGAAAGTTTCTAGGACGCACCTTCTTATCGTAAGCTTTCTTCATTCGGCTTTGTTACAGACGACCATATGCAATCGATGCTAATCTTTTCTCGTCCATCAGGCTGAGTTGGTTTAGTCGGTTCTTAATCCATTCTGTCTCATCGAGTTTCACGTCAACCAAAACTCGTAAAGAAGGAATCTCAACTTCTAACGGTAGGACAACTTCCATACCATACATCAGTGAGAAGGGAGTTGCCCCGGTTGATGTACGTATCGTGGTACGATAACCGTGCAGTGCAAACGGCAACATCTCGTGCCAATCCTTATAGGTCACAACCATCTTCTGTAAAATCTTATTGATGTTTTTATTGGCCGCTTCAACGACGCCATTCATCTTCGGCCGGTAAGGAGATGAGTTGTGATGTTCATCTTGAAACTCTGGCACAACTCCTTCATCATCTTGTTATTCAGGTTCGAACCATTATCAGTAATGATCCGCTCGGGAATTCCGTATCGACAGATGATGTCCCTCTTTATGAATTTAGCCACCACCTGCTTGGTCACATTAGCATATGAGGCTGCCTCCACCCACTTGGTGAAGTAGTCGATGGCTACTAGAATGAAGCGATGACCATTAGACGCAGTGGACTCGATCTTGCCTATCATGTTGATGCCCCACATGAAGAATGGCCACGGGGAGGACATGACATTCAACGGACCGGGAGGCACATGAATCTTATCAGCATGAATTTGGCATTTATGACATCTCCTCGCGAATTTAAAGCAGTTTGTTTCCATCGTCAGCCAGTAGTATCCTGCTCTCAGGATCTTTTTTGTCATAGCATGCCCGCCGGCGTGCGTACCAAATGTGCCTTCATGGACTTCTTCCATGAGCATACTCGCTTCTTTCTCATCTACACATCTGAGTAGCATGAGATCGTGGTTTCTCTTATACACAACTCCATCAGGATTGAGATAAAAATTTCCAGACAGTCTCCTCAGAGTCTTCTTATCCTGGGTTGACGCTCCCGCCGGATATTCCTTAGTCATAATGAAAGTCTGGATATCATGGAACCATGGCTTGCCATCGGAGGCTTCCTCGATCGCAAAGAAGAATGCATGTCTATCAAGACAAGAAAGGACAATTCTTGGAGCTTCATTCCAAAAATTGACTTTATACATCGAAGCCAATGTGGCTAAGGCATCAGCCATCTGATTTTCGGCTCTGGGCACATGATGGAGTTCCACTCGATCAAAGAACGGAAGCAGCCTTCTGGCATAGTTCATGTACGACACCAAATTCGAATGACGAGTCTCCCACTCCCCTTTAATCTGGGTAATCACAAGTGTCGAGTCACCATATACATCTAGGTTCTTGATTCTCAAATCAATTGCCTCTTCTAGATCCATGATGCATGCTTCGTACTCCGCTTCGTTATTGGTGACCGGAAACGTCAGTCTCGCGGTAAACGGGATGTGGGATCCATGGGGAGTTGTGATGATTGCCCCAATGCCACTTCCGTAAGAATTAACTGCCCCGTCAAATATCAATTTCCATTGGGATTTCCTATCTGGCCCATTGTCGGGCAACGGTTCATCGCAATCTTTCGCTTTAAGAAACATGATATCCTCATCAGGGAATTCAAATTTCATCGGTTGGTAATCCTCGATCGGTTGTTCGGCCAGGTATTCAGACAATACGCTTCCCTTGATGGCCTTTTGGGAAATATACTGAATGTCATATTCTGTCAACACCATTTGCCATCTGGAAATCCTGCCTGAAAGCGCTTGTTTCTCGAAGACGTACTTGATCGGATCCATCTTCGAAATTAGCATGGTTGTGTGATTGAGCATGTACTGTCGTAAATGTTTGGCAGCCCAGGCTAATGCACAACACGTTTTCTCCAGCATCGAGTAGCGAGATTCACAGTCTGTGAACTTTTTACTCAAGTAGTAGATGGCATGCTCCTTTCTGCCTGTCTCGTCATGCTGACCAAGAACACACCCCATACTATTCTCAAGAATTGTCAAGTACATGATTAAAGGTCGTCCGGCCACTGGGGGAATCAAGATTGGAGGTTCCTGCAGATACTGTTTTATCTTATCAAATGCCTTTTGGCAATCCTCGTTCCAGATAATTGCTTGATTTTTCTTTAACAGTTTGAACATCGGTTCACACGTGGCCGTGAGCTGAGAAATAAACCTCGCAATGTAGTTTATTCTGCCCAGGAAGCCACAAACTTCTTTTTCGGTTTTTGGCGCTGGCATTTCTTGTATTGCTTTAATCTTCGCAGGATCAACCTTAATGCCTCTTTCACTCACAATAAACCCCAGTAGCTTTCCGGACCGTACTCCGAAAGTACACTTGTTAGATTCAGCCTCAACTTGAACTTCCTAAGCCTCTCAAAAAGCTTCAGCAAATTGACCAGGTGTCCCTCCTCCGTTTGGGACTTCGCAATCATGTCATCAACATAGACTTCAATCTCATGATGAATCATATCATGGAACAAAGTAACCATTGCTCGTTGGTAAGTGGCCCCTACGTTCTTCAGACTGAAAGGCATTACCTTGTAGCAAAATGTTCCCCAAGGCGTAATAAACGTAGTTTTCTCCATGTCCTCCGGCGCCATCTTGATCTGATTATAACCGGAGAAGCCATCCATGAACGAAAATACAGAGAACTGAGTTGTATTGTCGACCAACACATCAATATGGGGAAGCGGGAAATCATCTTTAGGGCTCGCCCTATTCAAATCCCGATAATCGACGCACATTCGCACCTTACCGTCCTTCTTCGGTACAGGCACTATGTTGGCGACCCACGGAGGGTAAGTAGTGACCGCTAAGAAGCCAGCATCAAGCTGCTTCTGCATTTCTTCTTTGATCTTAACGGCCATATCTGGTCGCGTCCTCCTAAGCTTCTGCTTAACGGGAGGACAATCTTCTCGCAGCGGCAAGTGGTGAACCACGATGTCAGTATCAAGTCCGGGCATATCTTCATATGACCAAGCAAAGATGTAACTATACTCTCTCAGCATCTCAACCAATCTCTGCTTAACATCACTCTGCAATGCAGCCCTTATCCTGACGTTCCTGACAAGTTCTTCAGAACCCAGATTCACAATCTCGATCTCTTCTTCGTGAGGCAGAATAACTTTCTCTTCTTATTTCAACAAGCGGGCCAACTCTTCGGGAAGGTCTTCATCTTCATCAATCTCTTCTTCGGCTTGATAGATCGGGAAATCGAAGTCGAAGTGAGTCGTAGAGGGTCCAGAGTCGATGTCATCTGCTATGTGGATCCTGCAATAACAAGGGTTAAGCTTAAAACAAGGATATGCAGGTTAGCACAAACCCCATTGCCATTTTATTGTTTTTCAAAACAAACATAAAACAGGAATAACAGAGATCGCAACATTTGAATACGAAAAAACGCCTTTTGATTTATTGGTAAAATGCATGTACATAATTAAACAAGGCCCTGACCATAAAACCACTATGCCCCGGGTAGGACATAGGGTTGTACAATGATTGGAAAAAGTAAATCATTACTCTTTGCCTGTCACTTGGATGATATCCCTGATGGACCAGTTGTTGAGGCTCTCGCCTGGCTTGCTTGGCTGGATCCAAGAGTCTAGGTTGCAGTCGTTGTCTTCGCCATCTTCAGACACTGCGTTGACACTTTCGAATATCACCCCGCCACTGGTAAACTGGATCGGCCTTTTACCTCGCGACGCACTGTGAGAAGAGGAGGCTTCAGCCGCAGGAGAGTATCCCAACCCAAACTTGTCTTGCTTGTTAGGTATCTCTAGAATTCGTCCCCAACTTGGGGTATATCCGGCTTGAACGACGGTCCGGGCTTCCTTGAAGGAAGAGAGAGTCATCTATGGTTTTTCAGTGATTACAGGAGCTACGTTCTTGACTTTAACGGCTTCGAACGCCTGATATAGGGTTTCGTGGATTTCCCCATCCATCTCAACATATTTGATGGACGACAAATGGCTCACTATTATATCCTCCTCGCCACATACGGTCACGACGCTACCCCCAACAACATACTTGAGCTTCTGGTGCAACGTGGAGGTCACGGCGCCAGCAGAATGGATCCATGGCCGGCCTAAGAGACAGCTGTAGGCAGGCATGATGTCCATGATATAGAAGACTGCGTCGAATGTTTCCGGCCCCACTTGGATTGGTAGCGTCACCTCCCCAAAAACATGACGTTTGGTTCCATCGAATGCCTTCACAACCAGATCATTGGGTGTGCAAATCAATCCTCGAGTATCTAACTTCATCAATGCCTTCTTCGGGAGAACATTGAGTGACGACCCTGTGTCCACCAACACATGAGAAATAATCGTTCCCCTACACTCTATCGAGATGTGCAGGGCACTGTTGTGGTTTCTTCCCTTTGGCGTCAGCTCCAGGTCAGTGAACTCTAACCCGTTCCCAGCATTCACGTGGGCTACGACCCCTTCTAACTGGTTGACCAATATTTCCTGCGGTACATACGTGGCGTTCAAAACCTTTAACAGCGCGTTGCGATGTGCCTCAGAACACAACAACAAATTCAGGATGGAAATTTTCGAGGGTGTTTGATGGAGGTAATCCACGATCTTGTAATCTTTCTTCTTGATCAGCCTCATGAACTCTTCAGCATCCTTAACAAGTTAGTCCTTCTCTACCCCAAGAGGGGTTTCCTCAACGACTTTACTCTTTCCCTTATCGGTTACTTCAGCTTTGTCCGTTTTGTCCGCCACAATCTCAGGTGGAGCAAATACTCTTCCGCTGCGCGTGATCCCGCCAATTCCCACTAGGTTATCCACAGACTGCCCAGATGGTTCTAGTTCCAACTTCTGTCTGTTACAGTAGACGTCTGCCCCATAATGCCATGGGACAACATTGGTGCTTTCAAAAGGTATCGGCCAAGCTTTGGTGATGGTAATTGTGGGCGGTATGGGTGCAGAAATAGTTATCGTCCGACGAGGGATGATGATGGTGGCAACCTCATCATCTTGCTTCAGCATTACCTCTCCAGATCCACATTCGGCCCTTCGGCTAAACTGCAAGGTTCCTTCGGTCATCAGACTCTGAATCCCCCCTATCAACTGTTCACATCCGTCAGAACGAGTCGCACAGCCCATACATAGTTCTCCACAGCCCGGAAAGAGGCCTCTCTTCATCAGCTTGGCTTTAACGAAGCTAAGCGGTGTCTTCAGATCCTTGACGTCAGTCAATAAATCCAAGCTACCGTCTTCAATAATGGCATTTACTCCACCTCCCCTATGATTTGGCATAGGGTTCTTCGTGACATTTGGCACATTATCTGGGAAGTTAAGGATCTTGGCGTCCACCATGTCTTGCACCTTGTGCTTGAAGGCTTTGCAGTTTTCTATCGTGTGGCCGGGTGCCCCTGAGTGAAACTCACAAGTTGCATTCGCATCATAACCTGGCGGCGGTGCCCCTGTCAAGGGAGCCAGGGTTCTCTTCTGGATTAGCTGTAACTGAAGCAGAGTCTGTAACAGTTGAGCATAAGACATGGGCGGCGTCTCAAGGTGGCGACTCGACAGAGGTGCGCTGTTTTGATACTTCCTGTACCCTTGTTGATTCGGCTGCTGCTGCTGCTGCTGCGGCTGTTGGACTGCGGGGATGGTTATGCTAGCCACCTACTAGTGTTGGCCCTTGCCTTTCCTTCAAGCGTTGGACACGACACTCGTCTCTCCTTCCCGCCTTTTGCCACCATACAGTTTCTTTCCTCCTCCAGTTGAGGATAGATCACCTTGAATTTTCCCCAATTTGATCCCATTTTCAACGTGCTCGCCGGTGATGATGAGATCTGAGAAGCTTCCATACATACTGCTGACCAATTTCTCGTAGTAAACTCCTGGGAGGGTGGCTACAAACATTTCAACAAGCTCCCGTTCAACCATCGGTGGTTGAACTCTATCTGCCAATTCACGCCACCGCTGGGCGTATTCTTTGAACCCTTCGTTGTTCCTCTGTGACAAATTCTGCAGTTGGACTCGGTTCGGAGCCAAATCACTGTTATACTGATAATGGTGCACGAATGCTTCAGCAAGTTCCTTCCACGTGCGCACACTGGTAGGCTCCAGACTCATGTACCATTCCAAGGATGGCCCGGACAAGCTATCCTAAAAGAAGTGCATCAGCAGCTTCTCGTCTTCAAAGTGAGCTGACATTTTCCGGTAGAATGATCTTAGGTGGACACGAGGGCAAGTGGTGCCCTTGTACTTCTCAAAGTCGGACACCTTGAACTTGGGAGGCACCTTGAAATCAGCAATCAGTCCCAACTTGGACATGTCAACACCCATAGTGTTCAGGTTCTCGAAATTCCTCATCTTGTCCTCGAGTGCCTTAAACCTCAGACGTGCTTCAGCAGTCAGCTCTCCTTCAACACCTTTCTGTGAGAACAAGTCTTGACGGTATTCTAACCATGGCTGAGGCCCATACAGATTTGCAACACCTGTGTTGCCGTTGCCCAGCCCAACATTGACATTAGCTTCGAAATTCCCATTACCGACGCCAGTCGTATTACCATTGAGCCCCATGTTAGCGATCACATTGTCGTTGCCACTACCATTCCCCCCGGTCACGGGGATGCCGTTCTGAGGAGTTTCAACAGGTGGAGGGGTTGGAACAGTCCCACCATGGAGTACACCATTGCTGTCAACCCTTGAAACCAGAGGCTGGACCAAAGTTCTGAGCTGGTCCTGGCCGTTGGCAACCACTTGCCTGAGCTCCATGAAGCGGTCCATCCTCTCTCGGAGTTCTTGAACGTCAGTCTGCACTTGTTCCATTGCTCTGGCTTGATTCTCTCTGGTCGGATAGCGATGGATTGGTCTTTGATCAATCCTGGAACAACCTGAAACAACCTGCACACACAAAAGGGTTAGAAAAAACGACAAAGTGCTTGTTATGCAGATGCTTCATGCAAATGCAAACGTGTGTCTATGCGTTAGGGAGATATCCGCCGATCCTAGTGCCAGAGTGCCAGTGCTGATAATAAGAAGTCAGAGTCTAGTCATGGAAATAACATCTCATATATATAAAGAAAGCCCATCAAGGCAGTACACAACGTCACTGAGTACAGGCAGCATCAATAGCATGACCACGACCAACAAACCTGGTGATGGTCAGCATACAACAATGATCAAAACAAAAGGATTACAAATATAGTCAAGCACGGCCACGGGCTCGAAACTCTTCTAACAGATCCCTCGTTTCTGGATGATCAGGCCGAGTAAGTAACCCTTCAACGAGTAACTCCCTCTGCATAATAGTGTATTGAAGACCTTCAACTGAGTCCTCCCATGCTCCTTCGCCGAAACAATCTTCTAGCTTCCGCTTCTTGGATTCAAACATCAGTTTGCGCTCCTTCAGGTTAGCAAGAGCTTTCTTGAGCAGGCCTTCAGCGGCATATCTACGAGAGGTTTCTTCATCAAACCTCTTCTCACTAGCCTTCACTTCGGCTTTCAACTTGGAGATCTGTTGCTTCAGCTTATCCTCCCGTTCTTTGCCGTTGGCCAGGGTGGCCTTCCAATGCTGACTAAACTTGGATATTCTCCGGTACGCTTCATCCAAGTCCTGCTTCTTAGTAGCCAGTACGTCATTGACGGATTTGAAGTCCCGACCCAAACGCTCACGCTCGGCCATCTGCTTAGTCAAATCTGTCCCTAACTGGTTCACCAGCTCTGTCTGCCTCTTGAAGGAATGGACAGCTTCGCTTCTCTCACTTCTGAGTTGAGCCAATTCTTTCTCCAGTTCTTCATTTGCCTTCTTCAGCTCATCTCTCTCAGCTAACACCTGATTATGTTGTTGAATAGGCACGATGGTAGGCTCTTCAATCACTGGAAGGCTTTCTAGCTTGGCAGGAGGAAACGGCATCCCTATAATATCTGCTCTGGCTCTAATCCAGGTCACATATGGAGCGTAGGCTTGGCTATTACTTTTTCCCAGCAACGACTTTCCCCGCTTACAGATACCATTCCAAGCGTGCTGAAGCTTAGATAACATGTTCCCCTCTAGAAGACCAGTGAGGTACAGAGATTCCTGCACCTCTTCATCCTTCGGTGGAGCTCTCAAAGCATAAGCAAACTGTCAGACCAGCAGGGATGGATTATAGTTGATACAACCCTTCCTGCCTATCAAAGGCACATTCGGAAACCCACTGCAGTTGAAGATAATCTCAGTACCCAACCTATCTCTATCAAACCAGGCAATATCCTCTGATGACAGACTCATCAAACACTCAGACCATTCAGCTGTGGCTGCAGACGAAGCAACGAGACCCTTCTTGGGTAGGTGACTATCAAGCCATCTATAGAGTAGGGGCACACAACACGAGACGTTCTTACCCCTTCTATTCTCGTTTTTGTAGTGGACGGAATGGTAAACATCTCCAATCAATGTAGGGACTGGATTCCCTGATGCTAAGATGTGAAAGGCGTCGAAGTCTACAAAGTCAGGCATATTGGGGAACAAAATGATGCCATATATGCACAGAGCGAGGATGGCATTGAACATGATCCAACATCCGTCTTTGGCACACTGCTGGGCCTTTCCCACTAAGAACTATAAGGAGAAACCGGGAACCCTGTTCCAACTAGACAAGACCAACTCGGAGGCATCCAGATGAAGTGAAGGAGCTAGACTAGCCAGATTAGGCTCAGCATCCATATGAACAAAGGGCATCTGACTCTTGATAGGCACACCTAACAAATCAACATACTCCTCTAGTGTGGGTGCAAGAATAAAGTCCTGGAAAGTAAAGCATCTCAAAGGAGGATCGTAGAACTGCAGCAAGGCGTGCAACCCATTCAACTCAAACACAAAAGGTTTACGAACCAAGCTGAGCAGTTTCCCATAAGACTTTATGAATTCATCTCTCACAGAATCATCTGCCAAAGCAATCAAACCAGTCAGCTGAACAACATCAGGAGTGGGGAGCTTGTAGGCCACAGTCTTCCTTAGAGAACCCATAGTAGCACAATAGAAGGCAAGAATTCCTGAACCAGGGGAACGGTACCTGCAACACAGACACACGTTAATGAAATGTAAATGGGTATGCAAAGCAATGTAAAATGCAATCATGCAGCAGGAGGTCAAGACAATTGTGCTATTGAAGTGATGAAGGTGAAGATTCTGTATCAACAAAACCACAATCCTGCTCTGTCAAGAACAACCACTATCTCTGATAAGAAGAAAACCCTGGTATCGGACCATAAATCTGCTCTGTCAAGAACACATACACATCTGATAATAAGGGCCTCTGATACAGGACCATAAATCTGCTCTATCAAGAAAAAATACACATCTGATGATGAGAAGCCCTGATGTCGGGCTATAACTCTGCTCTGTCAAGAACAAACACATATCTGATAATGAGAAGCCCTGATGTCGGGCTATAACTCTGCTCTGTCAAGAACAATCATATATCTGATGATGAGACCCTCTGACGCCAACAAAACTGATTCACTATCAAGAAAACCAGGTAGTCTGAAGGTTAAGGTTTCCTGCAACAAACCCAACCCTGCTCACAGGTATGGACCTAAACTAACACAAGTTCGGCATCCTATGTTGTCATCAGCGTCACAGACTTTCAAGGACGATGATATGATACCCAGAAGGTGTGGCATCATCATCTCTTGAAGCGGCCTCACTTAGCTGAATCCCAAATGATCGGTCCCCAGAGTCGACAATCCTCTAAACCAACAACCCCTCAAGCCCAAAGGGCTGGAAAAGAAGTCAACCGGGAGAACCTCGTCTGAGCGTGGATTTCATGAGACACTAGTACCTGCAAAGCAAGCACGCGCCCACTACTTTCCACAACTAATGCTAGGTACACTCAAGCCTGGGTCTGGCTTCTCACTCATCAGAGTTCCCCTCCCACAACAGCACAAATAATCATATCATACTGAAAATAAAATGCGGGAAATAAAATGCGATAAATAAAACCCAACAGGTAAACATACAAGCGCTAGGATTGACTCTCACAGGGGGCGTCGGATCCCCAGATTGACTCGCATAAGGGACGTTGGATCCCTAGGAAACTATCAGAAGTCCCCAGCAGAGTCGCCAGCTGCTGGGGATGACCCAGACAGCTAGGAAGAGAATCCAAGACAAGACTCGCTTAGAGAACCATTGTAGTCCCCAGCAGAGTCGCCAGTTGTCGCTACCGCGAAAATAAGGTGCCGGCAAAACAGAAGAGTCGCCACCTTTCGTTATTTATCCCTCAGAACGGGAAAGGAAACGATCGGAAAAACCTAATGAAAAAGGTATAAGACAAGGTCATCGCAACCATGTATGGGTTTGGGAGTCGGTCACGCAAGGGGAAGGTATTAGCACCCCTCACGTCCATCGTACTCGATGGGATCCATGCTTGTTGTGTTCATCTGACGGGTTGGTTTTACTATCTACCTATCAATGCCTGGTTTGAAAAGAAAAGAAAATAACTCGGCAAAGCGTCGCACTTTATGCCTACGTATTCTCATCAGAGAATGAGAAATCAGAGTCAACGTAGTTCGGCTAACTACGGGTTACGGGGAAGGTTGCTCGCCAATACGTGAGTATTGTGCCTACGTACTCTCAACAGGCTTGAGATATCAGAGCTTACGTAGTCCGGGATAATACGGATTACAGGAATTCAGATTCATCTGTTCTTTCGAGTAGCGTTAACAAACAGTTCCAGCAGTTTGGTGTACGCAGCTCGACCCTTGGAGACTTATGCGTTACCGTTTGCGGTAGAACTGGGAGTTAACGACACTCTTTTCTTCAGAAAAGCTTCCTTTGAAGTATGGGCCCACGGGGCAAAAAGGTTTGATGTTTGTTTTCTGTCTTTTACGGATGTTTGCAACCAATATCGCACTAGAGACTATGACCTGAGAGTGAATGCGTCGTATTTCACCCAAAGGGTGCCATACTAAACATCCAGACTGTTGAAAAGAAAATCTCCAACAATCCTTTCTCAGATAGCTTAAGGCTCGTAGCGCACGACATCAATTAACCTTTATTACTGTATTTTAATTTGTTTTGAGATGAGAAGAGAGAACAGGCTCAGCTAAAGGGAGACTATCAAGTCCTAATGTTGTCATGCCAAGGATTCATCCTATGGTTGAAGTTTGAAACAGGGAACTCCTAGAAGTTATCATGCATAGTTTTCAACCTAAAGTTCTAATCATCACTTCCTTATCAAAGGAAGTGAGATTCCTAGGGGATCATGTCAATGATAAACAGAAACAGATAAAGCATCAGCTTAAACAGTAAATGGTAAACGACTGTAAAATGCATGCAATGCAAGTGAGGGAGGAAATGTGTGTGGGGCAGCAGCCTCCACAAGCTCATCTCAACCTCAAGCCAGATATGAATAACTGTAATCATACAGAAGAAATAACATGCTATCAAGCAAAATATAATAACTGCAATCATACAGAAGAAAGACATGCTATCAAGCAAGATACAAACTACATAGGCAAGGGAGCTGGGCTCTACCGAATACCCGCAAGCAAAGCCATACAGTAAAAATGCAAGCAGAGGGAGCAACTCAACCTCTAGTGCAATCATGCTCCTAGCTTAACACAATCTAAATATGAACTTATTCTAATGCATCAAGCAAATCAAACAAGTCACATCAATAGGAAAGAAAGCAGATCAACAGCTTCCACAGCTTCACAACAAAGCTCTTATGACATCAGTTCAGTCCTCAGCCTACAACTGCTCTTCAAATCTATCATCTTCAATAGCAAGTGTCAACTTGCTTCTTCAAGCTTCTAAACTATCAAACATAAGTATCAACTTATTCTCTCTTCTTTAGGCCTCAGCTCCAAAGTGAACTCCACCTTCAGGCTTCAATCCTAACTGCAAGTATCAACTTGTTCCCCCAGGGACTCAATGTATTAATCACACAAGTATCATCTTGCTTTTCAATCTCTAATGGATTCCCAACACAGGTATCAACTTGTTCTTCTTCTTCTTCAGGCTTCAGCTCTTTCTTCTCCACAAGTATCAACTTGCTCCTCCTGAGCTTCAAGCTTCAGCTTCAATGGCAGTCTTCAAACACAGAGAAGTGTCAACTTCTAGCCTCTTCAGTCTTCTAACAAGGAACTCTATCCTATAGCAAAGGAGAAAGATTCATCTGACAAGAGCAAAGTTTGGATGATTGGTAGCAAAGTGAAGACCAAAGGACACCACTAAGCATCCTATCATCAGAAAAAGGGACCCTCAAAGGTTCTACCAACCTGTAAAGAGTCACACATCCTACCAAAGGAGGGATGAGGCTTTTACAAGGGGACCTTGCATCATAGGGAAGAATGGAAGTGATCAACACCTTCCATGTTTATGAAAGAAGAGAATCTATCTAGAAGTTCTGCCTACAAACCCTAATCTTAACACCTAATCAACACTAGACCAAAAGAAGGGAAGATCTTCACATCCAAGCTTCTTCAAGCACTCCATTGCATTTTCAACTTGCCTTCATCCTCAACCAAGGGTAAAAACAACACAAGCTTACTCTAAGGGAACCTAAGGGGTTAATCTAGTCAAGTTAGTGCATTAGAATCATCCAAAGTTAGCACCTAAACTAAAATCAAACAAAAATAGTAAACTAAATTGTAAATTCCTACAAAAATTCCTAAGGGACCCTAATTCAATCATGAATCTACCATACAAAATTCAGAGGTTGCATCGTCCACCAAGTTCTAGATATAAAACCTAAATCATAAGGTATTAACCATAAACCCTAAAAATGGAGCTCTTAAAGTTCCACCCTAAAAGTACCACTTACATTCATCACAAAAATGTGAGAAATATCTAGGGGGAACATGCATATCTATGCTAGCTACACACAAAAATCAAGGCAAGAATCATCATCAAATGATCAAACCAAATTCAACCAAACAAAGTATCAACCATGATTATTTTAACATCAATTAAAATTTAAAAAATGCAAATAAAATAAAAAATGCATGAAATATTAATATTTTTTTATCTAAAAAAACTAGATTCAATCATGAATCAATGGAAAAAAGAATGGAATTATTTGAGTTAGTTTCCAATTTTTTATGGATTATTTACTAAACCACATGAAATGAAGAAATTAAAAGAAATTAAAAGAAATTGACAAACTCAGCGTGGCAAATAGCAAGTATTTCTCATTAATTTCTGGATTGGGCCAAGGGGGGGGTGTTGATATCAACCAGTCCAAAGCCCAGGCGCTCACATTCATCTCCAATTATCAAACTGAAAGAAAAGAAAACAATGCACACCCAGTTTCGAACTCGCGCTCCCTTGGATGTACGCCTCTCATCACAAAGCCTGAACTACCCTAAGTGAAACACAGTGTTGAGGGGAGGAGGGTACGTGGCTCGCTCAATGGACGTTGGATCGCTTGACCAAGTATACTTCTCCTCAAGCATGGACGATGGAGATTGTGTCTTCTCCATTTGAATTTCTGCAAATAACAAAAACACACGCGCAGCCATGGCCACCGCCGGTGGTTTTTCCGGTCACCTGCTCAACCCTAACTCTCTCTATAATCAACCATTGGCCACGATTTCTTAACTTCGTGTTGAGCCCGCCTTTGGGTTCGATGCCTATTTATTTAACAGATGCCTCACGGCGAGGTAATATGTTCCTTTCAACTTCGTGTTGAGTCGGCCTCCGGATTCGATGTCTGCTTGTTTGACAGATACTTGATGGCGAGGTTAGATGTGCTTCGCAACTTGCGGTTGAGCCGACCTTGTTTGTTTAACAGATGCTTGACGGCGAGGTCAGATGTTCTTCTCAGCTTCGGGTTGAGTCGGCCTTTGGGTTAGGTGCCTGTTTGTTTAACAGACGCCGGCCGGCTAGGTCAGATGTTCTTCTCAACATCGGGTTGAGCCGGCCTTCGGGTTCGATTCCTATTTGTTTAACTAATGCCTGACAGCGAGGTCGGATGTTCTTCTCAACTTCGGGTTGAGCCGTCCATCAAATTCGATGCCTGTTTGTTTAATAGATGCCTGACAGCGAGGTCAGATGTTCTTCTCAACTTCGTGTTGTTCCGGCTTTCAGGTTCGATGCCTGTTTGTTTAACTAATGCCTGATGGGGAGGTCAGATGTTCCTCTCAACTTTAAGTTGAGCCGGCCTTTGGGTTTGATGCCTGTTTGTTTAACAGATGTTTGACAGCGAGGTCAGATGTTCTTCTCAACTAAGGATTGAGACGGCCTTCGGGTTCGATGCCTGTTTGTTTAACAGATGCCTGGCGGCGAGGTGAGATGTTCTTCTCAACTTCGTGTTGTGCCGGCCTTCGGGTTTGATGCCTGTTTGTTTAACATATGCTTGACAGTAAAGTCAAATGTTCCTCTCAACTTCATGTTGAGCCGACCTTCGGGTTCGATGCCTGTTTATTTAACAGATGCCTGAAGGCGAGGTCAGATGTTCTTCTCAACTTCGGGTTTGATGCCTGTTTATTTAACAGATGCCTAACGGCGTGGTCAAATATTCCCCTCAACTTCGTGTTGAGCCCGCCTTCGGGTTCGATGCTTGTTTATTTAACAAATCCGTCACGGTGAGGTAATATGTTCCTTTCAACTTCGTGTTGAGTCGGCCTTCGGATTCAATGTCTGTTTGTTTAACAGATACTTGACGGTGAGGTTAGATGTGCTTCTGAACTTGTGGTTGAGCCGACCTTGTTTGTTTAACAGATGCTTGACGGCGAGGTTAGATGTTCTTCTCAACTTCGGGTTGAGTCGGCCTTTGGGTTCAATGCCTGTTTGTTTAACAGACGCCGGCCGGCTAGGTCAGATGTTCTTCTCAACTTCGGGTTGAGCCGGCCTTCGGGTTCGATTCTTGTTTGTTTAACTAATGCCGGACAGCGAGGTCGGATTTTCTTCTCAACTTTGGGTTGAGCCGTCCATCAAATTCGATGCCTGTCTGTTAAACAGATGCCTGACAGCGAGGTCAGATGTTCTTCTCAACTTCATGTTGTTCCGGCTTTCGGGTTCGATACCTGTTTGTTTACCTAATGCCTGATGGGGAGGTCAGATGTTCCTCTCAACTTTAAGTTGAGCCGACCTTTGGGTTCGATGCTTGTTTATTTAGCAGATGTTTGACAGCGAGGTCAGATGTTCATCTCAACTAAGGATTGAGACGGCCTTCGGGTTCGATGCCTGTTTGTTTAACAGATGGCTGACGGAGAGGTCAGATGTTCTTCTCAACGTCGTGTTGTGCCAGCCTTCGGGTTCGATGCCTGTTTGTTTAACTAATGCCTGATGGGGAGGTCATATGTTTCTCTAAATTTCAAGTTAAGCCGGCCTTTGGGTTCGATACCTGTTTGTTTAACAAATGTTTGACGGCAAGGTTAGATGTTCTTCTCAACTAAAGGTTGAGACGGCCTTCGGGTTCGACGCCTGTTTGTTTAACAGATGCTTGACGGCGAGGTCAGATGTTCTTCTCAACTTCGGGTTGAGCCAGCCTTCGGATTTGATGCCTGCTTGTTTAACATATGCTTGACAGTGATGTCAAATGTTCCTCTCAACTTCATGTTGAGCTGACCTTTAGGTTCGATGCCTGTTTGTTTAACTAATGTCGGATGGGGAGGTCAGATGTTCCTCTCAAATTCAAGTTGAGCTGGCCTTCGGGTTCGAAGCCTGTTTGTTTAACAGATGTTTGACGATGAGGTCAGATGTTCTTCTCTACTAAGGGTTGAGACGACCTTTGGGTTCAATTCCTCTTTGTTTAACAGATGTCTGACGGCGAGGTCAGATGTTCTTCTCAACTAAGGGTTGAGACGGCCTTCGGGTTCGTCGCCTGTTTGTTTACCAGATGCCTGACTGTGAGGTCAGATGTTCTGCTAAACTTCGGGTTGAGGCGGCCTTCGGATTTGAAGCATGTTTGTTTAACAGATGCTTGACAGTGAAGTCAAATGTTCCTCTCAACTTCATTTTGAGCCGACCATCGGGTTCGATGCCTGTTTGTTTAACAGATGTCTGAAAGCGAGGTCAGATGTTCCTCTCAACTTCGTGTTGAGCCGACCTTCTGATTTGAAGCCTGTTTGTTTAACAGATATCTAATGGCGAGGTTAGATGTGCTGCTCAACTTCTAGTTGAGCCGGCCTTGTTTGTTTAACAGATGCCTGACGGCGAAGTCAGATGTTCTTCTCAACTTTGGGTTGAGCCGGGCTTCAGATTTGATGCATGTTTATTTAACAGATGCTTGACAGTGAAGTCAAATGTTCCTCTCAACATGATGTTCAGCCGACCTTCGGGTTCGATGCCTGTTTGTTTAACAGATCCCTAACGACGAGGTCTAATGTTCTTATCAACTTCGGGTTGAGCCGCCCTTCGGGTTCGATGCCTGTTTGTTTACAGATGCCTCACGGCGAGGTCATATGTTCCTCTCGACTTCGTGTTGAGCCGCCCTTCGGGGTCGATGCCTGTTTGTTTAACTAATGCCTGATGGGGAGGTCAGATGTTCCTCTCAAATTCAAATTGAGCTGGCCTTCGGGTTCGATGCTTGTTTGTTTAACATATGTTTGACGGCGAGGTCAGATGTTCTTCTCTACTATGGGTTGAGCCGGCCTTCGGGTTCAATGAATTTTTATTTAACAGATAACAGACATCGAGGTCAGATGTTCTTCTCAACTTCGGGTTGAACCGTCCTTCGGGTTCCACGCCTGTTTGTTTAACAGATGCCTGACGACGAGTTTAGATATTCTTCTCAACTTCAGGTTGAGCTTTCCTTCGGGTTCCACGTCTGTTTTTTTAACAGATATCTGACTACGAGGTCAGATGTTCCTTTCAAATTCATGTTGAGCTAACCTTCGGGTTCGATGCCTATTTGTTTAATAGATGCCTGACAGCGAGGTCAGATGTTCTTCTCAACTTCGTGTTGAGCCGGCCTCCGGGTTCGATGCCTGTTTGTTTAACAGATGCCTGACAGCGAGGTCATATGTACTTCTATACTTCGTGTTGAGCCGGCCTTTGGGTTCGATGCCTTTTTGTTTAACAGATAACTGACATCGAGGTCAGATGTTATTCTCAACTTCGGGTTGAGCCGACCTTCTGGTGTCACGACTGTTTGTTTAACAGATGCATGACGACGAGGTCAGATGTTCTTCTCAACTTCGGGTTAAGCAGGCCTTCAGGTTCCACGCCTTTTTGTCTAACAGATGCCTAACGACGAGGTTAGATGTTCTCTTCAACTTTAGGTTAAGTAGGCCTACAGGTTCCAAGCCTGTTTGTCTAACAGATGCCTGACGATGAGGTCGGATGTTCTTATCAACTTCAGTTTGAGCCGCCCTTCGGGTTCGATGCCTGTTTATTTAACAAATGCCTGACGGCGAGGTCATATGTTCCTTTTAACTTCGTGTTGAGGCGGCCTTCAGGTTCGATGCTTGTTTGTTTAACAAATACCTGACGGCGAGGTCTAATGTTCTTATCAACTTCAGGTGGTGCCGCCCTTCGGGTTCGATGCCTATTTGTTTAACAGATGCCTGACGGTGAGATTAGATGTTCTTCTCAACTTTGGTTTGAGCCGACCTCCAAGTTCCACGCCTATTTATTTAACAAATGCCTGACGGCAAGGTCCGATGTTCTTCTCAACTTCGGGTTGAGCCGACCTTCAGGTTCGATGCATGTTTGTTTAACAGATCCCTGACTGCGAGGTCAGATATTCCTATGAACTTCGTGTTGAGCCGGCCTTTGGGTTCGATACCTGTTAGTTTAACAGATGCCTGATGGCAAGGTTAGATGTTCCTCTCAACTTCGTATTGTGTCGGCCTTCGGGTTAGATGCCTGTTTGTTTAACTAATGCCTGACAGCGAGGTCAGATGTTCCTCCCAAGTTCAAGTTGAGCCGACCTTTGGGTTCGATGCCTGTTTGTTTAACAGATGCCTGACGGCGAGGTCAGATATTCTTGTCATGTTCGGGTTTAGCCGGCCTCCAGATTCGATGCCTGTTTGTTTAACAGATGCTTGACAGTGAATTCAGATGTTCCTCTCAGCTTCGTGTTGAGCCGACCTTCGGGTTCGATGCATGTTTGTTTAACAGATGCCTGACGGCGAGTTCTAATGTTCATATCAATTTTAGGTTGAACCTCCCTTCGGGTTCGATGTGTGTAGATTCCTAACAGCGAGGTCAGATGTTCCTATCAACTTCGTACTGAGCCGGTCTTCGGGTTCGATGCCTGTTTGTTTAACAGATACCTGAAGGCGAGGTCAGATGTTTGTCTCAACTTCTGGTTGAGCCGGCCTTCGGATTCGATGCCTGTTTGTTTAACAGATGCTTGACAGTGAGTTCAGATGTTCCTCTCAGCTTCGTGTTGAGCCGACCTTCGGGTTCGATGCCTGTTTGTTTAACAGATGCCTGACGGTGAGTTCTAATGTTCTTATCAATTTCATGTTGAGCCGCCCTTCGGGTTCGTTGCTTAATAGATTCCTAACAGCAAGGTCAGATGTTCCTATCAACTTCGTACTGAGCCGGTCTTCGGGTTCGATGCCTGTTTGTTTAACAGATATCTGAAGGCGAGGTGAGATGTTCTTCTCAACTGTTGGTTGAGCCGGCCTTCGGGTTCGATGCGTGTTTGTTTAACAGATGCCTGACGGTGAGGTCAGATATTCTTTGCAACTTCAGGTTGAGCCGACCATCAAATTCGATGCCTGTTTGTTTAACAAATGCCTGACAGCAAGGTCAGATGTTATTCTCAACTTCGTGTTGTGCCGGCCTTCGGGTTCGATGCGTGTTTGTTTAACTAATGCTTGATGGCGAGGTCAGATGTTCCTCTCAACTTCAAGTTGAGCAAGCCTTCGGGATCGATGCCTGTTTGCTTAACAGATCCTTGACGACGAGCTCAGACGTTCTTTTCAACTAAGGGTTGAGACGACCATCGGTTTCGATGCTTGTTTGTTTAAAAGATGGATGACTGCGAGGTCATTTGTTCTTCTCAACTTCGGGTTTAGCTGGCCTTCGGGTTCCACGCCTTTTTGTTTAACAGATGTCTGAAAAAGAGGTCAGATGTTCCTCTCAACTTCGTGTTGTGACGACCTTCAGGTTCGATGCCTGTTTGTTTAACTAATGCCTGACGGCAAGGTCAGATGTTCCTCCCAAGTTCAAGTTGAGTCGGCCTTCGGGTTCGGTGCCTGTTTGTTTAACAAATGCCTGACAGCAAGGTCAAATGTTCTTCTCAACTTTGGGTTGAGCCGCCCTTCGAATTCGATGCCTGTTTGTTTAACAGATGCTTTACAGCGAGTTCAGATGTTCCTCTCAACTTCATGTTGATCCGACATTCGGGTTCGATGCCTGTTTGTTTAACAGATGCTTGACGGCGAGGTCAGATGTTCTTCTCAACTTCGGGTTGAGCCAGCCTTCGGATTTGATGCCTGCTTGTTTAACATATGCTTGACAGTGATGTCAAATGTTCCTCTCAACTTCATGTTGAGCTGACCTTTAGGTTCGATGCCTGTTTGTTTAACTAATGTCGGATGGGGAGGTCAGATGTTCCTCTCAAATTCAAGTTGAGCTGGCCTTCGGGTTCGAAGCCTGTTTGTTTAACAGATGTTTGACGATGAGGTCAGATGTTCTTCTCTACTAAGGGTTGAGACGACCTTTGGGTTCAATTCCTCTTTGTTTAACAGATGTCTGACGGCGAGGTCAGATGTTCTTCTCAACTAAGGGTTGAGACGGCCTTCGGGTTCGTCGCCTGTTTGTTTACCAGATGCCTGACTGTGAGGTCAGATGTTCTGCTAAACTTCGGGTTGAGGCGGCCTTCGGATTTGAAGCATGTTTGTTTAACAGATGCTTGACAGTGAAGTCAAATGTTCCTCTCAACTTCATTTTGAGCCGACCATCGGGTTCGATGCCTGTTTGTTTAACAGATGTCTGAAAGCGAGGTCAGATGTTCCTCTCAACTTCGTGTTGAGCCGACCTTCTGATTTGAAGCCTGTTTGTTTAACAGATATCTAATGGCGAGGTTAGATGTGCTGCTCAACTTCTAGTTGAGCCGGCCTTGTTTGTTTAACAGATGCCTGACGGCGAAGTCAGATGTTCTTCTCAACTTTGGGTTGAGCCGGGCTTCAGATTTGATGCATGTTTATTTAACAGATGCTTGACAGTGAAGTCAAATGTTCCTCTCAACATGATGTTCAGCCGACCTTCGGGTTCGATGCCTGTTTGTTTAACAGATCCCTAACGACGAGGTCTAATGTTCTTATCAACTTCGGGTTGAGCCGCCCTTCGGGTTCGATGCCTGTTTGTTTACAGATGCCTCACGGCGAGGTCATATGTTCCTCTCGACTTCGTGTTGAGCCGCCCTTCGGGGTCGATGCCTGTTTGTTTAACTAATGCCTGATGGGGAGGTCAGATGTTCCTCTCAAATTCAAATTGAGCTGGCCTTCGGGTTCGATGCTTGTTTGTTTAACATATGTTTGACGGCGAGGTCAGATGTTCTTCTCTACTATGGGTTGAGCCGGCCTTCGGGTTCAATGAATTTTTATTTAACAGATAACAGACATCGAGGTCAGATGTTCTTCTCAACTTCGGGTTGAACCGTCCTTCGGGTTCCACGCCTGTTTGTTTAACAGATGCCTGACGACGAGTTTAGATATTCTTCTCAACTTCAGGTTGAGCTTTCCTTCGGGTTCCACGTCTGTTTTTTTAACAGATATCTGACTACGAGGTCAGATGTTCCTTTCAAATTCATGTTGAGCTAACCTTCGGGTTCGATGCCTATTTGTTTAATAGATGCCTGACAGCGAGGTCAGATGTTCTTCTCAACTTCGTGTTGAGCCGGCCTCCGGGTTCGATGCCTGTTTGTTTAACAGATGCTTGACAGCGAGGTCATATGTACTTCTATACTTCGTGTTGAGCCGGCCTTTGGGTTCGATGCCTTTTTGTTTAACAGATAACTGACATCGAGGTCAGATGTTATTCTCAACTTCGGGTTGAGCCGACCTTCTGGTGTCACGACTGTTTGTTTAACAGATGCATGACGACGAGGTCAGATGTTCTTCTCAACTTCGGGTTAAGCAGGCCTTCAGGTTCCACGCCTTTTTGTCTAACAGATGCCTAACGACGAGGTTAGATGTTCTCTTCAACTTTAGGTTAAGTAGGCCTACAGGTTCCAAGCCTGTTTGTCTAACAGATGCCTGACGATGAGGTCGGATGTTCTTATCAACTTCAGTTTGAGCCGCCCTTCGGGTTCGATGCCTGTTTATTTAACAAATGCCTGACGGCGAGGTCATATGTTCCTTTTAACTTCGTGTTGAGGCGGCCTTCAGGTTCGATGCTTGTTTGTTTAACAAATACCTGACGGCGAGGTCTAATGTTCTTATCAACTTCAGGTGGTGCCGCCCTTCGGGTTCGATGCCTATTTGTTTAACAGATGCCTGACGGTGAGATTAGATGTTCTTCTCAACTTTGGTTTGAGCCGACCTCCAAGTTCCACGCCTATTTATTTAACAAATGCCTGACGGCAAGGTCCGATGTTCTTCTCAACTTCGGGTTGAGCCGACCTTCAGGTTCGATGCATGTTTGTTTAACAGATCCCTGACTGCGAGGTCAGATATTCCTATGAACTTCGTGTTGAGCCGGCCTTTGGGTTCGATACCTGTTAGTTTAACAGATGCCTGATGGCAAGGTTAGATGTTCCTCTCAACTTCGTATTGTGTCGGCCTTCGGGTTAGATGCCTGTTTGTTTAACTAATGCCTGACAGCGAGGTCAGATGTTCCTCCCAAGTTCAAGTTGAGCCGACCTTTGGGTTCGATGCCTGTTTGTTTAACAGATGCCTGACGGCGAGGTCAGATATTCTTGTCATGTTCGGGTTTAGCCGGCCTCCAGATTCGATGCCTGTTTGTTTAACAGATGCTTGACAGTGAATTCAGATGTTCCTCTCAGCTTCGTGTTGAGCCGACCTTCGGGTTCGATGCATGTTTGTTTAACAGATGCCTGACGGCGAGTTCTAATGTTCATATCAATTTCAGGTTGAACCTCCCTTCGGGTTCGATGTGTGTAGATTCCTAACAGCGAGGTCAGATGTTCCTATCAACTTCGTACTGAGCCGGTCTTCGGGTTCGATGCCTGTTTGTTTAACAGATACCTGAAGGCGAGGTCAGATGTTTGTCTCAACTTCTGGTTGAGCCGGCCTTCGGATTCGATGCCTGTTTGTTTAACAGATGCTTGACAGTGAGTTCAGATGTTCCTCTCAGCTTCGTGTTGAGCCGACCTTCGGGTTCGATGCCTGTTTGTTTAACAGATGCCTGACGGTGAGTTCTAATGTTCTTATCAATTTCATGTTGAGCCGCCCTTCGGGTTCGTTGCTTAATAGATTCCTAACAGCAAGGTCAGATGTTCCTATCAACTTCGTACTGAGCCGGTCTTCGGGTTCGATGCCTGTTTGTTTAACAGATATCTGAAGGCGAGGTGAGATGTTCTTCTCAACTGTTGGTTGAGCCGGCCTTCGGGTTCGATGCGTGTTTGTTTAACAGATGCCTGACGGTGAGGTCAGATATTCTTTGCAACTTCAGGTTGAGCCGACCATCAAATTCGATGCCTGTTTGTTTAACAAATGCCTGACAGCAAGGTCAGATGTTATTCTCAACTTCGTGTTGTGCCGGCCTTCGGGTTCGATGCGTGTTTGTTTAACTAATGCTTGATGGCGAGGTCAGATGTTCCTCTCAACTTCAAGTTGAGCAAGCCTTCGGGATCGATGCCTGTTTGCTTAACAGATCCTTGACGACGAGCTCAGACGTTCTTTTCAACTAAGGGTTGAGACGACCATCGGTTTCGATGCTTGTTTGTTTAAAAGATGGATGACTGCGAGGTCATTTGTTCTTCTCAACTTCGGGTTTAGCTGGCCTTCGGGTTCCACGCCTTTTTGTTTAACAGATGTCTGAAAAAGAGGTCAGATGTTCCTCTCAACTTCGTGTTGTGACGACCTTCAGGTTCGATGCCTGTTTGTTTAACTAATGCCTGACGGCAAGGTCAGATGTTCCTCCCAAGTTCAAGTTGAGTCGGCCTTCGGGTTCGGTGCCTGTTTGTTTAACAAATGCCTGACAGCAAGGTCAAATGTTCTTCTCAACTTTGGGTTGAGCCGCCCTTCGAATTCGATGCCTGTTTGTTTAACAGATGCTTTACAGCGAGTTCAGATGTTCCTCTCAACTTCATGTTGATCCGACATTCGGGTTCGATGCCTGTTTGTTTAACAGATGCTTGACGGCGAGGTCAGATGTTCTTCTCAACTTCGGGTTGAGCCAGCCTTCGGATTTGATGCCTGCTTGTGTAACATATGCTTGACAGTGATGTCAAATGTTCCTCTCAACTTCATGTTGAGCTGACCTTTAGGTTCGATGCCTGTTTGTTTAACTAATGTCGGATGGGGAGGTCAGATGTTCCTCTCAAATTCAAGTTGAGCTGGCCTTCGGGTTCGAAGCCTGTTTGTTTAACAGATGTTTGACGATGAGGTCAGATGTTCTTCTCTACTAAGGGTTGAGACGACCTTTGGGTTCAATTCCTCTTTGTTTAACAGATGTCTGACGGCGAGGTCAGATGTTCTTCTCAACTAAGGGTTGAGACGGCCTTCGGGTTCGTCGCCTGTTTGTTTACCAGATGCCTGACTGTGAGGTCAGATGTTCTGCTAAACTTCGGGTTGAGGCGGCCTTCGGATTTGAAGCATGTTTGTTTAACAGATGCTTGACAGTGAAGTCAAATGTTCCTCTCAACTTCATTTTGAGCCGACCATCGGGTTCGATGCCTGTTTGTTTAACAGATGTCTGAAAGCGAGGTCAGATGTTCCTCTCAACTTCGTGTTGAGCCGACCTTCTGATTTGAAGCCTGTTTGTTTAACAGATATCTAATGGCGAGGTTAGATGTGCTGCTCAACTTCTAGTTGAGCCGGCCTTGTTTGTTTAACAGATGCCTGACGGCGAAGTCAGATGTTCTTCTCAACTTAGGGTTGAGCCGGGCTTCAGATTTGATGCATGTTTATTTAACAGATGCTTGACAGTGAAGTCAAATGTTCCTCTCAACATGATGTTCAGCCGACCTTCGGGTTCGATGCCTGTTTGTTTAACAGATCCCTAACGACGAGGTCTAATGTTCTTATCAACTTCGGGTTGAGCCGCCCTTCGGGTTCGATGCCTGTTTGTTTACAGATGCCTCACGGCGAGGTCATATGTTCCTCTCGACTTCGTGTTGAGCCGCCCTTCGGGGTCGATGCCTGTTTGTTTAACTAATGCCTGATGGGGAGGTCAGATGTTCCTCTCAAATTCAAATTGAGCTGGCCTTCGGGTTCGATGCTTGTTTGTTTAACATATGTTTGACGGCGAGGTCAGATGTTCTTCTCTACTATGGGTTGAGCCGGCCTTCGGGTTCAATGAATTTTTATTTAACAGATAACAGACATCGAGGTCAGATGTTCTTCTCAACTTCGGGTTGAACCGTCCTTCGGGTTCCACGCCTGTTTGTTTAACAGATGCCTGACGACGAGTTTAGATATTCTTCTCAACTTCAGGTTGAGCTTTCCTTCGGGTTCCACGCCTGTTTTTTTAACAGATATCTGACTACGAGGTCAGATGTTCCTTTCAAATTCATGTTGAGCTAACCTTCGGGTTCGATGCCTATTTGTTTAATAGATGCCTGACAGCGAGGTCAGATGTTCTTCTCAACTTCGTGTTGAGCCGGCCTCCGGGTTCGATGCCTGTTTGTTTAACAGATGCCTGACAGCGAGGTCATATGTACTTCTATACTTCGTGTTGAGCCGGCCTTTGGGTTCGATGCCTTTTTGTTTAACAGATAACTGACATCGAGGTCAGATGTTATTCTCAACTTCGGGTTGAGCCGACCTTCTGGTGTCACGACTGTTTGTTTAACAGATGCATGACTACGAGGTCAGATGTTCTTCTCAACTTCGGGTTAAGCAGGCCTTCAGGTTCCACGCCTTTTTGTCTAACAGATGCCTAACGACGAGGTTAGATGTTCTCTTCAACTTTAGGTTAAGCAGGCCTACAGGTTCCAAGCCTGTTTGTCTAACAGATGCCTGACGATGAGGTCGGATGTTCTTATCAACTTCAGTTTGAGCCGCCCTTCGGGTTCGATGCCTGTTTATTTAACAAATGCCTGACGGCGAGGTCATATGTTCCTTTTAACTTCGTGTTGAGGCGGCCTTCAGGTTCGATGCTTGTTTGTTTAACAAATACCTGACGGCGAGGTCTAATGTTCTTATCAACTTCAGGTGGTGCCGCCCTTCGGGTTCGATGCCTATTTGTTTAACAGATGCCTGACGGTGAGATTAGATGTTCTTCTCAACTTTGGTTTGAGCCGACCTCCAAGTTCCACGCCTATTTATTTAACAAATGCCTGACGGCAAGGTCCGATGTTCTTCTCAACTTCGGGTTGAGCCGACCTTCAGGTTCGATGCATGTTTGTTTAACAGATCCCTGACTGCGAGGTCAGATATTCCTATGAACTTCGTGTTGAGCCGGCCTTTGGGTTCGATACCTGTTAGTTTAACAGATGCCTGATGGCAAGGTTAGATGTTCCTCTCAACTTCGTATTGTGTCGGCCTTCGGGTTAGATGCCTGTTTGTTTAACTAATGCCTGACAGCGAGGTCAGATGTTCCTCCCAAGTTCAAGTTGAGCCGACCTTTGGGTTCGATGCCTGTTTGTTTAACAGATGCCTGACGGCGAGGTCAGATATTCTTGTCATGTTCGGGTTTAGCCGGCCTCCAGATTCGATGCCTGTTTGTTTAACAGATGCTTGACAGTGAATTCAGATGTTCCTCTCAGCTTCGTGTTGAGCCGACCTTCGGGTTCGATGCATGTTTGTTTAACAGATGCCTGACGGCGAGTTCTAATGTTCATATCAATTTCAGGTTGAACCTCCCTTCGGGTTCGATGCGTGTAGATTCCTAACAGCGAGGTCAGATGTTCCTATCAACTTCGTACTGAGCCGGTCTTCGGGTTCGATGCCTGTTTGTTTAACAGATACCTGAAGGCGAGGTCAGATGTTTGTCTCAACTTCTGGTTGAGCCGGCCTTCGGATTCGATGCCTGTTTGTTTAACAGATGCTTGACAGTGAGTTCAGATGTTCCTCTCAGCTTCGTGTTGAGCCGACCTTCGGGTTCGATGCCTGTTTGTTTAACAGATGCCTGACGGTGAGTTCTAATGTTCTTATCAATTTCATGTTGAGCCGCCCTTCGGGTTCGTTGCTTAATAGATTCCTAACAGCAAGGTCAGATGTTCCTATCAACTTCGTACTGAGCCGGTCTTCGGGTTCGATGCCTGTTTGTTTAACAGATATCTGAAGGCGAGGTGAGATGTTCTTCTCAACTGTTGGTTGAGCCGGCCTTCGGGTTCGATGCGTGTTTGTTTAACAGATGCCTGACGGTGAGGTCAGATATTCTTTGCAACTTCAGGTTGAGCCGACCATCAAATTCGATGCCTGTTTGTTTAACAAATGCCTGACAGCAAGGTCAGATGTTCTTCTCAACTTCGTGTTGTGCCGGCCTTCGGGTTCGATGCGTGTTTGTTTAACTAATGCTTGATGGCGAGGTCAGATGTTCCTCTCAACTTCAAGTTGAGCAAGCCTTCGGGATCGATGCCTGTTTGCTTAACAGATCCTTGACGACGAGCTCAGACGTTCTTTTCAACTAAGGGTTGAGACGACCATCGGTTTCGATGCTTGTTTGTTTAAAAGATGGATGACTGCGAGGTCATTTGTTCTTCTCAACTTCGGGTTTAGCTGGCCTTCGGGTTCCACGCCTTTTTGTTTAACAGATGTCTGAAAAAGAGGTCAGATGTTCCTCTCAACTTCGTGTTGTGACGACCTTCAGGTTCGATGCCTGTTTGTTTAACTAATGCCTGACGGCAAGGTCAGATGTTCCTCCCAAGTTCAAGTTGAGTCGGCCTTCGGGTTCGGTGCCTGTTTGTTTAACAAATGCCTGACAGCAAGGTCAAATGTTCTTCTCAACTTTGGGTTGAGCCGCCCTTCGAATTCGATGCCTGTTTGTTTAACAGATGCTTTACAGCGAGTTCAGATGTTCCTCTCAACTTCATGTTGATCCGACATTCGGGTTCGATGCCTGTTTGTTTAACAGATGCCTGACGGCGAGGTCTAATGTTATTATAAATTTCAGGTTGAGACGCCCTTCGGGTTGGATGCCTATTTGTTTAACAGATGCCTAACGGTGAGGTCAGATGTTCTTCTCAACTTCGGGTTGAGCCGACCTTCAGGTTCCACGCCTATTTGTTTAACAGATGCCTGACGACAAGGTCTGATGTTCTTGTCAACTTCGGGTTGAGCCGGCCTTCGGGTTCGATGCCTGTTTGTTTAACATATCCCTGACGGCAAGGTCAGATATTTCTATGACCTTCGTGTTGATCCGTCCTTTGGGTTCGATGCATGTTAGTTTAACAGATGCCTGATGGCAAGGTCAGATGTTCCTCTCAACTTCGTGTTTTATCAGCCTTCGGGTTGGATGCCTTTTTGTTTAACTAATGTCTGACGGCGAGATCAGATGTTCCACCCAAGTTCAAGTTGAGCCGACCTTCGGGTTCGATGCCTGTTTTTTTAACAGATGCCTGACAGCGAGGTCAGATGTTCTTCTCAACTTCGGGTTGAGACGGCCTTCGGATTCAATGCCTATTTGTTTAATAGATGCTTGACAGTGAGTTCATATGTTCCTCTCAACTTCGTGTTGAGCCGACGTTCGGGTTCGATGCCTGTTTGTTTAACAGATGCCTGACGACGAAGTCTAATGTTCTTATCAATTTCAGGTTGAGCTGCCCTTCCGGTTCGATGCCTATTTGCTTAACATATTCCTCACAGCGAGGTCAGATGTTCCTATCAACTTCGTTTTGAGCCGGTCTTCGGGTTCGATGCCTGTTTGTTTATCAGATACCTGAAGGCGAGGTCAGATGTTCTTCTCAACTTCTGGTTGAGCCGGCCTTCGGGTTCGATGCCTGTTTGTTTAACAGATGCCTGACTGCGAGGTCAGATATTCTTCTCAACTTCAGGTTGAGCCGGCCATCAAATTCCATGCCTGTTTGTTTAACAAATGCCTGACAGCGAGGTCAGATGTTCTTCACAACTTCGTGTTGTGCCGGCATTCGGGTTCGATGCATGTATTTTTAACTAATGCCTGATAGCAAGGTCAGATGTTCCTCTCAACTTCAAGTTGAGCAGGCCTTCGGGTTCGATGCCGGTTTGTTTAACAGATGCTTGACGGCGAGGTCAGATGTTCTTCTCAACTAAGGGTTGAGACGACCGTCGGGTTCGATGCTTGTTTATTTAACTGACGCCTGACGGCGAAGTCATTTGTTCTTCTCAACTTCGGGTTTAGCCGGCCTTCGGGTTCCACGCCTTTTTGTTTAACAGATGCCTGACAAAGAGGTCAGATGTTTCTCTCAACTTCGTGTTGTGCCAGCCTTCGGGTTCGATGCTTGTTTGTTTCACTAATGCATGACGGCAAGGTCAGATGTTCCTCCCAAGTTCAAGTTGAGCTGGCCTTCGGGTTCGATGCCTGTATGTTTAACAGATGCCTGACGGCGAGGTCAGATGTTCTTCTCAACTTCGGGTTGAGTCGGCCTTCGGATTCGATGCCTGTTTGGTTAACAGATGCTTGACAACGAGTTCAAATGTTCCTCTCAACTTCATGTTGAGCCGACATTCGGGTTCGATGCCTGTTTGTTTTACAGATTCCTGACGGCGAGGTCTAATGTTCTTATTAATTTTAGGTTGAGCCGCCCTTCGGGTTCGATGCCTGTTTGCTTAACAGATGCCTCACGGTGAGGTCAGATGTTCTTCTCAACTTCGTATTGAGCCGACCGTCGGGTTTGATGCCTGTTTGTTTAGAAGATACCTAAAGGCGAGGTCAGATGTTCTTCTAAACTTCCGGTTGAGCCGGCTTTCGGGGTCGATGCCTGTTTGTTGAACAGATGCCTGACGGCGAGGTCAGATGTTCTTTTCAACTTCAGGTTGAGCCGGCCATCAAATTCGATGCCTATTTGTTTAACAAGTGCCTGACAACGATGTCAAATGTTCTTCTCAACTTCGTGTTGTGTCGGCCTTCGGGTTCGATGCGTGTTTGTTTAACTAATGCCTGATGGCGAGTGTCGCTAATGCGAAAAACAATCGGTGGAAAAAAAACAGAAGAGTCGCCACTTTCGCAAAAACCTAAAGAAGAAGGGAAAGACAAGGTCATCGCAACCATGTCTGGGTTCAGGAGTCGGTTATGCAAGGGGAAGGTATTAGCACCCCTCACGTCCACAACAAAAATTTAATCTACAGCTGCTAAAGCTAAACGGAATGATTTGACTCAATAGAGCATCGCCGCTCTATGCTTACGTATTCCCTCGTGCAATGGGAAAGTCAGAGTCAACGTAGTTCGGGAAACTACAGGGGGAGATTGCTCGCCAAGACATCGCGTCTTGTGCCTACGTATTCTCATTTGGCATGAGAAATCAGAGCAAAACGTAGTTCAGGCTAACTACGGGTAAACAGGGTGTTCTCGATCACACGGGGTGAGAGAAAGGATTGACGATACTAGCGTGCGCATTCTAGCGGTTAGGTGTATGCTGCTCGACCATTGGAGACTTCGGCATTACCTATTTGTGGTAGAACGGACGTAGTATGTCGGGTTTAAAGGTACGAGAACGTACGGGTTCTAGAACTACGGTCTGGTCTCAATTGCGCTAGGGCAAGAGAAAGGGGAAGATTAGTCGTCAGCGGGAAAGTCTTGGTCGCACAGAAGCGAGAGAATAGAGAAGTTATTTGTTAGTGTGCTTGCTAAGATATTGCATCCTATGCCTACATATTCTCGTCTGGTACAAGAAATTAGAGCAGCTGTAGTTCATCCAACTACAGGAAAGGGGGAAAAGTGCTCACTAGGATATCACATCCTATGCCTACATATTCTCGTCTGATACGAGAAATCAGAGCAGCTGTAGTTCAGCCAACTACAGGAAAATGGTCTTGATTTCACAGGGGCAAGAGAAGGGAACTCAATCGCCAGAATGCGGGCGAAAAGGGGAGGTCTCAATCTCTAGGACGCGAGAGAAAAAGTTCGGAACGGGACGCACACGCGAAGTCCAAGACGTAGGAGCGAATGCGTCGCATATTGTCCTAAGGACATATACTAAACACTCTAGATGAGTGAGAGGCAGCCACCCACTTATCATTTCCCACGTATCTAAAGCTTACGGCTCACAACGCTCGAAGGGTAAAAAAAAAGAGATGAAAGAAGTGAAATAAAAACAATGATACCGAACGGAGTGGTTCCGTTGACCCTTGACTTTTGGGTGCAAGCTCCATTTCGAAGCTCTACTCTTTTATCCTTGATGATGATATTTCGAACCAGAACCAATGTGACGCTGAACCGTCATAATTCAAGTCATAAATGAAGTCAAACCCCAAGAGGTAGCATATTGATATCCATGTCAAAGACAAGATAGATAAATAATATTGAGAATCATTCTCCGATTAAATCATGTCACATGGCCAGCACAACAATAAGGGAAAATAAAATCAGAAGAAGAAGAAAAGATGAGGAGAGAAAAACACGGTCTCGGATACTACATTATCCCTCAACAAGTTGATTAATAACGCACTACGGAGGTCTCGTCATCGACCTACAAAAATGAAATGGTGAGAAAAAACCAAAAACAAAAGGAGATGATATTAACATATAATATTATAAAAGAAAAATAAAATTATAATATAAACTTCTAAAAAGAATTTAAAATAAAGTGTATTAAAATATATACAAAAATATAATATAAAAAAATCTATACACAAATGTAATTACAAAATAAAAACAGAGGGGGGTGCAGCAGGCCAAAAGTCTGGTTGGGCCTCACGGCCCACATCCACATTCTTAACAACAAGGAAACGGGGGGATAGCGAATAATGGGGGGTATGATCCAGAAATCAAAGACATTGGGCCGACAAGCCCATTACCCGTTCACCTTCTTCTTCTTCATTCAACGAAAGAAGCCCTAGGTATTTCTCCTTCCCTGTTCAACCTTCGCCACCGCCAATCTTGTTCTTTCAACCTTCTAGCTTCGTCCTCCAAAAACTTTCTCCAATCACCACGAAAGTTGTTTAATCCTTTTTTCTTCAGATATCATCATCACCTATATTCAACAGACAACCACAAAATTCAGAAAATCAAAAACAATGCTTGGTCCAATTTTCATGAGCATCGTGAGTTTCGATGAAGATGGAGACAAGTGGATTCAGAGATCGCATGTCGTTTTGTTGAAGACGGTAATGGCGGACGAAATCTGTTGAATTTGATTGAGATGATGGTGACGGAAGGTCCATGAGATTTGAAGACTTGGAAGATCTTCAAGAAACGGATGAAGGTTTGTATGATGAGGATGATGTTGATGATTACAGAGTTAGTTTGAAGATTGATGGAGGTTTTCTGAATCTAGATCGAAAGGAATTTGGATCTCGAGATCTGAAGTTTGAATCTGGAAAGATAATGGAGGTTCGCCTAATGTTCATGAAGATGACGAATTTTTGTGTGCTGGAAAATTGAAAATGGTTCAGATCTGGAAACAAATGTTCAAGAGTTGAAGGTGAAGAACAAACGAAGGTTTGTTCATGGTGATGATTCGAGTTCTGTAGATCGGAGGTGAGATGGTTGGTGTTTTGATCGGAACTTGTTGAAATCTGGGTAGATGTCGTTATTCATGAAAATCTATGGCGTTTGAAGACCGTTGAAGGAGATCTGGAACAATGGTATGAACATTTGAAGGTTGTTGTTGTTAATGTTTGGTAGGATTTAGATCTGAGTTTGTGTTTGTGAGTTTAGATCTAGGTTTTGAAGTTTGGATATCTGGGAAATTTCTGGAAAAAAACTATGAATATGGATGAAGATTCGAAGGATCTGGATGAACATGGATGAATGTCGTTGAGTTTCTGGGAATTTTGATAAATATGGATGATGAACTGGAAAAATTGGGGATGAACATTGAAGAGTTTCTGGGGATAGATTGGATGAATGTGATGAATGTTGATGAAACTCGTATGAAGACTCAAATGAAATCTGGAAAAGTTGATGAACACATGAAGAACACGGTCAAAGTTTCCGGTGACTTTATGAGTTTTCCGGTGATGAATTCCGGCTGGTTTGATCTGTGTGGATTTCTCCGGCAATGTGTTCCAGCGTTTGCATGGCCGACAGTGAGTTGTCTTGGGACCTGTGTCCAACAATTAATGCACTGTGCACATACTATTTATACCGCTGACACATGGCACAGAGGTGATAAATGGGCCTGCAACAAAATGCCAAGTAGCCTGCAGAATCTGATTAATGACACAATTAATTATCTAAATTAAAAGTAAATGCTGACACTTAATGGAACTAATCGAAAATTAAAATCCAATTAAATGGATTGATTAACCAAAACGAAAATTAAAACTAATTAACACCAATTAATTCAAATCAAACTAACTAACTCAATTAAAGCTAATTAAAATCTTAATTAATAAAAAATAAAATAAAATACTAATATAATCTAGAAAAAATCTATTAAGAAATAAAATCTAAAATAGAAAATAAAATCTATATTATTGAAATATATTCTAAAAACTATTTAAAAACCTTTAGAAAAATAGAAATAAACCTATTTAAAATCTAAAAATTATGCCAAAAATAGAAAACAACTCTAGAAAAATAGAATAAAATCAGTGAACGATAAAAATGTGAGAATACAACAAAATAAACAGTAATAAAACCGGATACCAAAATACCACCGAAACCAACAACGTAGACTGAACACCGGGCAGAGCGCAAATTCCACAATAAAACTCTGTACCCAAAACGGTATGAAACGTCTGGAACACGATAGAAAGGGCTGTAATCCCGATTAAATCAATCTGGCTGCAAAAAAATGCACAGTATGCGAGAAAAGATATGCAAATGCGAATGAAATGAAACATAAGCCAAACGAGAAACGGTTGGTCAAATTTTGGGGTGCAACAGTGAGGTCAGATGTTCCTCTCAACTTCAAGTTGAGAAGGCCTTTGGGTTCGATGCTTGTTTGTTTAACAAATGCTTGACGGCGATGTCAGATGTTCTTCTCAACTAAGGGTTGAGATGACTGTCGGGTTCGATGCTTGTTTATTTAACAGACGCCTGACGGCGAGGTCATTTGTTCTTCTCAACTCCGGGTTTAGCCGGCCTTCGGGTTCCACGCCTTTTTGTTTAACAGATGCCTGACAAAGAGGTCAGATGTTCTTCTCAACTTCGGGTTGAGACGGCCATTGGATTTGATGCCTGTTTGTTTAACAGATGCTTGACGGCTAGGTTAGATGTTCTTCTCAACTTCGGGTTGAGCCGACCTTCGAGTTCGATTCCTGTTTATTTAACTAATACCTGACAGCGAGGTCAAATATTCTTCTCAACTACGGGTTGAGCCGACAATCAAATTCGATGCCTGTTTGTTTAACAAATACCTGACAACAAGGTCAGATGTTCTTCTCATGTTTGTGTTGTACCGGCCTTCGGGTTCGATTCCTGTTTGTTTAACTAATGTCTGATGGCGAGGTCAGATGTTCCTCTCAACTTCAAGTTGAGCCGACCATAGGGTTCGATGCATGTTTGTTTAACAGATGTTTGACGGCGAGGTCAGATGTTCTTCTCAACTAAGGGTTGAGACGGCCTTCGGGTTCGATGCCTGATTGTTTAACAGATGCCTAACGGTGAGGTCAGATGTTCTTCTCAACTTTGGGTTGAGCCGGCCTTCGGGTTCGATGGTTGTTTGTTTAACATATTCCTGACGGCAAGGTCAAATGTTCCTCTCAACTTCGTGTTGAGCCGGCCTTTGGGTTCGATGCCTGTTTGTTTAACAGATGCCTGATAGCGAGGTGAGATGTTCTTCTCAACTTCGTGTTGTACCGGCCTTCGGGTTCGATTCCTATTTGTTTAACTAATTCATGATGGCAAGGTCATATGTTCCTCTCAATTTCAAGTTGATTCGGCCATAGGGTTTGATGCCTGTTTGTTTAATAGATGATTGACGGAAAGGTCTAATGTTCTTATCAACTTCGGATTGAGCCACCCTTCAGGTTCGATGCCTGTTTGTTTAACAGATGCCTCACGGCGAGGTCATATGTTCCTCTCAACTTCGTGTTGAGCCGGCCTTCGGGTTCAATGCCTGTTTGTTTAACAGATACCTGACGGTGAGGTCAGATGTGCTTCTCAACTTCTGGTTGAGCCGGCCTTCGGGTTCGATGCTTATTTATTTTACAGATGCCTGACGGTGAAGTCAGATGTTCTTCTCGACTTTGGGTTGAGCCATCCTTCGAATTTGATGCCTGTATGTTTAACAGATGCTTGAAAGTGAAGTCAAATGTTCCTCTCATCTTCATGTTGAGCCGACCTTTGTGTTCGATGCTAGTTTGTTTAACAGATTCCTGACATCGAGGTCAAATGTTTCTCTCAACTTCGTGTTGAGCCAGCCTTCGGGTTCGGTGCCTTTTTGTTTAACAGATGCCTGACGACGAGGTCTAATGTTCTTATCAACTTTTGGTTGAGCCGGCCTTCTAGTTCGATACATGTTTGTTTAATAGATGTTTGACGGCGAGGTCAGATGTTCTCCTAAACTTGGGGTTAGTCGGTCTTTAGTTTCGATGCCTATTTGTTTAACAGATGCCTGGCGACTAGGTCAGATGTTCTTCTCAACTTCGGGTTGAGCCGGCCTTCGGGTTTGATGCCTGTTTGTTTAACAGATGTTTGACAGCAAGGTCTAATGTTCTTATCAACTTTGGGTTGAGCCACCCTTCGGGTTCGATGCCTGTTTGTTTAACAGATGCCTCACGGCAAGGTCATATGTTCCTCTTAACTTCGTGTTGTGCCGGCCTTCGGGTTGGATGCCTCTTTGTTTAACTAATGCCTGACAGCGAGGTCAGATGTTCTTCCCAAGTTCAAGTTGAGCCGCCCTTCGGGTTCGATGCCTGTTTTTTTAATAGATGCCTGACGGCGAGGTCAGATGTTCTTCTCAACTTCTTGTTGAGCCGGCCTTCGGATTCGATTCCTGTTTGTTTAACAGATGCTTGACTGCGAGTTCAGATCTTCCTCTCAACTTCGTGTTGAGCCGACCTTCGGGTTCGATGCCTGTTTGTTTAACAGGTGCCTGACGGTAAGGTCTAAATTTCTTATCAATTTCAGGTTGAGCCGCCCTTCGGGTTTGATGCCTGTTTGCTTAACAGATGCCTCACAGTGAGATCAGATGTTCCTCTCAACTTCGTATTGAACCGGCCGTCGGGTTCGATGCTTGTTTGTTTAACAGATACCTGAAGGCGAGGTCAGATGTTCTTCTCAACTTCAGGTTGAGTCGGCCATCAACTTCGATGCATGTTTGTTTAACTAATGCCTGATGGTGAGGTCAGATGTTCCTCTCAACATCAAGTTGAGTAGGCCGTCGGGTTCGATGCCTGTTTGTTTAATAGATACTTGACGACGAGGTCAGATGTTCATCTCAACTAAGGGTTAAGACGACCGTCGGGTTCGATGTTTGTTTTATTAACAGACGCCTGACGGCGAGGACATTTGTTCTTCTCAACTTCGGGTTTAGCCGGCCTTTGGGTTCCATGCCTTTTTGTTTAACAGATGCCTGACAAAGAGGTCATATTTTCCTCTCAACTTCGTGTTCTGTCGGCCTTCGGGTTTGATGCCGGTTTGTTTAACTAATGCCTGACGGCGAGGTCAGATGTTCCTCCCAAGTTCAAGTTTAGCCGGCCATCGGGTTCGATGCCTGTTCATTTAACAGATGCCTGACGGCGAGGTCAGATGTTCTTCTCAACTTCAGTTTGAGCCGGCCTTCGGATTTGATGCCTGTTTATTTAACAGAAGCTTGACAGCGAGTTCAGATGTTCCTCTCAACTTCGTGTTGAGCCGACCTTCGGGTTCGATGCTTGTTTGTTTAACAGATGCCTGGCGGCGAGGTCTATTGTTCTTATCAATTTCAGGTTGAGCCTCCCTTCGGGTTCGATGCCTGTTTGCTTAACATATGCCTCACGGTAAGGTCAAATGTTCCTCTCAACCTCGTATTGAGTCGGCCGTCGGGTTCAATGCCTTTTTGTTTAACAGATACCTGAAGGCAAGGTCAGATGTTCTTCTCAACTTCTGGTTGGGCCTGCCTTCGGGTTTGATGCCTGTTTGTTCAACATAAGCCTGATGGCGAGGTCAGATGTTTCTCTCAACTTCAGGTTGAGCCGGCCATCAAGTTCGATGCCTGTTTAAGTAACAAATGCCTGACAGCAAGGTCAAATGTTCTTCTGAACTTCGTGTTGTGTCGACCTTCGGGTTCGATGCATGTTTGTTTATTTAATGCCTGATGGCGAGGTCAGATGTTCCTCTCATCTTCAAGTTGAGTAGACCTTTGGGTTCGATGCCTGTTTGTTTAACAGATGCTTGACGGCGATGTTAGATGTTCTTCTCAACTAAGGGTTGAGACGACCGTCATGTTCGATGCTTTTTTATTTAACAGACGCTTGACGGCAAGGTCATTTGTTCTTCTCAACTTCGGGTTTAGCCGGCCTTCGGGTTCCACGCCTTTTTGTTTAACAGATGCCTGACAAAAAGGTCAGATGTTCTTCTCAAGTTCGGGTTTAGCCGGCCTTTGGGTTTGATGCCTGTTTGTTTAACAGAAGCTTGGCAGCTAGGCCAGATGTTCTTCTCAACTTCGTGTTGAGTCGGGCTTCGGGTTCGATCCTGTTTGTTTAACTAATACCTAACAGCGAGGTCATATATTCTTCTCAATTTCTGATTTAGCTGACCATCAAATTCGATGCCTGTTTGTTTAACAAATGCCTGACAGCGAGGTCAGATGTTCTTCTCAACTTTGTGTTGTGCCAACATTTGGGTTTGATTCCTGCTTGTTTAACTAATGCCTGATGGCGAGGTTAGATTTTTCTCTCAACTTCAAGGTGAGTCGGCCTTAGGGTTCGATGCTTGTTTGTTTAACAGATGTTTGATGGCGAGGTCAGATATTCTTCTCAACTAAGGGTTGAGACGGCCTTCGGGTTCGATGCCTGTTTGTTTAACAGATAGATGCCTTACAGCGAGGTCAGATGTTCCTCTCAATTTCAAGTTGATTCGGCCTTAGGGTTTGATGCATGTTTGTTTAACAGATGATTGGCGGCGAGGTCTAATGTTCTTATCAACTTCGGGTTGAGCCACCCTTCGGGTTCGATGCCTATTTGTTTAACAGATGCCAGACGACAACGTCTAATGTTCTTATGAACTTCGGGTTGAGCCGCCCTTCGAGATTGATGCCTATTTGTTTAACAGATGCCGGACGGTGAGGTCAGATGTTCTTATCAACATCGAGTTGAGCCGACCTTCAGATTTGATGCCTCTTTGTTTAACAGATACTTGACAATGAGATCAAATGTTCCTCTCAACTTTATGTTGCGTCGACCTTCGGGTTCGATGCCTGTTTGTTTAACAGATGCCTTATGGCGAGGTCAGATGTTCCTCTCAACTTCGTGTTGAGCCGGCCTTCGGGTTCGATGCTTGTTTGTTTAAGAGATGCCTGATAGCGAGGTCAGATGTTCTTCTCAACTTCGGGTTAAACCGACCTTGGGGTCTACACCTTTTTGTTTAACAGATGCCTGACGGTGAGGTCAGATGTTCTTCTCAACTTCGGGTTGAGCCGGCCTTAAGTTTCGATGCCTGTTTGTTTAACAGATGCCTAGCGACTAGGTTAGATGCTCTTCTCAACTTCGGGTTGAGTCGTCCTTCGGGTTCGATTCCTGTTTATTTAACTAATGCCTGACATAGAGGTCTGATGTTCTTCTCAACTTCGGGTTGAGCCTGCCATCAAATTTAATGCCTGTTTGATTAACAGATGCTTGGCGGCTAAGTCGGACGTTCTTCTCAACTTTGGGTTGAGCCAGCCTTCGGGTTCGATTCCTGTTTGTTTAACTAATACCTGACAGCGAGGTTAGATATTCATCTCAACTTCGGGTTGAGTCGGCCATAATATTCGATGCCTGTTTGCTTAACAGATGCCTGACAGCGAGGTCAGATGTTCTTCTCAACTTCGTGTTGTGCTGGCCTTCGATTTTGATTCTAGTTTGTTTAACTAATGCCTGAAGGCGAGGTCAGATATTCCTCTCAACTTCAAGTTGAGCAGGCCTTCGGGTTCGACGCCTGTTTGTTTAACAGATGCTTGACGGTGATGTCAGATGTTCTTCTCAACTAAGGGTTGAGACGACCGTCGGGTTCGATGATTTTTGGTTTAACGGATGCCTGACGGAGAGGTCATTTGTTCTTCTCAACTTCGGGTTTATCCGGCCTTTAGGTTCGATTCCTGTTTGTTTAACAGATGCCTGACGACGAGGTCAGATGTTCTTCTCAACTTCGGTTTGAGCCGACCTTCGGGTTCTAGACCTTTTTGTTTAACAGATGCCTGACGGTGAGGTCAGATGTTCTTCTCAACTTTGGGTTGAGCCAACCTTTGGTTTCGATGCCAGTTTGTTTAACAGATTCCTGGAGACTAGGTCAGATGTTCTTCTCAACTTCGCGTTGAGCTGGCCTTCGGGTTCGATGCCTGTTTGTTTAACATATGTTTGATGGCGTGGTTTAATGTTCTTCTCAACTTCGGGTTGAGCCACCCTTCGGGTTCGATGCCTTTTTGTTTAACAGATGCCTCACGGCGAGGTCATATGTTCCTCTCAACTTCGTGTTGAGCCGACCTTCGGGTTCGATGCCTGTTTGTTTAACAGATGCCTGACGGCGAGGTCAGATGTGCTTCTCAACTTCCGGTTGAGCCGGCCTTCGGGTTCGATGCTTGTTTATTTAACAGATTCCTGACGGTGACGTCAGATGTTCTTCTCAACTTCGGGTTGAGCCGCCCTTCGGGTTCGATGCCTGTTTGTTTAACAGATTCCTGACGGTGAGGTCAGATGTTCTTCTCAACTTCGGGTTGAGCCGACGTTCGGATTTGATGCCTGTTTGTTTAACAGATGCTTGATAGTGAAGTCAAATGTTCCTCTCAACTTTGGGTTCGATGCCTGTTTGTTTAACTAAAGCCTGATGGAGAGGTCAGATGTTCCTCTCAACTTCAAGTTGACCCGGCCTTCGGGTTCGATTCCTGTTTATTTAACAGATGTTTGACAGCGAGGTCAGATGTTCTTCTCAACTAAGGGTTGAGATGACCTTCGGGTTTGATGCCTGTTTATTTAACAGATGTTTGACGGTGAGGTCAGATGTTCCTCTCAACTAAGGATTGAGACGAGCTTCAGGTTCGATGCCTGTTTGTTTAACAGATGCCTAATGGAGAAGTCAGATGTTCTTCTCAATTTCTTGTTGAACCGGCCTTCGGGTTCCACACCTTTTTGTTTAACAGATGTCTGACAGCGAGGTCAGATGTTCTTCTCAACATTGGGTTTGCCGGCCTTCGGGTTCCACACCTTTTTTTAAAACAGATGCCTGTAGGCGAGGTCAGATGTTCTTTTCAAGTTCGGGTTGAGCCGGCCTTCGGGTTCGATGCCTGTTTATTTAACTAATGCATGACGGTGAGGTCAGATGTTCTTCTCAACTTCGGGTTGAGCCGGCCTTCGGATTTGATACCTATTTGTTTAACAGATGCCTGACAGCGAGGTCAAATGTTCTTCTCAACTTTGTTTTGTGTCGGCCTTCGGGTTCGATGCTTGTTTGTTTAACTAATGCTTGATGGGGAGGTCAGATGTTTTTCTCAATTAAGGATTGAGACGGCCTTCAGGTTCGATGCTTGTTTGTTTAACAGATGCCTGACGGCGAGGTCAAATGTTCTTCTCAACTTCGAGTTGAGTCGGCCTTCGGGTTCGATGCCTGTTTGTTTAATAGATGCCTGACGGCGAGGTTTAATGTTCTTATCTACTTAGGGTTGAGCCGCCCTTCGGGTTCGATGCCTGTTTGTTTAATAGATGCCTGATGGTGAGGTCATATGTTCTTCTCGACTTCGGGTTGAGCCGGTCTTCGGATTTGATGCATGTTTGTTAAACAGATGCTTGACAGTGAAGTCAAATGTTCCTCTCAACTTCGTGTTGAGCCGACCTTCGGGTGTGATGCATGTTTGTTTAACAGATGCTTGACGGCGAGGTCAGATGTTCCTCTCAACTTCGTGTTTAGCCGGCCTTTAGGTTCGATGCCTGTTTGTTTAATAGATGCCTGACGGTGAGGTCAGATGTTTTTCTCAACTTCGTGTTGTGTCGGCCTTCCGGTTCGATGCCTGTTTGTTTAACTAATGCCTGATGGAGAGGTCAAACGTTCCTCTCAATCTTAAATTGAGCTGGCCTTCGGGTTCGATACCTATTTTTTTTAACACATGTTTGACAGCGAGGTCAGATGTTCTTCTCAACAAAGGGTTTAAACGGCCTTGGGGTTTGATGCCTGTTTGTTTAATAGATGCCTGATGGTGAGGTCAGACGTTCTTCTCAACTTTGGGTTAAGCCGGCCCTTCGGGTTCCACACCTTTTTGTTTAATAGATGCCTGACGGCGAGGTCAGATGTCCTTCTCAACTTCGGGTTGAGCCAGCCTTCGGGTTCAATTCCTGTTTGTTTAACTAATGCCTGACAGCGAGGTTAGATGTTCTTCTCAACTTCGGGTTGAGTCAGCCATCAAATTCGATGTTTGTTTGTTTAACTGATTCCTGACAGTGAGGTCAGATGTTCTTCTCAACTTCGTGTTGTGCCGGCCTTCGGGTTAAATGCGTGTTTGTTTAACTAATGCCTGATGGGGAGCTCAGATGTTCATCTCAACTTCGAGTTGAGCCGGCCTTCGGGTTCGATACCTGTTTGTTTAACAGATGCATGACGGCGAGGTCTAATGTTCTTATCAACATCAGGTTGAGCCGGCATTCGGGTTTGATGCCTGTTTATTTAATAGATGCCTAACGGTGAGGTTAGTTGTTCTTCTCAACTTCGGGTTGACCCGCCTTTCGGATTTGATGCCTGTTTGCTTAACTGATGTTTGACAGTGAAGTCAAATGTTCCTCTCAACATCATGTTGAGCCGACCTTCGGGTTCGATGCCTATTTGTTTAACAGTTGCTTGACGGCAAGGTCAGATGTTCCTCTCAACTTCGTGTTGAGCCGGCCTTCGGTTTCGATGTCTGTTTGTTTAATAGATGCCTGATGGCGAGGTCAGATGTTCTTCTCGACTTCGTGTTGTGCCAGTGTTCGGGTTTGATACCTGTTTTTTTAACAGATGTTTGACGGCGAGGTTAGATGTTCTTCTCAACAAAGGGTTTAGATGGCCTTGGGGTTTGATGCCTGTTTGTTTAACAGATGCCTGTTTGTTTAACAGATGCCTGACGGCGAGGTCAGACGTTCTTCTCAACTTCGGGTTGAGCCCGCCTTCGGGATCCACCCCTTTTTGTTTAACAGATGCCTGGCAGCGAGGTCAGATGTTCTTCTAAACTTCGTGTTGTGCCGACCTTTGGGTTTGATGCATGTTTGTTTAACTAATGCCTGATGGGGAGGTCAGATGTTCCTCTCAACTTCAAGTTGAGCCGGCCTTCGGGTTCAATGCCTGTTTCTTTAACAGATGCCTGACGGCGAGGTCAAATGTTCTTCTCAACTTCGGGTTGAGCCGGCCTTCGGGTTCAACTCATGTTTGTTTAACAGATGCCTGACGGCAAGGTCTAATGTTGTTATCAACTTCGGGTTGAGCCGACATTCAGGTTCTATGCCAATTTGTTTAACAGATGCCTGACGGTGAGGTCAAATGTTCTTCTCAACTTCGGATTGACCCGACTTTTGGATTTGATACCTGTTTGTTTAACAGATGCTTGACAGTGAAGTCAAATGTTCCTCTCAACTTCATGTTGAGCCGAACTTCGGGTTTGATGCCTGTTTGTTTAACAGATGCCTGACGGCGAGGTCAGATGTTCCTCTCAACTTCGTGTTGAGCCGGCCTTCGGGTTCGATGCCTGTTTGTTTAACAGATGCCTGACGGCGAGGTCAAATGTTCTTCTCAACTTCGTGTTGTAGCGGCCTTCGGGTTCGATTCTTCTTTAACTAATGCCTGATAGGGAGGTCAGATGTTCCTCTCAACTTCAAGTTGAGCCGGCCTTCGGGTTCGATACGTGTTTGTTTAACAGATGTTTGATGGAGAGGTTAGATGTTCTTCTCAAATAAGGGTTGAGACGGCCTTCGGGTTTAATGCCTGTTTGTTGAAAAGATGTCGGACGGCGAGGTCAGACGTTCTTCTCAACTTCGGGTTGAGCCGGCTTCAGGTTCCACACCTTTTTGTTTAACAGATGCCTGACGGCGAGGTCATATGTTCTTCTCAACTTCGGGTTGAGTCGACATTTGGGTTCGATGCCTGTTTGTTTAACAGATGCCTGACAGCGAGGTCAGATGTTCCTATCAACTTCGCGTTGAGCCGACCTTCGGGTTCGATGCCTGTTTGTTTAATAGATGCCTGACGGCGAGGTCATATGTTCTTCTCAACTTCGTGTTGTGCCGGCCTTCGGGTTCGATGCCTGTTTGTTTAACTAATGCGTGATGGGGAGGTCAAATGTTCCTCTCAACTTCAAGTTGAGTTGGCCTTCGGGTTCGATACCTGTTTTTTTAACAAATGTTTGACGGCGAGGTCAGATGTTCTTCTCAACAAAGGGTGTAGACGACCTTGGGGTTTGATGCCTGTTTGTTTAGCAAATGCCCGGAAACAAGGTCAGATGTTCTTCTCAACTTCCGGTTGAGCCCACCTTCGGGTTCGATTCCTGTTTGTTTAACTAATGCCTGACAGCAAGATCGGATGTTCTTCTCAACTTCGGGTTGAGTCAGCCATCAAATTCGATGTCTGTTTGATTAACTGATGCCCGACAGCGAGGTCAGATATTCTTCTCAACTTCGTGTTGTGCCGCCCTCGGGTTCGATGGCTGTTTGTTTAACTAATGCCTGATGGGGAGGTCAGATGTTCCTCTAAACTTCAAGTTAAGTCCGCCTTCGGGTTCAATGCCTGTTTGTTTAACAGATGCCTGACGGCGAGGTCTAATGTTCTTCTCAACTTCGGGTTGAGCCGGAATTCGGGTTCAATGCCAGTTTGTTTAACAGATGCCTGACAGTGAGGTCAGATGTTCTTCTCAACTTCGGGTTGACCCGGCCTTCGGATTTCATGCCTGTTTGTTTAACAGATGCTTGACAGTGAAGTCAAATTTTCCTCTCAACTTCATGTTGAGCCGACCTTCGGGTTTAATGCCTGTTGTTTAATAGATGCCTGACGGCAAGGTCAGATGTTCCTCTCAACTTCATGTTGAGCCGGCCTTCGAGTTCGAGGCCTATTTGTTTAACAGATGCTTGACGGTGGGGTCATATGTACTTATCAACTTCGGGTTGAGCCGCCCTTCGGGTTCGATGCCTGTTTGTTTAGTAGATTCCTGACGGTGAGGTCAGATGTTCTTCTCAACTTTGGGTTCAGCCAGCCTTCGGATTTGATGCCTGTTTGTTTAACAGATGCTTAACAGTGAAGTCAAATGTTCCTCTCAACTTCATGTTTAGCCGACCTTCGGGTTTGATGCCTGTTTCATTAACAGATACCTGACGAAGAGGTCAGATGTTTCTCTCAACTTCGTGTTGAGCCGGCCTTCGGGTTCGATGCCTGTTTGTCTAACAGATGTCTGATGGTGAGGTCAGATGTACTTATCAACTTCAGTTTGAGACGTACTTTGGGTTCGATGCCTGTTTCTTTAACAGATGCCTGATGGTGAGGTCAGATGTTCTTCTCAACTTCGGGTTGAGCCGGCCTTCGGATTTGATACCTGTTTGTTTAACAGATGCTTGATAGTGAAGTTAAATGTTCCACTCAACTTCATGTTGAGCCGACCTTTGGGGTCGATGCCTTTTTATTTAATAGATGCCTGAAGGCGAGGTCAGATGTTCCTCTCAACTTCGTGTTGAGCCGAACTTCGGGTTCGATGCCTGTTTGTTTAACAGATGCCTGACGGCGAGTTCAGATGTTCTTCTCAACATCGTGTTGTGCCGGCCAACGGGTTCGATTCTTATTTGTTTAACTAATGCCTGATGGAGAGGTCAGATGTTCCTCTCAACTTCAAGTTGAGTCGGCCTTCGGGTTCGATACGTGTTTGTTTAACAGATGTTTGATGGCGAGGTCAGGTGTTCTTCTCAAATAAGGGTTGAGACGGCCATCGAGTTTAATGCCTGTTTGTTTAAAAGATGCCTGACGGCGAGGTCAGACGTTCTTCTCAACTTCGAGATGAGCCGACTTCGGGTTCCACACCTTTTTGTTTAACAGATGCCTGACGGCGAGGTCAGATGTTCTTCTCAGCTTCGGGTTGAGCCGGCCTTTGGGTTCGATGCCTGTTTGTTTAACAGATGCCTGACGGCGAGGTCAGATGTTCCTCTCAACTTTGTGTTGAGCCGGCCTTCGGGTTCGATGCCTGTTTGTTTAATAGATACCTAACGGCGAGGTCAGATGTTCTTCTTAACTTCGTGTTGTGCCGGCCTTCGGGTTCGATGCCTGCTTGTTTAACTAATGCCTGATGGGGAGGTTAAATGTTCCTCTCAACTTCAAGTTGGGCCGGCCTTCGCGTTCGATACCTGTTTATTTAACAGATGTTTGACGGCGAGGTCAGATGTTCTTCTCAACAAAGGGTTTAGACGACCTTGGGGTTTGATGCCTGTTTGTTTAACAGATGCCTGGCAGTAAGGTCAGATGTTCTTCTAAACATCCGGTTGATCCGGCCTTCGGGTTTGATTCCTGTTTGTTTAACTAATGCCTGACAGCAAGGTCAGATGTTCTTCTCAACTTCGGGTTGAGTCAGCCATCAAATTCGATGTCTGTTTGTTTAACTGATGCCTGACAGCGAGGACAGATGTTCTTCTAAACTTCGTGTTGTGCCGGCCTTCGGGTTCGATGGCTGTTTATTTAACTAATGCCTGATGGGGAGGTCAGATGTTCCTCTAAACTTCAAGTTAAGTCGGCCTTCGGGTTCAATGCCTGTTTGTTTAACAGATGCCTGACGGCGAGGTCTAATGTTCTTATCAACTTCGGGTTGAGCCGACATTCGGGTTCGATGCCAGTTTGTTTAACAGATGCCTAACGGTGAGGTCAGATGTTCTTCTCAACTTCGGGTTGACCTGGCCTTCGGGTTCGTTGTCTGTTTGTTTAACAGATGCCTGACAGTGAGGTCAGATGTACTTATCAACTTCAGGTTGAGCCGCCCATCGCGTTCGATGCCTGTTTGTTTAACAGATGCCTGACGGTGAGGTCAGATGTTCTTCTCAACATCGGGTTTAGCCGATCTTCAGATTTGATGGCTGTTTGTTTAATAGATGCTTGACGGTGAAGTCAAATGTTCCTTTCAACTTCATGTTGAGCCCACCTTCGGGTTTGATGCATGTTTATTTAACAGATGCCTGACGGCGAGGTCAGATGTTCCTCTCAACTTCGTGTAGAGTCGGCCTTCGTGTTTAATGCATGTTTGTTTAACTGATGCCTGACGGTGAATTCAGATGATCTAATCAACTTTGGGTTGAGCCGCCCATCGGGTTCGGTGCCTGTTTGTTTAACAGTTGCCTAACGGTGAGTTCAGATGTTTTTCTCAACTTCGGGTTGAGCCGGACATCGGGTTTGATGCCTGTTTGTTTAACAAATGCCTGACAGCAAGGTCTAATGTTCTTATCAACTTCGGGTTGAGCCGCCCTTCGGGTTCGATGCCTGTTTGTTGAACAGATGTCTGACGGTGAGGTCAGATGTTCTTCTCAACTTCGGGTTTAGCCGGTCTTCAGATTTGATGACTGTTTGTTTAACAGATGCTTGATAGTGAAGTCAAATGTTCCTGTCAACTTCATCTTGAGCCGACCTTCGGGTTCGATGCCTGTTTGTTTAACAGATTCTTGACAACAAGGTCAGATGTTCCTCTCAACTTCGTGTTTAGCCGGCCTTCGGGTTTGATGCATATTCATTTAACAGATGCCTGACGGCGATGTCAGATGTTCTTATCAACTTTGGGTTGAGCCGCCCATCGGTTTCGTTGCCTGTTTGTTTAACAGATGCCTGGCGGTTATGTCAGATGTTCTTCTCAACTTCGGGTTGAGCCGGCCTTCAGATTCAATTCCTTTTTGTTTAATAGATGCTTGACAGCGAGGTCGGATGTTCTTCTCAACTTTGGCTTGAGTCATCCATCAAATTCGATGCCTGTTTGTTTAACAGATGCTGGACAGTGAAGTCAAATTTTCCTCTCAACTTCATGTTGAGCCGACCTTCGGGTTCGATGCCTGTTTGTTTAATAGATGCCTGACAGCGTGGTCAGATGTTCCTCTCAACTTTGTGTTGAGCCGGCCTTCGGGTTCGATACCTGTTTGTTTAACAGATGCCTGACGGCGAGGTCTAATGATCTTATCAACTTCCGGTTGAGCCGCCCTTCTGGTTCGATGCCTGTTAATTTAATAGATGCCTGACGGTGAGGTCAGATGTTCTTCTCAACATCGGGTTGAGCTGGCTTTTGAATTTGCTGCCTGTTTGTTTAACAGATGCTTGACAGTGAGATCAAATGTTCCTCTCAACTTCATGTTGAGCCGACTTGTAGGTTCGATGCATGTTTGTTTGACAGATGCCTGGCAGCGAGGTCAGATGTTCCTCTCAACTTCCTATTGAGCCGGCCTTCGGGTTTGATGCCTGTTTGTTTAATAGATGCCAAACGACAAGGTCAGATGTTCTTCTCAACTTCGGGTTGAGCCGGCCTTCGGGTTCCACACCTTTTTGTTTAACAGATGCCTGACGGCGAGGTCAGATGTTCTTATCAACTTCGGGTTGAGTCGGCCTTCAGATTTGATGCCTGTTTGTTTAACAGATGCTTGATAGTGAAGTCAATTGTTCCTCTCAACTTCATGTTAAGCCGACCTTCGGGTCCGATGCTTGTTTGTTTAACAGATGCCTGACAGCGAGGTCAAATGTTCCTCTTATCAAAGGGTTGAGCCCCCCTTCGGGTTCGATGCATGTTTGTTTAACAGATGACTGACAGCAAGGTCTAATGTTCTTATTAACTTCGGGATTGAGCCGCCCTTCGGGTTCGATGCCTAGTTGTTTAAAAGATGCCTGACGGTGAGGTCAGATGTTCCTCTCAACTTCTTGTTGAGCCGACTTTCGGATTTGCTGCCTGTTTGTTTAACAGATGCCAAACAGCGAGTTCAAATGTTCTTCTCAACTTCGGGTTGAGCCGACCTTTGGGTTCGATGCCTGTTTGTTTAACAGATGCCTGGAAGCTAGGTCAGATGTTCTTCTCAAATTCGGGTTTAGCCGGCCTTCGGGTTCGATTCCTGTTTGTTTAACTAATGCCTGACAGCAAGGTCGGATGTTCTTCTCAACTTCGGCTTGAGTCATCCATCAAATTCGATGCATGTTTGTTTAATAGATGCCTGACAGCAAGTACAGATGTTCTTCTCAACTTCGTGTTGTGTCGGCCTTCGGGTTCGATGCCTGTTTATTTAACTAATGCCTGATGGGCAGGTCAGATGTTCCTCTCAACTTCAAGTTGAGTCGGCCTTCGGGTTCGATGCCTGTTTGTTTAACATATGTTTGACGGCGAGGTCAGATGTTCTTCTCAATTAAGGATTGAGGCGGCCTTCAGGTTCGATGCCTGTTTGTTTAACAGATGCCTGTTGGCTAGGTCAAATGTTCTTCTCAACTTCGGGTTGAGCCGGCATTCGGGTTCGATGCCTGTTTGTTTAACAGATGCCTGAGGGCGAGGTGTAATGTTCTTATCAACTTCGGGTTCAGCCTCCCTTCGGGTTCGATGCGTGTTTGTTTAACAGATGCCTGACGGTGAGGTCAGATGTTCTTCTCAACTTCGGGTTGAGCCGGTCTTCGGATTTGATGATTGTTTGTTTAACAGATGCTTGACAGTGAAGTCAAATGTTCCTCTCAACTTCATGTTGAGCCGACCTTCGGGTTCGATGCCTGTTTGTTTAATAGATGCCTGACAGCGAGGTCAGATGTTCTTCTTAACTTCTAGTTGAGTCGACCTTTGGGTTCGATGCCTGTTTGTTTAACAGATGCCTGACGGCTAGGTAAAATGTTCTTCTAAAATTTGGGTTGAGCCGGCCTTCGGGTTCGATTCCTGTTTGTTTAACTAATGCCGGGCAGCGTAGTCGGATGTTTTTCTCAACTTCGGCTTGAGTCGACCATCAAATTTGATGCCAGTTTGTTTAACAGATGCCTGACAGCAAGGTCAGATGTTCTTCTCAACTTCATGTTGTTCCGGCCTTCGATTTCGATGCTTGTTTGTTTAACTAATGCCTGATGAGGAGGTCAGATGTTCTTCTCAACTTCATGTTGAGCCGTCCTTCGAGTTCGATGCCTGTTTGTTTAACAGATGTTTGACGGCGAGGTTAAATGTTCTTCTCAATGAAGGATTGAGACAGCCTTCAGGTTCGATGCCTGTTTGTTTAACAGATGCCTGACGGCGAGGTCAAATGTTCCTCTCAACTTCGGGTTGAGCCGCCATTCGGGTTCGATGCCTGTTTGTTTAACAGATGCCTGACGGCGAGTGTCGCTACTGCGAAAATCGGCGCCGGCTGACAGAAGAGTTGCCACTGTGCGTTATTTATCCCAAAGGGGGGAAAGGAAACGCTCGAAGTAAACCTCGCAAAAAAAATGGGAAAGGTATGGTCATCGCAACCAAAACCTGGGTTCGGGAGTCGGTTACGCAAGGGGAAGGTATTAGCACCCCTCACGTCCGTCGTACTCGACGGGATCCACGCTTGGTGTTTATAAGGAAAAGGGTGTGTTTATCTATCTACGCTAGTGGTCAGTCTGAAAAGAAAAGAAGAGGACAGGACTCGACAGAACATACGCTATTCTGGGCCTACGTACTCCCTCGTGCAATGGGAAAGTCAGAGTCAACATAGTTAGACTACCTACGTCTAGACGGGGGGGAAAGGTTGCTCGCCAGGACATCGCGTCCTGTGCCTACGTACTTCCACACGGCGTGGAAGATCAGAGCAAACGTAGTTCGGGCTACGCACGACACAAGCTGTTCAAGTGTTTTTTATGGGAAAATGCACCTTAACCAAGGGTTTTCACAGTCCAGGAGGACAAAAGGTTTTGATGTTTGTTCAAATCTTTTGACGGAAGAAATGAATTCACTTTTGTTTTATCCTTTATTAAGTGTTTTTCTGTTGTTTTGAGAAAGGAAAGAGACACCCTAAAACTATGGTTAAAAAGGGGAATCTACCTAATGTTATCATGCCTGGTTAACCAACCTAATGTCTATCATAACTCCTCCACAACAGAGAAGTTAGAGCTCCTAAGGGATCATGGCAACAGTACTAAACAGCAAACAGGAATCAACTGCAAAGTAAAGAAATACTGGAAATATGCATGAATGCAACAACCAAACAAGCAAGGCACAAGGGCCACAAACCACAGAGGCAAGGGAGCTCAGCTCTACCAAATACCAGCAAGCAAAGCCACTCAATAACAATCAAGTAGAAGGAGGACCACCTCAACTTCTCATGCACACAAAGCCTATTTCTAAGATGCACCTATCTCAGAAATATCTATATGAACCCCTAAGTCTAATGCAGCACAGCACCACACAAGTCAATCAACACAAAGAGAAGGCTAACCAGCCTGGCAAACTCTTATCCAAAAGCAAGAAACTACCCCTGAGCAAGACCCTAAACAACCCTAAAACAAAACCCTAATCTACCTCTGAGCAAAACCCTATGCAAAACCCTAATCAAATCTCTAAGCAAAGCCCTAAAGCAAAACCCTACACAAGAGAAATCAATCCTAGTCTTCAGGCTTCAAGACAAGCTTACCAAAGAAAGGGAGCTAAGTAGGCAGACTCATAGTTCCTTCCTCAGGAAAGTACTAGGGGGCTTCCACTTAGGAATCATATCCCATGTGGCTCAACAACTGTGAACGGTTTACATTCCTCCTCAGGAGGAACTAAACTCACATGAAGGCTCCAACATCATTGGATACTTGAGAAATCCTACATAAACTAAGGGAACTAAGTGAACAGACCCATAGTGCCTTCCTCAGGAAAGTACTAGGGGGCTTCCACTTAGGAATCATATCCCATGTGGCTCACCAACTGTGAACGGTTTACATTCCTCCTCAGGAGAAACTAAACTCACATGAAGGCTCCAACATCATTGGATACTTGAGAAAGAGGTGAGAAGAAAGAATGAAAGACATCCATAGTACCTTCCTCAGGAAAGTACCATGAATTTCCCTCAAACTTCAGGGTCTCAAACCTCACAGAAAGAGAGCAAGCTCCTAGACTAGGACCTCAATCCATGCATCCTTGCAAGCTCCATCAAGTCTTCATCCAGCCTCCATCTAAGAAGAAACCACAGGCCCTCAAACCAAAAGAAACTACCTCTAAAGTTCAATTACAGTTGAACTTCAAAGTCAGAAGCCCTCAAGACTTCTCCTATTCTCAAGCTCAAGCAAAAATAACAGAACACCCTATAAAAATCTACCAAAAATCTAGGGGAAACCTACATGCCTCTATGATCCCAAGATCAAATCTCAAAGACTAAGTCAACTTCTAAGGCTACTAAACAATCCCTAACAATGAATGGTCAAGGGTTAACCAGCAAGTTATGAGGTCTCTATTCTCTAACCCTAAAACAACATCAATCAATTTCTAAAAAATCTATAAAAAATCTATGGGGAGCATGCATCAGTCTAATACAACATACTAAAAAAGAAAAGCAAAATTCATTACCAAATGAGAGAACTAAAATCAACAAGGCAGACACATCACAAACCAATTATTCAATACCAATTAAAACACAAAAAATGCAATAAAAATGAAAATGCATGATCAACTTAATGTTTTTGCACTATAAAATTCTAAATTGAATTATGAATCTACAGAAAAAATGAGGGAATTAATTGGTTCATCCTGCTATTTTTTATGAAATATTTTCTAATATGAATGAAACAAAGAAAATAAAACAGGGGGGCGAATAGCAAAACACTTCAGTTGCTTCAGACTGGGCCCAAATATAGGGGGGTGCAGATAGCAATTAGGGCAAAGGCCCAGACCAGATTCATTCAGCATTCTCACACAGGGGGGGATAGCGAGTAACAGGGGTGCGTGATAGCAACCTCAGACTTGGGCTTAACCCAGCCCAAACCCTAACCCCACTACCAATTAACAAAAATCAACCTTCTTCCCAAAATTCCCCTCACTGTTCATCCCCTAAACCCTAACATGCCGCTCCTCTCCTAAATTCCTCTCTGAAACTCCTCTCAAGAACCTTCTCAAACCCTAATCGCTCATGAAATCAAACAACAATCTCACCTACTCCACTCTCTGAAACGAAAACAACTACACTACAACCTTACCAAATTCTTCACCTCAAAATCCTAAGTTCAAACTAGATCTACTCGAATCAAGATAACACCAGGCGATCCTAGCAAACAGAAAGAAGAAAAAAAACGGATGAACGCACCTGGATATGGAGCAAGAACAAGCTCGTGGAGTTTTTTGAGGATTCAAAGAAGATCGCTGCGAGAGAGAGGAAGATCCTGAGGTTCTTTAAAGATCTTCTGGGGATGGTTGAAGATTAAGCGGATTTCTGGAAAATCTGGATGAACACGATGAGCGAAGCTGATGAACTCGTGAGGAACATTGCTGAATATTGATGAACAGATGATGCTGACGAACAAATCTGGGCGAGCGTTGATGAGATTCACGAAGCGTGGACGAAGATCTGTTAAACGTTGATGGATCTTGAAGGAAACTATGAAGATCCTGGAGATCTTGACGCGTCGATCTGGAGATTGCTTGAAGTTTCCGGCAATGGATGAAGTTTCCGGTGGTGATATGAGTTTTCCGGCGAATAGTAGATGAAGGTGGACGGAGAAGATTGGAGGAGATCGGATGAATTTCTGGAGAAAACGGAGGATTTGCAGTTTCCGGCGTCTGGCGGCGGTTCGGTGACGGTTAGGGCTGCCGGCGGTGGTTGTCACCGGGCTTGCATGGCCGGCGGGGACTTTCCTGGTGAGATGCGAGGCGAAGACAAGTGGCACCGGGGGAAGGTTGAGAGGTGGACACGTGTGAGAGAGAGGGGGATAGTGGAATGGTGCGTTGGCAGAGGGAGAGAGGAAAATGTGAGGTGGCAGATTCTGGTGAAGTGGGAGTTATGAGGTGGGGCCTTCTCATGAGCACGCGTGGACGATTATATAGGGGACAAGTGGCATTTTTTTCTTGACAAAAAAGGACAAAACGGACTGGGCCTTTGACTGATAACACTGGGCCCAACGAAAATGATATTAATAAGCCCAAAAATCTGAATTAAAAATGGATTAAACCTAATTAAAAACTAATTAAAGCCTAAACCTAATTAACTAGTTAACTAAAATTAAAACTGCAATTAAATCTAAATGAAAATTAAACTAACCTAATTAAAGGTAGCTGACGTCAAGGCCAACATAGTTACTAAGGATGGAATTCTTGGTTTAAAGACATGTTTCCTAATCGAGAAAAGGCTTTATTTTATGCTGATTATTCTAATAAGGCTCGGTTTGAGGCAATTTTCTCCTTACTTGTTTATGGGATATTTCTATTTCCCAGTTTTGAAGGTTTCATCGATCTCAAAGCATTCAAGATCTTTATGAAGAACAACCCAGTGCCAACTTTGTTGGGTAATACGTATCACTCTATACATCTCCGAAACCTTCGTGGTGGAGGGATGATTACTTGTTGTGTACCCTTACTTTACAAGTGGTTTATTTTGCACTTGCCAAAGTCTAGCTCTTTTACAAATATTGGAAAAGAGCTTTGGTCTCCGAGGGTTATGGCATTGACCCATTCTGACATTGATTGGTACAACCGAGTATATGACGGGGTATTAATCATTGATAGTTGTGGTAACTTTTCTAATGTACCAATGCTCAGTTTCGATGGAGGAATCAGCTACAATCCCGTTTTAGCTCGTCGACAGTTGGGATACCCGTTGAAGGGACCTCCTAAGAGTGCCCACGTAGAGAGTATTTTCTTCAACAATGATGTGGAGCTTCGAGGAAAGATTCTGGATGCATGGCGTAGTGTGTACAAGAAGGGAAAGAGAAGTCTAGGAAGGCCTAATTGTGTATATCTAGAACCGTATCTCCAGTGGGTAAGAGACAGGGCAATCAAGCTGAGGATGCCTTATTCTCGTCAAGACCCTATACCTCCAAAGAGAGAGCCTGTTTATGTTTTTATGTCTGATGATGAGAAGTTGGAGGTTGCCTTAAGGAAATCACAGCATGAGTCAGAGGCATGGAAAAACAAATATCAAGTGGCTGTTGCAGAGATTAGTGAGCTTCAGAAATAGAAGAAGGAATCTCAAGAACGAGAAAAGGAATTTCAGAAACGGAAGAAAGAATTTCAGACACAGGAGAATGAACTTCAGGAGCAGAATGTTACACTTCAAGAGCAATTACTATTGAAGGATGAAGAACTACTCCCCTACAAGAAAAGGAAGGTGTTGGAGGATTTATTTTCCTCCGACTCTCAGTGTACCGTCTGGAAGATGATTGTGGAAAATCTCACCCGTGAGAAGGCTCGGTTGGAGGAGCAGCTCAAGCAGCATAATTCAAAACTTCTTTAGTGTCTTTACTAGCTTTTATTTAGCTTTTATTTGGGACTCTTTAAAAGAATATTTATGTAATCCGTTTCAATTTAATAAAACGTTTCTTTTCACCGCAATGCCCATAAATAGAGGAATCCCATGAAGTCCTACTCATCCTGCATCTGCATTTTTTGCATTAGCATTTTGCATTTTTTAGCATGTGCATGTGTCTCTTCTCCTCTGCATCCTCATTCATCTTCTGTCTTTGTCTGTCAGCTGACATCTTGACCGTCTGACCAAGCTCGAAGTATTACTAAAGGATAGTAAAGAGAACGAAAGATATGGATCGCATGACTAGCTTCAAAGTAAGGATTGATTCGACATTCGACTATTCCTCCGACGACTTTGTGCAACAAGTGGATGTTCCTGTGCAACTTCAACCTTCGCAAGACAACCTGTTTGTTGACCCCCAGAACACTCCTATTGAGAAAGGAGTGGATGATCCTAGATTCATAGCAATGGAGAAAGAACTTCGTGGTCTCCAAGAGCAACTGAAGATGATGAGAGGAACTACTGCATCAGGTCTTGGCGCTCATGAACTATGTTTAGTTCCAGGTGTAATTATTCCTCTAAAGTTCAAGATGCCTGTCTTCGAAATTTACAAAGGTATCAGCTGTCCAAAATACCACTTGACAGTGTTTTATCGAAAGATGACTGCTTATATTGACAACGACAAGCTGATGATTCACTGCTTTCAAGAAAGTTTATGTGGGACATCCTTGATATGGTACATGAAGCTGCAAAGTAACCACATTCAATCTTGGGAAGACTTAGCTGTTGCTTTTGTGAAGCAATACCATCACAACTTGGCTATAGCCCCAGACAATAAAGATGACAGTGGACCTCCCAGAGAATTCATAGTTCCGATACCCCATCCTCAACATCAGTATGCAATGCCCGCTCAGCGCGAATAACAACCACCTCCTAAGAAGAAGTTGGCATCTCCATATCAACCACAGAATCGACGGCTTCAGAGAAGGTATCAGAAGATGCTTTTGGATACTCCAAGAGAAGGAATTCAGGGGTTTGATCCCATCCCTGTGAAGTATGCTGATCTGTTTCCAGTTTTGGTTCAGAAAGGTCACATCCAAACAAAAGCTCCACCTAAAGTACCCGAGAAACTCTCGTACTGGTACAAAGCTGACAAATTTTGCCCGTATCATCAAGGTGTTCCTGGCCACGACATTGGGAGCTGCTATAGTTTGAAGGCAGACGTTCGAGAATTGGTTAAAAGCGGAATTTTATCCTTCGGAGATCCTAATCCTGACCTCAACATGGTTCATCCTCCGAGAACATGATCCGAGGTTATCAGAAGACTACACATCAGATGATTCTGCAAGTTTCTCCATTTCCAGGCATAATAAAGAAGGGTTTATCCGACTTTACACTTAATTTTGCTTTTGTGTTTTTGTTTCTTTAATTAAAAGTATTTTTGGCATGTAAGAACTTGTTATTTTGAATAAGTAATGCAATAAGTGTTTGTCTTGAAGAAACCCATTCGTATTCACTCAAATTGTTTTTCAAAATAATTTATAATACCGACTTTACCCGATCTTTGACTCTGATAGAGAATTGGGAGGAGGATGATGAAGTAAAACGCGTGATCTCTTATTCTATGCTTCGAAAAAAAACCCTACTGATGATGTAAAGCATTATTTCAACCTCCTAAACACCAAAATAGTTAACCCTTCTTTAAGCCTTGAGGAAAGATCTGTTTTTTCTCCCAAACCGAAACCTCGTTTTTGGCCTGGGGCAGGGTAATATCAAAAAATAATAATGAACATCTTCCAAAATTGGTTGGGCACAAATATACTAACCCTTTATTCCTCCGCTTTACAAGTCATAAATTAAGCCCATATACGACCTTCAAAGTCCTAATTGAAGTAAGGTTTAGTTTGAAAGCATACTCGATGAGATATTGTTTCCTGACTCCTTGAGCTATGCTCAAATTAAATCGGCTTTATAAATAATTTTTTATTCATATCCTAACTAGTGGTTTCAATCACAAGTGATTGCGATATCACTTTTCAAAAAAAATTTCAAGACAAACGCATGTTGCATTACCCGTTTCGAAATTAACACCTCTGACTTGTTAAAATCGCTTGATATCTTAGAAAGATCACATACGGGCGTTGATGGATTTGAAGACTGTGCCGACCTGGGGCACGTTTTTTCAAGAGGTTTGATTCATACCAGCTTGGCTTCATCTAAAGCACAAATTGGAAGACTCAGCTATACCGCCAATCAGAGGCAGTTACGTCGAGATTCGGCGAATCTCTCTGAGAGTTTGAAAACAGTGGGGCATTTGGACATCATGTTTTCTATAAAATCCTCTCGAGATGTTTCTCTCTTAATCCATGTGACTTGGGGCATTTGAAACTTTGAAGCGAAGCGAATGTTTATTTCATCCCCAAGAAGCTCAACTCCGACATGATCAATAACCGTGATGACCCAGGATATTTATGTTATCCCTATGGAACTTCAGTTTGGGTACCTCCATCTACAACTTCATACAACCCTTTCGGACTTATCAAGATGTTATATACCAAATAGATTGATCTTTATTCCCCAAGAGAAATTTTGAAGCCCTAAAGCAGGAGTGTGATCCCATATTCAGTTCTCCGTCTATCCCGAGTGGTACTTCTATCTTTGAAGATTGGTCGAGATGCTTGCTTCGAGATGTTTATTTCATCTCCGATCACCTCTTTCTGTTTGTCTTGTCAGCATAGGCATACGCATAACATATAAGTAGACAGCATGGCATGTGCATTTTTTGCATTCTTTGTGTTATTCTATCGCTTTGGCTGTAGTTATCCCTAGGTGTTTGGGTGTGTCTTATCCCTCCAAATAGATTTGTTAACCCTAGGCAGAAAGAGCACAATGTTTCATTTTCCCCATGTGTCGCTACTGCGAAAATCGGCGCCGGCTGAACAGAAGAGTCGCCACCGTGCGTTATTTATCCCAAAGGAGGGAAAGGAAACGCTCGAAGTAAACCTAACGCAAAGACGGGAAAAGGTATGGTCATCGCAACCAAAACCTGGATTCGGGAGTCGGTTATGCAAGGGGAAGGTATTAGCACCCCTCACGTCCATCGTACTCGATGGGATCCACACTTGTTTGTTTATACGGATTACACTTCTATCTAAACTAAAGGATGAGGTCTGAAAAGAAAAGAAAACATGACTCGGTAAAGCATCGCACTTTATGCCTACGTATTCCCGTCTGGAACGAGAAATCAGAGTCAACGTAGTTCGCCTAACTACGGGCGAAGGTGGGGAAGGTTGCTCGCTAGGATATCGCATCCTATGCCTACGTACTTCCACACAGCATGGAAGACCAGAGCAAACGTAGTTCGGGCTACGCACGACACAAGTTGTTCAAGTGTCTTTTATGAAAAAATCTCACCTTAAACAAGGGTTTTCTTATTGCAAAAAGGTTGGTGTTTGTTCAAATCTTTTGACGGAAGAAGTGAATTGATTTCTGTTATAACCTTTATTAATGTTTTTCTGTTGTTTTGAAGAAAGAAGAGATGACACTCTAAAATCCTAGGGTTAAAAAGGGGATAAAATCTACCTTAATGTTATCATGCATAGGTTAACTCCTAATGTCTATCATGCTCCTCTCTTGCGCAGAGAGAAACAGAGATCCTAAGGGATAAACGGAAACAGAAACAGCAGATATATACAATAAAGCAGTAAAATGCATGGATGCAGCAATACAAGCGAGGCAAGGGAGTCCCACTCAACCTCGAACCTAGAAAACAATAGGCAAAAGTGAACAGAATTCACTTTCAACCTAACAGGTTAAACAACAAGCAATACAGTCAGGGAAATTCAATCAATACATCAAAAAAATTAAGCAGCTAAAACTAAACAGCAAAGCAATCTTCATCAGCATCTGCCTGCAAGTCATCTCCAAACAGCCGCGAGCTTCAAGCATGCATCAATCTTTATCCTCAATCTCTCAAAGGCTTTTCTTCAAGTCCTAATCTCCAAGATGAGGAACCAATCACAAGAGTGAACTGGGGTGTTAAGCAATTAGTTGACCACCAACGGTAGCAAACAGACTGCTAACAACACACAGAATATTTCTCTCAAGAGTTCTATCTCTTAGACACTATCACCAAGCCTTCCAAAGGAAGGGGGTGAGTGTCTTAGAGAGATTCTGCATCATAGATATGGATGGAGGCAATCAAGACCTTCCATGTTTGTGAATCAAGTTTTCTACTCTAGAGCTTTGCCTAACTCCTAAATCCTATAACCTTCAACAGCTGCCAGCAAGAGATACTTCTCATCACCTCTGGAAGTTGGTCTTCATTCTCTTTGATCTTCAGATGGGCTTCATCAACACAGTCTTCAACTCAAACCCCAAGCCCCAAACAAACCCAATACCCCACACAGTCAAATAATAACCCTAAAGAGGGCACACCACACAGTCAATCAAATACAAGCAATATACTAATAGTAATAGGGGAAGCCTAATATTTTCTAAGGGATCTATTATCTACCCATAACCCCTATAGTCCCATACCCCAAAATCAAATCAAAATTCCTAAAAGAAATGATCTATCTCACCTACGTTCACTTAAAACCCTAATTTTAACCACTCTAATCTCACCTAATCAAATCATCTAAAAATTAATCCTAAAATTATGAATTAAATCCTATGAGGAAGCTAAAGTCCTAAGTTAATCACCCTAAAAAGAATGGACCCTAAATCTAAGGGGAGCTAATTGAACTAAAATCAACAAAATTATGTATTAACCTAAACTCATTAAAAAGCTATTTAAAAGAAAAATGCACAAAAAATACTAAAACAAAATAAAATGCTAATTTTATTTATGGATATTTTTCTTAACAGAATTATGAAACCAGCACAAAAATAAGCAATTAAAAATAAGCTTTTTTCAATTTTATATGGATTTTTTAAGATGCAAAAAATATTAAAGAAAATAACATCAAAGAAATGAATTAAATGGGGAGGGGGGTCACAAGCAACTGCGCTCAGTTCATTATGGCTGATGGGCCAGAAAGGGGAGGTGCGGATAACAAACGCGCTAAGCCCATTATGTTTCAGAAAATCAAACAGAAAATCAAAAAGAAAAAGAAACGAGAACGGTGCAAATAGTAACATATTTCAGTTCATTTTGGTTGGGCTTTTCTAAGGGGGGTGGGGGTATCAAAATTGATTCAGGCCCATTTGCCTCCGTTTAATGAAACGGGGCGTTTTGGCCAGTTCAGTCTCCCTCTCAAATTAATTCAAATCTGGGCCTTCGGATTGGATTAGAAGTCAATGGTCTTGGGCGTGATCCAAGGGCTGGGAGGTTGTCTTCAACCTCCAGCCTAGGGTTTCATGGAAAACCAGGTTGCATGCACGAATCTTCCCCTCCCTCGTTCTCCCTCATCTCTCCATGAAAACCTAAGATATAAAAAGCAAAATTAACCTACTCTCTCCCCTGAACACGACCATGCCCTCAGTTCTTCCTAAAACTTCCCCTAATGTGAAACCCGATAGCTGGAACTCCATGGCATACCAAACTTCCACGATGATGGACCTCCATGATCCTTGCGAATTCTTGCACTAAAATGCTCCCCACCTCTCCCTGGTTCCAACATGCTAGCACACTATGATTAAAACCTACTAACCTAAGAGTTCTTGATCCCTAAAGATTCTAGGGTCTGTCATTAACCTCCATGAAACCTTCTCAAACTCTCTGAATTCAATCATCTAACCTAACCTAACAACTCTAACCTAACAAACTAAGCTAACAATGCATAATTAGTGGTGTAGAGATCAAAATGCAAACCTGTTATTCTTGATGAAACAGATGAGAATTGGCTTGATTCAGTGCTTGCAATCTTTCACAAATGCTCCTCAGATGGTGATCTTGTTTCTGTTTGCAACAATCTAGATGTAGGGTGCTTGTAGGGAGGGATTCGAATCTGATATGGATTCTTGCAATTTCAACTCTAACTCCTCAATCCTCCATGGATAAGCTTCTGAAGCAGCTTCTATGCACTCAACAAGATCAATGGATCATGAATGAAGAAGAAGAATGAATTGAATTGATGCTGAATATGGAGTTTCACTCTTTCTTACAATTGAAGCAACAATGAAATTCTCACTTTTCTCTCTCTCTTTTCACCAAACTTTTTCACCAATGATCCCAATTCATTATATAGATGATGATGGAAATGCCTAGAAGTTTCTGGAACAGTCTAGGAGAGTGTAGAATATCTCATGGATTTCTCATGATATGGCATAATGGAACTTATCATCTCATGTAATATCTCCTCTCATACACTTTGCAGCCCACTTGAAAATCTCATTTCATGACAAATTGGAAGTGTATTAGTGCTTACATACCCTGAATTTTGCCTCATGCCAAATTTTGCATGGTTGCCTTATTATGCAAGTAATGGATTTTCAAAGCAACCCCATTTTTAAAGCCCTATCTCAAAATTGTGGCTGAACCAAAGTCTCTAAAATCATGTTTGGAATCAATTTGGTATATTATATGACCCATTTTGGATTTGTAGATTGCCCAAACCAATTTTCCATTTGAACTTTTTCAACTTATATGCCATTTTTAAGTCATTTTTTACCAACTTTTATCAATTTGAGTTCTATGCATTTCCAAACTTCCATGACCTCTTTTCTAGACTTAAAATGACATTTTGAGCAACTTTGATGTTGTGAAGTTTTTCATTTGAAGCTTCCTTGTATGATTTTTAGGCATAGGCTAAGAATGACCTGTAATTCTCAAATGACCAAAATACCCTTTGCTTGCCAAGGACATAAGTAGAGTTCCACAAATCATATGAAGGCATACCATACCTTTCTAGAAAGATAAGAAAACGAGGAACAACTCTCATGTTGGTCAGAAATTCATTTGAAAACTCCTTGAAGGTGAAAAGTTGCTTGGAAGACAGACAACTTTCACAGACAAATTTCAGTGCCCTCAGATGACCTGTAACTTGCAAGAGCTATAACTTGAGGTCTATAAATCATCTTGATGACTTCCACCACTCAAATTAAAGCTATGAAGATACTCTACAAGTTTCATGTGGACCAGAAATTCATATGAAGCTTGCATCTTGAGTTACACTGCTTTGAAGTTTGACCTAAATCAGGGGATTTTACACTGAAACCCTAATTTGGTAACTCCATTTCTCTTTGACTCCTTCTGATTTTTCTTTGGCACAACACCATATCCATATACATATAGAAAATAATGAATCCCACCTTCTTCAAATGATCCTTGATGCCTTTCAAAACAAGTCTTTGACCTAGGGTTGACCCAGTGTTGACCCAGATAAAACCCTACTTGACTGACTCCAATTGAGGCTCTTGTAATCATTCCAATGACTTGGTTACTCCTCAAAAATGATCATCTAGGCTCCTCATAACATCCATACACACCTCATGAATACACTATGTACATGATGCCAATGCAAATGATTATGCAATTGAAACATAAACCTAGGTTAGAAAAGGTTGGGCAAATTTTGGGGTGCAACAGCTGCCCCTATTCAAGCGGCTTGGACCCGACTGGATGAAGAGCGCGCAGCCTTCAGACATTCGAGGTACGAGACGGTTGAATACGAAAGAACCCGGAAATTTGCCAACCGCAAAAATAAATTGCGTATACGACTACCACTTGGGAAAACCCTTCAGGGAAATGACTTCTGTTGTCACAGCAACAACTAGCCATCCATCTGTCAATCTGTTTTTGTAAAATAATCTGATATTGTCCGCAGACCACTCCATTCCGAAGAAATGAGCATACACCACACAACGAGAAATTGTAGACATCACTTATCAACCTCTGTTGATCTCACTTATCAACCGAGCACACGCTAACCAGCGGGAGAATATTGACTTCACTTGTCATGTTGACTTCACTGATCAACCTTTCGTATCCTGAAGAAACGAGCAAACACTTAACTGCGGGAAAATGTTGATTTCGCTTATCAACCTTCCATTCATATCTGAACGAGCATCTTGCAGGGACACGAGAAACTTAACCAAACAACTCTGAGAGGCCAATTCTGACGACTGCCGTCAAACACCTGCTGGGGAAATTGGGAACTTAACCAAGCACCCTGACGAGAATAACCTTGTTGAAAAATACGAGGAATTTAACCAAACAACTCCTGTGGCGAATACCCTGCTGGGGACTATGAGGGACTTAAACAATTAACTCATTGAAGTAACACCCTGCTGGAGCACATAACTCTGCTGGGGGAACTACGGGTAACTACCCACAAACTGCATTACCGTCTTCTAATGCTGACTCCACAGCATCCTGAGAAAGGCTCAGATGGGGGAATACAAGTAACTTAACCAAGCGACTTGTTAAAGAATATCCTGTCGGGGACTACGAGGAACTTAACCAAGTATCTCGTTGAAGACCACCCCACTGGGGATTACGTCTCTACTGGGGTAACTGTGGGTGACCACCCAAAATCAGCATCATGCCATTTCCACCGTACCCTGATAAGGACTCGGCTAGGGAGAAAGAGAAGTGCTTGACCAAGCAACTCTGCTAGGGGAACATGTGGCATAGCGAACACGATCACTGCATGTCTTACACCACAAATCCATAAAAATGAGACGAACACGGTCACTGCGTGTATCACAAACAACATCAACTAAAGGGGCAAACACGACGAACACGATCACTGCGTGCTGTGTTACAACCAAAATCACATCGACCATAAGTCCAACCGGATGAGATAAACACGATCACGGCGTGCCAGACAGAATAAATCCACATAGAAGACGCGAACACGTTCACTGCGTACTTCAACCACCCATATGATGAACACGATCCCTACGCGTCTCGACCAACAAACACCCAAAATGATGTCAACACGATCACTGCGTATGTCACAAAGCCAACCCATGTAATAGGACGAATACGATTACTGCGTATGCCGACCAACAAAACCAACTGATACGATAGCCACGATCACTGCGTGCTCCGCATCACAAGTTCCCATGGTACTATCAACACGATCACTGCGTGCTATACGAATACGATCACTGCGTATCTTGAACACGATCACTGCGTGCTTGAACACGATCCTCTTGACTGGAGAAAACACGATCACTGCATGCTGTGTGTCTCAACTAACCCACATAACCGGACGAATACGATCACTGCATATTCTAACCATACATAGGGTGAACGCGATCACTGCGCGCTTCATGTCACGACCCTCTTGACTGGAGGAAACACGATCACTGCGTGCTGCGACACAACTTCAAACATGGGACGAATATGATCACTGCGTACTTCGGCCACAAACAACCAGATGAACACGTTCACTGCGTGCCTCACCCTATAACCAATCCTTATAACGGACGAATACGATCACTGCGTATACCGACCAACAAAACTGGATGAACACGATCACTGCGTGTCAATTTATAACCACTGTATAATAGACTAATACGATCACTGCGCATATCGACCAACAAACATCACATGATATGGCAAACACGATCACTGTGTGTCCTGCACCACCAATAGAGTGAACACGATCACTGCGCGTCCTGCCCAATAAAACCCCGAGATGATACCAACACGATCACTGCGTGCCTTACAAAACAATCTTCTTAGATCGGGACGAATACGATCACTGCGCCATTCGACCACAGATACACATACCAAGATCAACACGATCACTGCGTGTCCCACAACATGAACCCCATAGATGGTACAAATACGATCGCTGCGTACTTGGGCCACAAATCAACATCTCAAAATCAACACGATCACTGCGTGCCTTACAATATGAACCCCGTATATGGTACAAATACGATCACTGCATACTTTGACCACAAATCAACATCTTCCTGAACCATGACTTCTCTTATCGGCAAGGAACAACACATCTGAAACCGAAGAGGTAACCACCTGGCTTATGCTTCAAAAATGCACGTTTGATAATGACGTAATACTTCCATACTGCATGGAAATGCTACGTATTCGGGTAAAATGCGAGTATGATGCATGTATATGCAAAGATTTACTTCAGCAAAATAAATGCTGAAGACAAACTGGATCCGCTGGGGATGACCGGAATACTACCGATACGCTTCCAACAAAATAAATGTTGGAAAGATGAACTAACTCCGCTGGGGATGACCGTCCTGCTGGGAAGGTAGCTCACAAACTCAAAACTTCAAATTCTGCTGAAAAATGATCATCTTGACGAGGAAGGATCAACCTGTTGAGGAAAGAGAAAAGCAATCCCGGAGACTTCTTTCAAATGTATCAACATTCTATCACTGAGCTGGGGATTGACCGGTGTGCTCTGATTCGCACTACACAAGAAACTCTTTGAGGAAGTTAATCATATCTATCTCGACCTTTGCTGGGGAGGACTCTGCTCTGCTTGATAAGCCAATTCTGAACTGAAGATACATTGATCTTTTCCTTTGACGCAATCTCCACTCTCCTGGGGAGACAACACTCAATTTTGTCTGGGGCGACTTCACCGGGGAAAGACACACCATTCAACCTCTGGAGAGGGTACCAGCCTGCCACGGACTCTGGCGGGGAACTTTGCGAGCTTTTGAATACCTGCAAAAGTCAACAAGCAAGCACAAGGCAATCTATGCAAAAAAAAGAAACATCTTGGTAATCACCCGCGACAACCATTCAGGTAATTTTCGGTTTTAACAATCATCGGCCGAGGCCCGCCTGTTTACACACATGTAAGTTTATCAAAAACATCGGCGTTTTTTACAAACAAAACTATAAAAAATTAAAACCAAAGTCACACACTACACTGAATAAAACACTTTATGGATACGGCCTGAGAATAGGCAAGATTTGTACATCAGATGCAACTCCTGAAAAGAGGTAGTCACACATAAACAAAATGCAGAAGTATACAAATATACAGATAAAAATTTGTACACATGTCGGCAACGCGTTACAGACGAACACCATGAACCGATCCTCCTATGACTCGTCGGACTCTTACGCTTTCCCGATCTTTGTCTTCGGAAGAGATTGCTTTGGATAATTGACCCCCAGACCGTTAACAATCAAACTTGGACCGCAGTCATTTGCTTCTCAAATCCCTAACTTTTGCGTGAATCGCCCTTTGCGGGTTTTCGATTCACCGGGATACCCTTTTTTGCCGAAGCCGCCCAGTGTAGGTTTTCAACTTCGCGGGTGTACATTTTTCCATTTTATCCCTAACTTTTTCCCGAACCTTTTTATTCTGTTTTTTGGTTCGCCAGGATGCCCCATTTTTGCCTGGACTCTCTTTTTACTGTCCAGCGGGTCAATTTTAAGCAAAGTATTTTTTAACTGCGTCCGAGTTCACAGGTGACGAAAAGTCTTCACCGTCCATGGTGGACAACAATAAAGCTCCTCCTGAAAAGACTTTTCTGACGACGTATGGACCTTCGTAATTGGGAGTCCATTTGCCCCTGTGATCCGATTGCGGTGGGAGAATCTTCTTCAGCACAAGATCACCCGTCTGAAAGCTTCGAGGTCGAATCTTCTTGTCGAACGCTTTCTTCATCCGACTCTGATACAGCCTACCATGTGCAATGGATGCCAGTCTTTTCTCATCTATCAAGCTCAGCTGATTCAATCTACTTCTCACCCATTCTGCCTCATCAAGCTGAACATCAAGCAAAACCCTCAAAGATGGTATCTCAACCTCCAATGGCAGGACTGCCTCCATGCCATATACCAGTGAGAACGGTGTTGCCCCGGTTGATGTACGCACTGTAGTACGGTAACCGTGCAAAGCGAATGGCAGCATCTCATGCCAATCCTTATACGTTACCACCATCTTCTGAACAATCTTCTTTATGTTCTTGTTGGTCGCCTCAACAGCGCCATTCATCTTGGGTCTGTAGGGAGATGAATTATGATGCTCGATCTTGAAATCCCGACACAGATCTTTCATCATCTTGTTGTTCAGATTCGAACCATTATCAGTAACGATCCGTTCAGGAATACCGTATCTGCAAATTATATCCTTCTTGATAAATTTGGCCACCACCTGTTTCGTCACATTGGCGTAAGAAGCCGCTTCCACCCACTTATTGAAGTAATCAATCGCAACCAGAATGAAGCGATGCCCATTAGATGTCGTAGGCTCAATCTTGCCGATCATATCAATTCCCCACATGGAGAAAGGCCACGGTGAAGCTATAATATTCAGTGGACTGGGTGGCACATGGATCTTATCAGCATAGATCTGGCACTTATGACACCGCTTGGCAAACTTGAAACAATCAGTTTCCATTGTTAACCAGTAATACCCTGCCCGCAACAACTTTCGAGTCATAGCATGTCCACCAGCATGTGTACCAAAAGTTCCCTCATGGACCTCTTCCATGAGCAAGTTGGCTTCCTTCTCATCTACACACCGGAGGAGTACCAAATCGTGGTTCCTTCTGTACAAAATGCCGTCGGGATTCAGATAGAAGTTGCCTGCTAATCTCCTTAGAGTCTTCTGATCACGACTGGACGCCCCAGCCGGATATTCTTTATTCTTCAGGAAATTCTGTATATCGAAGTACCAAGGTTTACCGTCAGATGCTTCATCAATTGCAAACACAAAGGCCGGCCTATCAAGGCGAGAGATGACAATCCTGGGAGCCTCGTTCCAGTAGTTGACCTTATACATCGAGGATAACGTTGCCAGGGCGTCTGCCATTTGATTCTCCGCCCGAGGTACATGATGAAACTCTACTTTATCAAAGAAAGGTAGCAACCTTCTCACATAATTCATGTACGGTACCAGATTAGGTTGGCGTGTCTCCCACTCTCCCTTAATCTGATTCACAACCAATGCTGAATCCCCATATACGTCCAGATTCTTGATCCTCAGATCGATAGCCTCCTCTAACCCCATAATACAAGCTTCATACTCGGCTTCATTATTCGTCACTGGAAAAGTCAATCTGGATGTGAACGGGATGTGCGACCCGTGGGGGGTTGTAATGATTGCCCCAATCCCACTACCATACGAATTGACAGCCCCATCAAAAATCAATTGCCACTGGGAACTCCGCTCAGGTCCTTCACCAGGCAACGACTCATCACAATCTTTAGCTTTCAAGTACATTATGTCCTCATCAGGAAACTCAAACTTCATAGGCTGATAATCCTCAATCGGCTGTTCGGAGAGATATTCAGACAAAACACTTCCCTTAATGGCCTTCTGGGAAACATACTGGATATCGTATTCCGTCAATACCATCTGCCATCTAGCAATCCTTCCAGAGAGCGCTTGCTTTTCAAACACATATTTATCGGATCCATCTTCGATATCAGTATGGTTGTATGATTCAGCATGTACTGTCTTAGACGTTTGGCAACCCACGCCAATGCACAACACGTCTTTTCGAGCATAGAGTATCGAGATTCACAATCTGTGAACTTTTTACTCAAGTAGTAAATCGCATGCTCTTTCCGTTCTGTCTCGTCATGTTGACCGAGAACACAACCCATACTGCACTCCAGAACCGTCAGGTACATAATCAGTGGTCGTCCTGCTACTGGGGGTATTAACACCATAGGTTCCTGCAAGTATTCTTTTATCTTTTCAAATGCCCTTTGGCAATTGTCGTTCCAGACCACCGCTTGATCTTTCTTTAACAGTTTGAATAATGGTTCACACGTGGTCGTTAGGTGAGAGATGAACCTAGCAATGTAGTTCAACCTCCCTAAGAATCCACGGACTTCTTTTTCTGTTCTCGGTGCTGGCATCTCTTGTATTGCTTTTATTTTTGCAAGATCGACCTCGATTCCTTTCTTGCTCACAATGAACCCCAGTAGCTTCCCGGATCTCACTCCGAAGGTACATTTATTAGGATTCAGCCTCAGCCTGAACTTCCTAAGCCTCTTGAACCACTTCAGCAGATTAACCATATGTTCTTCCTCTGTTTGAGACTTGGCAATCATGTCATCGACATACACCTCAATCTCTCTATGCATCATGTCGTGAAAAAGCGTTGTCATGGCCCGCTGGTACGTTGCCCCAACATTTTTCAAACCAAAGGGCATCACCTTATAACAGAAGGTCCCCCACGGGGTGATAAAGGTCGTTTTTTCCATATCCTCCGGAGCCATTTTGATCTGGTTGTACCCTGAAAAGCCATCCATGAAGGAGAATACCGAAAACTGAGTCGTGTTGTCAACTAACACGTCAATATGCGGCAGTGGGAAATCATCTTTCGGGCTCGCTTTATTTAGATCCCTATAATCAACGCACATTCGAACCTTGCCATCTTTCTTTGGCACGGGCACGATATTAGCGACCCAAGTGGGATAAGTGGTAACAGCCAGGAATCCAGCATCCCATTGCTTCTGCACCTCTTCCTTTATCTTTACGGCCATGTCAGGACGAGTCCTTCTGAGTTTCTGCTTCACAGGCGGGCAATCTTCCTTCAACGGCAGACGATGGACAACCATATCAGTATCCAAACCTAGCATGTCCTCGTAGGACCAAGCGAATATATCACTGTATTCACGCAGCATCTCAATAAGCTCGCGCTTGATGTCAACTTGCAACGCGGCCCCTATACGGATATTCCTGACGCATTCTTCAGACCCTAAGTTGACAATATCAATCTCTTCCTGGTGAGGCAGAATGACTCTCTCCTCTTGCTTCAATAACCGACTAAGCTCTTCTGGTAAGTCACTATCCTCCACAATCTCCTCCTCAGCTTTGAAGATCGGATGCTCGAAGTCTAAACGAGTCATAGGAAGTTTTTGGTCTGTGTCATCTGAAAATTCATGAATCCTGCGAGGGAAACGGTTAAGTGCTTCAAAATGATATACAAACAGAATGCCTAACCACGCTGCCATTTTATTGAAAAATAAAAACAGAAAGAAAAGGATCACAATATTTGAATGTAAAAAACGCCGTCATTTATTGATCATGCAAACATACAGGTAAACAGTTAGGCCCTAAGACAAGATCATCGATGCCCCGGGCAAGGCATGTGATCATACAATGATTGAAAAAAAACAATGCATTACTGTTTGGTGACTTGGATGACGTCCTGGATGGACCAGTTGCATAGGCTTTGCCCCGGCGTGCTGGGTCGAATCCATACGTCCATGTCGCAGTCGCTATCCACTTCCTCCATATCAGACACGGCATTAATCTTTTCGAAGCTAACTCCACCGGGCGTGAACACCACAGGTCCCTTGTACTTAGGCGCACTCTGCGAGGGAGATGGGCGGTACCCCAAGCCATACCTATCTTGCTTCACTGGGATGTCCAGAATCTGCCCCCACTTCTGAGTCTCTCCTGTTTGTACCAACGCCTTGGCTTCTTTATATGAGGAGACGACCACCTCTCGCCCTTCACTCTTCACCGGAGCTTCTTCTTTAACCTTCACCCCTTCGAACGCCTGACACAGCATTTCATGAATCTCTCCATCTACCTCCACGTACTTGAAAGAAGACAAATGACTGACTAAGATATCCTCTTCGCCACACACCGTCACAATACTCCCCTCAACCATATATTTCAGCTTCTGATGTAGCGTAGAGGTCACTGCCCCAGCGGCATGAATCCAAGGTCTCCCGATCAAACAGCTATATGCAGGCTGGATGTCCATGATGTAAAACATTGTATCAAACACCTCTGGACCTACCTGGATAGGTAACGTCACTGACCCGAATACTGACCTCCTTGTTCCGTCAAAGGCCCTCACTACCAAATCACTAGGTGTGCACAACATCCCACGGGTATCTAATTTCAACAGGGCTTTCTTTGGTAACACATTCAACGAGGACCCAGTGTCTACCAGCACATGGGATAAAATGGTGCCCCAGCATTCGATAGAGATGTGTAAGGCATTATTGTGATCACGCCCTCTAGGCGTTAGGTCAAAATCCGTGAATCCCAGTCCATGCCCAGCGTTAACATGTGCCATGACTCCCTCCAGCTGATTAACTGAAATCTCTTGCGGCACGAAGGATGTCTCAAGCACCTTCAACAGGGCATTTCTATGCGCCTCAGAACACAACAACAGCGATAATATGGAGATCTTTGACGGGGTCTGCTGCAAGTGCTCTACAATCTTGTAATCACTTTTGTGGATCAACCTCATGAATTCTTCCACATCTTTGCTTATTGGCTCTTTCTCCTTACTTCCCGAAGATTCCCCCTCAACAACTTTGTTCTTACCCCTGGCAAGCCTCTCTGCTTCAACCTCAGGTGAAGTGAAAATTCTCCCGCTCCGGGTTATACCACCCGCTCCCACTATGTTATCTACGGATCCCGCTGGCGGATCATTCAAGTCAATCTTTTCCCCATTACAATACACCTCAGCACCATAGCACCACGGGACTGCCTTTGTGCTTTCATAAGGGACTGGCCTAGCCTTGGTAATAGTAATGGTCGGCCTTTTCGATGATGCCGAAATTGTCACCGATTTGAACGGAATGGTGATCGTAGCAACCTCCCTGCGCTCTTCACCCGATTCTGTCTCAACAGACTTCTCTCGCCCCACAGACCTGTCAAACTGCAAAATTCCTTCATCAATCAAACTTTGAACTCCCCTCTTCAACTTCTCACAGCCCCCAGGTTGAATCAAACAGTCATCACACTCTTCACTGCAACCGGGATAGACACCTCCTTTCGATAAACGTTGCTTTACGTAACTCAAAGGGGTTTTCAGCTCGCTCACTTCCGAAACCAAGTTCAACTCATCATCTACCATGATTGCATTGGCCCCAGCCCCACCATGCTTGGGCATTGGCTGCTGCGTGATGTTGGGACCTTCCCTTCCGAAGTTAATAGCCGTACTATCAAGCAAATCCTGTACTTTATGCTTGAAAGCTAGGCAATTTTCAATATTGTGCCCTGGTGCACCCGAATGGAAGTCACAGTGCTCGTTAACATCATATCCGACTGGTGGCTGGCCAGTTGGTGGTGCTAAGGTCCTCTTCTCGACTAACTGCAATTTCAACAAAGTTTGAAGGAGTTCTGCATATGATACTGGCGGTACCTCGAATTCTCTCCTCGGTCATGGGTTCTGAAGTCTGCGCTGATTATTATTAGGCTGCTGCTGAGCCTGCTGCGGTGGTTGTTGTCTCTGCTGCTGAGAAGGCCCTGGAATGGTTACGCTTGCCACTTGCGACTGCTGATGCAAGTTCTGACTTTTATTCCTTCGTCGAGCATTGTATACGGCGTTGGTATCACCCTGCCTTTTACCACCAAACGTCTTCTTATTACCTCCTGCGGAACTGGACTCACCCGCTTGAATTTTACCAATCTTTACCCCGTTTTCAATGCGCTCCCCCATCAAGATTAACTCAGAGAAAGTACTCATCGAAAAATTGAGTAACCGGTCATAGTACATTCCAGAGAAAGTTCCTATGAACATATCTATCATTTCGCGCTCCACCATCGGAGGGTGTACCCTAGCAGCCAGATCTCGCCATCTCTGGGCGTATTCCTTAAAGCTCTCGCTAAACTTTTGAGACATGCTTTGCAACTGGACTCGGTTAGGGGCGAGATCACTATTATATTGATAATGTCGAACAAAAGCCTCTGCCAACTCTTTCCAACTCCTGATCTGAGTAGGCTCCAAGCTCATGTACCACTCCAGCGATGGCCCTGACAGGCTATCCTGGAAGAAGTGCATTAGCATCTTTTCATCCTCAGAATACGCAGACATACGCTTGTAAAACGCGCGTACATGCACCCTAGGGCATGTATCCCCTTTGTACTTATCAAATGACGGTGCTTTGAATTTCAGCGGGACCCTCAACCCTGGGACTAACCCCATATTTGACATATCCAGCCCAAGAGCATTCTGGCTGGCCAATCCGTTCACTTTCTCTTCTAGCAATCTCATCCGACGGTTGTCATCCCTAGACCTTTCATAACCCTCGTTCTGACCAGAGAACACATCCTCCTGACGATCCTCCCAGCGAGGTACTGCATCGTATCCAACATAATCTACATCACGGCCCGGACCCGTTTGGAAGTACCTGGGGTCATACCTCAGATTACCCATCTCTTGAGCGTTGTATGCGCCAGTTCCATATCCAAGATTACCATAGCCACCAAACCCAGCTTTGGCGCCAGCAATGCTGCCATACCCCATGTTCACACCATTGAAGCCCTGGTTACCATTAATACCATTCATTCCGACATTCTCAACGCCCCCATTGAAACCCTGGTTGACATTACCCACAAATACCCCAGCAGTATCTGCATTGGCATTCATATTACCGGTGTTCCCACCCCCACCTACAGGACCAGTTTCTCCAGCATTCAAACCGGTTACGGAAATAGCATCAGCACTTTGACGATTCTCAATTCAGGGAGAAGCCGCAATGTTTTCACCATGCGGTGTCCCGTTGTTTTCATCCCGCGCGACTATCAGTTGAACCAGATTCTGCAGCTGCTCTTGTCCTTTGGCGATAGTCTCCATGGTTTGCATGAGCAGGGCCATCCTGTCACACATCTCTTGCATTTCACTCTGCACGTTGTCCATGATCTTCTTGTGATTGGTCCTTGTAGAGTAACGGTGGACCCGCTTTTCTGTAATCCTGAAAATACATGGAACGGATGCAGGAGATAAGATACACGGATCACAAACCTGTAATGCAAATATGAGTATGTATGCAAAGTGCAATATGTGTCTGTGCATTAGGGATTATCATTCCCCGATTCTAGTGTGAATGTGCCAGTGCAGTGACAGTGCTAGCAAAAACGGTGATTGGAGCCGAATCATAGAAAACCTCGTATATTGCAGAGAAATCCATTAGGCCAAGAATACAATATTACTGAGTGTACAATAAGAAGACATGACCTCAACCAACAATCCTGGTGATGGTCAGCACAAATGCAAATAAAGCATACACATGAAATGGTCAAGTACACTCATGAGCCTGGTACTCTTCTAGTAACTTCTTAGTCTCTGGATGACTTGGTCGGGTAAGCAGCCCCTCAACAAGTTGATTCCTTCGTTTGAGAACACGTCGCACGTCGCCAGCAGTTTCCTCCCATGCCCCTTCTCCGAAGCGATCCTCTAGCTTCCGCTTCTGAGACACAGCTTCGTTCCTGCCTTCGATGGCCTTGTTCAATGCATTCTGGAGACTATATCTGGCCATTACCTCCTCTTCATGCTTCTTAATGCTAGCCTTCAACTGCTCTTCGAGTTCAGAAATTTGCTGCTTCAATTTATCTTCCCTCTTTTTGTTGTTGGTTAGCGTAGCATTCCACGTCTTGTTACAAGAAGAGATTTCTCGGTGAGCGGCGTCGAGTGCTTTCTTTTTGGACTCCAACATGTCATGAGAGCGTCTGAACTCTTGACCCAAACGTTCGCGCTTCTTTTTCTCCTCAGTCAACTTAGCACCTAGCCTGTTCACTAGTCTGATCTGCTGTTGGAAAGCATGCACAGCCTTGTTCTTCTCACTCCGCATCTGAGCCAGCTCCTTTTCTAACTCTTCATTAATCTTCATCAAGGCTTCCTTTTCTTTTACAACTCGCTCGTAGGCCTCCCTAGTGAGAGTGGTTGGTTCTTCCACCGGAACATGAACAGGGACTGGCGCAGCTGGAAATGGCATCAGCAACTGTCTTGCTCTCTCCTGGATCCAAACTTTGTAGGGTGCATAAGCCTGACAATCATTCTTCCCCAACAGTGGTTTCCCTTTTCTGTTAATACGCGTCCAGGCATGCCGAAGCTTGGCTAGTAACTCTCCATTCAAATCACCGGTGAAGTACAGAGATTCCTGTACTTCTTCCTCCTGAGGTGGGTTCTTCAACGCGTATCCAAACTGGAGGACGAACAGGGATGGGTTGTAATTGATACACCCCTTTCTTCCTATCAAAGGAACATTAGGATACCCAGAACAACTGAAAATAAGCTCAGACCCCAGCAAGTCTCGGTCAAACCACTCAATGTCTTCAGAAGATAGCCGCATCATACGCTCTGGCCAGTCAGCTGTAGTTGCACTATCCACAAAAGGTCCCTTCAGGGGAAGATGGCTCTTAAACCACATGTACAACAAAGGCACGCAACAAGAGACATTCTTGCCTCTCCTGTTCTCATTTCTGTAGTGCATCGAATGGTAGAAGTCCCCGATCAGTGTGGGCACCGGGTTGCCAGCAGCAAACAGATGAAATGCATCCATGTCCACGAAGTTTGGGAAATTGGGAAACAACACTATCCCATAAATGCATAGAGCCAAAACAGCGTTAAAGACCACCCAACACCCATTCTTGGCGTATTCTTGAGCCTTACCAACCAGAAATTGGAGAGAGAAACCTGGAACCCCTCGCCAAGAAGTCATCAACAGCTCAGAAGCATTCATGTGCAAGGCCTTAGCTAAATCCTCCAACTTGGGCTCAGCGGCAGAGTGAATAAAAGGAACTGTATTCTGTACCGGCAGCTCAGTAAACTCTACATACTCCTCCATGGTGGGCCCCAAGATAAAATCAGCAAACGTGAAGCATCTCAAAGCAGGGTCGTAGAATTGCATCATGGTGTACAGCCCATTCAATTCATCATCAGTTGATTTGCGAACCAAACTCAACAGCCGTCCGTAACTCTGCCTGAAGCCTCTACGGACATCCTCATCAGCAAGAGAAATCAGGCCCAGGAGGGGAGTAATATCAGGGATAGGTAGCTTGTAGGCAACTGTCATCCTCAAACCAGCCATGATCAATACTCAGGAGTCCAGACACTAGAACTAGGGAATATGCAAATGCACCTGCAGCACAGACACACGTTAATGGGATGCAATGATAATGGTTATGCAAATAATGCAATGCAAGTAACATGCAACAGGGACCAAATGTCGTGGCTGAGAAGCCTGAACCATATCAAAAGTCTCAAATAGACCCCCCAGAATTCCTCAAACCCTGGTCTCAGATGGACCCAACATAGAGTTCCAACACTGGTCTCTGATAGACCCCATAACATAACTCCAACTGGTCTCTGATAGACCTCATACCATAACTCTGACTGGTCTCTGATAGACCTCATACCATAACTCTGACTGGTCTCTGATAGACCTCACAACTGTCCATAAATACTCAGGATCTCAGATCGAGAAACAACCGGTATCTGAAGGTCTAGTTACCTGCATAACCCCAAACCCTCTCACAGGTAGATGTCCTAGTAACTGACAAAGGTATGGCATCCTATGCGGTCGTCGGCGTCACAGACTTTCAGGGTTGATGATACGATTCCCAGAAGGAGTGGCATCATCAAATCCTGAAGAGGCCTCACTTAGCCAACTTCCAAATGATCGGTTCCCAGAGTCGACAATCCAACTAACCAGCAACCCGAGCCACCCAAAGGGCAGGACAGGAGGCCAACCAGAAGAACCTCGTCTGAGTGTGGATTTCGTGGGACACTAGGACATGCAAAGCACATGCGCGCCCACTAATTTCCACTCTAATTCTAGGTGCACTCAATCCCAGGTCCGGCTTATCTCTCAATCATAGAACACCCGTCACACCCCAATACAACAATAATAACAATAATATAATGCTGAAAGTAAATGACAGAAATATAAATCCATACAAAATCCTCGACGGGAAAACAAGCGCTAGGATTGACTCTCTTAAGGGACGTTGGATCCCAAATGCATAAGGAACTATCGCAGTCCTTAGCAGCCAGGGGACGTTGGTTCCCCAGCAGAGTCGCCAGCTGTCGTTACTGCGAAAATCGGCGCCGGCTGAACAGAAGAGTCGCCACCGTGCGTTATTTATCCCAAAGGAGGGAAAGGAAACGCTCGAAGTAAACCTAACGCAAAGACGGGAAAAGGTATGGTCATCGCAACCAAAACCTGGATTCGGGAGTCGGTTACGCAAGGGGAAGGTATTAGCACCCCTCACGTCCATCGTACTCGATGGGATCCAAACTTGTTTGTTTATAGGATTACACTTCTATCTAAACTAAAGGATGAGGTCTGAAAAGAAAAGAAAACATGACTCGGTAAAGCATCGCACTTTATGCCTACGTATTCCCGTCTGGAACGAGAAATCAGAGTCAACGTAGTTCGCCTAACTACGGGCGAAGGTGGGGAAGGTTGCTCGCTAGGATATCGCATCCTATGCCTACGTACTTCCACACAGCATGGAAGATCAGAGCAAACGTAGTTCGGGCTACGCACGACACAAGCTGTTCAAGTGTCTTTTATGAAAAAAATCTCACCTTAAACAAGGGTTTTCTTATTGCAAAAAGGTTGGTGTTTGTTCAAATCATTTGATGAAAGAAGTGAATTGATTTCTGTTATAACCTTTATTAATGTTTTTCTGTTGTTTTGAAGAAAGAAGAGATGACACTCTAAAATCCTAGGGTTAAAAAGGGGATAAAATCTACCCTAATGTTATCATGCATAGGTTAACTCCTAATGTCTATCATGCTCCTCTCTTGCGCAGAGAGAAACAGAGATCCTAAGGGATAAACAGAAACAGAAACAGCAGATATATAAAATAAAGCAGTAAAATGCATGGATGCAGCAATACAAGCGAGGCAAGGGAGTCCCACTCAACCTCGAACCTAGAAAACAATAGGCAAAAGTGAACAGAATTTACTTTCAACCTAACAGGTTAAACAGCAAGCAATACAGTCAGGGAAATTCAATCAATACATCAAAAAAATTAAACAGCTAAAACTAAACAGCAAAGCAATCTTCATCAGCATCTGCCTGCAAGTCATCTCCAAACAGCCACGAGCTTCAAGCATGCATCAATCTTTATCCTCAATCTCTCAAAGGCTTTTCTTCAAGTCCTAATCTCCAAGATGAGGAACCAATCACAAGAGTGAACTGGGGTGTTAAGCAATTAGTTGACCACCAACGGTGGCAAACAGACTGCTAACAACACACAGAATATTTCTCTCAAGAGTTCTATCTCTTAGACACTATCACCAAGCCTTCCAAAGGAAGGGGGTGAGTGTCTTAGAGAGATTCTGCATCATAGAGATGGATGGAGGAAATCAAGACCTTCCATGTTTGTGAATCAAGTTTTCTACTCTAGAGCTCTGCCTAACTCCTAGATCCTATAACCTTCAACAGCTGCCAGCAAAAGATACTCCTCATCACCTCTGGAAGTTGGTCTTCATTATCTTTGATCTTCAGATGGGCTTCATCAACACAGTCTTCAGCTCAAACCCCAAGCCCCAAACAAACCCAATACCCCACACAGTCAAATAATAACCCTAAAGAGGGCACACCACACAGTCAATCAAATACAAGCAATATACTAATAGTAATAGGGGAAGCCTAATATTTTCTAAGGGATCAATTATCTACCCATAACCCCTATAGTCCCATACCCCAAAATCAAATCAAAATTCCTAAAAGAAATGATCTATCTCACCTATGTTCACTTAAAACCCTAATTTTAACCACTCTAATCTCACCTAATCAAATCATCTAAAAATTAATCCTAAAATTATGAATTAAATCCTATGAGGAAACTAAAGTCCTAAGTTAATCACCCTAAAAAGAATGGACCCTAAATCTAAGGGGAGCTAATTGAACTAAAATCAACAAAATTATGTATTAACCTAAACTCATTGAAAATCTATTTAAAAGAAAAATGCACAAAAAATACTAAAACAAAATAAAATGCTAATTTTATTTATGGATATTTTTCTTAACAGAATTATGAAACCAGCACAAAAAGAAGCAATTAAAAATAAGCTTTTTTCAATTTTATATGGATTTTTTAAGATGCAAAAAATATTAAAGAAAATAACATCAAAGAAATGAATTAAATGGGGAGGGGGGTCACAAGCAACTGCGCTCAGTTCATTATGGCTGATGGGCCAGAAAGGGGAGGTGCGGATAACAAACGCGCTAGGCCCATTATGTTTCAGAAAATCAAAAAGAAAAAGAAACGAGAACGGTGCAAATAGTAACATATTTCAGTTCATTTTGGTTGGGCTTTGCTAAGGGGGGTGGGGGTATCAAAATTGATTCAGGCCCATTTGCCTCCGTTTAATGAAACGGGGCGTTTTGGCCAGTTTAGTCTCCCTCTCAAATTAATTCAAATCTGGGCCGTCGGATTGGATTAGAAGTCAATGGTCTTGGGCGTGATCCAAGGGCTGGGAGGTTGTCTTCAACCTCCAGCCTAGGGTTTCATGGAAAACCAGGTTGCATGCACGAATCTTCCCCTCCCTCGTTCTCCCTCATCTCTCCATGAAAAGCTAAGATATAAAAAGCAAAATTAACCTACTCTCTCCCCTGAACACGACCATGCCCTCAGTTCTTCCTAAAACTTCCCCTAATGTGAAACCCGATAGCTGGAACTCCATGGCATACCAAACTTCCACGATGATGGACCTCCATGATCCTTGCGAATTCTTGCACTAAAATGCTCCCCACCTCTCCCTGGTTCCAACATGCTAGCACACTATGATTAAAGCCTACTAACCTAAGAGTTCTTGATCCCTAAAGATTCTAGGGTCTGTCATTAACCTCCATGAAACCTTCTCAAACTCTCTGAATTCAATCATCTAACCTAACCTAACAACTCTAACCTAACAAACTAAGCTAACAATGCATAATTAGTGGTGTAGAGATCAAAATGCAAACCTGTTATTCTTGATGAAACAGATGAGAATTGGCTTGATTCAGTGCTTGCAATCTTTCACAAATGCTCCTCAGATGGTGATCTTGTTTCTGTTTGTAACAATCTAGATGTAGGATGCTTGTAGGGAGGGATTCGAATCTGATATGGATTCTTGCAATTTCAACTCTAACTCCTCAATCCTCCATGGATAAGCCTCTGAAGCAGCTTCTATGCACTCAACAAGATCAATGGATCATGAATGAAGAAGAAGAATGAATTGAATTGATGCTGAATATGGAGTTTCACTCTTTCTTACAATTGAAGCAACAATGAAATTCTCACTTTTCTCTATCTCTTTTCACCAACCTTTTTCACCAATGATCCCAATTCATTATATAGATGATGATGGAAATGCCTAGAAGTTTCTGGAACAGTCTAGGAGAGTGTAGAATATCTCATGGATTTCTCATGATATGGCATAATGGAACTTATCATCTCATGTAATATCTCCTCTCATACACTTTGCAACCCACTTGAAAATCTCATTTCATGACAAATTGGAAGTGTATTAGTGCTTACATACCCTGAATTTTGCCTCATGCCATGTTTTGCATGGTTGCCTTATTATGCAAGTAATGGATTTTCAAAGCAACCCCATTTTTAAAGCCCTATCTCAAAATTGTGGCTGAACCAAAGTCTCTAAAATGATGTTTGGAATCAATTTGGTATATTATATGACCCATTTTGGATTTGTAGATTGCCCAAACCAAATTTCCATTTGAACTTTTTCAACTTATATGCCATTTTTAAGTCATTTTTTACCAACTTTTATCAATTTGAGTTCTATGTATTTCCAAACATCCATGACCTCTTTTCTAGACTTAAAATGACATTTTGAGCAAATTTTATGTTGTGAAGTTTTTCATTTGAAGCTTTCTTGTATGAGTTTTAGGCATAGGCTAAGAATGACCTGTAATTCTCAAATGACCAAAATACCCTTTGCTTGCCAAGGACATAAGTAGAGTTCCACAAATCATATGAAGGCATACCATACCTTTCTAGAAAGCTAAGACAATGAGGAACAACTCTCATGTTGGCCAGAAATTCATTTGAAAACTCCTTGAAGGTCAAACGTTGCTTGGAAGACAGACAACTTTCATAGACAAATTTCAGTGCCCTCAGATGACCTGTAACTTGCAAGAGCTATAACTTGAGTTCTATAAATTATCTTGATGACTTCCACCACTCAAATTAAAGCTATGAAGATACTCTACAAGTTTCATGTGTACCAGAAATTCATATGAAGCTTGCATCTTGAGTTACACTGCTTTGAAGTTTGACCTAAATTAGGGGGTTTTACACTGAAACCCTAATTTGGTAACTCCATTTCTCTTTGACTCCTTCTGATTTTTCTTTGGCACCACACCATATCCATATCCATATAGAAAATAATGAATCCCACCTTCTTCAAATGATCCTTGATGCCTTTCAAAACAAGTCTTTGACCTAGGGTTGACCCAGTGTTGACCCAAATAAAACCCTAGTTGACTGACTCCAACTGAGGCTCTTGCAATCATTCCAATGACTTGTTTACTCCTCAAAAATGATCATCTAGGCTCCTCATAACATCCATACACACCTCATGCTCTTGGCTCATGGCTCACACTTCCTCTGATGATCCCCAAATAACCTCAAGATAGGGGAGAACTCACTGATCAACCTGTCAACTCTTCAATGCTCAAATTCTTCCCTGATGACCTGAGTAGTCTTGAATATGAATGAAACCCTTGAATATGCCTCTTGAGATAAGAATAGCACTTGATCCCCTGATTAAGATAGCTTGCTTATGCTATGCAATGCAGATGAATACACTATGTACATGATGCCAATGCAAATGATTATGCAATTGAAACATAAACCTAGGTTAGAAAAGGTTGGGCAAATTTTGGGGTGCAACACCATGAAGTTCAACCCTCATGGAAGACAGTTATTTTAGTACAATTCCATTTGATCTCATACCTCATTGAGTCTTGCTTGACAGTTACTTTTCGGCTATTCCCCGAATTGAACTTCGGTCTTCGGCAATCACATTATGGACGTCTCCAACTTTTAAGCATGGATTAAGTGTGCATTTATTTCTCACCCTATTCCCCAAGAAAAATATTCATGAAGACAGACATTTCTTCAACAAATTTTCTCGAACATCCACAATGTCTTTATTTGAGCAACTCGTTTTGATCAGGATCTTATTCAAAACGACAAACGACGATTTCTACAAGACAGTTCATTTACCCTCAATGGGTCTTCCAACATTATTGATTCATCAGAGAAGACAGTTACAGACATTTCTCTTTATTTGAGAATTCGCATATTTTTACAACGACAAAGGTACTCCCCAGAAATATATTCCCCAGTGAGTTCATCACACAAGTTTACTTCCAGCAATGACATCTCCCTGAAGAAGTCGAAGAAGTTCATCGCAATAGTCTCCCTTTAGAGGACATACATTACAATTCAACCGGCTCACATTTCTTCCGAAGATCCCCAGTAAAGCTTTACGACATCTACAATGTACAACGACATCTACAGTCTACAACGACATCTGCAGTCTACAACGACAACTACAGTCTACAACAACAATCATTCGAACATCTTACAGTTCCTGGTTAATCTCGGCAGTGGATTCCCAGAAGACCTCGGCAGTAGGTAGTCCTATTTCAGTTCCTGGTTAATCTCGGCAGTAGATTCCCAGAAGACCTCGACAGTAGGTAGTCCTATTACAGTTCCTGGTTAATCTCGGCAGTAGAATCCCAGAAGACCTCGGCAGTAAGTAGTTCTATTTCATTTCCTGGTTAATCTCGGCAGTAGATTCCCAGAAGACCTCGGCAGTAGGTAGTTCTTTTTCAGTTCCTGGTTAATCTCGACAGTAGATTTCCAGAAGACTTCGTCAGAAGTATTTCTCCAACAGACTTCAACGCAGAATCTCGGTAGTAGATTCCTTACAGATTTTAACAGTAAATACTTTGGCAAAAGTATCCTCACTATCAAATTTACAAACCTCGACAGTAGACTTCTCCAGCTGATGTCTTGAATCAATTATATTTAACATATACAATAGAGTTCTTCAAATGATTCTCTCACCAAGTTCTTCACAACATATTTACAGACACTTTGTGATTGTCAATTTCCCCCCGCAAAGTCTCGTTTTGTTGAGCCTGTTCTTCCCGTGTGTCGTGTCTGGGTTTTCCCCTGTGACGCCATTTCTCCACAAGACCGTCTGTCTTGCTTTTTCATATCATTACATATCATTTACATTCGGTGGCTTCTTAGGGCCAAAAATTCGTGCAATGTTCATATTTAAGTCCCTCCAATCTCGTCGAGATGGAGATTTCGATCTCCATATCTCCGAATAGGAGTAACTTAAATAGGGGCATCTGTTGCACCCTAATTTTTTACCTTAAGATTCCACCTCTTTGTGCGCTCTTTCCTACTTGTTTTATTTTTACTTTTGTGTATATTTATTACGACTAACCAGTATGCGCAGGTGCGATATTTTCAATTATGAAGTCTCACAGTCAAGCATTGCGGGGTGTGACCAGTGGTTCTAATTAATTTGGTTTTAAGGACTGGGCCGTCACTTGAATTCCTTTTGGTTATAGGAGAAAGAATTGGTTTTCTTCTTCCACCCTCAGTAAGTTATGATCAATGTGTTCTGAAAATTCAAGGAAGCTTTTGTGATGGAGGTTAAGTTATTAGTAAAGGATACAAGAACGTTCAGACTATTGCAAAGTGCGAGTATCCAAATTTCATTCAGACTGCTAATATTCAAGTGGAAATTCCATTTCAAAACCCCATTGGGAAATTCCAATCTGAAGATATTTACATTGCTAAAAGTTAAGGTATTCTGAAATTCAAATGGTTACATCCAAGATTTATCATCATTATTATAAGAGTACATACACAGCGATACCGAGGTTACAATGATTAGTGTAGTTGCATTACTTTTTGTTTCAAGAAAAGAAAGAAACTTCACAGTACTCAAGACAATTGGTTCTACTCAATTACATTTGCTCTCTACCATCCACGTTCCACTAAGTGTATGCAAAGTTGAGAATAATCATATCAGATGAAATTCTATGAATACCACGTTCTGGCCGCCGCTATCTTTGGCTTCAGTTGCAACGCCGGCATACGGGTACATAGCTTCAAGATGAAGTCTGGATTTAAGCAATAGTAAAGATGAATTAGATCAGAGTGAAGAGGGGAAGGGAGATTAAATACAAATCAAGGAAGATAAATAAAAGACTCACCGCTCTTATATTGGATATCAGTGGCGCCACTGAGCTTTAGCGTAAAACCATCACTACTAACCGAGGCCAGTTTCTAAGCGCTGACGCAAAGCCTACGAGAACAAACCACCACCTTCAATATTAGTCTCTTCCTTTCACTATCACGTAATATTCTTCTTCTACAACAATGCACCATACTCGCTGATGCTTCCACTTGTGAAAGCATTAAAGGTTAAAGCTTAAGCAAACCATGAAATTCAACACCTGAAAGAAAAAGTGCGAGACTCCCAGCTGCAATTTCAGGATGAACTCCTTGTCACTGAACTGTTGTTTAATGGCACTGTTATTGACCTGGACCATCCCCAAGTGGTTGCTCTTGCAAGTTGTTTTATACCTGCAGATAAATCAAGTGAACAAATACAATTGAGATCAGAGCTTGCAAGGCAATGCAAGAAGGATAACAGAGATACAACACTGGTGCAGATTGGAAGTAAATGTGAATGAGTATGTCGAACCAACGTACCATCGGGGCTGTTAGAAGGCTTGATGAATTTAAGAATCGGTTGCGTGCTGCTGCTGAGGCAGTTCGAGAGATTGACTAGGAGAAGAATTTGCTGCAGCGAGTGAAAACCTTCATCGTTTCTGGCTTCCGAACTCAAGTCTCAGCTCCATTCGGTGCTAGTCGTGCAGAGCAAGGAAATCTTTTGCAGATAGAGGCTGATAATCACACTAATGTGGAGTCTCATTTAATCCTATATTCATACACGACCTATTTATCAATAACAACGTTAAATCCTCTCAGACACCCCTCAAACAACAATCCCAAAACCATAAGCAAACTTCCAAACTGAAGCAGAGTAGAGATCATTAGATAATCACCTGCAACCTCTATGTTCCTACAGTTTGCGCAAAACCGGGAGTTGATATCCCACCAAGTAGGGATTTGTCGAACCTTTCGCCAGTTTGAGAGTAACCAAAACTCACTTGACAGAAGACTAGACCGTGTATTAGAATTCTTTCAAACCAAGAAAGTACAACACCACCCTAATGTATCAGGCTTATCTCTTCTCTGGACCACTCGAATTCTTCTCAGGCCCAAATCCATTGCTAGTTACACCTACAAATCATAATTTCCTAGTCAGCAAAAATCAAGTGGAGAATATCCCCAAGATGCTTCGAATATCCCAATCCAAATCGTAGACAGATTAATACGATATCAAGGATCTGATTCTCATTTAACAAAGATTGGAACCGAAAAGGAAAGGTTTCCATTTTTGATTCATCTTAAAACAGAAAACCATCAATCAGCATTCAAATGATTTTAATCAAATTCAATCAGGAAATCCCAAATTGAAGCCTATATAAAGAGAAGATTGAAAACGAAAAAAAAAACTATCATACAAAATCACAGCTACCGCAAACTTAATTTCATAACCGAGGAATCGAGGCAAAGAGACTTATCTTTCTGTAGCTCGCGAAAGTTGTCCCTAGTTACCGCGATCAACCGCAACTCCTCCACACCACCGCAAGCCACCGTTGGCTCCCTTTCTCGGTAATCTCGTGAATCTATCTTTTTCTGGATCTTTTGAGGTTTTTTTTCGTGTTTACACGTTAAAGCCAAGAAGGAGAAGAGAAAGAAACAGAGAGAAAGAAGGAGACGGAAACAATCGGAAAAAGGTGAAAGGAAGATCGAGAGAGCGAGGAGGTGGAAGGGAGAAGACGATCGGAGAAAAGGGGGGGGGGGCGATTTAGGGATGAAGGGTTTTTGATTTAGTTTGTTCAACTTTGCTGTAATAATTACATACACGCACCGCGCACCATACAACACCTCGTAATCACCGTTAATCTCCCCCTAATTAGCCTGTAATCATTAATCTAACTAATATAATTAACCATTTTGTTAACAACCATTTAACTAATCATCTGTCTAACCCTTTTAGTTAGTAAAACCAACTAATGACCCTTATAAAATTAAACTAATTTCCCTTTTTTTTAATAACCTATTTAATCAATTTTCTTTTCATAATAACTCAATTTTACTTTAATCATTCTATCAACTAATTTAGGTCATCAATTTAACACCCTTTTTCTATATAATAATTTAGACATATTCTCAATAATAATAAAAAACACACCATTTCCTACAATCCAATTCAAAATAATTTTATTTATTTATAATAACAAAAACTATTTTTATTTAATAAGAAGACTTTTTTTTTAAAAAATCATTTAAGATTATTCCTATTAATTTAATCGTCAAAACCCTTTTACTAAAAAAAATATAATATAACTCTACTTAAAATCAAATACAACTTTTTTAACACTTTCTTATAATTCAAACTAAAATCAATTAAACTCCGCCTAAAATCAATCAACGGCGTAAAATATAACCTAACCGTGCACTTCACGACACATTCACTCACCTACACCTTAACGCTTTCATCCGTGTGTATGGTTTTACTTTCCGCAATTTATCTTCTGCAATTTAATATTATCGCATTTATCTTTACCGCATTTACATTTATGCCTTGCATTCCGTCCAAAGGAAGAACCTGCGCATGACCTTAACAATCGTGCGTATGCATCATTTGCATCATATTCCCCATGATCCTTGATCCCATTCAAGTTGATCTCTAGGATAGACCTTACCCCATAGGAAGGACCATTATCCTTTACAACATAGAAACAAACAAACAAATACAATACAAAAAAATATTCAAACACATTAGAGAAAGATGGTAATCATCTTAAGCGAGATAGAATCTTCACCCCACATCAATACAGTCAATATCGTAGGAACTTTGCCTTAAGAGAGATAAAGGCGTACCTCGTTGATCCCTATCCGAGTACTTGAGCCCTTCTCTTAAGATGATGCAAAAACTACATTCCTACAACTTGTGGCGGTTAAACCTCTCTTAAAATTACAACTCACCTTTTCTCCTAAACTCAATCAATCAACTACCCTAAACCCGTAGGAACTTTGACCACAGTCAAAGAATTCCTCAAACCCTTTAGGAGAACTACAAAATACTCTGATTCCACTCCCGTAAGGATATGTAGGCATAAGATGCGATATCTTATCGAGTATACTTTGAAATAAACCACTAGGTCTTTTGACCATTAAGCAGATAAACACTTAACAATAAACAACATAAAATAAGAGGTCCCTGTAGAGTACTATAGAAACTTAGGATGCTAGCACCTTTCCTAAGTTTAACCGACCCCCAAACCTAAACTCTCTAAACCTTGCATTTTCATTGCATTGTGGGAATTTCGATCTTTATCCCTTCCTTTAGACAAATCAAAGTTCGGTTGCAAATTGAATTGAAGATTCAAACTAATCAATAGTTTGGTATCCAAATTTCACCGCGACACCGACCTTCGGGTTCGATGCCTGTTTGTTTAACAGATGTTTGACGGCGAGGTCAAATTTTCTTCTCAATTAAGGATTGAGACGGCCTTTGGGTTCGATGCCTGTTTGTTTAACAGATGCCTGATGGCGAGGTCAAATGTTCCTCTCAACTTCATGTTGAGCTGGCCTTCGGGTTCGATGCCTGTTTGTTTAACAAATGCCAGACGACAAGGTCTAATGTTCTTATCAACTTCGGGTTGAGCTGCCCTTCGGGTTCGATGCCTGTTTGTTTAACAGATGCCTGATAATGAGGTCAGATGTTCTTCTCAACTTCGGGTTGAGCCGGTCTTCGAATATGATGACTGTTTGTTTAACAGATGCTTGACAGTGAAGTCAAATATTCCTTTCAACTTCATGTTGAGCCGACCTTCAGGTTCGATGCTTGTTTGTTTAACAGATGCCTGACGGCGAGGTCAGATGTTCTTCTCAACTTCGGGTTGAGCCGGCCTTTGGGTTCGATGCCTGTTTGTTTAACAGATGCCTGACGGCTAGGTCAGATGTTCTTCTAAAATTCGGGTTGAACCGGCCTTCGGGTTCGATTCCTGTTTGTTTAACTAATGTCTGAAAGCAAGGTCGGATGTTCTTCTCAACTTCGGCTTGAGTCGGCCATCAAATTCGATGCCTGTTTGTTTAACAGATGCCTGACAGCGAGTTCATATGTTCTTCTCAACTTCGGGTTGAGCCGACCTTTGGGTTCGATGCCTATTTGTTTAACAGATGCCTGACAGCGAGGTCAGATATTCTTCTCAACTTCGTCTTGTGCTGGCCTTCGGTTTCGATGCCTGTTTGTTTAACTAATGCTTGATGGGGAGGTCAGATGTTCCTCTCAACTTCATGTTTAGCCGGCCTTCGGGTTCGATGCTTGTTTATTTAACAAATGTTTGACGGCGAGGTCAAATGTTCTGCTCAATTAAGGATTGAGACGGCCTTCGGGTTCCATGCCAGTTTGTTTAACAGATGCCTGACAGCAAGGTCAAATGTTCTTCTCAACTTCAGGTTGATCCGGTCTTCGGATTTGATGACTGTTTGTTTAACAGATGCTTGACAGTGAAGTCAAATGTTCCTCTCAACTTCATGTTGAGCCGACCTTCGGGTTCGATGCCTGTTTATTTAACAGATGCCTGTTTATTTAACAGATGCCTGACGGCGAGGTCAGATGTTCTTCTCAACTTCGGGTTGAGCCGGCGTTTGGGTTCGATGCCTGTTTGTTTAACAGATGCCTGACGGCTAGGTCAGATGTTCTTCTAAAATTCCGGTTGAGCCGGCCTTCGGGTTCGATTCCTGTTTGTTTAACTAATGCTTGACAGCGAGGTCGGATGTTCTTCTCAACTTCCTCTTGAGTCGTCCATCAAATTCGATGCCTGTTTGTTTAACAGATGCCTGAGAGCGAGGTCAGATGTTCTTCTCAACTTCGGGTTGAGCCGACCTTTGGGTTCGATGCCTGTTTGTTTAACAGATGCCTGACGGTGAGGTCAGATGTTCTCCTCAACATCGGGTTGAGCCGGCTTTCGGATTTGCGGCCTGTTTGTTTAACAGATGCTTGATAGTGAGATTAAATGTTCCTTTCAACTTCATGTTGAGCCGACCTTCAGGTTCGATGCATGTTTTTTTAACAGATGCCTGACGGCGAGGTCAGATGTTCCTCTCAACTTCGTGTTCAGCCGGCCTTTGGGTTTGATGCCTGTTTGTTTAACAAATGCCAAACAGCAAGGTCAGATGATTTTCTCATCTTCAGGTTGAGTCGGCCTTCGGGTTCCACACCTTTTTGTTTATTAGATGCCTGACAGCGAGGTCAGATGTTCTTCTCAACTTTGGGTTGAGCCGGCGTTTGGGTTCGATGCCTGTTTGTTTAACAGATGCTTGGCTTCTAGGTCAGATGTTCTTCTCAACTTCAGGTTGAGCCAGCCTTCGGGTTCGATTCCTGTTTGTTTAATTAATGCCTGACAGCGAGGTCAGATGTTATTCTTAACTTCGGGTAGAGTCGGCCAACAAATTCGATGCCTGTTTGTTTAACAGATGCCTGACAGCGAGGTCATATGTTCTTCTTGTAACACCCCCTTTCTATACCCCCAATAACACAACTAAATCATTTAGGCACTTGATAAAAGTTTCATCAGAGTTTAATTAATTCATGCTATAAAAGAGGTGTGTCACATTATCATGAAATTAAATACATACAACATCTGCTCAAATAGATATGCAACAAGGGGCAATTCACATTCTGAAGAACATAGTTCTGAAACCCACATCTCAATATTTAGAATAAAGCGGAAACATCTAAACATTGAATCAATACATTCATATAAACATATATACATCATTCAGTTAATTCATATGCACAAACATCCATCATCAGATACATACGCAGATGTATCACGAAAGAAATCAAAACAAATGTATCTCCAAAATGAGCCAAAGGCTTCCTAACTACCCAGATGTTACATATTAGAGCCATCGACCAAAAATAATGAAGACCTGCTTCACTAAAAGGACCTCCAGCAATCCTACTTTGCAATGCCTCATAGAGCATTATAAAATAGCAGAAGGGTGAGAAACGATATCATAACAGTCAATACATATAATTATATATCTATATACATACATGGGATTTATACAATTCAAATTCTCACCGCATCTTATCACAATTCATCATATACATCACAATGCATATTCACACAATCAAGCATATTCACAAATCATGCTTCTATGCATACTAATCATTTTCCACATAAACATCTAGAATTATGTTCAATTCACTCCGTACATCATATAAAGATGACCAATGCAACTCATAGAGACCGACTCACGACTCTATGCAGATGCAAATGCGGTACCGACTCAATTCAGCAGATTCTCCAAGGAATCAAGTATTCAGCAGATTCTCCAAGGAATCAAATATTCATCAGATTCTCCGAGGAATCGAATATTCAGCAGATTCTCCGAGGAATCAAATACTCAGCAGATTCTCCGAGGAATCAAATGTTCAGTAGATTCTCCAAGGAATCAACATGTTAGAATGTACACCATGATGCCTTTTATGCAAAATGACTCACAACATTTCTCTACATGCATACATATTCGCAAATATATCACTATGCATATTCATCTCATACAAGCACATACAATCTATGTACATTCACAATATACTTAGACTCCAAATATATATATATATATATATATATATATATATATATATATATATATATATATATATATATATATATATATATATATATATATATATATATATATATATATATATATATATATATATATATATATATATATATATATATATATATATATATATATATATATATATATATATATATATATATATATATATATATATATATATATATATATATATATATATATATATATATATATATATATATATATATATATATATATATATATTTATACTCTTCATTTCAACACATACCATTCCATATAAGGCATATACTTTCACGATCAAAATTCCACACTTTAGGATTCACGCCTTGCGGCTACCCACAACACAACGTACCACACGTCACACAAAACTATTCAATTCAATAAGGATTAAACATAACCGAACAAAGAAATCCGCATGGAAAGTAAAAACACCGAGAATAGGAAAATGTTGTCGCATTCGCCAACCTTCGCCTGGCAAAGCCCCTGGCGAACCTTCGCTACCTAGTTCGCCTGGCGAACTTGCCAGCGAAGACCACTAGGAGTTATTCTGGAATTACTCGCTAGCACACTCGCCTGGCGAACCTTCGCCACTTTTATTCTCCTGGCAAACTTGCCAGTGAAGACAGGGTGGATGCTTCTGACTTGGTTCGCTACTGCTCGCTGGGCTTTGCTTGGCGAAGCTTCGCTGCCGTTCGCCTGGCGAACCTGCAAACTCAGAACTCCCATGGTTGTCCAAAAGCCTAAACCTCACAAACCGAACGATTCTAAAACCAAATCACCCCAGTAAGTTCAACCCAATAACACCAGACTATCCTACTCCATCCATTCCTCGATTCTTACCGGTTAAAACCACATTCTACCGATTAAATCATAATATTGCCCTAAGATGAAAATGAGTCGAAACTCTTCTCAATCCAACATCAAATAACCAAAAGCATACATAATCATACACATTAACAGTATAATAGAGTTTCACACCCTTACCCGATAGATTGAAAGCTTGGATGTTGATCCTTGATGAAATTCTAGGTTTTCCTCTTCTTTCTCCTCTTTCTCTTCTCTCTTCTTTCTTTCCCTTGTTTTTCCACTAATGTTTCTATCTATCTCCTTTTCTTTCTTATCTCATATTTCTATTTTCTTTCCTCTTCATTTCCTTTCAAACACTTACCAATTAATTCTCACACAATAATTCACTTAACACTTAATACTAAATGTCTAAAATACCCTTTACTCTATTTTCCCCGAAAACTCTTCGAATCGGTAAAATAGAACAATATTGAAATTAAACATATCAACACATAAATTCCACAATTAAAATACTAATTATCCAAATAAATTAAAAAGGACTCAATAAAAATGGGAAATTCAGAATCATGGCGTTACAACTCTCCCCCACTTTAGAAATTTTCGTCCTCGAAAATATTACCTGATCCAAACAATTCTAGATGCGACTCTCGCATCTTGCCCTCTAATTCCCAAGTCATATTGCCTTCTGCAGCACCTCCCCAGACTACTTTCACAAGCGCAATATCCTTGCCTCTTAGCTTCTTAACTTCACGATCCAAAATACTAACCGGTAAAACCTCAACCGTCAGGTTATCTCTTACTTCGACCTCATCCATAGGAATAACATGTGACGGATTCGAGACGTACTTCCGAAGTTGCGAAACATGGAACACATCATGCAAATTTGAAAGGTTCGGAGGCAACGCCACACGATACGTCACAGCACCCACACGTGCAATAATCTGATACAGGCCAATAAAACAAGAAGTCAACTTCTTCGACTTCAAAGCACGACCCACACCCGTAACCGGTGTAACTCTCAAAAAAACATGGTCGCCTTCTTGAAACTCAAGGTCCTTTCTTCTCTTATCATGGTAACTCTTCTGCCTACTCTGAGAAGCTCTCATCTCCTCCCGAATAAACTTCACCTTCTCCATCGTTTGTTGTACCATTTCCGGTCAAACTACCGACCTCTCACCCATCTCATGCCAACACAAGGGTGTTCGACATCTTCGACCGTATAAAGCCTCGAATGGTGCCATACCAATGCTCGAATGAAAACTTTTATTATAGGTGAATTCAATCAACGCCAAATAACTATCCCAAGCACCACCTTGCTCTAGCACACAAGCACGCAACAAATCTTCCAACGTCTGAATTGTCCTTTCGGTTTGACCGTTCGTCTACGGATGGTAAGCCGAACTCAATCTCAACTTAGAACCCAAGGCACCTTGCAAACTTTCCCAAAATCTTGAAGTAAATCTAGGATCTCTATCCGATACAATACTCTTAGGAACTCCGTGCAACTTTACAATCACACGAACATAAATTTCAGCTAATTTCTCCAAAGTATAACTAATATCAATCGGAATGAAGTGAGCAGATTTAGTAAGTCTATCAATAATCACCCAAATAGCATTATGACCTCTTTGCGTATTCGGCAATCCCGTAACAAAATCCATCGATATGATATCCCATTTCCATTCCGGAATATCCAACGGTTGCATCAATCCACTAGGCTTCTGATGTTCCACCTTCGACGTTTGACACGTCAAACACGAATACACAAAATGAGCGACATCTCGCTTCAATCCGGACCACCAAAAGACCTTCTTCAAATCTTGGTACATCTTATTCGCTCCCGGATGAATACTCAAGTTACCCCGATGTCCTTCTTCCAATATCATCTTTTTCAACTCTGCATCATCGGGAATGCAAATACGACCATGGAATTTCAAAACACCAAATTCATCAACCTTGAAATCTTCATTCTCATTCATCATCAAATCAACGAACTTTAAATCCAATTTATGTTTTTCACAAACGGTCGCAAGAAAATCATTCGTAATATGAAGCATACCAAGTCTCACACTTCTCGGTGTCACTTCACAAACCAAACTCAAATCTCTAAAGCTTTCCAAAAGTTCCCACTCTTTCATCATCATTGTAGACATGTGCAACGACTTCCGACTTAAGGAATCGGCCACCATGTTTTCCTTACCCGGATGATAATTCAAACCGAAATCGTAGTCTTTCAAAAGCTCTAGCAATCTCCTTTGTCTCATGTTCAACTCTTTTTGGTCAAATAAATACTTTAAACTCTTGTGGTCACTAAAAACCTCAAATCTTGCACCATAAAGATAATGTCTCCAAATTTTCAAAACAAACACCACGGCCGCTAATTCCAAATCATGGGTAGGATAATTCTTTTCATGCACTCTCAATTGCTTAGAAGCATAAGCCACAACTTTCCCATCTTGAATTAATACACCACCTAAACCGGATAAAGAAGCATCACAATAAACCACAAACAACTCTGTCGGATTCGGTAAAATCAAAACCGGCGCCGTTGTCAACCTTCTCTTAAGCTCAACAAAACTCTTCTAACAATCAATATCCCAAACCAAAGCCTTTCCTTTACAAGTCAATTGTGTCAACGGAAGTGCCAACTTCGAAAATCCTTCAATAAACCTCCGATAATAAACGACTAATCCTAAAAATCATCGAATCTCCGTAATTGACTTAGGGACTTCCCACTGCATTACCGTATCAATATTGGATGGGTCAACACTAATACCATTTCCCGAAATAATATGTCCAAGAAAACTCACCTTCGATAACCAAAACTCGCACTTCGACAACTTGGCATACAATTGGTTCTCTTTCAAAATCTGCAACACACTTCTCAAATGCTCCTCAAGCTCTTCTTGAGACTTAGAATAAATCAAGATGTCGTCGATGAACACCACCATAAAACGATCCAACTGCTCATGAAAAATACGATTCATATATTCCATGAACACACCTAGCGCATTAGAAACTCCAAATGGCGTCACTGAAAATTCATAATGACCATACCGTGTCCTAAAAGCCGTCTTTTGAATATCCTCATCCTTAACACAAATCTAGTGGTAACCCGACTACAAATCAATCTTACTAAAAACACGGGCACCAACCAATTGGTCCATCAAATCATCAATTCTAGGAAGCGGATACTTGTTCTTAATAGTTACCTTGTTGAACTGCCGATAATCAATACACAACCGCATACTCCCATCTTTCTTCTTTACTAACAATACCGGTGCACCCCAAGGAGAAACACTCGGCCTGACAAACCTCTTTTCCAATAAGTCATTCAATTGTTTCTTCAATTCTATCAACTCTGATGCCGACATGCGATACGGCGCCATCGAAATCGGGCTAGCACTCGAAACTAGATCAATCAAAAACTCGACTTCTCTTTCCGGCGGTACATCCGTAATGTCCTCTGGAAATGCTTCTGTAAAGTCACACACCACTGGAACCATATCGAGTTCAACCTTACTCTCTTCCGACAAGGATGCAAAGAAACCAAACAACTGGGCTTCGTCTGCTAAAAGTTTCTTCAACTCTTTAGTGGATAGAAAACTCTCACTTCCATCATCTTCCAAATAAGGAAACCTTACCAACTTGTGATAGCAATCCAGATGAACCTTAATATATTACAACCAATTCATACCCAAAATCACATCCAAACCGTCCAACGGCAAACACACTAAATCCGTAACGAAGTCTTTACCATACATGGTCAAAGGACAACTTATGCATACCAAGGAAGTAGTTACTGGCCCCGAAGCGGGAGTCTCATAACCATGCCACCACTCAAAGAAACCATGCACAAACCCAAAAGTTTGGCACACTCAAGAGAAATGAACGAATGAGTCGCTCCAGTATCAATAATAGCAACTAAAGGCACATTATTAATAAAGCATGTACCTTTAATCAAACGATCCGCATTAGTAGTGTCTGCACCCGCTAATGCAAATACCTTTCCCCCCGCTGGAGCTTTCTTAGATTTAGTACAATTAGGCTTAATGTGACCCACTTCGCCACAGTTGTAGCATTTCACCACATTCTTTCTACAATAAAAAATGGCATGTCCAGGAATCCCACAATTAGCACACTTCTCCACAGATTTTGCACAGTCAAAAGACTTGTGGCCCATTACACCACACTTGAAACATTTAATCGCACTAGAACCTCCTCCGGCTTCCTATCAAATTTTTCCCTATGCTTGCCTTTATTAGCAGGCGTCACATAAGGTCCACTCCTCACCGGTTGCTTCCCTCTCTTCTCATTCAAACTCTTATAGTGAGTGGAACGAGCTTTACTATCTTCTTCAAAAATTCTACAGCATTCGGTCAAGTCCGAAAATCTCCTAATCCTCTGATAACCCATCGCTTGCTTGATCTCAGGGCGCAAGTCGTTCTCATACTTAACACATTTGGAAAATTCCGTCATCACCGCATCATAGTGAGGATGAAACTTCACTAACTCTGTGAACTTGGCCGTATAGTCTATCACAGACATATTGCCTTGTTTAAATTCCAAGAACTCCATCTCCTTCTTTCCCTTCACACTCTCCGGATAATACTTTCTCAAAAATTTGGTGCGAAATAGATCCCAAGTGATTTTCTCAGCGTCTACTTTAAGAACTTGTCTCATACCGACCCACCAGTCATCGGCTTCCTCTCTCAGCATTTGAGTCCCAAGTCTCACCTTGTTGCCTTCAGCACAATTCATGAATCTAAAGAACCTCTCGATCTCCTTTAACCAAATCTGAGCACCGTCCAGATCAAACCTCGCTTTGAATACCGGTGGTTGGTTCTTTCTAAACACATCGTTCGCATTCACATTCGGTGCGCCTTGCACCGCCCTAGCCATAGCCTCCAATGCTGCAGCCATAACATTGTCATTACGACCAGCCATATTCTGAGGATTCCCAAAAATAACAAGGTTAAACAACCATTCAACCAACACAACAATAAGACAGACACAAGTGACTCAACGTTGGCTCTGATACCACTTTATGTAACACCCCCTTTCTATACCCCCAAATAACACAATTAAATCATTTAGGCACTTGATAAAATTTTCATCAGAGTTTAATTAATTCATGCTATAAAAGAGGTGTGTCACATTATCATGAAATTAAATACATACAACATCTGCTCAAATAGATATGCAACAATGGGCAATTCACATTCTGAAGAACATAGTTCTAAAACCCACATCTCAATATTTAGAATAAAGCGAAAATATCTAAACATTGAATCAATACATTCATATAAATATATATGCATCATTCAGTTAATTCATATGCACAAACATTCATCATCAGATACATACGCAGATGTATCCCAAAAGAAATCAAAACAAATGTATCTCCAAAAAGAGCCAAAGGCTTCCTAACTACCCAGATGTTACATATCAGAGCCATCGACTAAAAATAATGAAGACCTACTTCACAAAAAGGACCTCTAGCAATCCTACTATGCAATGCCTCATAGAGCATTATAAAACAGCAGAAGGGTGAGAAACAATATCATAACAGTCAATACATATAATTATATATCTATATACATACATGGGATTTATACAATTCAAATTCTCACCGCATCTTATCACAATTCATCATATACATCACAATGCATATTCACACAATCAAGCATATTCACAAATCATGCTTCTATGCATACTCATCATTTTCCACATAAAAATCTAGAATCATGTTCAACTCACTCCATGCATCATATAAAGATGACCAATGTAACTCATAGAGACCGACTCACGACTCTATGCAGATGCAAATGCGGTACCGACTCAATTCAGCAGATTCTCCAAGGAATCAAGTATTCAGCAGATTCTCCAAGGAATCAAATATTCATCAGATTCTCCGAGGAATCAAATATTCAGCAGATTCTTCGAGGAATCAAATACTCAGCAGATTCTCCGAGGAATCAAATGTTCAGCAAATTCTCTAAGGAATCAACATGTTAGAATGTACATCATGATGCCTTTTATGCAAAATGACTCACAACATTTCTCTACATGCATACATATTCGTAAATATATCACTATGCATTTTCATCTCATACAAGCACATACAATCTATGTACATTCACAATATACTTATACTCCATAATATATATATATATATATATATATATATATATATATATATATATATATATTCTTCATTTCAACATATACCATTCCATATAAGGCATATACTTTCACGATCCAAATTCCACACTCTAGGATTCAAGCCTTGCGGCTACCCACAACACAACGTACCACACGACACACAAAACTATTCAATTCAATAAGGATTAAACATAACTGAACAAAGAAATCCGCATGGAAAGGAAAAACACAGAGAATAGGAAAATGTTATCGCATTCGCCAACCTTCGCCTGGCGAACCTTCGCTACCTAGTTCGCCTGGCGAACTTCCCAGCTTAGACCACTGGGAGTTATTCTGGAATTACTCGCTAGCACACTCGCCTGGCGAACCTTCGCCACTCTCATTCGCCTGGCGAAATTGCCAGCGAAGACAGGGTGGATGCTTTTGACTTGGTTCGCTACTGCTCGCTAGGCTTCGCCTGGCGAACCTGCAAACTCAGAACTCCCATGGCTGTCCAAAAGCCAAACCTCGCAAACCGACTGATTCGAAAATCAAACCACCCTAGTAAATTCAACCCAATAACACCCGACTATCCTACTACATTCATTCCTCGATTCTAACCGGTTAAAACCATATTCTACCGATTAAATCCTAATATTCCCCTAGGATGAAAATGAGTCGAAACTCTTCTCAATCCAACATCAAATAACCAAAAGCATACATAATCATACACATTAACAGTATAATAGAGTTTCACACCCTTACCCGATAGATTGAAAGCTTGGATGTTGATCCTTGATGAAATTCTAGGTTTTCCTCTTCTTTCTCCTCTTTCTCTTCTCTCTTCTTTCTTTCCCTTGTTTTTCCACTAATGTTTCTATCTATCTCCTTTTCTTTCTTATCTCATATTTCTATTTTCTTTCCTCTTCATTTCCTTTCAAACACTTACCAATTAATTCTCACACAATAATTCACTTAACACTTAATACTAAATGTCTAAAATACCCTTTACTCTATTTTCTCCAAAAACTCTTCGAATCGGTAAAATAGCACAATATTGAAATTAAACATATCAACACATAAATTCCACAATTAAAATACTAACTATCCAAATAAATTAAAAAGGACTCAATAAAAATGGGAAATTCAGATTCGGGTCATTACACTTCTCAACTTCGTGTTGTGTCGGCCTTCAGGTTCGATGCCTGTTTGTTTAACTAATGCCTGATGGGGAGGTCAGATGTTCCTCTCAACTTCAAGTTGAGCTGGCCTTCGGGTTCGATGCTTGTTTGTTTAACAGATATTTGATGGCGAGGTCAGATGTTCTTCTTAATTAAGGATTGAGACGGCCTTCGGGTTCGATGCCTGTTCGTTTAACAGATGCGTGACGACGAGGTCAGATGTTTCTCTCAACTTCGTGTTGAGCCGGCCTTTGGGTTAGATGCATGTTTGTTTAACAGATGCCTGACGGCGAGGTCTAATGTTCTTATCAACTTCGGGTTGAGCCGCCCTTCGGGTTCGATGCCTGTTTGTTTAACAGATGCCTGACAGTAAGGTCAGATGTTCTTCTCAACTTCGGGTTGAGCCGATCTTCGGATTTGATGCCTGTTTGTTTAACAGATGCTTGACAGTGAAATCAAATGTTCCTCTCAACTTCATGTTGAGCCGACCTTCAGGTTCGATGCCTGTTTGTTTAACAGATGCCTTACAGCGAGGTCAAATGTTCCTCTCAACTTCATGTTGAGCCGGCTTTAGGGTTCGATGCCTGTTTGTTTAACAGATGCCTGACGGCAAGGTCAGATGTTCATATCATCTTCGAGTTGAGCCGCCCTTCGGGTTCGATGCTTGTTTGTTTAACAGATGTCTGACGGTGAGGTCAGATGTTCTTCTCAACTTCGGGTTGAGCCGACCGTCAGATTTGATACCTGTTTGTTTAACATATGCTTGACAGTGAAGTCAAATGTTCCTCTCAAATTCATGTTGAGCCGTCCCTCAGGTTCGATGCCTGTTTGTTTAACAGATGCCTGACAGCGAGGTCAGATGTTCCTCTCAATTTCGTGTTGAGCCGGCCTTCGGGTTTGATGCCTGTTTGTTTAATAGATTCCTGACGACGAGGTCTAATGTTCTTATCAACTTTGAGTTGAGCCGCCTTACGGGTTCGATGCCTATTTGTTTAACAGATGCCTGACGGCAAGGTCAGATGTTCTTCTCAACTTCGGGTTGAGCCGACCTTTGGGTTCAATGCCTGTTTGTATAACAGATCCCTGGCGGCTAGGTCAGATGTTCTTCTCAACTTCTGGTTGAGCCGGCCTTCGGTTTCGATTCCTGTTTGTTTAACTAATGCTTGACAATGAGGTCAGATGTTCTTCTCAACTTCGGGTTGAGCCGACCATCAAATTCGATGCCTGTTTGTTTAACTAATGCCTGGTGGGGAGGTCAGATGTTTCTCTCAATTTCAAGTTGAGCCGGCCTTCGGGTTGATGCCTGTTTTTTAACAGATGTTTGACGGCGTGGTCAAATAATCTTCTCAACTAAGGATTTAGACGGCCTTCGGGTTTGATGCCTGTTTGTTTAACAGATACCCGACGGCGAGGTCAAATGTTCTTCTCAACTTCGGGTTGAGCCGGCCTTCGGGTTCGATGCATGTTTGTTTAACAGATGTCTGACGACAAGGTCAGATGATCTTATCAACTTCGGGTTGAGACGTTCTTCGGGTTCGATGCCTGTTTGTTTAACAGATGCCTGATGGTGAGGTCAGATGTTCTTCTCAACTTCGGGTTTGGCCGGCCGTCAGATTTGATGCCTATTTGTTTAACAGATGCTTGACAGTGAAGTCAAATGTTCCTCTCAACTTCATGTTGAGCCAACCTTCGAGTTCGATTCCTGTTTGTTTAACAGATGCTTGACGGCGAGGTCAGATGTTCCTCTCAACATCGTGTTGAGCCGGCCTTCTGGTTTGATACCTGTTTGTTTAACAGATACTTGACGGCAAGGTCTAATGTTCTTATCAACTTCGAGTTGAGCCGCCTTTCAGGTTCGATGCCTGTTTGTTTAACAGATGCCTGACGGTGAGGTCAAATGTTCTTCTCAACTTCCGGTTGAGCCGACCTTCAGATTTGCTTCCTGTTTGATTAACAGATGCTTGACAATGAGATTAAATGTTCCTCTCAACTTCATGTTGATCAGACCTTCGGGTTCGATGCTTGTTTGTTTAACAGATGCCTGACAGCGAGGTCAGATGTTCCTCTCAACTTCGTGTTGAGCCGGCCTTCGGGTTTGATGCCTGTTTGTTTAATAGATGCTTGATGGCGAGGTTAGATGTTCTTCTCAACTTCGGGTTGAGCCGGGCTTAGGGTTCCGCGCCTTTTTGTTTAACAGATGCCTGACGGCAAGGTCAGATGTTCTTCTCAACTTCGGGTTGAGCCGGCCTTCGGTTTCGATTCTTGTTTGTTTAACTAATGCCTGAAAGCGAGGTCAGATGTTCTTCTCAACTTCGGGTTGAGTCGGCCATCAAATTCGATGCCTGTTTGTTTAACTAATGCCCGATGGGGAGGTCAGATGTTCCTCTCAACTTCAAGTTGAGCCGGCCTTTGGGTTGATGCCTGTTTGTTTAACAGATGTTTGACGTGAGGTCAAATGTTCTTCTCAACTAAGGATTGAGACGGCCTTCGGGTTCGATGCATGTTTGTTTAACAGATGCCTGACGGCGAGGTCAAATGTGCTTCTCAACTTCGGGTTGAGCCGGCCTTCGGGTTCGATGCCTGTTTGTTTAACAGATCCCTGACGGCGAGGTCTGATGTTCTTATCAACTTCGGGTTGAGCCGCCCTTCGGGTTCGATTCCTGTTTGTTTAACAGATGCCTGACGGTGAGGTCAGATGTTCTTCTAAACTTCAGCTTGAGCCGGCCTTCGGATTTGATGCCTATTTGATTAACAGATGTTTGACAGTAAAGTCAAATGTTCCTCTCAACTTCATGTTAAGCCGGCCTTCGGGATTGAGGCCCGTTTGTTTAACAGATGCCTGACGGGGAGGTCAGATGTTCCTCTCAACTTCGTGTTTAACCGCCCTTCGGGTTCGATGCCTGTTTGTTTAACAGATGCCTGACGGTGAGGTCAGATGTTCTTCTCAACATCGGGTTGAGCCGACTTTCAGATTTGCTGCCTGTTTGTTTAACATATGCTTGAGAGTGAGATCAAATGTTCCTCTCAACTTCATGTTGAGCGACCTTCGGGTTCGATGTCTGTTTGTTTAACAAATGCCTGACGGCGAGGTCAGATGTTCCTCACAACTTCATGTTGACCCGGCCTTCGGGTTTGATGCCTGTTTGTTTAACAGATGCCAAACGGTAAGGTCAGATGTTCTTCTCAACTTCGGGTTGAGATGGCCTTCGGGTTCCACACCTTTTTGTTTAGCAGATGCCTGACAGCAAGGTCAGATGTTCTTCTCAACTTCGGGTTGAGCCGGGATTTGGGTTCGATGCCTGTTTGTTTAACAGATGTCTGGCGGCTAGGTCAGATGTTCTTCTCAACTTCGGGTTGAGCCGGCCTTCGGGTTCGATTCTTGTTTGTTTAAGTAATGCCTGACAGCGAGGTTGGATGTTCTTCTTAACTTCGGGTTGAGTCGGCCATAAAATTCGATGCCTGTTTGTTTAACAGATGTCTGACAGCGAAGTCAGATGTTCTTCTCAACTTTGAGTTGAACCGGCCTTCGGGTCCGATGCCTGTTTGTTTAACTAATGCCTGATGGGGATGTCAGATGTTCCTCTAAAATTCAAGTTGAGCCGGCCTTCGGGTTCGATGCCTACTTGTTTAACAAATGTTTGACGGCGATGTCAGATGTTCTTCTCATTTAAAGATTGAGACGGCCTTCGGGTTCGATGCCTGTTTGTTTAACAGATGCGTGACGACGAGGTCAAATGCTCCTCTCAACTTCGTGTTGAGCCGGCCTTCGGGTTCGATGCATGTTTGTTTAACTGATGCCTGACGGAGAGGTCTAATGTTCTTATGAACTTCGGGATGAGCCGCCCTTCGGGTTCGATGTCTGTTTGTTGTACAGATGCTTGACGGTGAGGTCAGACGTGTTCTTCTCAACTTCAGGTTGAGCCGGTCTTCGGATTTGATGCCTGTTTTTTTAACATATTATTGACAGTGAATTCAAATGTTCCTCTCAACTTCATGTTGAGCCGATCTTCGGGTTCGATGCTTGTTTGTTTAACAGATGCCTGATGACGATGTCAGATGTTCCTCTCAACTTCGTGTTGAGCCGGCCTTCAGGTTTGATGGTTGTTTGTTTAACAGAAGCCTGACGGCGAGGTCAGATGTTCTTATCATCTTCGGGTTGAGCCGCCCTTCGGGTTCGATGCCTGTTTGTTTAACAGATTCCTGACGGTGAGGTCAGATGTTCTTCTCAAATTCCGGTTGAGTTGGCCTTCGGATTTGCTGCCTGTTTATTTAACAGATGCTTGACAGTGAGATCAAATGTTCCTCTCAACTTCATGTTGAGCCGACCTTCGGGTTCGATGCCTGTTTGTTTAACAGATGCCTGAAGGTGAGGTCAGATGTTCCTCTCAACTTCGTGTTGAGGAGACCTTTGGGTTTGATGCCTGTTTCTTTAACAGATGCTTGACGGCAAGGTTAGATGTTCTTCTCAACTTCGGGTTGAGCCGACCATCAAATTGGATTCCTGTTTGTTTAAAAGATGCCTGACAGCGAGGTCAGATGTTCTTCTCAACTTCGTGTTGTGCCGGCCTTCGGGTTCGATGCCTGTTTGTTTAACTAATGCCTGATGGGTAGGTCAGATGTTCCTCTCAACTTCAAGTTGAGCCGGCCTACGGGTTCGATGCCTGTTTGTTTAACAAATGTTTGACAGAGAGGTCATATGTTCTTCCTAATTAAGGATTGAGACGGCCTTCGGGTTTGATGCATGTTTGTTTAACAGATGCGTGACGACGAGGTCAGATGTTCCTCTCAACTTCGGGTTGAGCCGGCCTTCGGGTTCGATACCTGTTTGTTTAACAGATCCCTGACGGCGAGGTCTGATGTTCTTATCAACTTCGGATTGAGCCGCCCTTCGGGTTCGATTCCTGTTTGTTTAACAGATGCCTGACGGTGAGGTCAGATGTTCTTCTAAACTTCAGCTTGAGTCGGCCTTCGGATTTGATGCCTATTTGATTAACAAATGTTTTACAGTAAAGTCAAATGTTCCTCTCAACTTCATGTTAAGCCGGCCTTCGGGATCGATGCCCGTTTGTTTAACAGATGCCTGACGGGGAGGTCAGATGTTCCTCTCAACTTCGTGTTTAACCGGCCTTCGGGTTCGATGCCTGTTTGATTAATAGAAGCCTGACGGCGAGGTCAGATTTTCTTATCAACTTCGGGTTTAGCCTCCATACGGGTTCGATGCTTGTTTGTTTAACAGATGCTTGACGGTGAGGTCAGATGTTCTTCTCAACTTCGGATTGAGTCGGCCTTCGGATTTGCTGCCTGTATGTTTAACAGATTCTTGACAGTGAGATCAAATGTTCTTCTCAACTTTGTGTTGAGCCGACCCTCGAGTTCGATGCCTGTTTGTTTAACAGATGCCTGACGGCGAGGTCTAATGTTCTTATGAACTTCGGGTTGAACCGCCCTTCGGGTTCGATGCCTGTTTGTTTAACAGATGCCTGACGGTGAGGTCAGATGTTCTTCTCAACATCGGGTTGAGCCGACTTTCAGATTTGCTGCCTGTTTGTTTAACATATGCTTGACAGTGAGATCAAATGTTCCTCTCAACTTCATGTTGAGCGACCTTCGGGTTCGATGTCTGTTTGTTTAACAAATGCCTGACGGCGAGGTCAGATGTTCCTCATAACTTCATGTTGACCCGGCCTTCGGGTTTGATGCCTGTTTGTTTAACAGATGCCAAACGGTAAGGTCAGATGTTCTTCTCAACTTCGGGTTGAGATGGCCTTCGGGTTCCACACCTTTTTGTTTAGCAGATGCCTGACAGCAAGGTCAGATGTTCTTCTCAACTTCGGGTTGAGCCGGGCTTTGGGTTCGATGCCTGTTTGTTTAACAGATGTCTGGCGGCTAGGTCAGATGTTCTTCTCAACTTCGGGTTGAGCCGGCCTTCGGGTTCGATTCTTGTTTGTTTAAGTAATGCCTGACAGCGAGGTTGGATGTTCTTCTTAACTTCGGGTTGAGTCGGCCATCAAATTTGATGCCTGTTTGTTTAACAGATGTTTGACAGCGAAGTCAGATGTTCTTCTCAACTTTGAGTTGAACCGGCCTTCGGGTCCGATGCCTGTTTGTTTAACTAATGCCTGATGGGGATGTCAGATGTTCCTCTAAAATTCAAGTTGAGCCGGCCTTCGGGTTCGATGCCTACTTGTTTAACAAATGTTTGACGGTGATGTCAGATGTTCTTCTCATTTAAAGATTGAGACGGCCTTCGGGTTCGATGCCTGTTTGTTTAACAGATGCGTGACGACGAGGTCAAATGCTCCTCTCAACTTCGTGTTGAGCCGGCCTTCGGGTTCGATGCATGTTTGTTTAACTGATGCCTGACGGGGAGGTCTAATGTTCTTATGAACTTCGGGATGAGCCGCCCTTCGGGTTCGATGTCTGTTTGTTGTACAGATGCCTGACGGTGAGGTCAGATGTGTTCTTCTCAACTTCAGGTTGAGCCGGTCTTCGGATTTGATGCCTGTTTTTTTAACATATTATTGATAGTGAATTCAAATGTTCCTATCAACTTCATGTTGAGCCGATCTTCGGGTTCGATGCTTGTTTGTTTAACAGATGCCTGATGACAATGTCAGATGTTCCTCTCAACTTCGTGTTGAGCCGGCCTTCAGGTTTGATGGTTGTTTGTTTAACAGAAGCCTGACGGCGAGGTCAGATGTTCTTATCATCTTCGGGTTGAGCCGCCCTTCGGGTTCGATGCCTGTTTGTTTAACAGATTCCTGACGGTGAGGTCAGATGTTCTTCTCAACTTCCGGTTGAGTTGGCCTTCGGATTTGCTGCCTGTTTATTTAACAGATGCTTGACAGTGAGATCAAATGTTCCTCTCAACTTCATGTTGAACCGACCTTCGGGTTCGATGCCTGTTTGTTTAACAGATGCCTGAAGGCGAGGTCAGATGTTCCTCTCAACTTCGTGTTGAGGAGACCTTTGGGTTTGATGCCTGTTTGTTTAACAGATGCTTGACGGCAAGGTTAGATGTTCTTCTCAACTTCGGGTTGAGCCGACCATCAAATTGGATGCCTGTTTGTTTAAAAGATTCCTGACAGCGAGGTCAGATGTTCTTCTCAACTTCGTGTTGTGCCGGCCTTCGGGTTCGATGCCTGTTTGTTTAACTAATGCCCGATGGGTAGGTCAGATGTTCCTCTCAACTTCAAGTTGAGCCGGCCTACGGGTTCGATGCCTGTTTGTTTAACAAATGTTTGACGAAGAGGTCAGATGTTCTTCCTAATTAAGGATTGAGACGGCCTTCGGGTTTGATGCATGTTTGTTTAACAGATGCGTGACGACGAGGTCAGATGTTCCTCTCAACTTCATGTTGAGAGAGCCTTCGGGTTCGATGCATGTTTGTTTAACAGATGCTTGACGGCGAGGTCTAATGTTCTTATCAACTTCAGGATGAGCCGCCCTTCGGGTTCAATGCATGTTTGTTGAACAGATGCCTGACAATGAGATCAGATGCTCTTCTCAAATTCGGATTGAGGCGGTCTTCGGATTTGATGCCTGTGTGTTTAACAGATGCTTGAAAGTGAAGTCAAATGTTCCTCTCAACTTCATCTTGAACCAACCTTCTGGTTCGATGCTTGTTTGTTTAACAGATGCCTGACGACGAGGTCAGATGTTCCTCTCAACTTCGTGTTGAGCCGGCCTTCGGGTTCGATGCCTGTTTGTTTAACAGATGCCAGACGGCAAGGTCAGATGTTCTTATCATCTTCGGGTTGAGCCGCCCTTCGGGTTCGATGCTTGTTTGTTTAACAGATGTCTGACGGTGAGGTCAGATGCTCTTCACAACTTCCGGTTGAGCCCGCCTTCGGATTTGCTGCCTGTTTGTTTAACAGATGCTTGACTGTGAGATAAAATGTTCCTCTCAACTTCATGTTGAGCCGACCTTCAGGTTCGATGCTTGTTTGTTTAACAGATGCATGACAGCAAGGTCAGATGTTCCTCTCAACTTCGTTTTGAGCCGGCCTTCGGGTTTGATGCCTGTTTGTTTAACAGATGCTTGACGGCGAGGTCAGATGTTCTTCTCAACTTCGGGTTGAGTCGGCCATCAAATTGGATGCCTGTTTGTTTAACAGACGCCTGACAGCGAGGTCAGATGTTCTTCTCAACTTCGTGTTGTGTCGGCCTTCGGGTTCGATGCCTGTTTGTTTAACTAATGCATGATGGATAGGTCAGATGTTCCTCTCAACTACAAGTTGAGCCGGCCTTCGGGTTCGATGCCTGTTTGTTTAACAGATGTTTGACGGCGAGGTCAGATGTTCTTCCTAATTAAGAATTGAGACGGCCTTCGGGTTCGATGCATGTTTGTTTAATAGATGTGTGACGACGAGGTCAGATGTTCCTCTCAACTTCGTGTTGAGCCAGCCTTCGGGTTCGATGCATGTTTGTTTAACAGATGCCTGACGGCGAGGTCTATTGTTCTTATCAACTTCGGGATGAGCCGCCCTTCGGGTTCGATGTCTGTTTGTTGAACAGATGTCTGACAGTGAGGTCAAATGTTCTTCTCAACTTCGGGTCGAGCCGGCCTACGGATTTGATGCCTGTTTTTTTAACAAATGCTTGATAGTGAAGTCAAATGTTCCTTTAAACTTCACGTTGAGCCGACCATCGGGTTCCATGCCTGTTTGTTTAACAGATGCCTGACGGCGAGGTCCAATGTTCCTCTAAACTTCGTGTTGTACCGGCCTTCAGGTTCGATGCCTGTTTGTTTAACTAATGCCTGATGGGGAGGTCAGATGTTCCTCTCAACCTCAAGTTGATCCGGCCTTCGGGTTCGATGCCTTTTTGTTTAACAGATGTCTGACGGGGAGGTCAGATATTCTTCTCAACTCCCAGTTGAGCCGGCCTTCGGATTTGCTGCCTGTTTATTTAACAAATGCTTGACAGTGAGATCAAATTATCCTCTCAAATTCATGTTGAGCCGACCTTCGGGTTCGATGCATGTTTGTTTAACAGATGCGTGACGACGAGGTCAGATGTTCCTCTCAACTTCGTGTTGAGAGAGCCTTCGGGTTCGATGCATGTTTGTTTAACAGATGCCTGACGGCGAGGTCTAATTTTCTTATCAACTTCGGAATGAGCCACCCTTCGGGTTCAACGCATGTTTGTTGAACAGATGCCTGACGACGAGATTAGATGCTCTTCTCAAATTCGGGTTGAGCCGACCATCGAATTGGTTGCCTGTTTGTTTAACAGAGGCCTAAAAGCAAGGTTAGATGTTCTTCTCAACTTCGTGTTGTGTCGGCCTTCGGGTTCGATGCCTGTTTGTTTAACTAATGCCTGATGGGGAAGTCAGATGTTTCTCTCAACTTCAAGTTCAGCCGGCCTTCGGGTTCGATGCCTGTTTGTTTAACAGATGTTTGACGGCGAGGTCAGATGTTCTTCTCAATTAATGATTGAGACGGCCTTCGGGTTCGATGCTTGTTTGTTTTACAGATGCGTGACGACGAGGTCAGATGTTCCTCTCAACTTCGTGTTGTGCCGGCCTTCGGGTTCGATGCCTGTTTCTTTAACAGATGCCTGACGGCGAGGTCAAATGTTCCTTTCAAATTCGTGTTGAGCCAGCCTTCGGGTTTCATGCCTATTTGTTTAACAGATGCCTGACGGCGATGTCTAATTTTCTTATCAACTTCGAGTTGAGCCGCCCTTCGGTTTCGATGCCTGTTTGTTTAACTGATGCCTGACGGTGAGGTCAGATGTTCTTCTCAAATTCCGGTATAGCCGGCCTTCGGATTTGCTCCATGTTTGTTTAACAGATGCTTGATAGTGAGATCAAATGTTCCTCTCAACTTCATGTTGAGCCGACCTTCGGGTTCGATGCCTGTTTGTTTAACAGATGCCTGACGACAAGGTCAGATGTTCCTCTGAACTTCGTGTTGAGCCAGCCTTCGGGTTTGATGCCTGTTTGTTTAACAGATGATTGACGGTGAGGTCAGATGTTCTTCTTAACTTCAGGTTGAGCCAGCCTTCGGGTACCACACGTTTTTGTTTAACAGAAGCCTGACGGCGAGGTTAGATGTTCTTCTCAACTTCGGGTTGAGGCGGCCTTTGGGTTCGATGCCTGTTTGTTAAACAGATGCCTGGCGGCTAGGTCAGATGTTCTTCTCAACTTCGGGTTGAGCTGGCCTTCGGTTTCGATTCCTGTTTGTTTTTCTAATGCCTGAAAGCGAGGTCAGATGTTCTTCTCAACTTCGGGTTGAGCCGGCCTTCGAATTTGATGCCTGTTTATTTAACAGATGCTTGACAGTGAAGTCAAATGTTCCTCTCAACTTCATGTTGAGCTGACCTTCGGGTTCGATGCCTGTTTGTTTAACAGATGCCTGACAGCGAGGTCAGATGTTCCTCTCAACTTCAAGTTGAGCCGGCCTTCGGGTTGATGCTTGTTTGTTTTACAGATGTTTGACGGCAAGGTCAAATGTTCCTCTCAACTAAGAATTGAGACGGCCTTCAGGTTCGATGCCTGTTTGTTTAACAGATGCCTGACGGCGAGGTCTGATGTTCTTATCAACTTCAGGTTGAGCCGCCCTTCGGGTTCGATGCCTGTTTGTTTAACAGATGCCTGACGGTGAGGTCAGATGTTCTTCTCAACTTTGGGTTGATTCGGCCTTCGAATTTGATGCCTTTTTGTTTAACAGATGCTTGACAGTGAAGTCAATTTTCCTCTCAACTTCATGTTGAGCCGACCTTCGGGTTCGATGCCTATTTGTTTAACAGATGCCTGACAGCGAGGTCAGATGTTCCTCTCAACTTCGTGTTGAGCCAGCCTTCGGGTTTGATGCCTGTTTGTTTAACAGATGCCTGACGGCGAGGTCTAATCTTCTTATCAACTTCGAGTTGAGCCGGCTTTACGGTTCGATGTCTGTTTGTTTAACAAATGCCTGATAGTGAGGTCATATGTTCTTCTCAACTTCTGGTTGAGGCGGCCTTCGGATTTGCTGCCTGTTTGTTTAATAGATGCTTGACAGTGAGATCAAATGTTCCTCTCAACTTCATGTTGAGCCGACCTTCGGTTTCGATTCCTGTTTGTTTAACTAATGCCTGAAAGCAAGGTCAGATGTTCTTCTCAACTTCGGGTTGAGTCGGCCATCAAATTCGATGCCTGTTTGTTTAACTAATGCCTGGTGGGGAGGTCAGATGTTCCTCTCAAATTTAAGTTGAGCCGGCCTTCGGGTTGATGCCTGTTTGTTTAACAGATGTTTGACGGCGAGGTCAAATGTTCTTCTCAACTAAGGATTGAGACGGCGTTCGGGTTCGATGCCTGTTTGTTTAACAGATGCCTGACGGCGAGGTCAAATGTTCTTCTCAACTTCGGGTTGAGCCGGCCTTCGGGTTCGATGCCTGTTTGTTTAACAGATGCCTGACGGCGAGGTCAATGTTCTTCTCAACTTTGGGTTGAGCCGGCCTTCGGGTTCGATGCCTGTTTGTTTAACAGATCCTGACGGTGAGGTCTGATATTCTTATCAACTTCGGGTTGAGCCACCCTTCGGGTTCGATGCCTGTTTGTTTAACAGATGGCTGACAGTGAGGTCAGATGTTCTTCTCAACTTCGGGTAGAGCCGGCCTTCGGATTTGATGCCTGTTTGTTTAACAGATGCTTGACAGTGAGATCAAATACTCCTCTCAACTTCAGGTTGAGCCGACCTTCGGGTTTGATGCTTGTTTGTTTAACAGATGCTTGACGACGAGGTCAGATGTTCTTCTAAACTTCGGGTTGAGCCGACCTTCGGGTTCCACACCTTTTTGTTTAACAGAAGCCTGACGGCGAGGTCAGATGTTCTTCTCAACTTCGGGTTGAGCCGGCCTTCGGATTTGCTGCCTGTTTGTTTAACAGATGCTTGACAGTGAGATCAAATGTTCCTCTCAACTTCATGTTGAGCCGACCTTCGGGTTCGATGCCTGTTTGTTTAACAGATGGCTGACGGAGAGGTCAGATGTTCCTCTAAACTTCGTGTTGAGCCAGCCTTCGGGTTTGATGCCTGTTTTTTTAACAGATGCTTGACAGCGAGGTCAGATGTTCTTCTCAACTTCGGGTTGAGCCGACCATCAAATTGGATGCCTGTTTGTTTAACAGAGGCCTGAAAGCGAGGTTAGATGTTCTTCTCAACTTTGTGTTGTGTCGGCCTTCAGGTTCGATGCCTGTTTGTTTAACTAATGCCTGATGGGGAGGTCAGATGTTCCTCTCAATTTCAAGTTGAGCCGGCCTTCGGGTTCGATGCCTGTTTACTTAATAGATGTTTGACGGCGAGGTCAGATGTTCTTCTCAATTAAGGATTGAGACGGCCTTCGGGTTCGATGCCTGTTTGTTTAACAGATGCTTGACAGTGAATTCAAATGTTCCTCTCAACTTCATGTTGAGCCGATCTTAGGGTTCGATGCCTGTTTGTTTAACAGATGCCTGACGGCGAGGTCAAATGTTCCTCTCAACTTAGTGTTGAGCCGACCTTCGGGTTTGATGCCTGTTTGTTTAACAGATGCCTGACGGCTAGGTCTAATGTTCTTAACAACATCGAGTTGAGCCGCCATTCAAGTTCGATGCCTGTTTGTTTAACAGATGCCTGACGGTGAAGTCAGATGTTCTTTTCAACTTCCGGTTGAGCCGGCCTTCGGATTTGCTTCCTGTTTGTTTAACAGATGCTTGACTATGAGATCAAATGTTCCTCTCAACTTCATGTTGAGCCGACCTTCGGGTTCAATGCATGTTTGTCTAAAAGATGCCTGACGGCGAGGTCAGATGTTCCTCTCAACTTCGTGTTGAGCCGACCTTCGGGTTTGATGCCTGTTTGTTTAACAGATACTTGACGGCGAGGTCAGATGTTCTTCTCAACTTCGGGTTGAGCCGGCCTTCGGGTTCCCCACCTTTTTGTTTAACAGAAGCCTGACGGTGAGGTCAGATGTTCTTCTCAACTTCGGGTTGAGCCGGCCTTTGGGTTCGATGCCTGTTTGTTTAACAGATGCCTGACGGTAGGTCTGATGTTCTTCTCAACTTCGGGTCGAGTCAGCCTTCGGTTTCGATTCCTGTTTGTTTAACTAATGCCTGATAGCAAGGCCAGATGTTCTTCTCAACTTCGGGTTGAGTCGGGCATCAAATTCGATGCCTGTTTGTTTAACTAATGCGTGATGGGGTGGTCAGATGTTCCTCTCAACTTCGTGTTGAGCCGGCCTTTAGGTTGATGCCTGTTTGTTTAACAGATGTTTGACGGTGAGGTCAAATGTTCTTCTCAACTAAGGATTGAGACGGCCTTCGGGTTCGATGCCTGTTTATTTAACAGATGCCTGACGGGGAGGTCAAATGCTCTTCTAAACTTCGGGTTGAGCCGCCCTTCGAGTTCGATGCCTGTTTGTTTTACAGATGCCTAGCGGCGAGGTCTGATGTTCTTATCAACCTCGGGTTGAGCCGACCTTCGGATTTGATGCCTGTTAGTTTAACAGATGCTTGACAGTGAAGTCAAATGTTCCTCTCAACTTCATGTTGACCCGATTTAGGGTTCGATGCCTGTTTGTTTAACAGATGCCTGGCGGCGAGGTCTGATGTTCCTCTAAATTTCGTGTTGAGCCGGCCTTCGGGTTTGATGCCTGTTTGTTTAACAGATGCCTGACGGCGAGGTATAATGTTCTTATCAACTTCGAGTTGAGCCGCCTTTCGGGTTCGATGCCTGTTTGTTTAACAGATGCCTGACGGTGAGGTCAGATGTTCTTCTCAACTTCCGGTTGAGCCGACCTTCAGATTTGCTGCCTGTTTGTTTAACAAATGCTTGACATTGAAATCAAATGTTCCTCTCAACTTCATGTTGAGCCGACCTTCGGGTTCGATGCATGTTTGTTTAACAGAAGCCTGACGGCGAGGTCAGATGTTCCTCTCAACTTCGTGCTGAGCCGGCCTTTGGGTTTGATGCCTGTTTGTTTAACAGATACTTGACGGCGAGGTCAGATGTTCTTCTGAACTTCGGGTTGAGCCGGCCTTCGGGTTCCCCACCTTTTTGTTTAACAGAAGCCTGAAGGTGAGGTCAGATGTTCTTCTCAACTTCGGGTTGATCCAGCCTTTGGGTTCGATGCCTGTTTGTTTAACAGATGCCTGACGGTAGGTCAAATGTTCTTCTCAACTTCGGGTTGAGTCAGCCTTCGGTTTCGATTCCTGTTTGTTTAACTAATGCTTGATAGCAAGGACAAATGTTCTTCTCAACTTCGGGTTGAGTCGGGTATCAAATTCGATGCCTGTTTGTTTAACTAATGCCTGATGGGGAGGTCAGATGTTCCTCTCAACTTCGTGTTGAGCCGGCCTTCGGGTTGATGCCTGTTTGTTTAACAGATGTTTGACGGTGAGGTCAAATTTTCTTCTCAACTAAGGATTGAGACGGCCTTCGGGTTCGATGCCTGTTTATTTAACAGATGCCTGACGGCGAGGTCAAATGTTCTTCTAAACTTCGGGTTGAGCCGCCCTTCGAGTTCGATGCCTGTTTGTTTAACACATGCCTGACGGCGAGGTCTGATGTTCTTATCAACTTCGGGTTGAGCCGGCCTTCGGGTTTGATGCATGTTTGTTTAACAGATATTTGACGGCGAGGTCAGATGTTCTTCTCAACTTCGGGTTGAGCCGGCCTTCGGGTTCCACACCTTTTTGTTTAATAGAAGCCTGACGGTGAGGTCAGATGTTCTTCTCAACTTCTGTTTGAGCCGGCCTTTGGGTTCGATGCCTGTTTGTTTAACAGATGCCTGACGGTAGGTCAGATGTTCTTCTCAACTTCGGGTTGAGTCGGCCTTCGGTTTCGATTCCTGTTTGTTTAACTAATGCCTGATAGCAAGGCCAGATGTTCTTCTCGACTTCGGGTTGAGTCGGCCATCAAATTCGATGCCTGTTTGTTTAATAGATGTGTGACAGTGAGGTCAGATGTTCTTCTCAACTTGGGTTGAGCCGGCCTTCGGATTTGATGCCTGTTAGTTTAACAGATGCTTGACAGTGAAGTCAAATGTTCCTCTCAACTTCATGTTGAGCCGACTTAGGGTTTAATGCCTATTTGTTTAACAGATGCCTGGCGGCAAGGTCAGATGTTCCTCTAAACTTCGTGTTGAGCCGGCCTTCGGGTTTGATGCCTGTTTGTTTAACAGATGCCTGACGGCGAGGTATAATGTTCTTATCAACTTCGAGTTGAGCCGCCTTTCGGGTTCCATGCCTGTTTGTTTAACAGATTCCTGACGGTGAGGCAGATGTTCTTCCCAACTTCCGGTGGACCCGGCCTTCTGATTTGCTGCCTGTTTGTTTAACAAATGTCTGACAGTGAGGTCAAATGTTCTTCTCAACTTGGGTTGAGCCGGCCTTCGGATTTGATGCCTGTTTGTTTAACAGATGCCTGACAACGAGGTCAAATGTTCCTCTCAACTTCGTGTTGAGCCGGCCTTCGGGTTGGATGCCTATTTGTTTAACAGATGCTTGACGGCGGGGTCAGATGTTCTTCTCAATTTCGGGTTGAGCCGACCTTCGGGTTCCACACCTTTTTGTTTAATAGAAACCTAACGGTGAGGTCAGATGTTCTTCTCAACTTCGGGTTGAGCCGACCTTTGGGTTCGATGCCTGTTTGTTTAACAGATGCCTGGCGGCTAGGTCAGATGTTCTTCTCAACTTCGGGTTGAGCCGGCCTTCGGTTTCGATTCCTGTTTGTTTTACAAATGCTTGACAGCGAGGCCAGATGTTCTTCTCAACTTCGGGTTGACTCGGCCATCAAATTTGATGCCTGTTTGTTTAGCTAATGCCTGATGGGGTAGGTCAGATATTCCTCTCAACTTCAAGTTGAGCCGGCCTTCGGGTTGATGCCTGTTTGTTTAACATATGTTTGATAGCGAGGTCAAATGTTCTTCTCAACTAAGGATTGAGACGACATTCTGGTTCGATGCCTTGTTTAATAGATGCCTGACGGGGAGGTCATATGTTCTTCTAAACTTCGGGTTGAGTCTGTCTTCAGGTTCGATGCATGTTTGTTTAACAGATGCCTGACGGCGAGGTCTGATGTTCTTATCAACTTCGGGTTGAGCCGACCTTCGGGTTTGATGCCTGTTTGTTTAACAGATGCCTGACTGCAAGGTCAGATGTTCTTATCATCTTCGGGTTGAGCCGGCCTTCGGGTTCGATGCCGGTTTGTTTAACAGATGTCTGACAGTGAGGTCAGATGTTCTTCTCAACTTGGGTTGAGCCGGCCTTCGGATTTGATGCATGTTAGTTTAACAGATGCTTGACAGTGAAGTCAAATGTTCCTCTCAACCTCATGTTGAGCCGACCTTAGGGTTCGATGCCTGTTTGTTTAATAGATGCCTGACGGCGAGGTCAGATGTTCCTCTCAACTTCGTGTTGAGCCGGCCTTCGGGTTTGATGCCTGTTTGTTTAACAGGTTCCTGACGGAGAGGTCTAATGTTCTTATCAACTTCAAGTTGAGCCGGCCTTCGGATTCCACACCTTTTTGTTTAACAGAAGCCTGACGGCGAGGTCAGATGTTCTTCTCAACTTCGGGTTGAGCCGACCTTTGGGTTTGATGCCTGTTTGTTTAACAGATGCCTGGTGGCTAGGTTAGATGTTCTTCTCAATTTGGGTTGAGCCGGCCTTCGGTTTTGATTCCTGTTTGTTTAACTAATGCCTGACAGCGAGGCCAAATGTTCTTCTCAACTTCGGGTTAAGTCGGACTGTTTGTTTAATAGACGCCTGATGGCGAGGTCAAATGTTCTTCTATACTTCGGGTTGAGCCGACCTTCGGGTTCGATGCCTGCTTGTTTAATAGATGCCTGACGACGAGGTCTGATGTTCTTATCAACTTCGGGTTGAGCCGACCTTCGGATTTGATGCCTGTTTGTTTAACAGATGCCAGACAGCGAGGTCAGATGTTCTTATCATATTCAGGTTGAGCAGTCCTTCGGGTTCGATGCCTGTTTGTTTAACAGATGTCTGACGGTGAGGTCAGATGTTTTTATCATCTTCAGGTTGAGCCGGCTTTTGGGTTGGATGCCTATTTTTTTAACAGATGCCTGATGGCAAGGACTAATGTTCTTATCAACTTCGAGTTGAGCCGATCTTCGGATTTGATGCCTGTTTGTTTAACAGATGCTTGACAGTGAAGTCAAATGTTCCTCTCAACTTCATGTTGAGTCGACCTTCAGGTTCGATGCCGGTTTGTTTAACAGATGCCTGAAGGCGAGGTTAGATGTTCCTCTCAACTTCGTGTTGAGCCGGCCTTCGGGTTCGATGCCTGTTTTTTTAACAGATGCCTGACGGCGAGGTCAGATGTTCTTATCATCTTTGGGTTGAGCCGCCCTTCGGGTTCGATGCCTGTTTGTTTAACAGATGTCTGACGGTGAGGTCAGATGTTCTTCTCAACTTCGGGTTGAGCCGGCCTTCGGATTTGATGCCTTCTTGTTTAACAGATGCTTGACAGTGAATTCAAATGTTCCTCTCAACTTCATGTTGAGCCGACCTTAGGGTTCGATGCCTGTTTATTTAACAGATGCCTGACAGCGAGGTCAGATGTTCTTGTCAACTTCGTGTTAAGCCGGCCTTCGGGTTTGATGCCTGTTTGTTTAACAGATGCTTGAAGGCGAGGTCAGATGTTCTTCTCAACTTCATGTTGAGCCAACCTTCGGGTTCCACACCTTTTTGTTTAACAGAAACCTGACAGTTGTCAGATGTTTTTCTCAACTTCGGATTGAGCCGGCCTTCGGGTTCCACACCTTTTTATTTAACAGAAGCCTGACGGTGAGATCAGATATTCTTCTCAACTTTGGGTTGAGCCTGCCTTTGGGTTCGATGCCTGTTTGTTTAACAGATGTCTGACGGTAGGTCAGATGTTCTTCTCAACTTCGGGTTGAGTCGGTCTTCGGGTTCGATTCCTGTTTGTTTAAATAATGTCTGATAGCAAGGCCCGATGTTCTTCTCAACTTCGGGTTAAGTCGTCCATCAAATTCGATGCCTGTTTGTTTAACTAATGTCTGATAGGGAGGTCAGATGTTCCTCTCAACTTCAAGTTGAGCCGGTCTTCGGGTTGATGCCAGTTTGTTTAATAGATGTTTGACGGTGAGGTCAAATGTTCTTATCAACTAAGGATTGAGACGACCTTCGGGTTCGATGCCTGTTTATTTAACAAATGCCTGACGGCGAGGTCAAATGTTCTTCTAAACTTCGGGTTGAGCGACCCTTCAAGTTCGATGCCTGTTTGTTTAACAGATGCCTGACGGCGAGGTCTGATGTTCTTATCAACTTCGGGTTGAGCCGACCTTTGGGTTCGATGCCTGTTTGTTTAAAAGATGCCTGACGGCGAGGTCAGATGTTCTTATCATCTTCGGGTTGAGCCGACCTTCGGTTTTGATGCCTGTTTGTTTAACAGATGTCTGACAGTGAGGTCAGATGTTCTTCTCAACTTGGGTTGAGTCGGCCTTCGGATTTGATGCCTGTTAGTTTAACAGATGCTTGACAGTGAAGTCAAATGTTCCTCTCAACTTCATGTTGAGCCGACTTAGGGTTCAATGCGTGTTTGTTTAACAGATGCCTGGCGGCGAGGTCAGATGTTCCTCTCAACTTAGTGTTGAGCCGGCCTTCGGGTTTGATGCCTGTTTGTTTAACAGATGCCTGACGGCGAGGTATAATGTTCTTATCAAGTTCGAGTTGAGCCGCCTTTCGGGTTCGATGCCTGTTTGTTTAACAGATGCCTGACGATGAGGTCAGATGTTCTTCTCAATTTCCGGTTGACCCGGCCTTCTGATTTGCTGCCTATTTGTTTAACAAATGCTTGACATTGAAATGAAATGTTCCTCTCAACTTCATGTTGAGCCGACCTTCGGGTTTGATGCATGTTTGTTTAACAGGTGCCTGACTGCGAGGTCAGATGTTCCTCTCAACTTCGTGTTGAGCCGGTCTTCGGGTTTGATGCCTGTTTGTTTAACAGATACTTGACGGCGAGGTCAAATGTTCTTCTCAACTTCAAGTTGAGCCGGCCTTCGGGTTCCACACCTTTTTATTTAACAGAAGCCTGACGGCGAGGTCAGATGTTCTTCTCAACTTCGGGTTGAGCCGACCTTTGGGTTTGATGCCTGTTTGTTTAACAGATGCCTGGCGGCTAGGTTAGATGTTCTTCTCAATTCGGGTTGAGCCGGCCTTCGGTTTTGATTCCTGTTTGTTTAACTAATGCCTGACAGCGAGGCCAGATGTTCTTCTCAACTTCGGGTTGAGTCGGACTGTTTGTTTAATAGACGCCTGATGGCGAGGTCAAATGTTCTTCTATACTTCGGGTTGAGCCGACCTTCGGGTTCGATGCCTGCTTGTATAATAGATGCCTGACAACGAGGTCTGATGTTCTTATCAACTTCGGGTTGAGCCGACCTTCGGATTTGATGCCTGTTTGTTTAACAGATGCCAGACAGCGAGGTCAGATGTTCTTATCATATTCAGGTTGAGCAGTCCTTCGGGTTCGATGCCTGTTTGTTTAACAGATGTCTGACGGTGAGGTCAGATGTTCTTATCATCTTCAGGTTGAGCCTCCCTTCGGATTTGATGCTAACAGATGCTTGACAGTGAAGTCAAATGTTTCTCTCAACTTCATGTTGAGCCGACCTTCGGGTTCGATGCCCGTTTGTTTAACAGATGCCTGACGGCGAGGTCAGATGTTCCTCTCAACTTCGGGTTGAGCCGGCTTTCGGGTTGGATGCCTGTTTGTTTAACAGATGCCTGGTGGCAAGGTCTAATGTTCTTATCAACTTCGAGTTGAGCCGATCTTCGGATTTGATGCCTGTTTGTTTAACAGATGCTTGACAGTGAAGTCAAATGTTCCTCTCAACTTCATGTTGAGCCGACCTTCAGGTTCGATGCCGGTTTGTTTAACAGATGCCTGAAGGCGAGGTTAAATGTTCCTCTCAACTTCGTGTTGAGCCGGCCTTCGGGTTCGATGCCTGTTTTTTTAACAGATGCCTGACGGCGAGGTCAGATGTTCTTATCATCTTCGGGTTGAGCCGCCCTTCGGGTTCGATGCCTGTTTGTTTAACAGATGTCTGACGGTGAGGTCAGATGTTCTTCTCAACTTCGGGTTGAGCCGGCCTTCGGATTTGATGCCTTCTTGTTTAACAGATGCTTGACAATGAATTCAAATGTTCCTCTCAACTTCATGTTGAGCCGACCTTAGGGTTCGATGCCTGTTTATTTAACAGATGCCTGACAGCGAGGTCAGATGTTCTTGTCAACTTCGTGTTAAGCCGGCCTTCGGGTTTGATGCCTGTTTGTTTAACAGATGCTTGAAGGCGAGGTCAGATGTTCTTCTCAACTTCTTGTTGAGACAACCTTCGGGTTCCACACCTTTTTGTTTAACCGAAACCTGACAGCGAGGTCAGATGTTTTTCTCAACTTCGGATTGAGCCGGCCTTCGGGTTCCACACCTTTTTATTTAACAGAAGCCTGACGGTGAGGTCAGATATTCTTCTCAACTTTGGGTTGAGCCTGCCTTTGGGTTCGATGCCTGTTTGTTTAACAGATGCCTGACGGTAGGTCAGATGTTCTTCTCAACTTCGGGTTGAGTCGGTCTTCGGGTTCGATTCCTATTTGTTTAAATAATGTCTGATAGCAAGGCCAGATGTTCTTCTCAACTTCGGGTTAAGTCGTCCATCAAATTCGATGCCTGTTTGTTTAACTAATGTCTGATGGGGAGGTCAGATGTTCCTCTCAACTTCAAGTTGAGCCGGTCTTCGGGTTGATGCCTGTTTGTTTAACAGATGTTTGACGGTGAGGTCAAATGTTCTTCTCAACTAAGGATTGAGACGACCTTCGGGTTCGATGCCTGTTTATTTAACAAATGCCTGACGGCGAGGTCAAATGTTCTTCTAAACTTCGGGTTGAGCGGCCCTTCGAGTTCGATGCCTGTTTGTTTAACAGATGCCTGACGGCGAGGTCTGATGTTCTTATCAACTTCGGGTTGAGCCGACCTTCGGGTTCGATGCCTGTTTGTTTAAAAGATGCCTGACGGCGAGGTCAGATGTTCTTATCATCTTCGGGTTGAGCTGGCCTTCGGGTTCGATTCCTGTTTGTTTAACAGATGTCTGACAGTGAGGTCAGATGTTCTTCTCAACTTGGGTTGAGCCGGCCTTCGGATTTGATGCCTGTTAGTTTAACAGATGCTTGACAGTGAAGTCAAATGTTCCTCTCAACTTCATGTTGAGCCGACTTAGGGTTCAATGCGTGTTTGTTTAACAGATGCCTGGCGGCGAGGTCAGATGTTCCTCTAAAGTTCGTGTTGAACCGGCCTTCGGGTTTGATGCCTGTTTGTTTAACAGATGCCTGACGGCGAGGTATAATGTTCTTATCAAGTTCGAGTTGAGCCGCCTTTCAGGTTCGATGCCTATTTGTTTAACAGATGCTTGACGGTGAGGTCAGATGTTCTTCTCAACTTCCGGTTGACCCAGCCTTCTGATTTGCTGCCTATTTGTTTAACAAATGCTTGACATTGAAATCAAATGTTCCTCTCAACTTCATGTTGAGCCGACCTTCGGGTTTGATGCATGTTTGTTTAACAGATGCCTGACTGCGAGGTCAGATGTTCCTCTCAACTTCGTGTTGAGCCGGCCTTCGGGTTTGATGCCTGTTTGTTTAACAGATACTTGACGGCGAGGTCAAATGTTCTTCTCAACTTCGGGTTGAGCCGGCCTTCGGGTTCCACACCTTTTTGTTTAACAGAAGCCTAACGGTGAGGTCAGATGTTCTTCTCAACTTCGGGTTGAGCCGGCCTTTGGGTTCGATGCCTGTTTGTTTAACAGATGCCTGACGGTAGGTCAGATGTTCTTCTCAACTTCGGGTTGAGTCAGCCTTCGGTTTCGATTCTTGTTTGTTTAACTAATTCCTGATAGCAAGTCCAGATGTTCTTCTCAACTTCGGGTTGAGTCGGCCATCAAATTCGATGCCTGTTTATTTAATTAATGCCTGATGGGGAGGTCAGATGTTCCTCTCAACTTCAAGTTGATCCGGCATTTGGGTTGATGCCTGTTTGTTTAACAGATGTTTGACGGTGTGGTCAAATGTTCTTCTCAACTAAGGATTGAGACGGCCTTCGGGTTCTATGCCTGTTTATTTAACAGATGCCTGACGGCGAGGTCAGATGTTTTTCTAAACTTCGGGTTGAGCCGCCCTTCGAGTTCGATGCCTGTTTGTTTAACAGATGCCTGACGGCGAGGTCTGATGTTCTTATCAACTTCGGGTTGAGCCGACCTTCGGGTTCGATGCCTGTTTGTTTAAAAGATGCCTGACGGCGAGGTCAGATGTTCTTATCATCTTCGTGTTGAGCCGGCCTTCGGGTTCGATGCCTGTTTGTTTAATAGATGTCTGACAGTGAGGTCAGATGTTCTTCTCAACTTGGGTTGAGCCGCCCTTCGGATTTGATGCCTGTTAGTTTAACAGATGCTTAACAGTGAAGTCAAATGTTCCTCTCAAATTCATGTTGAGCCGACTTAGGGTTCAATGCGTGTTTGTTTAACAGATGCCTGGCAGCGAGGTCAGATGTTCCTCTAAACTTCGTGTTGAGCCGGCCTTCGGGTTTGTTGCCTGTTTGTTTAACAGATGCCTGACGGCGAGGTATAATGTTCTTATCAACTTCGAGTTGAGCCGCCTTTCGGGTTCATGCCTGTTTGTTTAACAGATGCCTGACGGTGAGGTCAGATGTTCTTCTCAACTTCTGGTTGACCCAGCCTTCTGATTTGCTGCCTATTTGTTTAACAAATGCTTGACATTGAAATCAAATGTTCCTCTCAACTTCATGTTGAGCCGACCTTCGGGTTTGATGCATGTTTGTTTAACAGATGCCTGACGGCGAGGTCAGATGTTCCTCTCAACTTCGTGTTGAGCCGGCCTTTTGGTTTGATGCCTGTTTGTTTAACAGATACTTGACGGCAAGGTCAGATGTTCTTCTCAACTTCTGGTTGAGCCGGTCTTCGGGTTCCCCACCTTTTTGTTTCACAGAAGCCTGACGGTGAGGTCAGATGTTCTTCTCAACTTCGGGTTGAGCCGGCCTTTGGGTTTGATGCCTGTTTGTTTAACAGATGCCTGACGGTAGGTCAGATGTTCTTCTCAACTTCGGGTTGAGTCGGCCTTCGGTTTCGATTCCTGTTTGTTTAACTAATGCCTGATAGCAAAGTCAGATGTTCTTCTAAACTTCGGGTTGAGTCGGCCATCTAATTCGATGCCTGTTTGTTTAACTAATGCCTGATGGGGAGGTCAGATGTTCCTCTCAACATCAAGTTGAGCCGGCCTTCGGGTTGATGCCTGTTTGTTTAACAGATGTTTGACGGTGTGGTCAAATGTTCTTCTCAACTAAGGATTGAGACGGCCTTCGGTTTTGATGCCTGTTTATTTAATAGACGCCTGACGGCGAGGTCAGATGTTGTTCTAAACTTCGGGTTGAGCCGCCCTTCGAGTTCGATGCCTGTTTGTTTAACAGATGCCAGACGGCGAGGTCTGATGTTCTTATCAACTTCGGGTTGAGCCGACCTTCGGGTTTGATGCCTGTTTTTTTAAAAGATGCCTGACGACGAGGTAAGATGTTCTTATCATCTTCGGGTTGAGCCGGCCTTCGGGTTCGATGCCTGTTTGTTTAACAGATGCTTGACAGTGAAGTCAAATGTTCCTCTCAACTTCATGTTCAGCCGACTTAGGGTTCGATGCCTGTTTGTTTAACAGATGCCTGGCGGCGAGGTCATATGTTCCTCTAAACTTCGTGTTGAGCCGGCCTTCGGGTTTGATGCCTATTTGTTTAACAGATGCCTGATGGCGAGCTATAATGTTCTTATCAACTTTGAGTTGAGCCGCCTTTCGGGTTCGATGCCTGTTGGTTTAACAGATGCCTGACGGTGAGGTCAGATGTTCTTCTCAACTTCCGGTTGACTCGGCCTTCTGATTTGCTGCCTATTTGTTTAACAAATGCTTGACATTGAAATCAAATGTTCCTCTCAACTTCAAGTTGAGCCGACCTACGGGTTTGATGCATGTTTGTTTAACAGATTCCTGACGGCGAGGTCAGATGTTCCTCTCAACTTCGTGTTGAGCCGGCCTTCGGGTTTGATGCCTGTTTGTTTAACAGATACTTGACGGCGAGGTCAGATGTTCTTCTCAACTTCGGGTTGAGCCGGTCTTCGGGTTCCACACCTTTTTGTTTAACAGAAGCCTGACGGTAAGGTCAGATGTTCTTCTCAACTTCGGGTTGAGCCGGCCTTTGGGTTCGATGCCTTTTTGTTTAACAGATGCCTGACGGTAGGTCAGATGTTCTTCTCAACTTCAGGTTGAGTCGGCCTTCGGTTTCGATTCCTGTTTGTTTAACTAATGCCTGATAGCAAGGCCAGATGTTCTTCTCAACTTCGGGTTGAGTCGGCCATCAAATTCGATGCCTGTTTGTTTAACTAATGCCTGATGGGGAGGTCAGATGTTCCTCTCAACTTCAAGTTGAGCCGGCCTTCGGGTTGATTCCTGTTTGTTTAACAGATGTTTGACGGTGTGGTCAAATGTTCTTCTCAACTAAGGATTGAGACGGCCTTCGGGTTAGATGCCTGTTTATTTAATAGATGCTTGACGGAGAGGTCAGATGTTCTTCTAAACTTCGGGTTGATCCGCCCTTCGAGTTCGATGCCTGTTTGTTTAACAGATGCCTGACGGCGAGGTCTGATGTTCTTATCAACTTCGGGTTGAGCCGACCTTCGGGTTCTATGCCTGTTTGTTTAAAAGTTGCCTGCCGGTGAGGTCAGATGTTCTTATCATCTTCGGGTTGAGCCGGCCTTCGGGTTCGATGCCTGTTTGTTTAACAGATGTCTGACAGTGAGGTCAGATGTTCTTCTCAACTTGGGTTGAGCCGGCCTTCGGATTTGATGCCTGTTAGTTTAACAGATGCTTGATAGTGAAGTCAAATGTTCCTCTCAACTTCATGTTGAGCCAACTTAGGGTTCAATGCCTGTTTGTTTAACTGATGCCTGGCGGCGAGGTCAGATGTTCCTCTAAACTTCGTGTTGAGCGGCCTTCGGGTTTGATGCTTGTTTGTTTAACAGATGCCTGACGGCAAGGTATAATGTTCTTATCAAGTTCGAGTTGAACCGCCTTTCGGGTTCGATACCTGTTTGTTTAACAGATGCCTGACGATGAGGTCAGATGTTCTTCTCAACTTCTGGTTGACCCAGCCTTCGGGTTTGATGCCTGTTTTTTTAAAAGATGCCTGACGACGAGGTAAGATGTTCTTATCATCTTCGGGTTGAGCCGGCCTTCGGGTTCGATGCCTGTTTGTTTAACAGATGCTTGACAGTGAAGTCAAATGTTCCTCTCAACTTCATGTTCAGCCGACTTAGGGTTCGATGCCTGTTTGTTTAACAGATGCCTGGCGGCGAGGTCAGATGTTCCTCTAAACTTCGTGTTGAGCCGGCCTTCGGGTTTGATGCCTATTTGTTTAACAGATGCCTGATGGCGAGCTATAATGTTCTTATCAACTTTGAGTTGAGCCGCCTTTCGGGTTCGATGCCTGTTGGTTTAACAGATGCCTGACGGTGAGGTCAGATGTTCTTCTCAACTTCCGGTTGACTCGGCCTTCTGATTTGCTGCCTATTTGTTTAACAAATGCTTGACATTGAAATCAAATGTTCCTCTCAACTTCAAGTTGAGCCGACCTACGGGTTTGATGCATGTTTGTTTAACAGATTCCTGACGGCGAGGTCAGATGTTCCTCTCAACTTCGTGTTGAGCCGGCCTTCGGGTTTGATGCCTGTTTGTTTAACAGATACTTGACGGCGAGGTCAGATGTTCTTCTCAACTTCGGGTTGAGCCGGTCTTCGGGTTCCACACCTTTTTGTTTAACAGAAGCCTGACGGTAAGGTCAGATGTTCTTCTCAACTTCGGGTTGAGCCGGCCTTTGGGTTCGATGCCTTTTTGTTTAACAGATGCCTGACGGTAGGTCAGATGTTCTTCTCAACTTCAGGTTGAGTCGGCCTTCGGTTTCGATTCCTGTTTGTTTAACTAATGCCTGATAGCAAGGCCAGATGTTCTTCTCAACTTCGGGTTGAGTCGGCCATCAAATTCGATGCCTGTTTGTTTAACTAATGCCTGATGGGGAGGTCAGATGTTCCTCTCAACTTCAAGTTGAGCCGGCCTTCGGGTTGATGCCTGTTTGTTTAACAGATGTTTGACGGTGTGGTCAAATGTTCTTCTCAACTAAGGATTGAGACGGCCTTCGGGTTAGATGCCTGTTTATTTAATAGATGCTTGACGGAGAGGTCAGATGTTCTTCTAAACTTCGGGTTGATCCGCCCTTCGAGTTTGATGCCTGTTTGTTTAACAGATGCCTGACGGCGAGGTCTGATGTTCTTATCAACTTCGGGTTGAGCCGACCTTCGGGTTCTATGCCTGTTTGTTTAAAAGTTGCCTGCCGGTGAGGTCAGATGTTCTTATCATCTTCGGGTTGAGCCGGCCTTCGGGTTCGATGCCTGTTTGTTTAACAGATGTCTGACAGTGAGGTCAGATGTTCTTCTCAACTTGGGTTGAGCCGGCCTTCGGATTTGATGCCTGTTAGTTTAACAGATGCTTGATAGTGAAGTCAAATGTTCCTCTCAACTTCATGTTGAGCCAACTTAGGGTTCGATGCCTGTTTGTTTAACTGATGCCTGGCGGCGAGGTCAGATGTTCCTCTAAACTTCGTGTTGAGCGGCCTTCGGGTTTGATGCTTGTTTGTTTAACAGATGCCTGACGGCAAGGTATAATGTTCTTATCAAGTTCGAGTTGAACCGCCTTTCGGGTTCGATACCTGTTTGTTTAACAGATGCCTGACGATGAGGTCAGATGTTATTCCCAACTTTCGGTTGAACCGGCCTTCTGATTTGCTGCCTGTTTGTTTAACAAATGCTTGACATTGAAATCAAATGTTCCTCTCAACTTCATGTTGAGCCGACCTTCGGGTTCAAATCATGTTTGTTTAACAGATGCCTGACGGCGAGGTCAGATGTTCCTCTCAACTTCGTGTTGAGCCGGCCTTCGGGTTTGATGCCTGATTGTTTAACAGATACTTGACGGCGAGGTCAGATGTTCTTCTCAATTTTGGGTTGAGCCGGCCTTCGGGTTCCACACCTTTTTGTTTAATAGAAACCTGACGGTGAGGTCAGATGTTCTTCTCAACTTCGGGTTGAGCCGGCCTTTGCATTCGATGCCTGTTTGTTTAACAGATGCCTGACGGAGAGGTTTGATGTTCTTATCAACTTCGGGTTGAGCCGGCTTTTGGGTTTGATGCCTATTCGTTTAACAGATGCCTGACGGCGAGGTCAGATGTTCTTATCATCTTCAGGTTGAGCCGGCCTTCGGGTTCGATGCCGGTTTGTTTAACAAATGTCTGACAGTGAGGCCAGATGTTCTTCTTAACTTGGGTTGAGCCGGCCTTCAGATTTGATGCCTGTTAGTTTAACAGATGCTTGACAGTGAAATCAAATGTTCCTCTCAACTTCATGTTGAGCCGACCTTAGGGTTCAATGCCTGTTTGTTTAACAGATGCCTGACGCCGAGGTCAGATGTTCCTCTCAACTTCGTGTTGAGCCGGCCTTCGGGTTTAATGCCTGTTTGTTTAACAGATGCCTGAAGGAGAGGTCTAATGTTCTTATCAACTTCGAGTTGAGCCGGCATTCGGGTTCCACACCTTTTTGTTTAACAGAAGCCTGACGGCGAGGTCAGATGTTTTTCTCAAATTCGGGTTTAGCCGACCTTTGGGTTCGATGCCTGTTTGTTTAACAGATCCCTGGAGGCTAGGTCAGATGTTCTTCTCAACTTCGGGTGTAGCCGGCCTTCCGTTTTGATTCCTGTTTGTTTAACTAATGTCGGACAGCGAGGCCAGATGTTCTTCTCAACTTCGGGTTGAGTCGGACAGTTTGTTTAATAGATGCCTGACGGCGAGGTAAAATGTTCTTCTATACTTCGGGTTGAGCCGGCCTTCGGGTTCGATGCCTGCTTGTTTAACAGATGCCTGACGGCGAGGTCTGATGTTCTTATCAACTTCGGGTTGAGCCGACCTTCGGATTTGATGCCTGTTTGTTTAACATATGCCAGACAGCGAGGTCAGATGTTCTTATCATCTTCAGGTTGTGCCTCCCTTCGGATTTGATGCCTATTTGTTTAACAGATGCTTGACAGTGAAGTCAAATGTTTCTCTCAACTTCATGTTGAGCCGACCTTCGGGTTCGATGCCCGTTTGTTTAACAGATGCTTGACAGCGAGTCAGATGTTCCTCTCAACTTCGGGTTGAGCCGACCTTCGGGTTTGATGTCTGTTTGTTTAACAGATGCCTGATGGCAAGGTCTAATGTTCTTATCAACTTCGAGTTGAGCTGATCTTCGGATTTGATGCCTGTTTGTTTAACAGATGCTTGACAGTGAAGTCAAATGTTCTTCTCAACTTCATGTTGAGCCGACCTTCAGGTTCGATGCCGGTTTGTTTAACAGATTCCTGAAGGCGAGGTTAGATGTTCCTCTCAACTTCGTGTTGAGCCGGCCTTCGGGTTCGATGCCTGTTTTTTTAACTGATGCCTGACGGCGAGGTCAGATGTTCTTATCATCTTCGGGTTAAGCCGCCCTTCGGGTTCGATGCCTGTTTGTTTAACAGATGTCTGACGGTGAGGTCAGATGTTCTTCTCAACTTCGGGTTGAGCCGACCTTTGGATTTGATGCCTGTTTGTTTAACAGATGCTTGACAGTGAATTCAAATGTTCCTCTCAACTTCATGTTGAGCCGACCTTAGGGTTCGATGCCTGTTTATTTAACAGATGCCTGACAGCAAGGTCAGATGTTCCTCTCAACTTCGTGTTGAGCCGGCCTTCGGGTTTGATGCCTGTTTGTTTAACAGATGCTTGACGGCGAGGTCAGATGTTCTTCTCAACTTCATGTTGAGCCGAGCTTCGGGTTCCACACCTTGTTGTTTAACAGAAGCCTAACGGCGAGGTCAGATGTTCTTCTCAACTTCAGGTTGAGTCGGCCTTTGTTTTCGATTCCTGTTTGTTTAACAGATGCTTGACAGCGAGTGTTGCACCCCAAAATTTGACCAACATTTCTTTACCTAGCTTGTGTTCATTAGCATTATCATCTGCATTTCATTGACATGTGTGCAGGATATCAAGAGGTATGATTACCAATCAAGAGCACCACAAGAGTTTGAAGCTAGCCAAGAAGGTTATTCAAGTGTTCAAGGATTGATATCTTTGTCAGAGAAGTCAAGAGATCCTCAGAGAGATTAGTTGAAACCAAGGTTGTGTGCCTCCTAACTTGAGAGTTGTGGGAGCTCCTCAGATGATTCTGAAGCTGTGAGGATGGACTTGAAGCTTTGAGAGAGCTTATGAGATGTCTTTAAAGCCATCATGAAGCCTAGAGAGGTCATTGTGCAAGATTAAATAGACCCATCCATGAGTGGTGTAATTAGGGTTTGACTGAGTCAACCCTAGGTCAAATGATGATTTGGAGAGGGTTGAGACCTAATCCAAGAGCCATGTGATCATGGATTGATGCATTGAGATGCTATAAGGATGATTCCAAGATCAACTCATCATGATTGAAGATTTTGAGAAGTTTCAAGCTAGGGTTTCTAAGGCTTGACAGTGTAAAATCCCCTAGTTTGACCCCTATCTTCAAGGCAGTTTAGCTCAAGATGTGAGTGTCATCTCATCTTACCCCCAACATGAATGTTGTATAGCTTGCTCTTAGATTTAATTTGAGTACTATAAGTCCTTGATAATATTTGTAGAACTCAAGTTATGACTTTGACAAATTGCAGGTCATCTGAGGTATGTGAATCTGGGGCCTTGAAAGTCACCCAACTTGCATCCAACTTTTTCCTAGGAAGGATGATTCCTATGAGCTTTTGGTCAACATAAATGTTGTTCCTTATTCTCTTATATTTCTAGAGAGTACTAGAAGTCCTTGATAGGATTTGTAGAACTCAACTTATGGCTTTGAGAAGTCAAGGGCATTTTGGTCATTTGGAGATTATAGGTCATTTCAAGCATAAGGCCATAACTCCTATTTCCAAGCTTCAAATGGAAAAATCTTCAACATCAAACTTGCTTAAAATGATGTTTTAAGGCTAGTAAGGAGGTAATGAGATGTTGAAAAGGTTTGTAGCTCAAAGTGATAAAAATGACCTAAAATGGAGGCATAAGTTAAATAAGTCAAAGTTGGAAATTGAAACTTCCAAGTTACACATCCAAACCATGGCATGTAATAGGTCATTTTGACTCCAAAGAACATTTTAGAAACAATGGTTCAGCCACATTTTTTATTTGAGGCCTATATCATGGACTTGCTTTGGAGAATGGTTACTTGCATATTAAGGTACAAATGCAAAACACAAGGAAACTCAATACACAAGCTAGTAAAGTGTCTTAACACATCATACATCTCATTTAAGGAGATTTTCAGGCCAGAACAAGTTGCTGCAAGAGTTATAGCATGAGATGGCATGTGAGATGAGATGAAATCAAAAACTCATGGCATGAGAATCCCAAATTCTCATTGGATGATTCCAGAAAGTTCTAGAGGGTTTAGAATCATCCTATATAGTGATTAGAACTTGCTCAGATGCAAAGTTGGTGAGAGATTAGAGAGGAGAGTGAGATAACCATTTCAATTTCTTCCATTGCAAGTTGAAATCAATTTCTACTTTCCACACCATTTCCATTGTTTCTTTCAATCCCAACACCTTCCATTGATCATACTGAATGTGTGCATACCAAATTGAGGGCAAGATCATGAAGAATTGAAGAGATAGCAATTGGATTTTGGGAGCTGCAAGTCAAGATCGGATTTGGAGATTCAGGCTTTCTTGATCAAATCTTTTGCAAACAGAAGCTTTATCATCAATCAAGGAGTGTTTCTGAAGAGTTTGAGAGGTTGAAGTGGAGCTTTGACCTATCTGATATTCAAGATTTAACAGGTTTGTAACTTTTCTTCTACACCATAATTTAAGCATGATTAGTTAGAATTGTTAGGTTAGAATGGTTAGAGACAAGTAGGAGATGGATTCTGGAAAGTTTGGGATCATTTGGTGAAGTTTGAGCTAGTGACACCATTTTTGTTTTGATCAAGAACACGAGGTATAGTGAGCTATAACATGAGTTTGATATCAAGAATTAACCAGTGTGAGGTGGTGATCATTCTGAGGTAATCAATTTCAAGAATTGTTAGAATTGAAGTTTGAGCATAGCTTTGATCTTGGATCGGGTTTAGAGATTGAGGGCATTTCAATTGATTCTAAGGCCATGGTTGTGATCAGGGTTGAATTTAGAATAGATTAGGATTTTGAACCATGGATTTTGGTTGAGTTTGGATGGAGTTCGAGTTAGGGATTTGAGCTCTGCAACTATGGAGCCTTCCCTCCATTTTCATGGCTGAAGGAAGAAGATAAAGGCATGGCCGTTGGATCATGCGTGGACTCATTGACTAGGCGTGGATCTAAAGGCTGAGATTCAATTTCACATGTGAAGAGGGATTCTGAGAAGCCATGAAATGAGGCGTTTCATTAAACGTGAGGTCTTGGGCTTTAGTGGACTGATTGATATCCCTACCCCCTCTCATGGCCCATTTGCATTTTGAACTGGATTTCTCTACTTATTGCACCGTTCTTTTTTCTTTTTTCTTTGTATTTTGAATTGATTTTCTGATTAAAAAACTGGGCCTAGCGCGCATTGTTAATGACACCCCCATTTAGAGCCCATTCTCATATTGAACTACATATAATTGCTATCTGCACCAAGGTTTTACCATTTTAATTTCTTTTTCTCCATTTTTCTTTAATCTTTGAAAAATCATATTAAATAGAAAAATGATGATTTTTTGCATGGGGATTTTTTATCCTATTTCATGTTAATGTCTAGAAAATTATAAAATCAAAATATTTGCATTTCATGCATATTTAATATTTTTTGTGTATTTTCTCTTTTAATAGCATTTTAATTCATTTTATGTTGATGCATAGATTTGTAGAATTTTGTTTAGCTAGTTCCCTTTGAATTTTTAGGCCATTCTTTTTAGGATAGTTAGATTAGGACTTTAGCTCCCCTCTGGATTTATTCCATAATTTTGTGATTAATTTTTGATTAGTTTTGATTAGATAACTTTAGGTTGTGTAGATTTAGGTCAATCCTTAACATAGGTCCACAATAACACTAGAATTTTGGGTTTCTAGGTCAAGTTAGACATTGGGACATATAAGGTATTAAGGGTAGTCATGTAGGATCCCCTAGAAATTATATTAGATTTTAATATAATAGTATACTATTTTTAAATGATTTTTGTAGTTGATTGTTGTTTGTGTTGCCCTTGTGGGCTGCATTTTGTTTGCTTTGCTTTGTTGGCTTGGTGGGCTTGGTCTTGCTTTGTGGAGCATGGAGGAGCATAGTAGAAGACTTGAGGATAGAAGAAGGAGCTTGAGAGCTTGATGACTTGTGTGTTTTGTTGTTGTTTTAGGGTTAGGAATTAAGTAGAGCTTAGACTTAGTTAAGTTCTTTCTTAAACATGGATGGTATACTTCACTCCCATTCCTCCCCATGATTCAAAGTCCTTACATGGTATTCACCTCCCTCCTTTGGAAGGATAAGTGATGGTACCTAGGAAGTAGAACCTTTGAGGGAACCATTCTTTTGATGTTAAACCCTTATAGGTCACCCTTGGTGGTCAATAAGCAGTTTAATATCCTAGCTTATCCAGTTAAGTGATTTCCTATGGTTTGAGTATCTTGAGAGATGTTGGGCTTGAGTGTGAAGATGAAGACTTCATTGAAGAGTATTGAAGAGGATGATTCCCTGAGTATTGCCATTGCAGCTGAAGCTTGAAGAGCAAGAAAAGCAAGTTGATACTTGAAGACCCAATGAAGCCCCATAAAGTCTGAATGAAGAGCTGAGGCTTAAAGACTGAAGGATGAAGTTGACACTTCTAAGTGATTGAAGATTACCATGAGAAGCTGAGGTTTGTAGATGAAGAGAACCAAGTTGAGACTGGTAAAGCAAGGAAAGCTTGAGAGCTTGAAGATTGAGTTGACACTTATGAAGAGGATTCAATTGAGATTGACTGAAGAGCTAAGGCTTGAGGAACAAAGGATAAGTTGATACTTACTTTGAAGATTGAAGAACAAAGGAATCAAGTTGATACTTGTGGTTAAGAGTGAAGCCTGAAGGTGGAACTGATTAAGGAGCTGAAGCTTGAAGAAGAAGATAAGTTGAAACTTATGTGGAAGGGTTGAAACCTGGAAAAGCAAATTGATATTTGTCAAGAGTGGTTGAAGTCTGAAGACTGAGTTGCTGTTAGAAGAGCTGAGGCTTGGAGTTGAGAGAGAGAGGAGGTGATCTGCTTTCTTCTTTGTTTCTTTTCTGTATTGATGTGCCTTGTTTGACTTGCTTGATGCATTAGAATAAGTCCATATCTAGACTAGCTTTAATCTAGGAGCATGATTGCACTAGAGGTTGAGTTACTCCCTCTGCTTGTATTGTTATTGTATGGCTTTGCTTGCGGGTATTCGGTAGAGCCCAGCTCCCTTGCCCATGTGGTTAGTTTTGCTTGATAGCATGAGTTTATTTCTTCTGTATGATTGCAGGTTACTGTATTTTGCTTGATAGCATGTTTCTACTTCAGTATGATTACTGTTATTCATTCTGGCTTGAGGTTGAGATGAGCTTGTGGAGGCTGATGCCCCACACACATTTCCTCCCTCACTTGCATTGCATGCATTTTACAGTCGTTTACTGTATTACCGTTTACTATTTAAGCTGATGCTTTATCTGTTTCTGTGTATCATTGACATGATCCCTTAGGACTCTCACTTCCTTTGATAAGGAAGTGATGATAGAACTTTAGGTTGAAACCTATGGATGATAACTTCTAGGAGTTCCCTGTTTCAAATCTCAACCATAGGATGAATCCTTGGCATGACAACAGTAGGACTTGATAGTCTCCCCGTAGTTGAGCCTGTTCTCTTCTCATCTCAAAATAGCTTAAGATAAAGTAATCATGAATGATTTCTTTCGTACGTTACGAGCCTTAAGCTATCTGAGAAAGGATTGTTGGAGAGCTTCTTTTCAACAGTCTGGATGTTTAGTATGGTACCCTTTGGGTGACATGCGACGCATTCACTCTCAGGTCATAGTCTCTAGTGCGATTGAAATTGCAAACACAATAAAAAACACTTCTTCCGTAAAAGACAGAAAAAAAAATTTCAAACCTTTTTGCCCCGTGGGCCCATAATTCAAAGGAAACTTTTCTGAAGAAAAGAGTGTCGTTAAACTTCAGCGCCAACGCAAACAAGCTTTGTCCCTAACTGGTGAACTGCTGTTTAACCCTACTCGATAAAACAGATGAATATGAATCCCCGTAATGCGTAGTTTCCCGAACTACGTAAGCTCTGATCTCTCAAGCCTGTTGAGAGTACGTAGGCACAATACTGATGTATTGGCGAGCTACCTTCCCCGTATCCCGTAGTAGGCCGAACTACGTTGACTCTGATTTCTCATTCTCTGATGAGAATACGTAGGCATAAAGTGTGATGCTTTGCCGAGTCATTTTCTTTTCTGTTTAAGCCAGCCTTGATAGGTAGATAGATAAACCAACTCGTCCAGTAAACACAACAAGCGTGGATCCCATCGAGTACGATGGACGTGAGGGGTGCTAATACCTTCCCCTTGCGTAACCGACTCCCGAACCCAGACAATGGTTGCGACGACCTCGTCTTACCCTTTTTCGTTAGGTTTTTCCGATCGTTTCCTTTCCCGCTCCGAGGGATAAATAACAAAAGGTGACGACTCTTCTGTTATGCCGGCACCTTATTTTCGTGAAAGCGACAGCTGGCGACTCTGCTGGGGATCGAACCCAGAATCTCTGGTTCTCCGGTTCCCTATGCGAGTCATTCCTAGCGCTTGTATGATTACTTGTTGGGTTGTGTTTATTTATCGCATTTTATTTCCCGCACTTTATTTTCAGTATGATATGATTATCTGTGCTGTTGTGGGAGGGGCATTCTGATGAGTGAGAAGCCAGACCCAGGCTTGAGTGAACATAGCATTAGTTGTGGAAATTAGTGGGCGCGTGCTTGCTTGGCAGGCAGTAGTGTCTCATGAAATCCACGCTCAGACGAGGTTCTCCCGGTTGGATTCTTTTTCAACCCTTTGGGTTGAGGGGGTTGTTGGTTTGGAGGATTGTCGACTCTGGGGACCGATCATTTGTGATTCAGCCGAGTGAGGCCGCTTCATGAGCTGGTGATGCCACACCTTCTGGGTATCGTATCACCCCTCTTGAATGTCTGTGACGCTGATGAACGCATAGGATGCCAAACTTGAGTCATTTTAGGTCCATACCTGTGAGCAGGGTTGGGTTTATTGCAGGAAACTTTGACCTTCAGACTACCTGGTTTTCTTGACAGCGAATCAGTTTTGTTGGTACCGGAGGTTCTCATCATCAGATATATGATTGTTCTTGACAGAACAGGTTTTTGATTGGGATCTGAGGATCTTATCATCAGATGTGTATTTGTTCTTGATAGAGCAGGTTTTGATCAGAGGATCTTATCATCAGATGAGTAGTTGTTCTTGATAGAGCAGGTTTTGATCAGAGGATTTTATCATCAGATGTGTATTTGTTCTTGACAGAGCAGGTTTACGACTGGGGTCTGAGGATCTCATTATCAGATGTTTGTTCTTGATAGAGCAGAGTTTTGATCATCAGTTGTTTGTTCTTGACAGAGCAGATTTACGATTGGGGTCTGAAGATCTCACCAGCAGACGTATGTTTATTCTTGACAGAGCAGAGTTTCTTGGTTCTGTATCAGAGGTCCTTATTATCAGACGTTTGTTCTTGACAGAGCAGGATTATGGTCCTGTGTATATGGCCCTATCAGATGGTTGTTCTTGACAGAGCAGATTTGTGGTCCGATACCCGGGTTTTCTTATTATCAGATGCAGTGGTTGTTCTTGATAGAGCAGGATTATGGTTTTGTTGATACAGAATCTCCGCAACACAGTTGCCTTGATCTCCTGCTGCATGATTGCATTTTGCATTGCTTTGCATACTCATTTGCATTTCATTAATGTGTGTCTGTGTTGCAGGTACCGTTTGCCCCGATCTAGGATTTCTTGCCTCCTATTGTATTTGTTATGGGTTCTCTGAGGAAGACCGTGGCTTACAAGTTCCCTGCCCCTGATGTGGTTCGGCTGACCAGTTTGATTGCTTTAGCAGATGATTCTGTGAGGGATGAGTTCAGAAAATCTTACGGCAAATTGCTCAGTTTGGTTCGTAAACCTTCTGCGTTCGAGTTGAATGGGTTGCACGCTCTGCTGCAGTTCTACGACCCTCCGTTGAGATGTTTCACTTTCCAGGATTTTATTCTCGCATCCACGCTGGAGGAATATGCTGATTTGTTAGGTGTGCATATCAAGAGGCAGATGCCTTTTGTTCATATGGATGCTGAGCCTGATCTGGCTGGTTTAACTCCTTCACTTCATCTGGATGCCTCTGAATTGGTATTGACTAGTTGGAACAAGGTTCCTGGGTTCTCCTTGCAGTTCTTAGTGGGAAAGGCTCAGCAGTGTGCCAAAGACGGATGTTGGGTCGCATTCAATGCCATTCTCGCTCTGTGCATATATGGCGCCATTATGTTCCCCAATATGCCCGATTTTGTAGACTTCGATGCATTTCATATCTTTGCTTCGGGGAATCCAGTCCCTACCTTGATAGGAGATGTCTACCATTCCATCCACTACAAAAACGAGAATAGAAGGGGCAAGAATGTCTCGTGCTGTGTGCCCCTACTTTATAAATGGCTTGATAGTCATCTGCCCAAGAGGGGTCCTTTTGTTTCGTCTGCAGCCACAGCTGAGTGGTCCGAGCGTCTGATGAGGTTATCTGCAGAGGATATTGACTGGTTTGACAGAGATAGGTTGGGTACCGAGATTATCTTCAGCTGCAGCGGGTTTCCAAACGTGCCTTTGATAGGCAGGAAAGGCTGTATAAACTACAATCCATCTTTGCTAGTCCGACAGTTCGCGTATGCTTTGAGAGCTCCGCCGAAGGATGAAGAGGTACAGGAATCTCTGTACCTCACTGGTCTTCTAGAGCGCCTGGAATGGTATCAGTAAGAGGGGAAAGCCATTGCTGGGGAGAAGCAACAATCAAGCCTACCCTCCGTATGTGTCTTGGATCAGAGCCAGAGCAGATGCTATAGGGATGCCATTTCCTCATGCCAAGCCAGAAAGCCCTCCAATGATTGAAGAGCCTACTATTGTGCCCATTCAGTAGCATAATCAGGTGTTAGCTGAGCGAGATGAATTGAAGCGGGCGAATGAGGAACTGGAGAAAGAGTTGGCTCAGCTCCGAAGCAAGAGGAACGAAGCCGTTCATTCTTTCAAGAGGCAGACGGAGCTGGTGAACCAGCTAGGTACAGACGTGACTAAGCAGATAGCCGAGCGTGAGCGCATGGGTCAAGACTTCAAAGCTGTCAACGACGTACTGGCTACGAAGAAGCAACACTTGGACGAAGCGTATCGGAGGATATCCAAGTTCAACTAGCACTGGAAGGCTTCCCTGGCCACCAGGAAAGAAAGGGAGGATAAGCTGATGCTACAGATCTCCAAGCTGGAAGCCCAGGTGAAGGACAGCGAGAAGAGGTTTGATGAAGAAACCACTCGCAGATACGCCACTGAAGGCCAGCTCAACAGGGCTCTCGCTAACCTGAAGGAGCACAAACTGACGTTTGAGTCCAAGAAACGGAAGTTAGAAGATTGTTTCGGCGAAGGAGCATGGGAAGGTTCGTTCGAAGGACTTCAGTACACCATTGTGCAAAAGGAGCTACTCGTCGAAGGGTTACTCACTCTGCCGGATCATCCAGAAACAAAGGAGTTGTTAGAAGAGTATCGCGCCCGTGGCCGTACTTGACTATTTGTATTCCTTTTGTTTTAATCATTGTTGTATGCTGACCATCACCAGGCTTGTTGGCTGAGGTCACGCTGTTGATTCGTCTTGTACTCGCTGATGTTGTGTACTGCCTTGATGGGCTTTCTTTATATATGAGATTGTTATTTCCATGATTGGACTCGGACTTCTTCTTATTATCAGCATTGGCACTCAAGCACTAGGATCGGGGGAGATCCCCCTAACGCACAGACACACGTTTGCATTTGCATGAAGCATTTGCATAACAAGCATTTTGTTGTTTTTCCTAACCCTTTTGTGTTTTACAGGTTATTTCAGGGTTGTTTTAGGTGGTTCTAGGATTGATCAGAGACCTATTCACCGCTATCCGACCAGAGCTAATCAAACCAGGATCATGGAGCAAGTGCAAACTGATGTTCAGGAACTCCGCGAAAGAATGGATCGCTTCATGGAGCTCATGCAAGCGGTCGCCAATGGCCAGGATCAGCTCAGAACTTTGGTTCAGCCTTTGATTTCCAGGGTTGATAGCAACCGCGTACTCCATGGTGGGACTGTGCCTACTCCTCCACCAGTTGAAACTCCGCAGAATGGTGTTCCCGTGACCGGGGGAAACGGCAGTGCCAACGGCAATGTGATGGCCAACATCGGACTCAATACGAGGGGCGTCGGTAATGGCAGTCTGGGAGCTAACGTCAATGTCGGGCTGGGCAACGGCAATGCAGGCGTCGAGAATCTGTTTGGGCCTCAACCATGGCTAGAGGATCGTCAGGACGATGTGTTCTCTCAGAGAGGTGCTTAAGGGGAGCTGAATGCTGAAGCACGGCTTAGATTCAAGGCACTTGAAGATAAGATGAGAGATATCGAGAATCAGAATACTTTGGGCATTGATATGTCCATGTTGGGACTAATTGCTGATTTCAAAGTGTCTCCTAAGTTCAAGGTACCTGACTTTGAAAAGTATAAGGGCACCACTTGCCCTCGCGTCCACCTGAGATCGTACTACAGAAAAATGTCTGCTCATTCTGATGACGAGAAGTTGCTGATGCACTTCTTTCAAGACAGTCTTTCCGGGCCATCCCTTGAGTGGTACATGAGTCTGGAGCCTAATAGTGTGCGCACGTGGAAGGATCTTGCTGAAGCGTTTGTGCACCACTACCAATACAATAGCGACTTGGCCCCGAACCGAGTCCAACTGCAGAATCTGTCGCAGAGGAATAATGAAGGGTTTAAGGAATACGCCCAGCGGTGGCGTGAGTTGGCAGCTAGGGTTCAGCCCCCGATGGTTGAACGCGAGCTCGTGCAGATGTTCGTAGCCACCCTCCCAGGGGTTTACTATGAGAAGTTAGTCAGCGGTATGTCCGGAACCTTCTCAGATCTCATTATCACGGGTGAGCACGTCGAAAATGGGATCAAGATCGGGAAAATTCAAGGTGATTCATCCTCAGCTGGAGGAGGAAAGAAACCTTATGCTGGAAAAAAACGGGAAGGAGAAGCGAGCGCTGTGACCAACGCTCGAAGGAAGGGTAAAGGTCCTCTCCAACAGGTGGCCAGCATAACTATCCCGGCAGTTCCACAACAGCAGCAGCAGCAGCAACCGAATCAACAAAGATACAGAAAGTATTAGAATCGGGCACCTTTGGCGAACCGTCACCTCGAGACACCGCCCATGTCGTACGCGCAACTCTTGCAGACTTTGCTTCAGCTACAGTTGATCCAGAAGAGAACGCTGGCTCCCTTGACAGGGGCACCGCCGCCAGGGTACGACGCGAATGCCACTTGTGAGTTCCACTCAGGGGCACCAGGCCACACAATAGAGAACTGCAAAGCCTTCAGGTATAAGGTGCAGGACATGGTGGATGCCAAGATCATCAACTTCTCCGATAATGTGCCAAATGTCACGAAGAATCCTATGCTGAATCATAGGGGAGGCGGAGTGAACGCCATTATCGAAGACGAGAGTTCGGATTTGTTGACTGATGTCAATGATCTGAAGACGCCGCTTAGCTTCGTTAAAGCTAAGTTGCTGAAAAGAGGGTTCTTTCCAGGTTGCGGAGAGCTATGTATGGACTGTGCCACACGTTCTGATGGATGTGAGCAGTTGGTAGAAGGAATTCAAAGTCTGATGACTGAAGGGATATTACAGTTTAGCCGGAGGGCTAAAAGTGGGTCAGGAGAGGTAGTGCTGAAGCAAGATGATGAGGTTGCCACCATCACCATCCCTTGCCAGACGATAACTATTTCTGCGCCTAGACCGCCCACGATTACTATCACCCGAGCTGGGCCAATACCGTTCGAAAGTACTAATGCTGTCCCATGGCATTATGGGGTTGAAGTCTACTGCAACGGACAGAAGTTGGAGCTAGAACCGTTTGGGTCGACTATGGAGAACCTTGCGGGAATCAGTGGTATCACTTGCAGCGGAAGAGTGTTTGCACCACCAGAGGCCGTGGCGGATAAAGCAGTCAGAGCTGATGCGGCTGATAAAGGTAAAAGTAAAGTCGTTGAAGAGGTCCCGCGTGGGGCAGAAAAAGACTTGCTTGTTAAAGATGCCGAGGAGTTTATGCGGTTGATTAAAAAGAGTGACTACAAGATTGTAGATCATCTCCATCAGACGCCCTCGAAGATTTCCATCCTGAACTTGTTGCTGTGTTCTGAAGCACACTGCAACGTGCTGCTGAAGGTGTTGAACGCCGCATATGTACCGCAGGAAATATCGGTAAATCAGCTAGAAGAGGTCGTAGCCCATGTGAATGCTGGAAATGGGTTAGGTTTCACAGACCTGGAGCTGACGCCGAAGGGGAGGAATCACAATAGCACCCTGCACGTCTCGATAGAGTGTAGGGGCACGATTATGTCGCACGTGTTGGTGGACACGGGGTCGTCGCTTAATGTTCTTCCGAAGAAGGCATTAGTGAATTTGGATACTCGTGGAGTGATTTGCACACCCAGTGATCTGGTTGTGAAGGCGTACGACGGAACTAAACGACATGTTTTCGGGGAGGTGACCCTGCCAATCCAAGTAGGCCCAGAAACGTTCGACGCGGTCTTTTATATTATGGACATCATGCCTGCCTATAGTTGTCTCTTGGGCCGGCCGTGGATCCACGGTGCTGGTGTCGTGACCTCCACATTGCACCAGAAACTCAAATATGCTGTCGGGGGTAGCATCGTAACCGTGTGTGGCGAGGAAGATATAATGGTGAGCCATTTGTCATCCTTTAAGTATGTGGAGATGGATGGCGAAATCCATGAGAATCTATGCCAAGCGTTCGAAGCTGTCAAAGTGAAGGACGTAGCTCCTGTAGTCACGGAAAAGCCGGAGATGACTCTCTCCTCATTCAAGGAAGCTCGGGCCGTTGTCCAAGCCGGATCTACCCCAGGCTGGGGGCGAATTTTGGAGATACCTAACAAGCAAGACAAGTTTGGGTTGGGATATTCTCCTGGAGCTGAAGCTTCTTCTTCTTCTAGCAGTGCGTCTCGAGGTAAGGGGCCGATCCAGTTTACCAGCGGCGGAATGATTTTCGAAGGCATCAACGCGGCGTCTGAAGACAGCGGAGATAGCGACTGTGACCTCGACTCTTGGATCCAGCCAAGCAAGCCAGGCGAGGGCCTTACCAACTGGTCCATCAAGGATATCATCCAGATGCCAAGCGAAGAGTAATGATTTACTTTTTCCAATCGTTGTACAACCCTATGTCCTACCCAGGGCGTAGTGGTTTTAGTGTCAGGGCCTTGTTGGATTATGTACATGCATTTTGTTAATAAATCAAAGGCATTTTTCTTCGTATTCAAATATTGTGATCTTTGTTATTCCTGTCTTATATTTGTTTTGAAAAACAATAAAATGGCAATGGGGTTTGTGCTAACCTGCACATCCTTGTTTTAAACTTAACCCTTGTTATTGCAGGATCCACATAACAGATGACATCGACTCTGGACCTTCTACGGCTCACTTCTACTTCAATTGCTCGATCTATCAAGCCGAAGAAGAGATTGATGAAGACGAAGACCTTCCTGAAGAGTTGGCCCGCTTGTTGAAACAAGAGGAGAAAGTTATTCTGCCTCATGAAGAGGAGATCGAGATCGTGAATCTGGGTTCTAAAGAACTCGTCAGAAACATCAGGATAGGGGCTGCATTGCAGAGTGATGTCAAGCAGAGATTAGTCGAGATGCTGAGAGAGTATGGTGACGTCTTTGCTTGGTCATACGAAGATATGCCCGGACTTGACACGGACATCGTGGTCCACCACTTGCCGCTACGAGAAGATTGTCCTCCCGTCAAGCAGAAGCTTAGGAGGACGAGACCAGATATGGCCGTTAAGATCAAAGAAGAAGTGCAGAAACAGCTTGATGCCGGCTTCTTAGCGGTCACTACTTACCCTCCGTGGGTCGCCAACATAGTGCCTGTACCAAAGAAGGATGGTAAGGTACGAATGTGCGTCGATTATCGGGATTTGAATAGGGCGAGCCCTAAAGATGATTTCCCGCTGCCTCATATTGATGTGTTGGTCGACAATACAGCGCAGTTCTCCATGTTTTCGTTCATGGATGGCTTCTCCGGTTACAATCAGATCAAGATGGCGACGGAGGACATGGAGAAAACTACGTTTATCACTCCTTAGGGAACATTTTGTAATGCCTTTCGGTCTGAAGAACGTAGGGGCCACTTACCAGCGAGCAATGGTAACTTTGTTTCATGATATGATTCATCATGAGATCGAAGTCTATGTTGATGACATGATTGCAAAGTCCCAAACGGAGGAGGGACACCTTGTCAATTTGCTGAAGCTTTTTGAGAGGCTTAGGAAATTCAGGTTGAGGCTGAATCCTAACAAGTGCACTTTCGGAGTACGGTCCGGAAAGTTATTGGGGTTTATTGTGAGTGAAAGAGGCATCGAGGTTGATCCTGCGAAGATAAAAGCCATACAAGAAATGCCAGTGCCTAAAACAGAAAAAGAAGTTCGTGGTTTCCTGGTCCGAATAAACTACATTGCAAGGTTTATTTCTCAGCTCACGACCACGTGTGAACCGATGTTCAAGCTTTTAAAGAAAGACCAGGCGATTATCTGGAATGAGGATTGCCAGAAGGCATTCGATAAGATAAAGCAGTATCTTCAGGAACCTCCAATCTTGATACCCCCAGTGGCTGGACGACCACTAATCATGTACTTGACAGTTTTTGAGAATAGTATGGGGTGTGTTCTCGGTCAGCACGACGAGACGGGCAGAAAAGAGCATGCCATTTACTACATGAGTAAAAAGTTCACTGACTGTGAATCTCGTTACTCGATACTGGAGAAGACGTGTTGTGCACTAGCCTGGGCTGCCAAACGTTTACGACAGTACATGCTCAATCACACCACCATGTTAATTTCAAAGATGGATCCGATCAAGTACGTCTTCGAGAAGCAAGCGCTTTCGGGCAGGATTGCCAGATGGAAAATGGTGTTGACGGAATATGATATTCAGTACGTTTCCCAGAAGACCATCAAGGGAAGCGTATTGTCTGAATACTTGGCCGAACAGCCGATCGAAGATTACCAGCCGATGAAATTTGAATTCCCTGATGAGGATATCATGTTTCTCAAAGCGAAGGATTGCGATGAGCCGTTTCCCGACGAGGGGCCAGATAGGAAATCCCAGTGGAAGTTGATATTCGACGGGGCGGTTAATTCCTACAGAAGTGGCATTGGGGCGACCATCACGACTCCCCACGGATCCCATATCCCATTCACTGCGAGACTGACGTTTCCGGTCACCAATAATGAAGCGGAGTACGAAGCATGCATCATGGGTCTAGAAGAGGAAATTGATTTGAGAATCAAGAATCTAGACGTATATGGTGACTCGGCGCTTGTGATAAACCAGATTAAAGGGGAGTGGGAGACTCGCCAATCGAATTTGGTGTCGTACATGAATTATGCCAGAAGGCTACTTCCGTTCTTTGATCGAGTGGAACTCCATCATGTGCCCAGAGCAGAAAATCAGATGGCTGATGCCTTAGCCATGTTGGCTTCGATGTATAAAGTCAATTTTTGGAATGAGGCTCCAAGAATTGTCCTTTCTCGTCTTGATAGACCCGCATTTGTCTTTGCAATCGAGGAAGCCGCCGACGGCAAACCATGGTTCCATGACATCCAAACTTTCCTTATGACTAAGGAGTATCCTGCAGGTGCGTCAACCCAGGATAAGAAGACTCTGAGGAGGCTGTCTGGAAATTTTTATCTCAATCCTGATGGAGTTTTGTACAAAAGAAACCACGATCTCGTGCTACTCAGATGTGTAGATGAGAAAGAGGCGAGTATGCTCATGGAAGAAGTCCATGAAGGCACATTTGGTACGCACGCCGGCGAGCATGCTACGACGAGAAAGATCCTGAGAGCAGGATATTACTGGCTGAAGATGGAGTCGGATTGCTTCAAATTCGCGAGGAGATCTCATAAATGCCAGATTTATGCTGATAAAGTTCATGTGCCGCCGTGCCCGTAAAATATCATGTCCTCCCCATGGCCGTTCTCCATGTGGGGCATCGACATGATAGGCAAGATCGAGCCCACTGCATCTAACGGTCATCGCTTCATTCTGGTAGCTATCGACTACTTCACCAAGTGGGTGGAGGCAGCCTCATATGCTAATGTGACCAAGCAGGTGGTGGCTAAATTCTTAAAGAGGGACATCATCTATCGTTACAGAATTCCCGAACGGATCATTACTGATAATGGTTCGAATCTGAATAACAAGATGATGAAGGAGCTGTGCCAGAGTTTCAAGATTGAACACCACAACTCATCTCCTTATCGGCCGAAGATGAATGGCGCCGTTGAAGCGGCCAATAAGAACATAAAGAAGATTGTTCAGAAGATGGTTGTGACCTACAAATATTGGCACGAGATGCTGCCATTTGCATTGCACGGTTATCGTACAACGGTGCGTACGTCAACTGGGGCAACTCCTTTCTCCTTGGTGTACGATATGGAAGTTGTCCTACCGTTAGAAGTGGAGATCCCTTCTTTGCGAGTTTTGGTTGATGTGAAACTCGACGAGGCAGAATGGATTAAGAACCGACTGAACCAACTCAGCCTGATGGACGAGAAGAGGTTGGCATCGATTGCGCATGGTCGTTTGTACCAAAGCCGAATGAAGAAAGCTTATGATAAGAAGGTGCGCCCTAGAAGCTTTCAGACGGGTGATCTCGTCCTGAAGAAGATTCTTCCCCCACACTCCGATCACGGGGGCAAGTGGACTCCCAATTACGAAAGTCCGTATATCGTCAGCACGGTCTTCTCGGGAGGAGCTTTGTTGTTATCCACGATGGATGGTGAGGATTTTGCATCCCCGGTGAACGCGGACGCAGTTAAAAAATACTTTGCTTGAAAGCGACCCGCTGGACAGTAAAAAGAGAGTCCAGGCAAAAATGGGGCATCCCGGCGAACCATAAAAAGGAAAAAGGTTCGGGCAAAAATTAGGGATATAAATTGAAAAAATGTACACCCGCAAAGTCGAAAACCCGGACGGGCGACTTTGGCAAAAAAGGGTATCCCGGTGAACTGAAAACCCGCAAAGGGCGGTTCACGCAAAAGTTAGGGATTTGAAAAAGCAAATGACTGCGTTCCGCGTATGGACTTTCATTGTTTGGTGGTTTGGAAGACCTGAGGGCCGTTTATAAGAATCAATCTCTTCTGAAGCTGAAGCGTCGGAGAAGTATCGAAGTCGAGTGGGTCATAGAGGGATCAACTCATGGTGTTCGTCTATGCCTCGTTGCCGACATTTGTATATACTGATGTATATTTATGTTTTATTTTTGCGCGGCTTCCTCATTCCAGGAGCTTGCATCTATTGTAAAACATTTTTACCCATTCAGGGGTTCGTTATCAATAAAATGTATACTATTCAGCAATTTTGTTTGTCTGTTTAGCATTTATCTGTTTTGTTTGCGAAAAAGAACGCCGATGTTTTTGATAAAATGCGCATACATAAACTTACTGGCCTAGGCCGCTGATTGTTGAAACAATGAATTACTTGAACATTGTCACGAGATAATAACCTTGATAGGTCCCTTTGAGAAGAGTATCTTGTCTGTTTGTTTGTGTTGCTGCAGGTGTATCATATTCCAGATAGTGCATCGTGCGTATCCCCAAGCAGGATGATTCCTCCTTCTCCAGCAAAGTTCAGCAGCCTCTCCCCACAGAGTCTGAACATGAGATCATGAGCATTGATATGTCTCCCCAGGCAGAGAAGGTTCTCTCCCCGATCAGATGCATCCTGAAGGAACGTCATCTCCTCAACTGAGTCATTCACCGAAGTGTGCAGCAGTTGATAGTTCAAGACTGAAGTCTCCAGCGGAATTGAGTTTCCCCGCAGAGTCGTACTCTCCCCAGCAAGCATAATGATTCCTTCTTCCTCAGTCGAGTTTACAGATCCCCAAGAGAGCCGAGTCCTTGGAAGCCTCTCAGACCATGATTGGTTTTCCCAAGTGGAGTGTTGAATAGCTGATGCTGTGTTTCCCCGCCGGAGTCGTTGTCTCCAGGAAGGTTAGCCGTGAAGGCCGTGCAGTTTATTTCCGCGATTGACATCGCTTTCCCTCAGCAGGTCCAGGCTCTCGTAGAGTTTCGTCCCCCGCAGCAGTCAACTGAAGTTTGTTTCCCCATGCGGAGTCCGATTGAGATTGGTCTGACCTTGTTCTCCTCAACAGGATGATTCCTTCCCCCTATCTGAGTGGTTCTTTCTCCTTGACAGGAATACTCTCCCTTCAGCATTTATTTTGCTGACGGGATCGCATCATTTTGCATGACTGCATAACATTTATCATAAACACCTAACATTTCCACCGTGTGGAGCATTGCGCCATTGCTGGAGCATATGCATAATAAGCATGAGCTAGGTTGTTACCGTTCTTGTTTTGCAGGTGTCCCACCACAGAATTGATTGCTCAAGATGATTCTTGAATTCTCCCCAACGAAGTCGCTTGCTCAAGGTTATTCTTGAATTTTCCCCAGCAAGGTCGTTTGCTTGAGATGATTCTTAAAATCCCCAGTGCAGTCACCAGAGTGGGTTGCTCAAGTTGATGCTTAGAGTCCCCGGCAGAGTATTTGCTCAGGATGATTCCTGAAATCTCCAGCATAGTTATCGGTTCAGGATGATTCTTGAAGTCCCCGGCGGAGTTATGTGTCCAAGATGATTCTTGAAGTCCTCAGCAGAGTTGATTCATCCAGAATGATTCCTGGATCCCCGAAGCAGAGTTACTTGATAGTTCTCCAGAATCCCCAGCAGAGATGCGTCATCCCCAGCAGGTTTCTGAACAGCAAAGTTGAAACTTCCCCTGAAGACTTGATGATTGAAGTCCGACCGTGTTAACCAAGCAGTTCTCTCAGCTGATGCGGAGTGCCTGATGGCAGAAGTTTGGATATCCCCAATTGGTTCATGATTGACCGAGAATTCTGTTCCCGACTTACTTATAAAGTCCGGCTGACACCCGAAATTTCTTTGAATGCCCGATGGCATGATTACCTTGGTTGTTGACCGGATGAGTCCTGAGGAATCTGGATGCTTGACGGCATGATCGACTATGTATTACCGGTTACCGTGTGACCAATTCTCCAGCTAGTTGTCGTGCAGCTAATATTTCAGTTTTCGAAGATTTGTTCCCATTGGAGTACCGTGTACTTGTGCAGTTGGCAAATTCCCGGGTTTGTTGGTATTCAACCGTCTCGCACCTTGATTGGTTGAGAGTCGTTCGCTTCTCACCCAGTCAGGTCCAAGCCGTTTGAATAGGGGCAGCTGTTGCACCCCAAAATTTGACCAACATTTCTTTACCTAGCTTGTGTTCATTAGCATTATCATCTGCATTTCATTGACATGTGTTCAGGAGATCAAGAGGTATGATTACCAATCAAGAGCACCACAAGAGTTTGAAGCTAGCCAAGAAGGTTATTCAAGTGTTCAAGGATTGATATCTTTGTCAGAGAAGTCAAGAGATCCTCAGAGAGATTGGTTGAAACCAAGGTTGTGTGCCTCCTAACTTGAGAGTTGTGGGAGCTCCTCAGATGATTCTGAAGCTGTGAGGATGGACTTGAAGCTTTGAGAGAGCTTATGAGATGTCCTGAAAGCCATCATGAATCCTAGAGAGGTCATTGTGCAAGATTAAAGAGACCCAGCCATGAGTGGTGTAATTAGGGTTTGATTGAGTCAACCCTAGGTCAACTGATGATTTGGAGAGGGTTGAGACCTAATCCAAGAGCCATGTGACCATGGATTGATGCATTGAGATGCTATAAGGATGATTCCAAGATCAACTCATCATGATTGAAGAGTTTGAGAAGTTTCAAGCTAGGGTTTCTAAGGCTTGACAGTGTAAAATCCTCTAGTTTGACCCCTATCTTCAAGGCAGTTTAGCTCAAGATGTGATTGTCATCTCATCTTACCCCAACATGAATGTTGTAAAGCTTTCTCTTAGCTTTAATTTGAGTACTAGAAGTCCTTGATAAGATTTGTAGAACTCAAGTTATGACTTTGACAAGTTGCAGGTCATCTGAGGTATGTGAATCTGGGGCCTTGAAAGTCACCCAACTTGCATCCAACTTTTGCCCAGGAAGGATGATTCATATGAGCTTTTGGTCAACATGAATGTTGTTCCTTATTCTCTTAGCTTTCTATAGAGTACTAGAAGTCCTTGATAGGATTTGTAGAACTCAACTTATGGCTTTGACAAGTCAAGGGCATTTTGGTCATTTGGAGATTATAGGTCATTTCAAGCATAAGGCCATAACTCCTATTTCCAAGCTTCAAATGGAAAAATATTCAACATCAAACTTGATTAAAATGATGTTTTAAGGCTAGTGAGGAGATCATGAGATGTTGAAAAGGCTTGTAGCTCAAAGTGATAAAAATGACCTAAAATGGAGGCATAAGTTAAATAAGTCAAAGTTGGAAATTGAAACTTCCAAGTTACACATCCAAACCATGGCATGTAATAGGTCATTTTGACTCCAAAGAACATTTTAGAAACAATGGTTCAGCCACATTTTTTATTTGAGGCCTAGATCATGGACTTGCTTTGGAGAATGGTTACTTGCATATTAAGGTACAAATGCAAAACACAAGGAAACTCAATACACAAGCTAGTAAAGTGTCTTAACACATCATACATCTCATTTAAGGAGATTTTCAGGCCAGAACAAGTTGCTGCAAGAGGTATAGCATGAGATGGCATGTGAGATGAGATGAAATCAAAAACTCATGGCATGAGAATCCCAAATTCTCATTGGATGATTCTAGAAAGTTATAGAGGGTTTAGAATCATCCTATATAGTGATTAGAACTTGCTCAGATGCAAGGTTGGTGAGAGATTAGAGAGGAGAGTGAGATAGCCATTTCAATTTCTTCCATTGCAAGTTGAAATCAATTTCTACTTTCCACACCATTTCCATTGTTTCTTTCAATCCCAACACCTTCCATTGATCATACTGAATGTGTGCATACCAAATTGAGGGCAAGATCATGAAGAATTGAAGAGATAGCAATTGGATTTTGGGAGCTGCAAGTCAAGATCGGATTTGGAGATTCAGGCTTTCTTGATCAAATCTTTTGCAAACAGAAGCTTTATCATCAATCAAGGAGTGTTTCTGAAGAGTTTGAGAGGTTGAAGTGGAGCTTTGACCTATCTGATATTCAAGATTTAACAGGTTTGTAACTTTTCTTCTACACCATAATTTAAGCATGATTAGTTAGAATTGTTAGGTTAGAATGGTTAGAGACAAGTAGGAGATGGATTCTGGAAAGTTTGGGATCATTTGGTGAAGTTTGAGCTAGTGACACCATTTTTGTTTTGATCAAGAACACGAGGTATAGTGAGCTATAACATGAGTTTGATATCAAGAATTAACCAGTGTGAGGTGGTGATCATTCTGAGGTAATCGATTTCAAGAATTGTTAGAATTGAAGTTTGAGCATAGCTTTGATCTTGGATCGGGTTTAGAGATTGAGGGCATTTCAATTGATTCTAAGGCCATGGTTGTGATCAGGGTTGAATTTAGAATGGATTAGGGTTTTGAACCATGGATTTTGGTTGAGTTTGGATGGAGTTCGAGTTAGGGATTTGAGCTCTGCAACTATGGAGCCTTCCCTCCATTTTCATGGCTGAAGGAAGAAGATAAAGGCATGGCCGTTGGATCATGCGTGGACTCATTGACTGGGCGTGGATCTAAAGGCTGAGATTCAATTTCACATGTGAAGAGGGATTCTGAGAAGCAATGAAACGAGGCGTTTCATTAAACGTGAGGTCTTGGGCTTTAGTGGATTGATTGATATCCCCACCCCCTCTCATGGCCCATTTGCATTTTGAACTGGATTTCTCTACTTATTGAACCGTTCTTTTTTCTTTTTTCTTTGTATTTTGATTTGATTTTCTGATTAAAAAACTGGGCCTAGCGCGCATTGTTAATGACATCCCCATTTAGAGCCCATTCTCATATTGAACTGCATATAATTGCTATCTGCACCAAGGTTTTACCATTTTAATTTCTTTTTCTCCATTTTTCTTTAATCTTTGAAAAATCATATTAAATAGAAAAATGATGATTTTTGCATGGGGATTTTTTCTCCTATTTCATGTTAATGTCTAGAAAATTATAAAATCAAAATATTTGCATTTCATGCATTTTTAATATTTTTTTGTGTATTTTCTCTTTTAATAGCATTTTAATTCATTTTATGTGGATGCATAGATTTGTAGAATTTTGTTTAGCTAGTTCCCTTTGAATTTTTAGGCCATTCTTTTTAGGATAGTTAGATTAGGACTTTAGCTCCCCTCTGGATTTATTCCATAATTTTGTGATTAATGTTTTATTAGTTTTGATTAGATGACTTTAGGTTGTGTAGATTTAGGTCAATCCTTAACATAGGTCCACAATAACACTAGAATTTTGGGTTTCTAGGTCAAGTTAGACATTGGGACATATAGGGTATTAAGGGTAGTCATGTAGGATTCCCTAGAAATTATATTAGATTTTAATATAATAGTATACTATTTTAAAATGATTTTTGTAGTTGATTGTTGTTTGTGTTGCCCTTGTGGGCTGCATTTTGTTTGCTTTGCTTTGTTGGCTTGGTGGGTTTGGTCTTGCTTTATGGAGCATGGAGGAGCATAGTAGAAGACTTGAGGATAGAAGAAGGAGCTTGAGAGCTTGAAGACTTGTGTGTTTTGTTGTTGTTTTAGGGTTAGGAATTAAGTAGAGCTTAGACTTAGTTAAGTTCTTTCTTAAACATGGATGGTATACTTCACTCCCATTCCTCCCCATGATTCAAAGTCCTTCCATGGTATTCACCTCCCTCCTTTGGAAGGATAAGTGATGGTACCTAGGAAGTAGAACCTTTGAGGGAACCATTCTTTTGATGTTAAACCCTTATAGGTCACCCTTGGTGGTCAATAAGCAATTTAATATCCTAGCTTATCCAGTTATGTGATTTCCTCTGGTTTGAGTATCTTGAGAGATGTTGGGCTTGAGTGTGAAGATGAAGAATTCATTGAAGAGTATGGAAGAGTATGATTCCCTGAGCATTGCCATTGCAGCTGAAGCTTGAAGAGCAAGAAAAGCAAGTTGATACTTGAAGACCCAATGAAGCCCCGTAAAGACTGAATGAAGAGTTGAGGCTTAAAGACTGAAGGATGAAGTTGACACTTCTAAGTGATTGAAGATTACCATGAGAAGCTGAGGTTTGTAGATGAAGAGAACCAAGTTGAGACTGGTAAAGCAAGGAAAGCTTGAGAGCTTGAAGATTGAGTTGACACTTATGAAGAGGATTCAATTGAGATTGACTCAAGAGCTGAGGCTTGAGGAACAAAGGATAAGTTGATACTTACTTTGAAGATTGAAGAACAAAGGAATCAAGTTGATACTTGTGGTTAAGAGTGAAGCCTGAAGGTGGAACTGATTAAGAAGCTGAAGCTTGAATAAGAAGATAAGTTGAAACTTATGTGGAAGGGTTGAAACCTGGAAAAGCAAATTGATATTTGTCAAGAGTGGTTGAAGTCTGAAGACTGAGTTGCTGTTAGAAGAGTTGAGGCTTGGAGTTGAGAGAGAGAGGAGGTGATCTGCTTTCTTCTTTGTTTCTTTTCTGTATTGATATGCCTTGTTTGACTTGCTTGATGCATTAGAATAAGTCCATATCTAGACTAGCTTTAATCTAGGAGCATGATTGCACTAGAGGTTGAGTTACTCCCTCTGCTTGTATTGTTACTGTATGGCTTTGCTTGCGGATATTCGGTAGAGCCCAGCTCCCTTGCCCATGTGGTTAGTTTTTCTTGATAGCATGAGTTTATTTCTTCTGTATGATTGCAGGTTACTGTATTTTGCTTAATAGCATGTTTCTACTTCAGTATAATTACTGTTATTCATTCTGGCTTGAGGTTGAGATGAGCTTGTGGAGGCTGATGCCCCACACACATTTCCTCCCTCACTTGCATTGCATGCATTTTACAGTCGTTTATTGTATTACCGTTTACTGTTTAAGCTGATGCTTTATCTGTTTCTGTGTATCATTGACATGATCCCTTAGGACTCTCACTTCCTTTGATAAGGAAGTGATGATAGAACTTTAGGTTGAAACCTATGCATGATAACTTCTAGGAGTTCCCTGTTTCAAACCTCAACCATAGGATGAATCCTTGGCATGACAACAGTAGGAGTTGATAGTCTCCCCGTAGTTGAGCCTGTTCTCTTCTCATCTCAAAACAGCTTAAGATACAGTAATCATGAATGATTTCTTTCGTACGTTACGAGCCTTAAGCTATTTGAGAAAGGATTGTTGGAGAGCTTCTTTTCAACAGTCTGGATGTTTAGTATGGTACCCTTTGGGTGACATGAGACGCATTCACTCTTAGGTCATAGTCTCTAGTGCGATTGAAATTGCAAACACAATAAAAAACAATTCTTCCGTAAAAGACAGAAAACAAATTTCAAACCTTTTTTCCCCGTGGGCCCATAATTCAAAGGAAATTTTCTGAAGAAAAGAGTGTCGTTAAACTTCAGCGCCAACACAAACAAGCTTTGTCCCTAACTGCTGGAACTGCTGTTTAACCCTACTCGATAAAACAGATGAATCTGAATCCCCGTAATGCGTAGTTTCCCGAACTACGTAAGCTCTGATCTCTCAAGCCTGTTGAGAGTACGTAGGCACAATACTGATGTATTGGCGATCTACCTTCCCCGTATCCCGTAGTAGGCCGAACTACGTTGACTCTGATTTCTCATTCTCTGATGAGAATACGTAGGCATAAAGCGCGACGCTTGGTCGAGTCATTTTCTTTTCTGTTTAAGCCAACCTTGATAGGTAGATAGATAAACCAACTCGTCCAGTAAACACAACAAGCATGGATCCCATCGAGTACGATGGACGTGAGGGGTGCTAATACCTTCCCCTTGCGTAACCGACTCCCGAACCCAGACAATGGTTGCGACGACCTCGTCTTACCCTTTTTCGTTAGGTTTTTCCGGTCGTTTCCTTTCCCTCTCCGAGGGATAAATAACGAAAGGTGGCGACTCTTCTGTTATGCCGACACCTTATTTTCGCGAAAGCGACAGCGAGGTCAGATGTTCTTCTCAATTTCGGGTTGAACCGGCCTTCGGGTTCCACACCTTTTTGTTTAATAGAAGCCTGACGGTGAGGTCAGATGTTCTTCTCAACTTCGGGTTGAGCCGGCCTTTGGGTTCGATGCCTGTTTGTTAAACAGATGCCTGGCGGCTAGGTCAGATGTTCTTCTCAACTTCGGGTTGAGCCTGCCTTCGGTTACGATTCATGTTTGTTTAACTAATGCCTGACAGCGAGGCCAGATGCTCTTCTCAACTTTGGGTTGAGTCGGCCATCAAATTTGATGCCTGTTTGTTTAACTAATGCCTGATGGGGAGGTCAGATGTTCCTCTCAACTTCAAGTTGAGCCGACCTTCGGGTTGATGTCTGTTTGTTTAACAGATGTTTGACGGCGAGGTCAAATGTTCTTCTCAACTAAGGATTGAGATGGCCTTCGGGTTGGATGCCTTGTTTAACAGATGCCATACAGCGAGGTCAAATGTTCTTTTAAACTTAGGGTTGAGCCGGCCTTCGGGTTCGATGCCTGTTTGTTTAACAGATGCCTGACAGCGAGGTCTGATGTTCTTATCAACTTCGGGTTGAGCCGACCTTCGGGTTTGATGCCTGTTTATTTAACAGATGCCTGACGGAGAGGTCAGAAGTTCTTATCATCTTCAGGTTGAGCCGCCCTTCGGGTTCGATGCCTGTTTGTTTAACAGATGTCTGACGGTGAGGTCAGATGTTCTTCTCAACTTCGGGTTGTCGCGGCCTTCGGATTTGATGCCTGTTTTTTTAACAGATGCTTGACAGTGAATTCAAATGTTCCTCTCAACTTCATGTTGAGCCGACCTTAGGGTTCGATGCCTGTTTCTTTAACAGATGCCTGACGGCGAGGTCAGATGTTCCTCTTAACTTCGTGTTGAGCCGGCCTTCGGGTTTGATGCCTGTTTGTTTAACAGATTCCTGACGGTGAGGTCTAATGTTCTTATCAACTTCGAGTTGAGACGGCCTTCGGGTTTCACACCTTTTTGTTTAACAGAAGCCTGGCGGCGAGGTCAGATGTTCTTCTCAACTTCGGGTTGAGCCGGCCTTTGGGTTTGATGCCTGTTTGTTTAACAGATGCCTGACGGCTAGATCAGATGTTCTTCTCAACTTCGGGATGAGCCGGCCTTCGGTTTTGATTCCTGTTTGTTTAACTAATGCCTGACAGCGAGGCCAGATGTTCTTCTAAACTTCGGTTTGAGTCAGACTGTTTGTTTAATAGATGCCTGATGGCGAGGTCAAATGTTCTTCTAAACTTCGGGTTGAGTCGGCCTTCGGGTTCGATGCCTGTTTGTTTAACAGATGCCTGACGGCGAGGTCTGATGTTCTTATCAACTTCGGGTTGAGCCGACCTTCGGATTTGATGCCTGTTTGTTTAACAGATGTCTGACAGCGAGGTCAGATGTTCTTATCATCTTCAGGTTGAGCCGCCCTTCGGGTTCGATGCCTGTTTGTTTAACAGATGTCTAACGGTGAGGTCAGATGTTCTTATCATCTACAGGTTGAGCTGCCCTTCGGATTTGATGCCTGTTTGTTTAACAGATGCTTGACAGTAAAGTCAAATGTTTCTCTCAGCTTCATGTTGAGCCGAACTTCGGGTTCGATGCCCGTTTGTTTAAAGGATGCCTGACGGCGAGGTCATATGTTCCTCTCAACTTCGGGTTGAGCCGGCCTTCGGGTTTGATTCCTGTTTGTTTAACAGATGCCTGATGGCGAGGTCTAATGTTCTTATCAACTTCGAGTTGAGCCGGTCTTCGGATTTGATGCCTCTTTGTTTAACAGATGCTTGATAGTGAAGTCAAATGTTCCTCTCAACTTCATGTTGAGCCGACCTTCAGGTTCGATGCCGGTTTGTTTAACAGATGCCTGAAAGCGAGGTTAGATTTTCCTCTCAACTTTTTGTTGAGCCGGCCTTCGGGTTCGATGCCTGTTTTTTTAATAGATGCCTGACGGCGAGGTTAGATTTTCTTATCATCTTCAGGTTGAGCCGCCCTTCGGGTTCGATGCCTGTTTTTTTAACAGATGTCTAACGGTGAGGTCAGATGTTCTTCTGAACTTCGGGTTGAGGCGGCCTTTGGATTTGATGCCTATTTTTTTAACAGATGCTTGACAGTGAAGGCAAATGTTCCTCTCAACTTCATGTTGAGCCGACCTTAGGGTTCGATGCCTGTTTGTTTAACAGATGCCTGACGGCGAGGTCAGATGTTCCTCTCAACTTCGTGTTGAGCCGGCCTTCGGGTTTGATGCCTGTTTGTTTAACAGATGCCTGACGGCGAGGTCTAATGTTCTTATCAACTTCGAGTTGAGCCGGCCTTCGGGTTCCAGACGTTTTTGTTTAACAGAATCCCGACGGCGAGGTCAGATGTTCTTCTCAACTTCGGGTTGAGCCGGCTTTTGGGTTTGATGCTTGTTTGTTTAACAGATGCCTGACGGCAAGGTCAGATGTTCTTCTCAACTTCGGGTTGAGCCGGCCTTCGGTTTTGATTCCAGTTTGTTTAACTAATTCCTGACAGCGAGGCCAGATGTTCTTCTAAACTTCGGTTTGTGTCGGATTGTTTGTTTAATAGATGCCTCACGGCGAGGTCAAATGTTCTTCTAAACTTCGGGTTGAGCCGGCCTTCGGGTTCGATGCCTGTTTGTTTAACAGATGCCTGACAGAGAGGTTTGATGTTCTTATCAACTTCGGGTTGAGCCGACCTTCGGATTTGATGCCTGTTCGTTTAATAGATTCCTGACAGCGAGGTCAGATGTTCTTATCATCTTCAGGTTGAGCCGCCCTTCGGGTTCAATGCCTGTTTGTTTAACAGATGTCTGACGGTGAGGTCAAATGTTCTTATCATCTACAGTAAAGTCAAATGTTTCTCTCAACTTCATGTTGAGCCGAACTTCGGGTTCGATGCCCGTTTGTTTAACGAATGCCTGACGGCGAGGTCATATGTTCCTCTCAACTTCGGGTTGAGCCGGCCTTCGGGTTTGATGCCTGTTTGTTTAACAGATGCCTGATGGCGAGGTCTAATGTTCTTATCAAATTCGAGTTGAGCCGGTCTTCGGATTTGATGCCTGTTTGTTTAACAGATGCCTGAAGGCGAGGTTAGATGTTCCTCTCAACTTTGTGTTGAGGTGGCCTTCGGGTTCGATGCCTTTTTTTTAACAGATGCCTGACGGAGAGGTAAGATGTTCTTATCATCTTCGGGTTTAGCCGCCCTTCGGGTTCATTGCCTGTTTGTTTAACAGATGTCTGATGGTGAGGTCAGATGTTCTTCTCAACTTCGGGTTGAGCCGACCTTCAGATTTGATGCCTGTTTGTTTAACAGATGCTTGACAGTGAATTCAAATGTTGAGCCGACCTTAGGGTTCGATGCCTGTTTATTTAACAGATGCCTGACGGCGAGGTCAGATGTTCCTCTCAACTTCGTGTTGAGTCGGCCTTCGGGTTTGATGCCTGTTTGTTGAACAGATGCTTGACGGCGAGGTCAGATGTTCTTCTCAACTTCGGGTTGAGCCTGCCTTCGGGTTCCACACCTTTTTGTTTAACAGAAGCCTGAGGGCGAGGTCAGATGTTCCTCTCAACTTCGGGTTGAGCCGGCCTTTGGGTTCGATTCCTGTTTGTTTAACAGATGCCTGACGGCTAGGTCAGATGTTCTTCTCAACTTTGGGTCTAGCCGGCTGTTGCACCCCCAAATTTGCCCAACCTATTTTCTTACTTGTTTTATGTTTCATTGCATTAACATTTGCATAGTTATTTCATTTGCATATCATGATATCATTCATATAGAAGGGGATCAAGTGTGATTCTTATCAAGAGAAGCCTATCAAGAGGTCTTATTCAAGATTGAGAAGTTATCAAAGTCATCAGGAGGTAATTTGAGTGCCTAAGAGTTTAGATGCTTGCATGAAGATTTTCTCCTAACTTGAGGATCAATTGAAGACCATCAGAGGGATGTGAAGTGTTGAATATGGGAAGAGGATGTTTATGGAGCTCATGGAATTCCTAGAGGGCCATGGGAGAGCTCAATCAAGTCATTGTGTCAAATGCAAGAGCCACAGTTGAGGTGCAAGCAATTAGGGTTTCATCTGGGTCAATTCTAGGTCAACTGTGCAATTGAAGGGTATCAAAGCCTACTTTTAGGTCACGGAGTTCATGAAATGATATGTTGAGATATTTGTGGTGTTGTGCCAAGATCAAGTCAAGAAGAGTCAAGAGTGTGGGAAGTTGCCAAATTAGGATTTCAGTGTAAAATCCCCTGTTTAGTGCCTAAATTCAAGACCACATAAATCAAGATGAAAGTTTCAAATGGATCTTTGGCCAACATGAAACTTGTATAGAATCTAAATACCTTTAATTTTAGTACTATAAGTCTTCAAGGGGATTTATAGAACTCAAGTTATGGTCCAGACAAGTTACAAGTCCTCATATGTCTCTGAAATTTGTCTGTGAAAATCATCTGACTTCAAAGCTATTTTTGACCTAGAAGGATGTTTCACCTGAACTTTTGGCCAACATGAAAGTTGTTCCTCATGATCTTAGCTTTCTAAATTGTATTAGAAGTATTCCATCTGATTTGTAGAACTCAAGTTATGAGGTTTACAAGTCAGGGGTAGTTTGGGAAAGTGAAATTATAGGCCATTTTCAGTCATAGGTCAAAATCTCCAACTTGCACTTGTCAAATGGATTTTTGTTCAACATGAAACTTGTTCAAAATTTGGTTTTTATGATAACCAAGAAGTCATGATGAATTGATTGTACTCATATCAAGATTTGGTTTGAAATGGCTTAAAAAGGAAGATTTTCAAAGGATTCAAAGTTGAAAAATCCAAATTAATGGTTAAGTGACCAAAACATGTCAAGTAAGTACTCATTTTGATTGGGAATTTCATTTCAAGAACAATGGCATTATCAGATTTTTGAGTTTAGGCCAATTTTCACAAGTTACAATGGTGTTGCTTCATGTGCAAGTTACATATCCAAAACATTCCCCAAGGCATTTCAAGTGTTCCTTTTGATCTGAATGCATTCACAAGGCAATTTGCAACTGAATAGAAGCTTCTAGTGCAAGCTGTAGCATGGAATTCACGACTATCACATGGCATTTGGAGAGAAAAATCAGAATTGGTGAACTACTGAATTGGGCTTGGATCAAGTTTCAAATTCCCATAGAATCATTCTATATAAGCATTGCAGTGATTTCACACTGAGGTTGGAGCTCATTTCGTGAAGAAAGCTGAGATTGCAAGTGAAATTTCCAAGGAGCAAGTGAGAATCGGGTTTTCATTTCCAAGCTAGTTCAGAGCAAATTGAAGGTTCAAGACTCTTCCTCTTGCATCACTGATCGTGTCTGGAGAGTTTTGAAGAAAGAAGCAAGCTCTAGCTACCTATGTTAGTGGATCTATACCAGGTTAGTAAACTTCAAAATTCCTCTTGATCTAGCATGATGTAGTTAGCAATGAACATGTAGTTAGGATCTGGATGAAACCTAGGTCGTTTTAGAATTGATTTGGAAGCAATTAGTGATGATAGATCATGTGATGACATTTCTGTTTTGGATCGAATCTCTTGATTCTTGGAGAGTTAGCATAATTGAGATAGTTTAGGTTGATCAGTGAAGCATGAGGATGAATTACGTACCAATAGTTTGGCATTTGGTGATGATAAAAGTTTTGACATATTTTGGATATGGATTCGATTTGAGAGATCCATAAGGATTCATGATGTTTGGAGTTCATATTTGTAATCTACGTGAAAAATTGAGCAAGATTAATATAAGGTTTGTTTGATTTGGTTGCCTGTAATTCTTACTCACCGGAGAGGGTGGTGGTTTCCACCGTGAGAGCCACCGGGGATTGTTCCCTCTCGCCTGAGGTCCAAGGAAGAAGATGGATGAGGAGCCGTTGGATGAGTCTGAAGGATGGACTTAGTAGCCAGATCGTGTGTCTCATGTTTAAACTGAGGATTTGCCTCCAAGGAATGAAACACGGCGTTTCATTAATCCCAGTCAGCTGGTGACTAGGACGCTCACATGGACGTGCTTTGTGCTCTCAGATCTGCATACTTGGTCAATCCATCCAACGCGCGTGGTTTTATTTCAGCTTTTATTTCTTTTAATCATTTTTGATATTATTTTTAATGCTTATTGGTTCCAAAAATCACAATAAATCCATTTTTGATCCAAAAAATATTTTAAAAATATCTCCATACTCCTGATTAAATTTTGATTTTATGAAATCAATAAAATTCACTTTCATGCATTTTTCAATTTTATTTGATATTTCTCATTTTGTTATTTCTTTAATTTTGCATATTTGACTATCTACCTTGTTGATTTTGGTTTGAGCATTTGGTTTGGTTTCTGAATTTGATTTTTGAGTATGTTGTAAGTTAGGTGTGCATACTCCCTTCGGATTTTTATTAGAATTTTTCAACAATTGTAGGTTCTGTTTTAGGTGAGATGTTTAGAGCCTTCCCAACTTATGGTTTATCTTGACACAATTCAACTTAGGATTTATTTAGTGGACCTAGAAGTTGATTTAGCCTTTGATATTTGAACCCTAGAATGTTAAAACATGCATGTTACCTTAGGAAATTTCTTAGATTTTTACAACTTAGCTTTCTATTTTAGACAGAATTTGCAAGTATGTGTTGCTTTTGGTGTTCCTTCTTTGGTGCCTTACCTTGTTTGATCTTGTTGGTGGCTTTGGAGCTTGAAGAGCTTGGTTTCCTGTTTGGAGGAGGTGCTGGACATCTTGTAGCTGCTTTGGATTGGCTTGTGGAGCTTAATTTGGAGTTTTCTTTCTATTTTAGGAGCTTTTTAGAAGCTTATAAGATTAGGGTTTTAGGAAGAGCCATTAGAACTAGTTCTTTCCTTTTCCTCAAAAATAGAATGCATTGTTTGTTTCTATCCTCATTCCATTATGCAAAGTCCTCTAAAGGAAGCTCCATCTCACATTTGGAGGGATGAGTGGAATGCATTAATGAGTAGAACTTTTGAGGATGCACTTTCTTTCATGTTGGTTCCTGATGAATTCCTTTGGTTTTCATCAGGTTTCCTAGCATTGTAACTTGATCTCCATGATGATTTCTCTTCTTGTGGAGCTTGCTAGAGTGTGAAGATGAAGAATTGAAGAAGCTTGAAGATAGGATCTAGCTTGAAGATGAAGATTCTTTGCTGTCAATTCAACTTTGCTGACAATAGCTGCTGTTGAAGGTTGAAGTTGTTGTCTGTAGAAGTTTGTTGCTGCTGCTTGGGCTGCTTCCTCCGTTTTTCTTTTGTTGTATTGTCTGTTTGCTTGTATTTCCTACCTTTAGGTTTGAGGTGGAACTTGTCTCCCCTTGCCTGTTGTTTTCTTAGGTTTGAGGTTGAGCCGGACTCCCTTGCCTCGCTTGTACTATTGCATAGCATGCATTTTACTGTTTACTGTTTACTGCATGTTTTCTTTTGCTGTTTTCCCCTAGGATCTGTGATTTCCTCTGTGCAAGAGGGAATCATGACAGACATTAGGTTTTTTTTAAACCATGCATGATAACTGTAGGTAGATTCCCTTTCAACCATAGTTTTAGGGCGTCTTTCTCTTCTCATCTCAAAACAATTCAAAAATACAGTAATAAGGTTAATTGAAGTCGTACTTTACGAGCCTTAAGCTATCTGGGAAAAGGTTGGTGGAGGGTCTCTCTCCAGTGATCTGGATGTTTAGTGTGGTACCCTTTGGGTGACATACGAAGCATTCACTCTTGGGTCATAGTCTCTAGTGCGACTGAGATTGCAAACATCTTAAAAAATAGTTCTTTCGAAAATGACTCAAACAAACATTCAAACTCTGTTTTTGTCCTCTTGGACCCTTAATCAGGAAAACCCTTTCATAAGGAGATAAAAAACCGTCAAAAAAGCTTGTGTCTTCCGTAGCCCGAACTACGTTTGCTCTGATCTTTCATGCCGTATGAAAGTACGTAGGCACGAGATGCGACATCTCGGCAAGCAACCTTCCCCCCTTTTAACCCGTAGTTAGGCGAACTACGTTGACTCTGATTTCTCGTTCCAGACGGGAATACGTAGGCATAAAGTGCGATACTTTGCCGAGTCATTTTCTTTTCCTTTTAGACCAGACCTTTTAGAGTAGATAGATAAACATACCCTTAGATAGAAAACAAGCGTGGATCCCGTCGAGTACGACGGACGTGAGGGGTGTTAATACCTTCCCCTTGCGTAACCGACTCCCGAATCCAGGATTTGGTTGCGATAACCATTCCTTTCCCTCTTTGCGTTAGGTTTTCTATGAGCGTTTCCTTTCCCTCTTTTGGGATAAATAACGCACGGTGGCGACTCCTCTGTCATGGCCGGCACCGATTTTCGCAGTGGTTCAGGCCGGAAAAACCAAAGGATGGGGCCAAGTCTTGGAAATTCCTGTCAAGATGGACAAGTTTGGGTTAGGGTATCGCCCGACATCGTCATCTTCCACATCAGGCGTGCCAAAGTTCAAAGGGCCAGTGGTGATCACTCCAGGTGGAGTCTGTTATGAAACGATTAATGTTGTTTCCGATGCTAAAGACGGAGATAGTGACTGCAATATGGACTCGTGGATCAAGCCCGGCGTGCCAGGACAGAGCCTATGCAACTGGTCTATCCAGGAACTTGTCCAAGTGACTACAAAACAATAATAATTTGTTTTCTCGATTATTGTATAATCCTGTGTCCTACCCGGGGCATTGTGATTCTGTTTTTAGGGCTACCTGCTTATGTGTGTACTTTGTTTAATCATTAATAAAGGCGTTTTTCTCATGCAAATTTTGTGATCTTTGTTTTTCCTGTTTTTGCTTTAACAATAAAATGGCAACGTGGTTATGTGCTTTATTTGCATTATTTGAAGCATTTAACCATTCTCATTACAGGATTCATATTTCAGACGACACCGAACACGAACTTCCTATGACTCGCTTCGACTTCGAGCACCCGATATTTCAAGCAGAAGAAGAGATTGTTGAGGATAATGACTTATCAAAAGAGTTGACTCGACTTTTGAAACAAGAAAAGAGAATCATTTTGTCTCATCAGGAGGAAATTGAAATTATCAACGTGGGGTCCGAAGAGGTTGTCAGGAATATCTGGATAGGGGCTGCACTGCAAAGTGATATCAAGCAAAGTTTGATCGAGATGCTTCGAGAGTATAGTGATATCTTTGCTTGGTCTTACGAAGACATGCCTGGTTTGGATACTGATATGGTGGTTCACCGTTTGCCATTGCTTGAGGAATGTCCGCCGGTTAAGCAAAAACTCAGAAGAACTAGACCAGATATGGCCGTGAAAATTAAAGAGGAAGTTCAGAAACAGTGGGACGCCGGTTTTCTGGCTGTTACAACTTATCCCTCATGGGTCGCCAATATAGTACCTGTAACAAAGAAAGATGGTAAGGTGCGGATGTGTGTGGACTATCGAGATTTGAATAGGGCGAGCCCAAAAGACGACTTTCCGCTTCCTAATATTGATGTGTTGGTCGACAACACCGCTCAATTCTCCGTGTTTTCCTTCATGGACGGCTTTTCGGGCTATAATCAGATAAAGATGGCGCCGGAGGATATGCAGAAAACAACTTTTATTACCCCATGGGGAACGTTCTGCTACAAAGTGATGCCCTTTGGTTTGAAGAACGCCGGGGCAACTTATCAGCGAGCTATGACAACACTCTTTCATGACATGATGCATAAAGAGATCAAAGTCTATGTTGATGATATGATTGCCAAATCCCAGACGGATGAAGAGCATCTGGTCAATCTTCTGAAATTGTTCAAGAGGCTTAGGAAATTCAGGTTGAGGCTGAATCCTAACAAATGCACCTTCGGGGTGAGATCTGGTAAGCTATTGGGGTTTATTGTTAGCAAAAAAGGAATTGAGGTTGATCCTGCTAAGATAAAAGCAATACAAGAAATGCCAACGCCGAAAACAGAAAAAGAGGTTCGTGGCTTTTTAGGGAGATTGAATTACATTGCCCGGGTCATATCTCATCTAACGGCCACGTGCGAGCCATTATTCAAGTTATTGAAAAAAGATCTGGCTGTGACCTGGAATGAAGGTTGTCAAAAGGCGTTTGAAAAAAATAAAAGAATATTTGCAGGAACCTCCAATATTGATACCCCCAGTAGCTGGGAGACCATTGATTATGTATTTGACGGTTCTTGAGAAAAGCATGGGTTGTGTTCTCGGTCAACATGACGAGACTGGACGTAAAGAGCATGCGATTTATTACTTGAGTAAAAATTTCACAGATTGTGAGTCCCGTTACACAATGCTCGAAAAGACGTGTTGTGCACTAGCCTGGGCTGCCAAACGTTTGAGGCAATACATGCTAAATTATACAACCATGCTAATTTCAAAGATGGATCCGATCAAATATGTGTTTGAAAAGCAAGCACTTTCCGGAAGGATTGCCTGATGGCAGATGGTACTGACAGAATACGATATTCAGTATGTTTCTCAAAAGGCTATTAAAGGTACTGTTCTGTCAGAGTACCTAGCTGAGCAGCCAATTGATGATTACCAGCCGATGAAGTTTGATTTTCCTGACGAGGATATCATGTACTTAAAAATGAAGGACTGTGAAGATCTGTTGCCTGATGAAGGTCCAGAGCTGGGTTCCAAATGGCAATTGATATTTGACGGTGCCGTTAATTCATATGGAAGTGGAATAGGGGAAATCATTACTACTCCCCATGGGTCGCACATCCCATTCACCGCCAGATTGACCTTTCCAGTTACCAACAATGAGGCCGAATATGAAGCATGCATTATGGGGCTCGAAGAAGCTAGTGATCTGAGAATTAAAAATCTTGATGTGTACGGAGACTCTGCTCTAGTTGTGAACCAAATCAAGGGAGAGCGGGAGACTCGTCAGCCCAATCTGATACCTTATATGAATTATGCAAGGAGGTTGTTACCTTTCTTTGACAAGGTGGAATTGCACCATGTACCACGAGCAGAAAATCAGATGGCAGACGCTCTCGCGATGTTGTCTTCAATGTATAAGGTTAACTTCTGGAATGAGGCTCCCAGGATAGTTATCTCTCGCCTTGATAGGCCCGCTTTCATATTCGCCATTGAGGATTCCGACGGCAAACCGTGGTACTATGATATCCAGAATTTCTAGAGGAACCAAGAGTATCCGGCTGGGGCATCCAGTCGTGATCAGAAGACTCTTAGGAGATTGGCTGGCAATTTCTATTTGAATCCGGATGGTGTTTTGTACAAGAGAAACCATGACTTGGTGTTGTTGTAGTGTGTGGACGAGAAAGAGGCTAAGTTGCTCATGGAAGAGATCCACGAGGGTACATTTGGCACGCATGCCGACGAACATGTAATGACGAGAAAGTTATTACGAGCAGGGTATTATTGGCTGACAATGGAAACAGATTGTTTCAAGTTTTCAAAGAGGTGTCATAAATGCCAGATCTATGCGGACAAGATTCATGTGCCTCCGAGCCCTCTGAACGTTATGTCATCACCTTGGCCTTTTTTCATGTGGGGAATTGATGTGATTGGGAAAATTTAGCCCACGACATCCAACGAACATCGTTTTATCTTGGTAGCTATTGATTACTTCACCAAATGGGTTGAAGCGGCATCGTATGCTAATGTTACCAAGTAGGTGGTAGCCAGATTTATCAAGAAGGATATTATCTGCAGATATGGAATCCCGGAGCGGATTATCATTGACAACGGTTTGAATTTGAATAAAAAGATGATGAAGGAATTGTGCCAGAATTTCAAGATTGAACATCACAACTCTTCTCCTTATCGGCCCAAGATGAATGGTGCTGTTGAAGCGGCCAATAAAAACATAAAGAAGATCGTTCAGAAGATGGTTGTGACCTACAAGGACTGGCATGAGATGTTGCCTTTTGCTTTGCACGGTTATCGTACGACGGTATGCACATCAACCGGGGCAACTCCTTTTTCATTGGTATATGGTATGGAGGTTGTCCTACCATTGGAGGTTGAGATTCCTTCTTTGAGGGTTTTGCGCGATGTCCAACTTGATGAGGCGGAATGGGTAAAAGATAGATTGAATCAGCTCAATTTAATGGATGAGAAGAGACTGGCTTCTCTAGCATATGGTCGGCTGTATCAAAGCCGGGTGAAGAAAGCTTGTGATAAAAAGGTGTGTCCTTGAAGCTTTCAGACGGGCGATCTTGTGCTGAAAAAGATTCTCCCACCATAATCAGATCACAGGGGCAAATGGACTCCCAACTATGAAGGTCCATATGTCGTTAGAAAGGTTTTCTCTAGAGGAGCCTTATTGTTATCCACCATGGATGGTGAGGATTTTACATCCCCTGTGAACTCAGACGCCGTTAAAAAATACTTTGCTTAAAGAGACCCGCTGGACAGAAAAAAGAAAGTCCAGGCAAAAATGGGGCATCTCGGCGAACCATAAAAAAGGAATAAAAGGTTCGGGCAAAAGTTAGGGATAAAATTGAAAAAATGTACACCCGCGAAGTTGAAAACCTGAAAAGGGCGACTTCGGAAAAAAAAGGGTATCCCGGTGAATTGAAAACCCGCACAGGGCGGTTCACACAAAAGTTAGGGATTTGAAAAAGCAAATGACTGCGGTCCGAGTTTGATACTGCGTTGTTTAGTGGTTTAGGAGTACCTGAGGGTCGTATATCCAAAACAATCTCTTCCGAAGATCGAGTATCGGGAAAGCATCAGAGTCAGGCGAGTCATAGGAGGATCAGCTCATGGTGTTCGTCTGTACCACGTTACCAACATGTATACAAATTTTCGTTGTATTTCTGTGATATTTGTATTTTGCTTGTGCGTAACTTCCTCTTTTCAGGAGTTGCATCCAGTGTACAAATTTTTGACTATTTACAGGCCCGTTGTCAATAAAGCATGTTAGTCAGTACTTGATGCTTGTTTTTTACTGTTTTGTTTGTGATGTTATTGAGTACTTGATGCTTATTCTTTACTATTTTGTTTGTGAAAAACGCCGATGTTTTTGATAAACTTGCATGTACATAAACTTGCTGGCCCTTGCCAATAATTGCTAAAACTTCGAATTGACTGAACAAATGTTACGGATACTAACCGGGATAGATCTTGTTGTATAGATTTGTTCTGTCTCGTTTGTAATTTGCAGGGTTCCCACCTTTGAAGCAAACAGTCAAGGAATTTGTGTTTCCCCAGCCAGAGTCCCGTGACATGGTGATTGTATCACTCTTCAGCAGATGGAAGTCACATCTTATCTCAGAGAGAGTTGAGATGGCACTTATCCCTACTGGATGTGGGGTTGTTCCCCAAAAGAGTATTCCCCAGGAAAGCTGCCAAGAGAGTATTCTCAGTGGATCTTGATGTCCCCAACAGAAGGTGCATTCCCAGCGGTGAGTATGTACGCAATCAATCCTCAGCATGGGTAACTCCCGCAAAATATAACCAAGTCGTCTTTGGTTCAGAAGGATTATCCCTGCGCATGACTATTTTTCTTTCTCCCTAGCAGGTTGTTTTTCCTCCGACAGGATGAACATCATCAGCAGAGCTCATAATTTCAAGCTTGTGAGCCATTCCCCAACAGGATGGTTATCCCCAGCGGAGTTGGTTGCACCTGTCCATCATTTATTTTGCTGGAATATGTCTGTGGTACCTGGTTATCCCTAGCGGATTTGGTTTCGGCTTCAACATTTATTTTGCTGAAGCGCCTTTTGGGCATCTTTGCATTGTGCATATATCATCATATTTGCATCTGCCCCAAACGCGTAGCATTTCCATGCCGTATGGAGCATTACGCCATTGTCAAACATACTCATTTTGAAACATAAGCCAGGTTGGTTACCTCTTTGTTTTCAGGTGTTATTCCCTGCAGAGGAGTGGGATTCTTGCTCGGAAGGATTTCTAGATATTCAAATTCTCGGCGTGAGATAGGTGATGATAACGTTCGTCCCGTCGCATGCTCCCCTAACAGAGTTGCTTGGTTAAGTTTCTCTTCTTCCCCAGCGGAATTTTTCTCAGATTGCTGTTATGTCAGCATTAAAAGATTTCATGGCTTAAACTTTTGGAGTTATCGTTAGTGATTTCCCCAGTAGAGTTTTTCCCCACAGAGTTGTTTGGTTAAGTTTCTCGTATTCCCCAGCAAAGCATTCTTCAAACTGTCGTACAACAGTTTTGAAAATCTTAAAATTGTTACCCGTGTTGAAGGAGATGTTACCTGTGATGGACAGAGATTTTACCCGTGTTAACGGAGATTTTACCTATTTTGACCCGTGTTGACGGAGATTTTTACCCTTGTTGACGGAGATTTTTACCCATGTTGACGGAGTTGTTACCCGTGTTGACAAAGATTTTTACCTGTGTTGACAGAGATTGTTACCCGTGTTGACGGAATTGTACCTGTGTTGACAAAGATTGTTACCCGTGTTGACGGAGTTGTTACCCGTGTTGACAGAGATTTTTACCTGTGTTGACAGAGATTGTTATCCGTGTTGACGGAATTGTACCTGTGTTGACAGTGATTGTTACCTGTGTTGACGGAGTCGTTACTCGTGATTGACGGAATTGTTACCTGTGTTGACAGAGATTGTTATCCGTGTTGACGGAATTGTACCTGTGTTGACGGTGATTGTTACCCATGTTGACGAAGTCATTACCTGTGATTGACAAAGATTGTTATTCGTGTTGACGAATTTAGTCCAGTGGTGGACGGAGTTCTACCCGTGTTGATGGAGTCTCTCCTCGTGTTGACGAATTTAGTCCAGTTGTGGATGGAGTTGTTTCTTGCAAAGTTAATTCGATGCTTGTGGCGTCACACAGGGGGTTAATGTTGAAATCCGAAGTTTTATCAGATGATTGATCAGTTATTGCCGTAACAACTGGGCTCAGTGTAATGGATGTTGTCCCCGAAGCAGTTTTCGCAGCTTATTTCTGTGGTTGGCAAATTTCCGGGTTTCTTGGTATTCAACCATCTTCTACCTCGATTGTTTGAAGGTCGTTCGCTCTTCACCCAGTCGGGTCCAAGCCGCTTGAATAGGGGCAGCTGTTGCACCCCAAAATTTGCCCAACCTCTTTTCTTACTTGGTTTATGTTTCATTGCATTAACATTTGCAAAGTTATATCATTTGCATATCATGATATCATTCATATAGAAGGGGATCAAGTGTGATTCTTATCAAGAGAAGCCTAGCAAGAGGTCTTATTCAAGATTGAGAAGTTATCAAAGTCATCAGGAGGTAATTTGAGTGCCTAAGAGTTTAGATGCTTGCATGAAGATTTTCTCCTAACTTGAGGATCAATTGAAGACCATCAGAGGGATGTGAAGTGTTGAATATGAGAAGAGGATGTTTATGGAGCTCATGGAATGCCTAGAGGGCCATGGGAGAGCTCAATCAAGTCATTGTGTCAAATGCAAGAGCCACAGTTGAGGTGCAAGCAATTAGGGTTTCATCTAGGTCAATTCTAGGTCAACTGTGCAATTGAAGGGTATCAAAGCATACTTTTAGGTCATGGAGTTCATGAAATGATATGTTGAGACATTTTTGGTGTTGTGCCAAGATCAAGTCAAGAAGAGTCAAGAGTGTGGGAAGTTGCTAAATTAGGGTTTCAGTGTAAAATCCCTTGTTTAATGCCTAACTTCAAGACCACATATGTCAAGATGCATGTTTCAAATGGATCTTTGGCTAACATGAAACTTATAGAGCATCTCAATACCTTTAATCTGAGTACTAGAAGTCTTCAAGGGAATTTATAGAACTCAAGTTATGGTCCAGACAAGTTACAAGTCCTCAGATGTCTCTGAAATTTGTCTGTGAAAATCATCTGACTTCAAAGCTATTTTTGACCTAGAAGGAGGTTTCACCTGAACTTTTGGCCAACATGAAAGTTGTTCCTCATGATCTTAGCTTTCGAAATTGTATTATAAGCCTTCCATCTGATTTGTAGAACTCAGGTTATGAGGTTTACAAGTCAGGGGTATTTTGGGAAAGTGAGATTATAGGCCATTTTCAATCATAGGTCAAAATCTCAAACTTGCACTTGTCAAATGGATTTTTGTTCAACATGAAACTTGTTCAAAATGTGGTTTTAGGCTAACCAAGAAGTCATGATGAATTTATTGTACTCATATCAAGATTTGGTTTGAAATGGCTTAAAAAGGAAGATTTTCAAAGGATTCAAAGTTGAAAAATCCAAATTAATGGTTAAGTGACCAAAACATGTCAAGTCAGTACTCATTTTGATTGGGAATTTCATTTCAAGAACAATGGCATTATCATATTTTTGAGTTTAGGACAATTTTCACAAGTTACAATGGTGTTGCTTCATGTGCAAGTTACATATCCAAAACATTCACCAAGGCATTTCAAGTGTTCCTTTTGATCTGAATGCATTCACAAGGCAATTTGCAACTGAATAGAATCTTCTAGTGCAAGCTGTAGCATGGAATTCACGACTGTCACGTGGCATTTGGAGAGAAAAATCAGAATTGGTGAACTACTGAATTGGGCTTGGATCAAGTTTCAAAAGCCCATCGAATCATTCTATATAAACATTGTAGTGATTTCAGACTGAGGTTGGAGCTCATTTCGTGAAGAAAGCTGAGATTGCAAGTGAATTTTCGAAGGAGCAAGTGAGAATCGGGTTTTCATTTCCAAGCTAGTTCAGAGCAAATTGAAGGTTGAAGACTCTTCCTCTTGCATCACTGATCGTGTCTGGAGAGTTTTGAAGCAAGAAGCAACCTCTAGCTACCTCTGTTAGTGGATCTATACCAGGTTAGTAAACTTCAAAATTCCTCTTGATCTAGCATGATGTAGTTAGCAATGAACATGTGGTTAGGATCATGAGATTGTTTAGGTTGATCAGTGAAGCATGAGGATGAATTCTGTACCAATAGTTTGGCATTTGGTGATGATAAAAGTTTTGACATATTTTGGATTTGGATTCAATTTGAGAGATCCATAAGGATTCATGATGTTTGGAGTTCATATTTGTAATCTACGTGAAAAATTGAGCAAGATTGATATAAGGTTTGTTTGATTTGGCCGCCTGTAATTCTTACTCACCGGAGAGGGTGGTGGTTTCCACCGTGAGAGCCACCGGGGACTGTTCCCCCTCGCCTGAGGTCCAAGGAAGAAGATGGATGAGGATCCGTTGGATGAGTCTGAAGGATGGACTTAGTAGCCAGATCGTGTGACTCATGTTTAAATTGAGGATTTGCCTCCAAGGAATGAAACGCGGCGTTTCATTAATCCCAGTCAACTGGTGACTGGGACGCTCACGTGGACGTGCTCTGTGCTCTCAGATCTGCATACTTGGTCAATCCATCCAACGCGCTTGGTTTTATTTCAGTTTTTATTTCTTTTAATCATTTTTGATATTATTTTTAATGCTTATTGGTTCCAAAAATCACAATAAATGCATTTTTGATCCAAAATATATTTTAAAAATATATACATACTCCTGATTAAATTTGTGATTTTCTGGAATCAATAAAATGCATTTTCATGCATTTTTCAATTTTATTTGATTTTTCTCATTTTGTTATTTCTTTAATTTTGCATATTTGACTATCTGCCTTGTTGATTTTGGTTTGAGTATTTGCTTTGGTTTATGAATTTGATTTTTGAGTATGTTGTAGGTTAGGTGTGCATACTCCCTTCGGATTTTTATTAGAATTTTTCAACAATTGTAGGTTCTGTTTTAGGTGAGATGTTTAGAGCCTTCCCAACTTATGGTTTATCTTGACACAATTTAACTTAGGATTTATTTAGTGGAACTAGAAGTTGATTTAGGCTTTGATATTTGAACCCTAGAATGTTAAAACATGCATGTTCCCTTAGGAAATTTCTTAGATTTTTACAAATTAGTTTTCTATTTTAGATAGAATTTTCAAGTATGTGTTGCTTTTGGTGTTCCTTCTTTGGTGCCTTGCCTTGTTTGATCTTGTTGGTGGCTTTGGTGCTTGAAGAGCTTGGTTTTCTTTTTGGAGGAGGTGCTGGGCATCTTGTAGCTGCTTTGGATTGGCTTGTGGAGCTTAATTTGGAGTTTTCTTTCTCTTTTAGGAGCTTTTTAGAAGCTTATAAGATTAGGGTTTTAGGAAGAGCCATTGGAACTAGTTCTTTCCTTTTCCTCAAAAATAGAATTCATTGTTTGCTTCTATCCTCATACCATGATGCAAAGTCCTCTTAAGGAAGCTCTATCTCTCCTTTGGAGGGATGAGTGGCATGCCTTAATGAGTAGAACTTTTGAGGATGCACTTTCTTTCATGTTGGTTCCTGATGAATTCCTTTGGTTTTCATCAGGTTTCCTAGCATTGTAACTTGATCTCAATGATGATTTCTCTTTATGTGGAGCTTGCTAGAGTGTGAAGATGAAGAATTGAAGAAGCTTGAAGATAGGAGCTAGCTTGAAGATGAAGATTATTTGCTGTCAATTCAACTTTGCTGACAATAGCTGCTGTTGAAGGTTGAAGTTGCTGTCTGTAGAAGTTTGTTGCTGCAGCTTGGGCTGCTTCCTATATTTTTCTTTTGTTGTATTGTCTATTTGCTTATGTTGCCTACCTTTAGGTTTGAGGTGGAGCTTGTCTCCCCTTTCCTGTTGTTTTCTTAGGTTTGAGGTTGAGCCAGACTCCCTTGCCTCGCTTGTACTGTTACATAGCATGCATTTTACTGTTTACTGTTTACTGCTTGTTTTCTTTTGTTGTTTTCCCCTAGGATCTCTGATTTCCTCTGTGCAAGAGGGAATTATGACATACATTAGGTTTTTTTTAAACCATGCATGATAACTGTAGGTAGATTCCCTTTCAACCATAGTTTTAGGGCGTCTTTCTCTTTTCATCTCAAAACAATTCAAAAATATAGTAATAAGGTTAATTGAAGTCGTACGTTACGAGCCTTAAGCTATCTGGGAAAAGGTTGGTGGAGGGTCTCTCCCCAGTGATCTGGATGTTTAGTGTGGTACCCTTTGGGTGACATACGAAGCATTCACTCTTGGGTCATAGTCTCTAGTGCGACTGAGATTGCAAACATCTTAAAAAACAGTTCTTTCGAAAAAGACTCAAACAAACATTCAAACTCTGTTTTTGTCATCTTGGACCCTTAATCAGGAAAACCCTTTCATAAGGAGATAAAAAACCGTCAGACAAGCTTGTGTCTTCCGTAGTCCGAACTACGTTTGCTCTGATCTTTCATGCCGTATGAAAGCACGTAGGCACGAGATGCGACATCTCGGCGAGCAACCTTCCCCCCTTTTAACCCGTAGTTAGGCGAACTACGTTGACTCTGATTTCTCGTTCCAGACGGGAATACATAGGCATAAAGTGCGATACTTTTCCGAGTCATTTTCTTTTCCTTTTAGACCAGACCTTTTAGAGTAGATAGATAAACAAGCGTAGATCCCGTCGAGTATGACGGACGTGAGGGGTGCTAATACCTTCCCCTTGCGTAACCGACTCCTGAATCAGGGATTTGGTTGCGATAACCATTCGTTTCCCTCTTTGCGTTAGGTTTTCTCTGAGCGTTTCCTTTCCCTCTTTTGGGATAAATAACGCACGGTGGCGACTCTTCTGTCATGGCCGGCGCCGATTTTCGCAGTAGCGACACCGGCCTTCAGTTTCGATTCTTGTTTGTTTAACTAATGCCTGACAGTGAGGCCATATGTTCTTCTCAACTTCGGGTTGAGTCGGCCATCAAATTCGATGCCTGTTTGTTTAACTAATGCCTGATGGGGAGGTCAGATGTTCCTCTCAACAGATGTTAGTTTAACAGATGTTTGCGGTAAGGTCAAATGTTCTTCTCAACTAAGGATTGAGACGGACTTCGGGTTCGATGCCTGTTTGTTTAACAGATGCATGATGGTGCGGTCAAATGTTCTTCTAAACTTCGGGTTGAGCCGGCCTTCGGGTTCGATGCCTGTTTGTTTAACAGATACTTGATGACGAGGTCTGATGTTCTTATCAACTTCGGGTTCGATGCCTGTTTCTTTGACAGATGCATGACGGCGAGGTCAGATGTTCTTATCATCTTTAGGTTGACCCGCCCTTCGGGTTCTATGCCTGTTTGTTTAACAGATGTCTGACAGTGAGGTCAGATGTTCTTCTCAACTTCGGGTTGAGCCGGCCTTCGGATTTGATGCCTGTTTGTTTAACAGATGCTTGACAGTGAAGTCAAATGTTCCTCTCAACTTCATGTTGAGCCGACCTTAGGATTTGATGCCTGTTTGTTTAACAAATGCCTGACAGCGAGGTCAGATGTTCCTCTCAACTTCGTGTTGATCCGGCCTTCGGGTTTGATGCCTGTTTGTTTAACATATGCTTGACGGCGAGGTCAGATGTTCTTCTCAACTTCGAGTTGAACCGGCCTTCGGGTTCCACATTTTTTTGTTTAACAGAAGCGTGACTTCGAGGTCAGATGTTCTTCTGAACTTCGGGTTGAGCCGGCCTTTGGGTTCGATGCCTGTTTGTTTAACAGATGCCTGGCGGCTAGGTCAGATGCTCTTTTCAACATCGGTTTGAGCCGGCCTTCGGTTTCGATTTTTGTTTGTTTAACTAGTGCCTGACAGTGAGGCCAGATGTTCTTCTCAACTTCGAGTTGAGTCGGCCTGTTTGTTTAACAGATGCCTGACGGCGAGGTCAAATGTTCTTCTAAACTTCGGGTTGAGCCGGCCTTCGGGTTCGATGCCTGTTTTTTTAACAGATGCCTGACGGCGAGGTCTGATGTTCTTATCAACTTTGGGTTGAGCCGACCTTCGGGTTCGATGCCTATTTGTTTAACAGATGCCTGACGGCGAGGTCAGATGTTCTTATCATCTTCGGGTTGAGCCGCCTTTCGGGTTGGATGCCTGTTTGTTTAACAGATGTCTGACGGTGAGGTCAGATGTTCTTCTCAACTTCGGGCTGAGTCGGCCTTCGGATTTGATGCCTGTTTGTTTAACAGATGCTTGACAGTGAAGTTAAATGTTCCTCTCAACTTCATGTTAAGCTGACCTTCGGGTTTGATGCCCGTTTGTTTAACAGATGCCTGACGGCGAGGTCAGATAATCCTCTCATCTTCGGGTTGAGCCGGCCTTCGGGTTTGATGCCTGTTTGTTTATTAGAAGCCTGACGGCGAGGTCTAATATTCTTATCAACTTTAGGTTGAGCCGGTCTTCGAATTTAATGTCTGTTTGTTTAACAGATGCTTGATAGTAAAGTCAAATGTTCCTCTCAACTTCATGTTGAGCTGACCTTAGGGTTCAATGCCTGTTTGTTTAACAAATGCCTGACGGCAAGGTCAGATGTTCCTCTCAACTTCGTGTTTAACCGGCCTTCAGGTTTCATGCATGTTTGTTTAACAGATGCTTGACGGCGAGTTCTGATGTTCTTCTCAACTTCGGGTTGAGCCGGCCTTCGGGTTTCACACCTTTTTGTTTAACAGATGCTTGACGGCGAGGTCAGATGTCCTTCTCAACTTCGGGTTGACCCGGCCTTTGGGTTTGATGCCTGTTTGTTTAACAGATACCTGGCGGCTAGGTCAGATGTTCTTCTCAACTTCAGGTTGAGCCGACCTTTGGTTTTGTTTCCTGTTTATTTAACTAATGCCTGACAGCGAGGCTAGATGTTCTTCTCAACTTCGGGTTGAGTCGGCCATAAAATTCGATGCCTGTTTGTTTAACTAATGCCTGATGGGGAGGTCAGATGTTCCTCTCAACTTCAAGTTGAGCCGGCTTTCGGGTTGATGCCTGTTTGTTTAACAGATGTTTGATGGCAAGGTCAAATGTTCTTCTCAACTAAGGATTGACACGGCCTTCGGGTTCGATGCCTGTTTGTTTAACAGGTGCCTGACGGCGTGGTCAAATGTTCTTCTAAACTTCGGATTGAGCCGGCCTTCGGGTTCGATGCCTATTTGTTTAACAGATGCCTGACGGCGAGGTCTGATGTTCTTATCAACTTCGAGTTGTGCCGACCTTCGGGTTCGATGCCTGTTTGTTTAATAGATTCCTAACGGCGAGGTAAGATGTTCTTATCATCTTCGGGTTGAGCCGCACTTCGGGTTCGATGCCTGTTTGTTTAACAGATGTCTGACAGTGATGCCAGATGTTCTTCTCAACTTCTGGTTGAGCCGGCCTTCAGATTTGATACCTGTTTGTTTAACAGATGCTTGACAGTGAATTCAAATTTTCCTCTCAACTTCATGTTGAGCCGACCTTAGGGTTCGATGCCTTTTTGTTTAACAGATGCCTGACGACGAGGTCAGATGTTTCTCTCAACTTCGTGTTGAGCCGGCCTTCGAGTTTGATGCTTGTTTGTTTAACAGATGCTTGACGGCGAGGTCAGATGTTCTTCTCAACTTCGAGTTGAGCCGGCCTTCGGGTTCCACAATTTTTTGTTTAACAGAAGCCTGACTTCGAGGTCAGATGTTCTTCTCAACTTCGGGTTGAGCCGGCCTTTGGGTTCGATGCCTGTTTGTTTAACAAATGCCTGGCGGCTAGGTCAGATGTTCTTCTCAACTTCGGGTTGAGCCGGCCCTCGGTTTCGATTCCTGTTTGTTTAACTAGTGCCTGAGAGCGAGGCCAGATGTTCTTCTCAACTTCGAGTTGAGTCGGCCTGTTTGTTTAACAGATGCCTGACAGTGAGGTCAAATGTTCTTCTAAACTTCGGGTTGAGCCGGCCTTTAGGTTCGATGCCTGTTTGTTTAACAGATGCCTGACGGCGAAGTCAAATGTTCTTCTAAACTTCAGGTTGAGCCGGCCTTCGGGTTCGATGCCTGTTTGTTTAACAGATGCCTGACGGAGAGGTCAGATGTTCTTCTCAACTTCGGGTTGAGCCGACCATCGGGTTCGATGCCTGTTTGTTTAACAGATGCCTGACGGTGAGGTCAGATGTTCTTATCATCTTCGGGTTGAGCCGCCCTTCGGGTTGGATGCCTGTTTGTCTAACAGATGTCTGACGGTGAGGTCAGATGTTCTTCTCAACTTCGGGTTGAGCCGGCCTTCGGATTTGATGCCTGTTTGTTTAACAGATGCTTGATAGTGAAGTCAAATATTCCTCTCAATTTCCTGTTGAGTCGACCATCGGGTTCGATGCCCGTTTGTTTAACAGATGCCTGACGGCGAGGTCAAATGTTCCTCTCAACTTCGGGTTGATCCGGCCTTCGGGTTTGATACATGTTTGTATATTAGAAGCCTGACGGTGAGGTCTAAAGTTCTTATTAACTTCGAGTTGAGCCGGTCTTCGGGTTTGATGCCTGTTTGTTTAACAGATGCTTGACCGGGAAGTCAAATGTTCCTCTCAACTTCATGTTGAGCCGACCTTCGAGTTCGATGCCGGTTTGTTTAACAGATGCCTGACAGCGAGGTCAGATGTTCCTCTCAACTTGGTGTTGAGCCGGCCTTCGGGTTCGATGCCTGTTTTTTTAACAGATGCCTTACAACGAGGTCAGATGTTCTTATCATCTTTGGGTTGAGCCGTCCTTCGGGTTCGATGCCTGTTTGTTTAACAGATGTCTGACGGTGAGGACAGATGTTCTTCTCAACTTCGGGTTGAGCCGGCCTTCGGATTTGATGTTTGTTTGTTTAACAAATGCTTGACAGCGAGGCCAGATGTTCCTCTCAACTTCATGTTGAGCTGACGTTAGGGTTCATTGCCTCTTTGTTTAACAGATGCCTGACGGCGAGGTCAGATGTTCCTCTCAACTTCGTGTTGAGCCGGCCCTCGGGTTCGATGCCTATTTGTTTAACAGATGCTTGACGGCGAGGTCAAATGTTCTTCTCAACTTCGGGTTGAGCCGACCTTTGGGTTCCACACCTCTTTGTTTAACAGATGCCTGACGGTAAGGTCACATGTTCTTCTCAACTTCGGGCTGATCCGGCCTTTGGGTTCGATGCCTGTTTGTTTAACAGATGCCTGGAGGCTAGGTCAGATGTTCTTCTCAACTTCGGGTTGAGCTGACCTTCGGTTTCGTTTCCTGTTTGTTTAACTAATGCCTGACAGCGAGGCCAGATGTTCTTCTCATCTTCGGGTTGAGTCGGCCATAAAATTCGATGCCTGTTTGTTTAACTAATGCCTGATGGGGAGGTCAGATGTTCCTCTCAACTTCAAGTTGAGCCGGCTTTCGGGTTGATGCCTGTTTGTTTAATAGATGTTTGACGGCGAGGTCAAATGTTCTTCTCAACTAAGCATTGACACGGCCTTCGGGTACGATGCCTGTTCGTTTAACAGATGCCTGACAGCAAGGTCAGATGTTCCTCTCAACTTCGGGTTGAGCCGGCCTTCGGGTTCGATGCCTGTTTGTTTAATAGATGCCTGACGGCGAGGTCAGATGTTCTTCTCAACTTCGGGTTGAGTTGGCCTTTGGGTTCGATGCCTGTTTGTTTAACAGATGCCTGGCGGCTAGGTCAGATGTTCTTCTCAACTTCGGGTTGAGCCGGCCTTCGGTTTTGATTCCTGTTTGTTTAACTAATGCCTGACAGCGAGGCCAGATGTTCTTCTCAACTTCGGGTTGAGCCGACCTTCGGATTTGATGCATGTTTGTTTAACAGATGCTTGACAGTGAAGTCAAATGTTCCTCTCAACTTCATGTTGAGCCGACCTTCGGGTTCCATGCTTGTTTGCTTACCAGATGCCTGACGGGGATGTCAGATGTTCCTCTCAACTTCGTGTTGAGCCGGCCTTCGGGTACGATGCCTGTTTGTTTATAAGATGCCTGACGGCGAGGTCTAATATTCTTATCAACTTTGAGTTGAGCCGCCCTTCGGGTTCGATGCCTGTTTGTTTAAGAAATGCCTGACGGTGAGGTCAGATGTTCTTCTCAACTTCGGGTTTAGTCGGCCTTCAGATTCCTGCTTGTTTGTTTAACAGATGCTTGACAGTGAGATCAAATTTTCCTCTCAACTTCATGTTGAGCCGACCTTCGGGTTCGATGCCTGTTTGTTTAACAGATGCCTGACAGCGAGGTCAGATGTTCCTCTCAACTTCGTGTTGAACCGGCCTTCGGATTCGATGCCTGTTTGTTTAACAAATGCTTGACGGTAAGGTCAGATGTGCTTATCAACTTCGGGTTGAGCCGCCCATCAGGTTCGATGCCTGTTTGTTTAACAGATGCTTGAAAGTGAGGTCAGATGTTCTTCTCAACTTCGGGTTTTGTCGACCTTCGGATTTGATGCCTGTTTGTTTAACAGATGCTTGACAGTGAAGTCAAATGTTCCTCTCAACTTCATGTTGAGCCGACCTTCGGGTTCGATGCCTGTTTGTTTAACAGATGCCTGACAAGGATGTCAGATGTTCCTCTCAACTTCGTGTTGAGCCGGCCTACGGGTACGATGCCTGTTTGTTTAACAGATGCCTAACGGCGAGGTCAGATGTTCTTATCAACTTCGGGTTGAGCTGCCCTACGGGTGCGATGCTTGTTTGTTTAACAGATGCCTGACGGTGAGGTCGAATGTTCTTCTCAACTTCGGGTTGAGCCGGTCATCGAATTTGATGCCTGTTTGTTTAACAGATGCTTGCCAGTGAAGTCAAATGTTCCTCTCAACTTCATGTTGAGCCGACCTTCGGGTTCGATGCCTGTTTGTTTAAGAGATGCCTGATGGCGAGGTCAGATGTTCCTCTTAACTTCGTGTTGAGTCGGCCTTCGGATTCGATGCCTGTTTGTTTAACAAATGCTTGACGGTAAGGTCAGATGTTCTTATCAACTTTGGGTTGAGCCGCCCATCGGGTTCGATGCCTGTTTGTTTAACAGATGCCTGACAGTGAGGTCAGATGTTCTTCTCAACTTCGGGTTTTGTAGGCCTTCGGATTTGATGCCTGTTTGTTTAACAGATGCTTGACAGTGAAGTCAAATTTTCCTCTCAACTTCATGTTGAGCCGACCTTCGTGTTTGATGCCTGTTTGTTTAACAGATGCCTGACGGGGATGTCATATGTTCCTCTCAACTTCGTGTTGAGCCGGCCTTCGGGTACGATGTCTGTTTGTTTAACAGATGCCTGACAGCAAGGTCTAATGTTCTTATCAACTTCGAGTTGAGCCGCCCTTCGGGTTCAATGCCTGTTTGTTTAACAGATGCCTGACGGTTAGGTCAGATGTTCTTCTCAACTTCAGGTTGAGTCGGCCTTCGGATTTGCTGCCTGTTTGTTTAACAGTTGCTTAACAGTGAGATCAAATGTTCCTCTCAACTTCATGTTGAGCCGACCTTCGGGTTCGATGCCTGTTTGTTTAACAAATGCCTGACGGCGAGGTCAGATGTTCCTCTCAACTTCGTGTTGAACCGGCCTTCGGGTTCGATGCCTCGTTGTTTAACAGATGCCTAACAGCGAGGTCAGATGTTCTTATCAACTTCGGGTTGAGCCACCCTACGGGTTCGATGCTTGTTTGTTTAACAGATGCCTGACAGTGAGGTCATATGTTCCTCTCAACTTCGGGTTGAGCCGACCTTCGGATTTGATGCCTGTTTGTTTAACAAACGCTTAACAGTGAAGTCAAATGTTCCTCTCAACTTCATGTTGAGCCGCCCTTCGGGTTCGATGCCTGTTTGTTTAACAGATGCCTGATGGCGAGGTCAGATGTTCCTCTCAACTTCGTGTTGAGCCGTCCTTCAGGTTCGATGCCTGTTTGTTTAAAAAATGCTTGACGGTAAGGTCAGATGTTCTTATAAACTTCGGGTTGAGCCGCCCATCGGGTTCGATGCCTGTTTGTTTAACAGATGCCTGACAGTGAGGTCAGATGTTCTTCTCAACTTCGGGTTTTGTCGGCCTTCGGATTTGATGCCTGTTTGTTTAACAGATGCTTGACAATGAAGTCAAATGTTCCTCTCAACTTCATGTTGAGCCAACCTTCGGGTTCGATGCCTGTTTGTTTAACAGATGCTTGACGGGGATGTCAGATGTTCCTCTGAACTTTGTGTTGAGCCGGCCTTCGGGTACGATGCCGGTTTATTTAACAGATGCCTGACGACGAGGTCTAATGTTCTTATCAACTTCGAGTTGAGCCGCCCTTCGGGTTCGATGCCTGTTTGTTTAACAGATGCCTGACGGTGAGGTCAGATGTTCTTCTCAACTTCAGGTTGAGTCGGCCTTCGGATTTGCTGCTTGTTTGTTTAACAGATGCTTGACAATGAGATCAAATGTTCCTCTCAACTTCATGTTGATCCGGCCTTCGGGTTCGATGCCTGTTTGTTTAATAGATGCCTGACGGCGAGGTCTAATGTTCTTATCAACTTCGAGTTGAGCCGCCCTTCGGGTTCGATGCCTGTTTGTTTAACAGATGCCTGACGGTGAGGTCAGATGTTCTTCTCAACTTCGGGTTGAGTCGGCCTTCAGATTTGCTTCCTGTTTGTTTAACAGATGCTTGACAGTGAGATCAAATGTTCCTCTCAACTTCATGTTGAGCCGGCCTTCGGGTTCGATGCCTGTTTGTTTAACAGATGCCTGACGGTGAGTGTTGCGGTGAAAATTGGATATCAAGCTATTATATTAACTTGAATCTTAGTTCTTTTACAACCGAACTTTAATTTATCCAAAGGAAAGGTCTAAAGAAAGAAAAACCTTTTTCGCGATGTAACGACAATGCTTAAGAGATTCGGGGATCGGGGGTTGGTTATACCTGAGGAAGGTGTTAATACCCTAAGCATCTGTAGTATTCTACAGGAACCTTTTGTTTGATTGTTTTCTATGTTTGTGCAATGTGCTATGGATTGGGAAAAGGTATAAGTTAAAACCTAAAGTTATATACACTAAGTTTGCTCGCAAAGACGTCGCGTCTTCTGCCTACATATCCTAACTAGGATAGAATCAGAGCAATCGTAGTTCACCTCATAAGGGATAAAGAACACTTGATGATGATCAAGGTTCAAGGGGGAACAAACATGAAAATGTTTGTGTGGAGTTTGACAAAAACTCTCAAATCTAAGTTGTAACACTCAAAAGGGGAAGTAAGAAATCATGACGATGATTCTTACATAGAGTTGGCAAACTCTATCCTTGGGTTCTAGTTGAAGAACACTCCTAGTACAGGTGGGTCTTTTAGACTTAACGCAAAGTCTAATGGCTTCTAAGCTAAGGTTAAATTGACTTAACAAACTCAAGGGATGGTGAATGAACTATTCATGACAAAGGGGTCAATGGAAAGACCTTTCCTTTGGAAGGAGATAGGGGAGGTAACTTGGATGAGAGCTAACAAGCTTCATCACTTGGGGAAAGAAACAATAAGCAAAGTAATCACATGATGAAGATAAATGTATGGTAACAACCATTAGATGAACATGTTAAATGATAAACACAAGATATGCATTGATGACAATCAAAGCAACTGTTCGAGCAAGAAATGTGACGACAGATCGAGCTTAAATACATTCCTCAGAGAGGGACAAAATAAACATAGTAACAACCACAAATAAAATCCTAGCATGTTGACTAACATTTAAGGATATGAATGGAAGCAAGCATTACAAACACATACAAGTATAACAGTCAAGAAATTCAACAGTATACTCGAAAATGATCATAAAATGAACTCAACTTGCAAGTGGTCAAAAGGTATGAGAAATTAGGCAAACATGGAATTTAAAAAATATGTCATGAAAGTAGACATAAACACAAACACAATGCAAAAAGAATGGGTGCAAAATGATTAAAAATGAAAGAGATATGAATTTTTGAAGTTTGGTAAAGTAAATGGAAAAAATGGTAAAAAGGTTGCCCTCCTCAGGGGTCGAACCCAGGTTCAGCTGGTACAAGGCGCTTAGGTGACAAGGTGACTACCACTGGGGTGGCTATACATCCATTTGTAAATGGCACCCCATTAAAATATATGGGTAAGTTTCAAGGTAGGCTGGGAGAGAACATGAACAAAAACCATGATTTGCGTTTTGTATCATAACTCAGTCAATTTTCCATGGATTTACACAAAATTTTAGTCTAAATCGTGTATTTTTAAATGAGGAACATGATTGCATTGTTAGTTTTTTGAAATTCCTTCCCCATTTCAAAACTCGATAGCACTTGCCTTGGAGATGCTTGAAATGCACTTTGAAATGTAACTCATACTCCAGCCAATTTTAAATCAATACAAACATACACACATGTTACAAATATGCTACTGAGTGATTCTAAACACCTAGATTGAGTTCACAACAAACTGGAATGAAAATGGCATGTCATGTTGCAACTTGGTGTTTGAAATGCATGATGATATGAGATTCTGATTCTAGGCACATACAGGTCAAATAAATTATGTGTACATATCAAAAATATGTTGATGACTGCATTTACACAGAAAAATTGATCATGATATGACTGTGGTGAAAAGTGGTATACAAGTTGCAATTTATTGTGAATGATGATGTCCAATTCAAGTTATAGGCATACTTTGATCAAGGTAAGCATACATACACATCACATACATACTATTAAATGAATTCAAACACAAAGGGCTAGAATCAAACTGTCATGAGAAATGATATTCAAATTGCAAAATAGAAAGTTTTGATGCATGAAGGATGCTCAGTTTAGTTCTATGCATACTCAAATCCAATAAGCCACATACACACATTGTAAACATGATAATGGATGATTTTGAACACAAAGATGGAGCCTAAATAGACTGTGATGAAGAATGAGTTTTGAGCTGCAAATTGGTATTATGAGGATGCAGTAGGATGTTCAAAACCAGATTCAAGCACATTTTGATCATATGAATCACATACACATCTCTCATATATACAAACAAGTGGGTTCAAGCAAGAAAAATGGTTCAAACAGGGCTGATATGAAATTTGGTGAGTTAAATGCAAAATGATGCTCTTAAATGCAAGTTGAATGACCGATTTAGTTTCTATGCACAAGTTGACCAAATTAATCATTTACACACATTGAAAACATGTTATGGGATGAATTCAAACAAAAGGTATGGCTCAAAACAGGCTGACATGAAAAGTGGTGATCAAAGTGCAAGTTTTGACAAGTGAAAAGCATCATGATGCTCAGTTTTGATTCTAGTCACATATTGATCAATCTAGTCATGTACACCAGTCATATATATGAAGATAAGTGTGTTCAAACATAAAATGGAGTTCAAATCATGCTGTAGTGAAAATTGGCTGTCAAGTTGCTAAGTTAGGTTATGAAATGCATGAAGATGTTCAAATTCAACTCCAAACATTTTGAGACTGAACTAACCATATACACACCACACATACATGATATTGAATGAGTTCAAACACAATTTGAAGCTAAGAGAGGACTGTCATGAAAAATGAGGGTTGAGTTGCAAGTTTTGGCATTTTGATGCAACATGAAAAACTGCAGTTCACCATTCTAAGCAACATTTGATCAAAGTAACTACATATACATATTGAATACATGATGTTGGATGAGTTTGATCACAAATTTAAACAACTCCTGGCCTGAGATCACAACTGGTATGTGCATGACACAATTTATGCAAGACAAAGAATTTTATGAATGAACGAGCAAACCAAATGGAAAAAGCTCAAACCAAACACACATACTCAACATAATAATGATTTTAAGTGTGATTCAGCCCAACAAACAGATAGTCATAACATGATTTGGCCTATGATAATGTTCATGACACATTTTCAGAAAATAAACTCAACATACCAAAACATGAGATTATGATGTAAAGCAAAGAATGGATTGTCTACATACCTCTTGTAGGCTATGTTGAGCAGTTTAGAGCACCAAGAAACCCAGAGGAACTTCAAATGCACCTAGCTTTGGAGATTTCTTCTTCTTGAAGCAAGAAAGCAAATTTCAACACAGTTGGAGAAATAAACTCCACCAATGACCTTTAACACTTTGGACAGTTGAGAAATGATATATGTGAGGTTTTTGAGTGATTAGAACATCAAGAAAATGTCTAGAACAAGTTTTGACTGATTTTGTGCATTGTGGTCAAAGTAACTTGGTATGGAAGTTGACGTTTTGGAGAATGAGGTTTTTGAGTGGTTCAATGGTTGGAACACCTTCTATATCATATTTATGGGTTGTGGGGATGATGTTTAGTGAGTTTGAGTGTGGAGAAATGATTTTGGCAGCAATTCTACCAAGGCAGATTTTGAAGCTTTTTTGGCAATTTTGTGAACTTGGTGATTTTGGAGAAAAGTGTGAAAGGGTGGGAGCTTGATCTTTCTCTGGTTTTTAGAAGATCTCTTGTGTATGGAATGAGGTGGGCAGTGCCTCTATTTATAGGCAAATGAGAGGTAGTGGGCAGATTTGAGGTTTCCTTCCTAAGGAGGAAAGGTTTTCACTTTTTTGAATCAAACTTCCAAAAAGGGCTTTCTTGGCTTGGAGGTAAGCTTAAAGTCAAGGGTTATAATGAGTTTAGTGTGTCTAAAGTCAGGATAGAGAGTGTAGGTTGATGGCTGGTGCAGAACTTACTTTCCACCTCTTGCTTGTTTATGATTTTTTTAATGCAAGTTGCATTTGCAACTTGCAAGTCCACTTGCAAACTTGGCCAATTTCATTTCCTCTGCATTTTCATTGTATTTCCATGCTACAAAGTCTCTACATATCAGATAAAACATGTTTCAAATGCTGAGATTGGTCCAATTGATCAAAGGCTTGATTTTTGAAAGTTTGTCAATGTGGGACTCAAGTGTGAAAACACCAACTTGCCAAATCCATAACTCTCAGCTCAGAAATCCTTTTGAGATGTTCTAGTACTTTTTAGAAAGCGCTCAAATTGTTCTAAAACATTCATTTTTTCATGAGTTTCAAATTCTCAAAGGAACTTGGCCAAAAGACCTCTCAAAGTTGCTAAAAAATGAGCTTGAAAGTGAAATTTTTCGAAGTCTTTTTCCCCTCTCTAAATGAATTGGTCATAACTCCAAATATATGAATTTTGTCAAGAGCTTTCTAATGAGATTTGAACCAACTCAGTTGGATGTGTGGTTAAGGAGTTATGGTTTAGCCCCTTTCAAAACCCTAATTTCCCGATTTTTCGATTACTTTCTCATCCTTGATCCAATGGTCATGAAAATTGATAGGAAAATGAAAAATGACATAAGGAGCATTTTTTATTCACACTTTGAAGTCCAATTCCTTAAATTTGAAGAGTTGACTTTTCGGTCAACCGTACGATCGATCGGTGACTACCGAGTCGTCTGTTGACACTCTGGCCCTCCTAAGACTTTGACACTTCTTGAATGAACTTTATTAAGCTATATGAAATTCATGGATCATGATCCCACCATTAAAACACCTTCCAACACCAAAGTCAAACTACAGTTGACTTTTACCGGTCAAAAACCCTAATCGGGTACCCTGAAATGCACTGCTCTTGATTCTGGAGTGACAACTTCAAATTGGATCCTCAATTGACATCATATGATACCCTTGATCTTGTTTCATGATTGAATTAGCCTAAAACTTGGATTGATTACAAACCCTGAAGTTTCGATTTGACTGTACACAATCGTGATTCATCTGTAACTTGACAAAGACAAACTTGCATTAGGTTAGGGTTAGATAATTAATGAGTATGCTCCTAAAATGAAAATGAGAATCTAAGGGGTCAAAATTTGGGGTGCAACGGTTGCCCCTATTTAAATATCTTTACTAGATGGAACTGAGAGATGACAATCTTCGTAGAATCGTAGTGAAAGGTATTTAAATATAGAGAACCAAAAATTTTGTCCCTTAGATCCGATGATATGCAAAAGGACCGGTCATGATATGCTATGAATTCTAGATGATTCTTTATGATGCTTGGATGCAAGACATATGCAGATGAAAGAAAAACAAAACAATGAGTAACTACTCATGGGGCCTGGTTATGGTGGACTCGACACTGGGGAGAACCGAGGTATAACAATCAATAGTTCAAACATGACTAGTGATAACTGAGAGGAAAATTTCACATGAGGATGCAAGAAGTCCACTGAAGATGACAATCTCACTGGGGAAGAGCAAACACTTTACTGGGGAGAGAAGTAGATTTCCACCGGGGTAATAGAGTGACTTTCTACTGGAGAAGTGAAAGACTCGAGTTACGAACCTCACTGGGGATGATCAGATGAGGAACTTCCTATAGTGAAGAGTTCAAACGGGATCTTCAGGAATGGACTAGAAACAAGACCAAACACATTGGGGATACTAGTGATAACTAGATCTCCGAGACCTGACTGGGGGGAAAAAGGTTTTGCTGGGGATAATGATGTCACCCAACTTTAACAAATAGTTCAAATGGTGCTAGTAACCACTAGACTTCCTGGAGGTAATGGTAACGACCAACCTGAGATAATAACAAATGAGATTTCTCAAATCCAATTGGTACCGCATAGGACTTCGACTGGGGAAATTGGTGACGACCAAATTTCAAACAATGCCAGTAACTACTGGACTTAAAGGAGATTGGTAATGACCAAGTCCGGGTATCAATGACGATTAGATTTCAAGTAATGCCAGTTACGACTGGTCTTTAAAAGAAACATGGTGACGACCAAATCAGGGTATATCAACACATGTGGTTATGAGAATGCTAGCAAGCTGCTAGGCTTTGGTTGAGGAGGTTGGTAACGACCAAACCAAAAGATACCAATAACGATTGGATTTCAAACAATACCAGTTACAACTGGATTTCATGGGGAAAGTTGGTGACAACCAACAACATACCGATGACAATTGCATTTCGAGCATCTGCCAGATACGACTGGACTTAAACGGAAAATCAACTAGTAATGACCAGACTTCACAGGGGATTTGCTAGTGACGACTAGACTTCAGAGGGAAAAAGTTGGTAACGACCAAACCAGAAGATAATAACGAGTGAAGTTAAGACAATGCCAGTTACGACTAGACTTCAAAGGAAAATATGGTGATGACCAAAAGAATACCAATAACGATTGGATTTCGAACACTACCAGTTACGACTGGATTTTAAAGGAAAAAGGGTGGTGACGACCGAATCAACAGATACCAACAAGTGGAATTAAGACAATGCCAATTACGACTGGTCTTAACAAGACATATGGTGACGACCAAAAGAATACCAATAATGATTGGCTTTTAAAACAATGAATCACACTGAACCCAGGCTGAAGGGTGTATGCGGATTTGGGAAATAAACCCAATCCTAACAGGGGAACAGAGCTTTAAACCAGCTAGTCAGATATGACAAAGTAAATTCAAACAAATGCTCATAAATCTTCTACTGGGGACGAGTCTTCACATCATCATAAGAATTTCTTGAGAGACAGTCTTCAAGCTTGATAACCACACATGACCAAAGGAAAATCAGCAGTTCAACTTGCTTACACTTCACCAGGGAGTGCGATAGGATTGTGTATCAAGGTTTCTGCTACCTTGAGGTTTTGGGGAAGTATGATTTTCCTCGACTCTTTTCCATGAGTCGAAGTTTTTACGTTTGTTAATCTTTTCAAGTTTTATTCAATAATTTGACCCTTATGCTTTGAAAATTATCTTTGATCAACGAACAATATTTTGCATAACAAAGAAAATAAAGGAAATGGTAAATTTGCAGAAGAAAGAATGGCTCAAAACTGATTTTATTCAAGAATGAAATCTTGCAAATGACAAAATTACATAGAAGTTTTACAAGTGAAAAATGGCAACGTGGATAAGGTTACATTGAATCCCATGACCAAACTATCCCTAAAGACTAAAATTCCCCCAAAATCCTCGCTTCTGACAAGAGCGGTTGAGATGGTTTCTTTGTAGAATCTTCTGCGGTAGTGACAACTCATCTGATGCAGTGAAACGCCTTTGTCCCTAATTTTTGCCTAGATCGCCCTTTCGGGTTTTCAATCCACCAGGACGCTCATTTTTGCCTAAGCCGCACTTTCGGGTTTTCAACTTAGTGAGCTCTTATTTTTCTTTTTCTTTTTCTCTCTCTTTTTTTTTCTTTTTATCAACCCTAACTTTTGCATAAGCCGGTCCTTTTTTCGGCTTATCGGGTTCTTTTAGGCGTAATATTTTTGTACTGCATCAGAATTCACAGGATGAGTAAGCTGCTCTCCATCCATGGTTGTGAGAATCAATGAGCCTCCTGAGAAGACTGTTTTCACAACAAACGGGCCGTCATATTTAGGCATCCACTTTCCCCGTGCATCTTTGTGAACTGGTAAAATCTTTTTGAGTACAAGTTCCCCTTCTCAGAATTCTCGGACACGAACTTTCTTGTCAAAAGCCCTCTTGATCCTTTTCTGATATAACTGACCATGACACATCGCAGACATGCGCTTCTCGTCGATAAGATTCAACTGATCAAACCTTTCTCTCACCCATTCTGCTTCTTCAAGCTTGGTCTCCATTATGACTCTCAAAGAAGGTATTTCGACCTCAATAGGAAGTACCGCATCCATTCCATATACCAAAGAAAAAGGGGTTGCCCCTTTTGAAGTGCGAACGGACGTTCTGTACCCATGCAATGCAATGGTAGCATTTCGTGCCAATCTTTGTAAGTTTTCACCATCTTTTGCAAAATATTTTTGATGTTTTTATTCGCAGCTTCTACAGCTCCATTCATCTTGGGACGATAAGGAGAGGAATTTTGATGTTCAATTTTGAAGTCATCGCACAACTCTTTCATGACTTTGTTGTTCAAATTGGTGCCATTGTCCGTTATGATTCGGCTCGGAATTCCGTAACGACAAATAATCTCCTTCTTGATAAAACGGGCCACCACTTGTCGAGTAACATTAGTGTAGGATGCGGCTTCAACCCACTTTGTGAAATAATCAATAGCAACCAGAATAAATCGGTGTCCGTTAGAAGCTTTTGGCTCAATTGCCCCAATCATATCAATGCCCCACATTGAGAAAGGCCACGGTGATGACAATACATTTAGCAACATCGGAGGTACATGCATCTTGTCCGCATAAATCTGGCACTTGTGACATTTCCTGGCATATTGAATACAGTCAGTTTCCAAAGTCAACCAGTAATAACCAGCCCTCAAAATCTTTTTAGACATAGCATATCCATTGGCATGAGTGCCAAATATTCCCTCATGAACATCTTGCATTAACAATTCTGCTTCTCGTCTGTCGACACATCTAAGCAGGATCATATCAGGATTTCTTTTATAAAGCACATCATTGCTGAGAAAGAACTTGGGATGCTAATCGTCTCAGAGTTTTCTTGTCAAGTGACGTAGCATCTGCTTGATATTCTTGTTTTAACAGATAATTCATGATGTCGTGGAACCAGGGCTTATCATCAGTTTCTTCTTCAACCATCCGACAGCAGGCGGGCTCGGCCTTGCATTCCATTCGGATGAGAGTGGCATCATTGACATCCCTGACTTTCTGTATTGAGACTAACATGGCTAGGGCATCAGCGATGTGATTTTCAGACCTCAGAACATGCTTGAAGGTGATTTCATCAAAATACTCAATCATTTGAACAATGTAGGCTCTGTAAGGGATCAAATTCTCATGTCTAGTTTCCCAATCACCAGTAACTTGATAAATAACCAAAGCAGAATCTCCACTTACTTCAAGAAGTTTGATTTTGAGGTCGATAGCTGCTTCGAGGCCGAGAATGCATGCTTCATATTCGGCGATATTGTTCGTGCAGTCAAAATCCAACCTGGCGGTGAATGGAGTGTAACCACCTTCCGGACTCATTAAAACGGCGCCTACACCATACCCACTGTAGTTGGAGGAACCATCAAACATCATTTTCCACCCAAGACCTGTTTGCGGAGCCTCATCAATACCTGGCTCTTCACAATCTTTTACCAACATAATGTCCTCATCTGGGAAATCAAATTTGAGAGACTCATAATCTTCCACTGGTTGATCTGCAAGATATTCTGACAAAACACTACCCTTGATAGACTTCTGGGCTACATACTGGATGTCGTATTCTGATAATAACATGTGCCAATGGGCGAGCCGTCCGGTCTGAGCAGATTTCTCAAAAATATACTTTATCGGATCCATGTTTGAAATCAACAAAGTGGTATGACAAATCATGTATTGCCTAAATCATGGTGTGGGAGAAAAGTTACTAACCTGTTGAATCTTGATTAACAGATGGAGTAAACCTTCACTGCAAGCCTTCAAACTCTTCAAAATCGATCCTTGAATGATGATCTTGCTACTGTTTGCAAAAGTTTTGATGGAGAATGCTTGAATCTCAGAATTCAATGGTGACTTGCAACCTTGAAAATCCAAATGCCAACTCTTCAATTCTTCAAGAACTTGCCCTCAAATTGGTCTGCATAGCTTCAATATGATCAAAGGAATGTGTTTAGATTGAAAGAATGAATGGAATTGAATCAGAATGTGGATTTTGCTTTCAACTTGCAATGGAAGCAAGTGAAATGGCTATCTCTCTCTTCTCTCAATTCTCCCACCAACCTTGCATCTGAGCAAGTTCTATACATTATATAGAGTGGTTTAGAATCATCTAGAACCATCTGGAACCATCCCATGAGAAATTGGGATTCTCATGTCATGAGTTTATGAATTCACCTCTTCTCACATATCATCTCATGACATAGCTCTTGCAGCAACTTGCCTTGGCTTGAAATTCTCCCTAAATGAGATATAGGATGTGTTAAAACCCTTAGCAAGCTTGTACATTGAGTTTCCTTATGTTTTGCATTTGTGCCTTAAGATGCAAGCAACCAATTTCCAAAGCAGCCCCATGATCTAGGCCTCAATTCAAAAATGTGGTTGAACCATTGTTTTTAGAATGTCTTTTAGAGTCAAAATGACCTATTATATGACATGGTTTGGATGTGTAACTTGGGATTTCCAATTTCCAATTTCAACTTATTTAACTTATGCCTCCATTTTAGGTCATTTTTATCACTTTTTGCTACAAGCCTTTTCAACATCATTCTAAGCAAGTTTGATGTTGAAGATTTTTCCATTTGAAGCTTGGAAATAGGAGATATGGCCTTATGCTTGAAATGACCTATAATCTCCAAATGACCAAAATGCCCTTGACTTGTCAAAGCCATAACTTGAGTTCTACAAATCCTATCAAGGACTTCTAGTACTCTCTAGAAATCTAAGAAGATGAGGAACAACATTCATGTTGACCAAAAGTTCATAGGAATCATCCTTCTTGGGCAAACGTTGGATGCAAGTTGGGTGACTTTCAAGGACCCAGATTCACATACCTCAGATGACCTGCAAATTGTCAAAGTCATAACTTGAGCTCTACATATACTATCAAGGACTTCTAGTACTAAAATTAAAGCTAAGAGCAAGCTCTACAACATTCATGTTGGGGGCAAGATGAGATGACAATCACATCTTGAGCTAAACTGCCTTGAAAGATAGGGATCAAACTAGGGGATTTTACACTATCAAGCCTCAGAAACCCTAGCTTAAAACTTCTCAAACTCCTCAATCATGATGAGTTGGTCTAGGAATCATCCTTATAGCATCGCAATGCATCAATCCATGATCACATGGCTCTTGGATTAGGTCTCAACCCTCTCCAAATCATCAGTTGACCTAGGGTTGACCCAGTCAAACCCTAATTACACCACTCATGGCTGAGTCTTCTTATTCTTGTACAATGACCTCTCTAGGCCTCATGATGGCTTTCAAGACATCTCATAAGCTCTCTCAAAGCTTCAAGTCCATCCTTATAGCCTCAGAATCATCTGAGGGGCTCCCACAACTCTCAAGTTATGAGGCATACACCCTTGGTTTCAACCAATTTTTCTGAGGATCTCTTGAGTTCTCTGACAAAGGTATCATCCTTTGAACACTTGAACAACCTTCTTGGCTAGCTTCCAAGTCTTGTATAACTCTTGCTGGGTAATCATACCTCTTGATCTACTGCACACATATCAATGAGATACAGATGATAATGCCAGTGAACACAAGCTAGGTAAATAAATGTTGGTCAAATTTTGGGGTGCAACAATCGGCAGCGCCTTCGTGAAAGGCACAATGAGCATTCGGATTATAGTGAGGAGATGTAGTGTCTAGATTTAACGGTCGCGTTGTTATTAATCTTTGCTTCACCAAAGAGGGGTACAACTCTGTGTAAGTCATCGGTATCTGAGGAAGTGGCGGTTTTGTTGTTGGTCTCCGATTTTGGTAGTTCTGTCTGGGTGCCTGAGCTCTAGGCTGATGATGTTGTTGATAGGGTGGAGCATTGGGCGCTCATTGATACCCTTATTGAATTGGCTGATATACGGGTGCTGGCACTGCCTGATAGCTGGGAATAGGATGATTGAAAGCCGGAGTTACAGCTGCCACATATGGTTGTTGGGCATACTGCAACGGATACATTAGTCGTTGTTGCTGGGATTGCTGAACATAACTTGCTTGAGGCTACTGAACAAAGCCTTGCTGAGGTTGTTGAACATAACTTTGCTGATACTGTTGGTAAGACGGTCTCCAGGTGCGACTCTTTCTTCCCACGATTATTGCATTTGTCTCCCCTTCCTTCTTTTTATGAAAATTACTGCTGAACTTCTTGACATTATTGTTACCAGAACTGCTGGAACCACTAGCCACCTTTCCATTCTTCATTCCTAACTCCACTCTCACCCCCACTGCTACTATATCAGAAAAACATGCGGTTACACTACTGATCATCTTCTCATAAAACTCCGGTCTCACTGTATCGACGAACTAATCTGTCAACTCTTTTTCACTCAAAGGAGGTTCCACCTAAGAGGAGGTTTCTCTCCACCGTTGTGCATATTCTTTGAAAGATTCCGAACTCTTTTGCGACATACTCAGTAACTGTCTTCTATCAGGGGCTAAATCCATGTTGTACTTGTAATGTTTTACGAAAGCATCGACCAAGTCTTGGAAACTGTGAATACGAGACTGATCCAGACCCAAATATCTTTTAGAAGGAGCTCCTTTCAAACTATCTTGGAAACAGTGAATCATCAACTTGTCATCTTCTACAATAGCGACCATTCTTCGGTAATACATAATCAGATGCGTCCGAGGACAAGTAGTACCAGAATACTGATCAAAATTGGGAACTTTGAATTTCGTCGGAATTACCAATCTAGACACTAAGCACATATCTCTGGCATCAGTACTAAAGATGTCATTCCCTTCCATTGCTCTGACTTTCATGTGTATAGTCTCTACACTTTCTTTCAACTTATCATGTTGTCCACTCTCCTCTTCATACCCATCAAGATCTTCATACACTTGTGGAGGATTATGAAAGACAGAGCATGCTTGAATCTGAACAGAAGGCTGAGTGCAAGTAGGGATAGCTTGAGGAACTTCTGCCCCTAGGGGAACTGCTTGTTGACTGACTGCTGGTGGAGGTACAAAGCCAGGCGGTAACCCATATGGTGGAACATTTGCAACAGCGACTGCCGTTGGGATCGGCTCTACTGCTATGCCAGTGATTTCAGAAACAACACTGGTCTGAGTGTCCAGCTTTGCACGAATGACTTGTAGGGCTTCCATGATCTGCCCCATGCCTCCTCGTAGCTCTCCAAGTTCATTATCAATCCTGTCCACATCCAAATTCTGTCCTTCCATTCTTAGGCGAGCTTGGGCTCGGGTATTGTATCGGTGTTGAGGATTCAATGTGATTCTCTCTCTCTGGAGACAAGACAGCAAGATGAGACACAACATAAGAATATGCACATGCAATGCTTATGAAATGCAAAATGCAACAATGCAAAATTAATCATTCAAGGAATCCAAAGAAATATTTGCAAAAATTATAATAATGGGGAAATAAAGCAAATTCAAAGTCTTCATAGATTAATGACTGAGAGTTTTACAACAACAATTCTAAAACTGAAATACAAGTCTTCAATACAGATACATGATGAAATAAAACGGAAAACAAAAGGATCTTAGATCTTCTGGTTGGATGGCCCTTCGTCTTCTGGCTGATTTCTCTTTTGACGGATCAACTCTTGAAGCTCTTCCTTCTCTTGCATAACCCTGAAATACTTATCCCTCCAAGCCTTTCCTTCTTTTTCAGCTTTTGCCAAAGCAGCCTTCAAATCTTCTACGAGAGTAGGTTTGGGCGAGTCAGGCTCGAAGCGAGTATAGAACATCTTTAATGCTGCTTCCCTTATCCATGATAAGTAAGATTCTGAAATAGTGGTGTCATGGTAACCTAAGGCAGTTACTCCTCTTGTGTGGACATGACGCCAAGCATACACAACCCGAGCCCTGTAAGCGGGATTCTTCCCCTCTTCAATTTAGAAGCTTCTCAAAAAGTCTGGGTCTGGTTCACTCTCCATCGGGTGCCCCAATTGCCAACGAGCTAAAATAGGATTATAGCGGATGCAACCATTAACGCTAATGAGCGGTACATTCGGGAAATCCCCACAGCTTTGGATCATGGCAATCCCCCCATACATAGGGTCATACCACTTAATATCTGAGTGTTTGAGTAACAACAGCTTTTCAATCCATGAGAGCCCATTTGGCTTATCCCAGAGGGCTGGAATTCTTGGCAAGTGCGAAATAAACCACTTGTGCAAGAGAACAGTGCAACATTCAATCTGACCAACTCCATAACGGTTCCTACGGTGGATGGAAAAGTACACATCAGCTAACAAAGTAGGTACATGGTTCTTGATTAAGAAAAGGTTGATTGCATTTGCGTCCACAAAATCATTAGCAGTCGGGAACAGGAACAGTCCGTAGATTAGTAAAACTAGGATGGCCTCAAATGCTTCAGAATTTTTCGACAAGGCATAGCTTTGAGCTTTTTCATACAGGAACATAGCCAGAAATCCATACAACCCTCCCTTAGAAATCATGTGAGATCGTACTTCGTCCACCTCCAAATACACGGCCTCTGCAAATGCTCTTTCATTAGGAGTCCCTTCTCTTCCAGAAAATGGTCTAGGAGTGACGCCTACTCCCATCAGGGCAGAATATTCTTCCAAGGTTGGCAGCAACTGATAATTTGGAAATGTGAAACAGTGATAGGTTGAATCATAGAACTGCACGAGTGCGGACAACATCTCTTCATATACTTGAACTTCTAGCAAAGACAGTATATTCCCATACTTCTCTCTGAATGACTCGGGGTCTTCTATTAAGCTTCCCAGTTTCTTCAAGTTCTCCAATTTTGGGCTTCGGAACACAATCTCTGCTTTCTTTCCAGAATCCATCCTATAATATCTGCAAAACAATCTTTAATTCCTTGAATGATTAATTAATGAGAATGCAAATGCAAAGGTTTCATGGAACTCAAATTTTGTAAACATCAAAACATCATTTCATTTCATTGATTTTTAAGTCTTGAATTACAAAATAGTACATCTTACAAAAAGTCCTAAACATAAAGCTAAAGATATTTTAACAAAAGTCTTCTCTTGCTTTGATCTTCTTGAGTTCTTCTTCTATCTGCGTCTTCTCAAGAATGAGCTTGTCCACCATTAACTTCCATGGAGTTGACTGATGGCTAGAATAAAATAAATCTTCCAGCGCCTTCCTCTTCTTACAAATAATCATTTCTTCATTCTTCAACTGAAGTTTTCTACGGAGATCATTATTTTCTTCCACGGCCTCTTGGTACTTGTATCTCCAGGCTACTTCAGTTCGTTGTGATTTTATCAAAGCAATCTTCAACTTCTCCTCTTCAGACATAAAGATCGATGGGGGTTCCTCCTTTAAAACCATGGGTTCCTATTGAGGATAAGGCATCTTCAGCTAAATAGCTCTCTTTCTGACCCATTGGAGATAAGGCTCGAGAGAGATGCAATTAGGTTTCCCTAAGTCTTCCTTTCCTTTCTTATGCACATGACCCCAAGCTTTTAGGATCTCTTTTCTTAATTCTAATTCTCCCTTGAAGAAAATATTCTCCACATGAGCGCTATTAGGTTTGTCTTTCAAAGGATATCCAAGTTGTCGGCGAGCGAGAACAGGGTTGTAACTGATTCCTCCATTTGTACCAAGAAGAGGTACATTACCAAAACGTCCACAACTGTCAATGATCTTTATCCCATCGTAATTACGGTTGTACCAATCAATATCAGAGTGAGTAAGAGCCATAACCTTCTTAGACCACCACCCTTCCCTCCAAAAAGCATGAGCCTTAGGTAAGTGAGAAATAAACCACTTGTATAGTAAAGGGACACAGCAGGTAACCATTCCTCCTTTGTGAAAATTCCTCAGATGAACAGAATGATAGGCGTCAGCTAGTAAAGCAGGCACAGGGTTTTTCTTCAAGAAAATCTTAATGGCGTTGAGATCCACAAAATTATCAAAACATGGGAACAAGAAGGTCCCATAAATGAGCAAGGAAAAGATGGCCTCGAATGCATCCATACTCAAATGATCATGAGAATGGAGCCAGGGTCTACCCATCCCAAAAGTATGTACTAAGGCTTTCAAGAACTGTAGAACAAGGTTCTAAAAAGGTTCCTAGAGTCCTCGACCCATCTTTCGGATATTATCAATTTCCCAAATACTTGGTGGTCGACAACATTCTCAAGAGAGTCTCGTCTAAGTGTAGTATCGCGTATCAACTATTTTGGAATTACTTCCTTATAGCCATCACACTACATCCTAATAAAGCCATAGTGGGGGAAAAGGTAATCTAAAAGTTCTCAGTATCACGGGCTCCCATGTAGAAAGTAGCATTGTTTTCACGAATACTCGATCAACAATACTAACTCTCAGAAGGGCCTCTACTGAGCGGTGGTTTTCTCAAGTCAGCTTGGTCGGGAATCAACTCCCTATAAGCCTTCTTGAATATACCACCATCCTATCATAAGTACGCTTACACACGGGTATAGTGTTTTATCACCACTCAAAGTTCCCAAGATCCAACAGGGCACATATGTACATATTTACAAGTATTCACAAATAAGCAAGTAATCAAACAAGATAGGCTAAACCCTCAAAGCAACATTATCCCCAGTGAAGTCGCCATTTCTGTTGCGGTGAAAATTGGATATCAAGCTATTATATAAACTTTAATCTTAATTCTTTTACAACCGAACTTTAATTTATCCAAAGGAAAGGTCTAAAGAAAGAAAAACCTTTTTCACGATGTAACGACAACGCTTAAGAGATTCGTGGATCGGGGATTGGTTATACCTAGGGAAAGTGTTAGCACCCTAAGCATCTGTAGTACTCTACAGGAACCTTTTGTTTGATTGTTTGCTACGTTTGTGAAATGTTCTATGGATTGGGAAAAGGTATAAGTTAAAACCTAAAGTTATATACACTAAGTTTGCTCGCAAAGACGTCGCGTCTTCTGCCTACGTATCCGAACTAGGATAGAATCAGAGCAATCGTAGTTCACCTCACAAGGGATAAAGAACACTTGAGGATGATCAAGGTTCAAGGGGGAACAACACATGAAAATGTTTGTGTGGAGTTTGACAAAAACTCCCTAATCTAAGTTGTAACACTCAAAAGGGGAAGTAAGAAATCATGATGATGATTCTTACATAGAGTTGACAAACTCTATCGTAGGGTTCTAGTTGAAGAACACTCCTAGTACAGGTGGGTCTTTTAGACTTAAAGCAAAGTCTAATGTCTTCTAAACTAAGGTTAAAGTGACTTAACAAATTCAAGGGATGGTGAATGAACTATTCATGACACAGGGGTCAATGGAGAGACCTTTCCTTTGGAAGGAGAAAGGGGAGGTAACTTGGATGAGAGCTAACAAGCTTCATCACTTGGGGAAAGAAACAATAAGCAAAGTAATCACATGATGAAGATAAATGTATGGTAACAACAATTAGATGAACATATTAAATGATAAACACATGATATGCATTGATGACAATCAAAGCAACTGTTCGAGCAGGAAATGTGACGACAGATCGAGCTTAAATACATTCCTCAGAGAGGGACAAAATAAACATGGTAACAACCACAAATAAAATCATAGCATGTTGACTAACATTTAAGGATATAGATGCAAGCAAGCATTACAAACACATACAAGTATAACAGTCAAGAAATTCAACAGTATACTCGAAAATGACCATAAAACAAACTCAACTTGCAAGTGGTCAAAAGGTATGAACAATTAGGCAAACATGGAATTTAAAAAATATGTCATGAAAGTAGACATAAAAAAAAACACAATGCAAAAAGAATGGGTGAAAAATGATTAAAAATGAAAGAGATATGAATTTTTGAAGTTTGGTAAAATAAATGGAAAAAATGGTAAAAGGGTTGCCCTCCTCAGGGGTCGAACCCAGGTTCAGCTGGTACAAGGCGCTTAGGTGACAAGGTGACTACCACTGGGGTGGCTATACATCCTTTTGTAAATGCCACCCCATTAAAATATATGGGTAAGTATTAAGGCAGGCTGGGCGAGAACATGAACAAAAACCATGATTTGCGTTTTGTATCATAACTCAGTCAATTTTCCATGGATTTACACAAAATTTTAGTCTAAATCGTGTATTTTTAAATGAGGAACATGATGGAATTTTTAGTTTTTTGAAATTCCTTCCCCATTTCAAAACCCGATAGCACTTGCTTTGGAGATGCTTGAAATACACTTTGAAATGTAACTCATACTCCAGCCAATTTGAAATCAATACAAACATACACACATGTTACAAATATGCTACTGAGTGATTCTAAACACCTAGATTGAGTTCACAGCAAACTGTAATGAAAATGGCCTGTCATGTTGCAACTTGGTGTTCGAAATGCATGATGATATGAGGTTCTGATTCTAGGCACATACAGGTCAAATAAATTATGTGTACATATCAAAAATATGTTGATGACTGCATTTACACAGAAAAATTGATCATGATATGACTGTGGTGAAAAGTGGTATACAAGTTGCAATTTGTTGTGAATATGAGGCATGATGATGTCCAATTCAAGTTATAGGCATACTCTGATCAAGGTAAGCATACATACACATCACATACATACTATTAAATGAATTCAAACACAAAGAAGGGATAGAATCAAACTGTCATGAGAAATGATATTCAAATTGCAAAATAGCAAGTTTTGATGCATGAAGGATGCTCAGTTTAGTTCTATTCATACTCAAATCCAATAAGCCACATACACACATTGTAAACATGATAATGGATGATTTTGAACACAAAGATGGAGCCTAAACAGACTGTGATGAAGAATGAGTTTTGAGCTGCAAATTGGTATTATGATAATGCAGTAGGATGTTCAAAACCAGATTCAAGCACATTTTGATCATATAAATCACATACACATCCCTCATATATACAAACAAGTGGGTTCAAGCAAGAAAAATGGTTCAAACAGGGCTGATATGAAATTTGGTGAGTTAAATGCAAAATGATGCTCTTAAATGCGAGTTGAATGACCAATTCTGTTTCTATGCAGAAGTTGACCAAATTAATCATTTACACACATTGCAAACATGTTATGGGATGAATTTAAACAAAAGGTATGGCTCAAAACAGGCTGACATGAAAAGTGGTGATCAAAGTGCAAGTTTTGACAACTGAAAAGCATCATGATGCTCAGTTTTGATTCTAGTCACATATTGATCAATCTAGTCATGTACACCAGTCATATATATGAAGATAAGTGTGTTCAAACATAAAATGGAGTTCAAATCATGTTGTAGTGAAAATTGGCTGTCAAGTTGCCAAGTTAGGTTGTGAAATGCATGAAGATGTTCAAATTCAACTCCAAACATTTTGAGACTGAGCTAACCATATACACACCACACATACATATTATTGAATGAGTTCAAACACAATTTGAAGCTAAGAGAGGACTGTCATGAAAAATGAGGGTTGAGTTGCAAGTTTTGGCATTTTGATGCAACATGAAAAACTGCAGTTCAGCATTCTAAGCAACATTTGATCAAAGTAACTACACATACATATTGAATACATGATGTTGGATGAGTTTGATCACAAATTTAAACAACTCCTGGCCTGAGATCACAACTGGTATGTGCATGACACAATTTATGCAAGGCAAAGAATTTTATGAATGAACGAGCAAACCAAATGGAAAAACTCAAACCAAACACACATACTCAACATAATAATGATTTTAAGTGTGATTCAGCCCAACAAACAGATAGTCATAACATGATTTGGCCTATGATAATGTTCATGACACATTTTCAGAAAATAAACTCAACATACCAAAACATGAGATTATGATGTAAAGCAAAGAATGGACTGTCTACATACCTCTTGTAGGCTATGCTGAGCAGTTTAGAGCACCAAGAAACCCAGAGGAACTTCAAATGCACCTACCTTTGGAGATTTCTTCTTCTTGAAGCAAGAATGCAAATTTCAAGACAGTTGGAGAAATAAACTCCACCAATGACCTTTAAAACTTTGGACAGTTGAGAAATGATATATGTGAGGTGTTTGAGTGATTAGAACATCAAGAAAATGTCTAGAACAAGTTTTGACTGATTTTGTGCATTGTGGTCAAAGTAACTTGGTATGGAAGTTGACTTTTTGGAGAATGAGGTTTTTGAGTGGTTAAATGGTTGAAACACCTTCTATATCATATTTATGGGTTGTGGGGATGATGTTTAGTGAGTTTGAGTGTGGAGAAATGATTTTGGCAGTAATTCTACCAAGGCAGATTTTGAAGCTTTTTTTGGCAATTTTGTGAACTTGGTGATTTTGGAGAAAAGTGTGAAAGGGTGGGAGCTTGATCTTTCTATGGTTTTCAGAAGATCTCTTGTGTATGGAATGAGGTGGGGAGTGCCTCTATTTTTAGGCAAATGAGAGGTAGTGGGCAGATTTGAGGTTTCCTTCCTAAGGAGGAAAGGTTTTCACTTTTTTGAATCAAACCTCCAAAAAGGGCTTTCTTGGCTTGGAGGTAACCTTAAAGTAAAGGGTTATAATGAGTTTAGTGTGTCTAAAGTCAGGCCAGAGAGTGTAGGTTGATGGCTGGTGCAGAACTTACTTTCCACCTCTTGCTTGTTTATGATTTTTTTAATGCAAGTTGCATTTGCAACTTGCAAGTCCACTTGCAAACTTGGCCAATTTCATTTCCTCTGCATTTTCATTGTATTTCCATGCTACAAATTCTCTACATATTAGATAAAACATGTTTCAAAAGATGAGATTGGTCCAATTGATCAAAGGAATGATTTTTGAAAGTTTGTCACTGTGGGACTCAAGTGTGAAAACACCAACTTGCCAAATGCATAACTCTCAGCTCAGAAATCCTTTTGAGATGTTCTAGTACTTTTTAGAAAGCCCTCAAATAGCTATAAAACATTCATGCTTTCATGAGTTTCAAATTCTCAAAGGAACTTGGCCAAAAGACCTCTCAAAGTTGCTAAAAAATGAGCTTGAAAGTGAAATTTTTCGAAGACTTTTTCCCTTCTAAAAATGAATTTGGTCATAACTCCAAATATATGCATTTTATGATCATGGACCACTTAGGGACTTTTGTAGGATTTGTCAGAGCTTTCTAATGAGATTTGTACCAACTCAATTGGATGTGTGGTTAAGGAGTTATGGTTTATCCCCTTTCAAAACCCTAATTTCCCGATTTTTCGATTACTTCCTCATCCTTGATCCAATGGTCATGAAAATTGATAGGCAAATGCAAAATGACATAAGGAACATTTCTGATTCACACTTTGAAGTCCAATTCCTTAAATTTGAAGAGTTGACTTTTCGGTCAACCGTCCGATCGATCGGTGACTACCGAGTCGTCTGTTGACACTCTGGCCCTCCTGAGACTTTGACCCTTCTTGAATGAACTTTATTAAGCTATATGAACTTCATGTATCATGATCCCACCATTAAAACACCTTCCAACACCAAATTTAAACTACAGTTGACTTTTACCAGTCAAAAACCCTAATCGGGTACCCTGAAATGCACTGCTCTTGATTCTGGAGTGACAACTTCAAATTGGATCCTCAATTGACATCATATGATACCCATGATCTTGTTTAATGATTGAATTAGCCTAAAAATTGAATTTATCACAAACCCTGAAGCTTCGGTTTGACTGTACACAACCCTGATTCATCTGTAACTTGACAAAGACAAACTTGCACTGGGTTAGGGTTAGATAATTCATGAGTATACTCCTAAAATGATAATGAGAATCTAAGGGGTCAAAATTTGGGGTGCAACAGCGAGGTAAGATGTTCTTATCAACTTCGGGTTGAGCCGCCCTACGGGTTTGATGCTTGTTTGTTTAATAGATGATGGACGGTGAGGTTAGATGTTCTTCTCAACAATGGGTTGAGCCGGCCTTCGGATTTGATGCCTGTTTGTTTAACAGATGCTTGACAGTGAAGTCAAATGTTCCTCTCAACTTCATGTTGAGCCGACCTACGGGTTCAATGCCTATTTGTTTAACAGATGCCTAACAGCGGGGTCAGATGATCCTCACAACTTCGTGTTGAATCGGCCTTCGGGTTCGATGCCTGTTTGTTTAACAGATGCTTGACGGTGAGGTCATATGTTCTTATCAACTTCGGGTTGAGCCGCCCATCGGGTTCGATGCCTTGTTTGTTTAACAGATGCTTGATAGTGTGGTCAGATGTTCTTCTCAGCTTCGGGTTGAGCCGGCCTTCGGGTTCGATGTCTATTTGTTTAACAGATGCCTGACGGCGAGGTCAGATGTTTTCTCAACTTTGTGTTGAGCCAACCTTCGGGTTTGATGCTTGTTTGTTTAACAGATGCCTGTCAGCGAGGTCTAATGTTCTTATCAACTTCGAGTTGAGCCGCCCTTCGAGTTTGATGCCTGTTTGTTTAACAAATGCCTGGCGGTGAGGTCAGATGTTCTTCTCAACATCAAGTTGAGTCGGATTTCGGATTTGCTGCCTGTTTATTTAACAGATGCTTGACAGTTAGATCAAATGTTCCTCTCAACTTCATGTTGATCCAACCTTCAGGTTCAATGCCTGTTTGTTTAACAGATGCCTGACAGCGAGGTCATATGTTGCTCTCAACTTCGTGTTGAACCGGCCTTCGGGTTTGATGCCTGTTTGTTTAACAGATGCCAAACAGCAAGGTCAGATGTTCTTCTCAACTTCGGGTTGAGCCGGACTTCGGGTTCAATGCCTGTTTGTTTAACAGATGCCTGACGGCGAGGTCAGATGTTCTTATCATCTTCGGGTTGAGTCGCCCTTCGGGTTCGATGCCTGTTTGTTTAACATATGTCTGATGGTGAGGTCAGATGTTCTACTCGACATCGGGTTGAGCCGGCCTTCGGATTTGATGCCTGTTTGTTGAACAGATGCTTGACAGTGAAGTCAAATGTTCCCCTCAACTTCATGTTGAGCCGACCTTCGGGTTCGATGTATGTTTGTTTAATAGATGCCTGACAGCGAGGTCAGATGTTCCTCTCAACTTCGTGTTGAGCCGGCCTTCGGGTTCGATGCCTGTTTGTTTAACAGATGCCTGACGGCGAGGTCTAATGTTCTTATCAACTTCGGGTTGAGCCGCCCTTCGGGTTCGATGCCTGTTTGTTTAACAGATGCCTGACGGTGAGGTTAGATGTTCTTCTCAACATCGGGTTGAGCTGAATTTCAGATTTGCTGCCTGTTTTTTTAACAGATGCTTGACAGTGAGATCAAATGTTCCTCTCAACTTCATGTTGATCCGACCATCAGGTTTGATGCCTGTTTGTTTAACAGATGCCTGACGGCGAGGTCAGATGTTCCTCTCAACTTCGTGTTGATCCGACATTCAGGTTTGATGCATGTTTATTTAACAGATGCCGAACGGCAAGGTCAGATGTTCTTCTCAACTTCGGGTTGAGTCGTCCGTCAGGTTTCACATATTTTTGTTTAACATATGCCTGACGGTGAGGTTAGATGTTCTTCTCAACTTCGGGTTGAGCCGGCCTTTGGGTTCGATGCCTGTTTGTTTAATAGATGCATGGCGGCTAGGTCAGATGTTCTTCTCAACTGCGGGTTGAGCTGGCCTTCAGGTTCGATTCCTGTTTGTTTAAGTAATGCCTGATAGCGAGTTCGGATGTTCTTCTCAACTTCGAGGTGAGTCGGCCATCAAATTCGATGCCTGTTTGTTTAACAGATGCCTGACAGTGAGGTGAGATGTTCTTCTCAACTTCGTGTTGTGCCGGCCTTCGGGTTCGATGCCTGTTTGTTTAGCTAATGCCTGATGGGGAGGTCAGATGTTCCTCTCAACTTCAAGGTGAGCCGGCCTTCGGGTTCGATGCATGTTTGTTTAACAGATGTTTGACGGCGAGGTCAGATGTTCTTCTCAATAAAGGATTGAGACGGCCTTCGGCTTCGATGCGTGTTTGTTTAACAGATGTCTGACTGTGAAGTCATATTTTCCTCTCAACTTCGTGTTGTGCCAGCCTTCGGGTTCGATGCTCGTTTATTTAGCAGATGCCTGACGGCGAGGTCTAATGTTCTTATCAACTTCGGGTTGAGCCGCCCTTTGGGTTCGTTGCCTATTTGTTTAACAAATGCCTGACGGTGAGGTCAGATGTTCTTCTCAACTTCGGGTTGAGCCGGTCTTCGGATTTGATGCCTGTTTGTTTTACAGATGCTTGACAGTGAAGTCAAATGTTCCTCTCAACTTCATGTTAATCCGACCTTTGGGTTCGATGCCTGTTTGTTTAACAGATGCCTGACAGCGAGGTCAGATGTTCCTCTCAAATTCGGGTTGAGCCGGCCTTCGGGTTCAATGCTTAATTGTTTAACAGATGCCTGATAGCGAGGTCCGATGTTCTTATCATCTTCGGGTTGAGCCGCCCTTCGGATTCGATGCCTGTTTGTTTACATATGTCTGTCGATGTGGTCAGATGTTCTTCTCGACTTCATGTTGAGCCGGCCTTCGGGTTCCACACCTTTTTGTTTAAGAGATGCCTGACAGCGAGGTCAAATGTTCTTTTCAACTTCGGGTTGAGCCGGCCTTTGGGTTCGATGCTTGTTTGCTTAATAGATGCCTGGCGGCTAGGTCAGATGTTCTTCTCAACTTCGGGTTGAGCCGGTATTCAGGTTCGATTCCTGTTTGTTTAAGTAATGCCTGACAACAAGTTCGGATGTTCTTCTCAACTTCGGGTTGAGTCGGCCATCCAATTCGATGCCTGTTTGGTTAATAGATGCCTGACATCAAGGTCAGATGTTCTTCTCAACTTCGTGTTGTGCTGGCCTTCGGGTTCGATGCCTGTTTGTTTAACAGATGCCTGACGGCGAGGTCATATATTCCTCTCAACTTCGTGTTGAGTCGGCCTTCGGGTTCAATGCCTGTTTGTTTAACAGATGCTTGACGGTAAGGTCAGATGTTCTTATCAACTTCGGGTTGAGCTGCCCATCGGGTTCGATGCCTGTTTGTTTAACAGATGCTTGACGGTGAGGTCAGATGTTCTTCTCAACATCGGGTTGAGTCGGCCATCGTATTTGATGCCTGTTTGTTTAACAGATGCTTGACAGTGAAGTCAAATGTTCCTCTCAACTTCGTGTTGAGCCGACCTTTGGGTTCGATGCCTGTTTGTTTAACAGATGCCTGAAGGCAAGGTCAGATGTTCCTCTCAACTTCGTGTTGAGCCGACCTTAGGGTTCGATGCCTGTTTGTTTAACAGATGCCTGACGGCGAGGTCAGATGTTCCTCTCAACTTCGTGTTGAGCTGGCCTTCGGGTTCGATGCCTGTTTATTTAGCAGATGCCTGACGGCGAGGTCAGATGTTCTTCTCAACTTCGGGTTAAGCCGGCCTTCGGGTTCCACATCTTTTTATTTAATAGATGCCTGATGGCGAGGTCATATATTCTTCTCAACTTCGGGTTGATCCGGCCTTTCGGTTCGATGCCTATTTCTTTAACAGATGCCTGACCGCTAGGTCAGATGTTCTTCTCAACTTCGGGTTGAGTCGGCCTTCGGTTTCGATTCCTGTTTGTTTAACTAATGCCTGACAGCGAGGTAAGATGTTCTTCTCAACTTCGGGTTGAGTCGGCCATCAAATTCGATGCCTGTTTGTTTAACTAATGCCTGATGGGGAGGTCAGCTGTTCCTCTCAACTTCAAGTTAAGCCGGCCTTCGGGTTCGATTCCTGTTTGTTTAACAGATGTTTGACAGCGAGGTCATATGTTCTTCTCAGTTAAGGATTGAGACGGCC